>JARWLC010000002.1:76836024-77528524 GCA_033318265.1 Phyllotis vaccarum | reverse complement strand
TCAAACAAAAGCTATGGACAATTGTGAACCACCACGCAGGTGCTGGGAACCAAACCTAGGTTCCCCACAAGAGTAGAAAATGCTCTTAACTACTGATCCAGCTCCTCAACCGTTTTCTGTTCTGAGACAGGATCACACTATTTGGCCCTGACTTGCCTGGAACTCTTTATGTAGACTAGGCTGGCCTTGAACTTAGAGAGATTCACCTGTCTCTGTCTCCTGAGTGTTAGAATTAAGGCCAGCATTGATTCTACACTTGGCTTAATTTGTACCTCTAAAGTACTAAATCCAGTTTACTAGTTGTGGGATTTCAATAACAAACTCTAGGAGTTTTCAATAATAAACACGTTTTAAGTGACATCAAGGGACTATGTACCCAAAGTACATAAGTTCATATATTGCATTATATTCTACTGAAAAAGAACTCCATTGGTTCAGGCAAACTTAAAGAATGGGATTGCAAACACGACTCAATTCCAATTCAGATACATGTAAGTGCCTGTAATATTGTGTTTTCAAATAGCTGCCTGAAGTTGATGCCACATTTGCTTAGTAAATCAAGAACAGAAGCTTGGATAATTTCAACAAAATATTTTTGCAATAAAATCTATTTGCCAAAATTGCACATGAATCCTACTTTTTACAAACTGACTCATCATTAGAAGCATCAATTATCATATGAAACATGTTATGATACTTAGAGTAAATATAATTCCTGCTGAATGCTGTTCGCCTTTACCGCTCCCCCTGTGGTACATACTTCCTTTGTTTATCTCCCAACACCTCTCACCACCAACATTCACTGAACCTGAAGAATAAGCAACCACAGTTAATATATATTTTAGAATACTGATTTTTGCAATTTCTTAATTATACATAGGACATGTTGCTATCTTAAGGATATCACCCAGCCATATGGTTTCCTTGTTTGTGCAAATGTGTTCGCTCCAGATTGTAGCTTGCCTTTTTTGTTTTATTTCTTATATACTTGGAAAAAACTGAGTCTCACACATAAATGCATATGGTGTGTATACACATCAATAGATTACTTAGTGAAAAACTTGTATATCACTAATTTAATTAAAAGATTACGATTTGGAAATACAAAAAAATCTCTATAACTATTAAATTATATCTAGATAGGATTCCTCTATAGTATTATCTTTTGTCCAAGTCAGCTGCAACACCCACACTGAAAAGAAATTAGGAACTAAGGAAACAAAGGTTTTCAAAAAAAATCTTGGAACTCAAAATGAATGATTTATTCATGTACTTTTGATAACCGAGACCCATCATGGGAGAGAGATACAAGGAAAAGAACTATATTTGAGTAACCACATGTACTGAAATGATTGTAGGCTGACAAAAAAAACTTAAGATTTTTCAAATTCAAATAAATATCTGCAATTCAAAATGAACATTAAAAATGAGTTTAGTCTACTCACAAAAAGAAACATTAAATGTATTGATATTTGAAACAAGATAGCATCTAATGAAAAATCAAATATGAGGGGGAGACGCCTCAGTGGCTAAGACACAGTCTGCTTTTGCAGAGAAGCAGAATTACGTTCTTAACACCGCCTCTAGAAGTTAACAGTTTTCTGTAACTCCAGCTCCAGGGGGATGATACTTTCTGGGCTCTATAGACACTGCACTCATGTGCACAAACCCACACACACTTTAATACATACAATTTTAAAAAGAAAAAAAATTTCCTGGGCCCAAAGCACATGAGTTAACTCAGCATGTAAAGCCACCAAATCTGAGAAGCTGAGTTAGATCCCTGGAACTGACATGGTTGAGGGATCTCAATTCCCACAAACTGTGTCTGTTCTCCATACACACAAATAAATATAATAAAACTATGTTTAAATCTTGTTTTGGTTCTAAGAGTATAAAATTTCTACCTAAAAATTAAAAGGCAAGTTTTCAGGAAAAGTTCATGATAGATATCTTTCTAAACATTTTTATGCAGTTCCTTGTGGATGTGGGTGTGAGTATGCATACACATATATTTTTATGAATGTGGAAGCCAAAGGTCATTCACCATGTTTTTAAGCACAAGATCTCTACTAGGTCTGAGGATTGTCTGTGAGACCCACTAGTGTGACTGGTTAGTGAGCCTGAGGGATCTGCCTACCTTTGCCTCCACAACACTGGGATTGCAGGCATGCACCATCACACCCAGCTTTTAAAATGTGCATTCCGGAAACCTAACTCAGACCTTCTCCTGAATGAGCTATCTCCCCAGCCTCTTCCTTAATATTTACAAATTGAGACTGAAACAAAGCTGCTGTTGCTGCTGTTGTTTTTACTAAATGGCCAGGAAAGGGGGAAAGTGAGCAATAAACTGTTGAGGGAAGAAGTTACCAGAGCTGTGAGCCACGGAAGAGGAGAAGCAGACAGACAGACCTGTTGAGGGAGGCAGCTTCAAAGCAGGCTAGAGTATTTAACTGTCCACCCTAAATTTCTGTTCACAGAGTCCCATAAACTCTATACACAGACCAAACAATCAAAATTCTATTTTCTAACAGCTACTTACAAATAATTTCAAGCCAATTAGCAATAAAACATGTTCAACTTTGATGATTTACAGATTTACTCTTAAGAGAAATTATAATTTGAAAGTTCCTGAATTTCACAACAATAAACTTAATTAAACGTTAATTTTGAGGATTCAAAACAACTATCAACAACATGTTTATCCTTCATTAAGGACTATCAAGCTTTAAAAAGCAATTAGCATTAGTTCACATATCAGTGGAATCATAAAAACTAAGACCTTATATTGTCAAATGTTCGTGTAACATTCTCAACTGGCAAAGATGGATTTTATTTACCTAACATAGAAACCCGTAAGTTACGTGAGTTACTATGTGGGTTTTTCACATGGACTAAAATTCAAATGCTGACAGAACAAGTTTCCCATTCTGACAGGTAAGATCTTCCACCTACAGAGTGGGAAGGATGAATCTTAAGGTGGTCAGAGCAGTTAACCATATGAGCAAGCATTAGAACAACGCGGAAGGCTGATGGGGATCCTCCACAATGCTGCAAGCATAGCCTTTAGTCTCTTTTTCTCCAGTGACTAGGGCAGCAATCTCATCAACTAATGATAACAAAAACCATTTTTTACAGGCTTCAGAATACATAAGTATTCAGTTCATATATCTTAATGTTATTAGCAAGAAAGAATCATAAATACAAAATTTGACAAGAAAATGTATTATTACTTAAATTTGGCTGCAAATAAGGAAACACGATAAATGGTTTTTTTCTCTTTCTACACTTTGCAGATTTGTTGGTGAAATAAAAATGTTTATATAACAGTAAGTAAAAGTCCCCATAATCAAACTGTAATTTGATCTTAGTATTACTGATATATTTTCTTCCATAATTACTAATAACAAAAACTTACAAAAAGCTATTACATAATGTTTAACACTAAAACAATAATTCTGAAGTTATCTCTTTCACTAAGAGATAAAAAAACTGTCATGCTTATTGATGCTTCTAGAATTACTTTCTAAGCAGAGTTTTTTTGTTTGAATGTTCTTTAGTTTTCCTTCTATGTTACAATAGGCCAAGAAACCTAATAGGCATCAATATAAATTTATTGTATTGTGGTGATTCTAAATATGACATAAAAAATGAAACCTGATTTATAAATTCCACACCAAACATGTTTACAGGGGGCAAATCTATTACAAGATTTCTCAATTGTTTTTGAACTTTGATAAAAATGTATTCTAAGAAGATATGCTAAACAGTAGAGTAATAAAACAAAACAAAAAAAACTTACCTTTTACAGTGACAATGGATTCTAGTCTCTTACAGTTTTAAGACAGTGTTAAAATATTGGCCCTTTTAAATCTATAAAGTTAAAGGTTTTAAATCTGAAGCACTTTCTACTTTATAATCAAAAGACCTATTTCCTGCCTAGCTACTGTCGACTCTCCGTATCCCCGTCTCTTCCCACCCTACAAGCCACTTTTTCTTCTTCAGAATCTCACTTCCCAGCTCTGGATCCAGGCCTGCCTCACTATACTGTCAGCTTCCCATGATTTCCTGGTTCCAACTGACTAGGAGAGTACACCAGAAGGCAATGGAGAAAAACAAGGAATGTGCTAACTCTTGGATAGTGTCTGTTCATACAGACAGCAGGAGATTCTCATTAGCAAACTAGGAGTACAGTATGCAGATGTGCAGCCTTCAATACCAATTCCACAAAACAATAGCGCAGTCCTCTACAATGTAATCCTCGTGAACACTGTGCATGCCTAATGAAAGAAAAAAAATGTTATTAGAGCAAAAAGAAAGATGCACCTAATAAGCTACTTCAGATGTATAAGTCCCAGAACAGAAAAACACAAAGCTGGGTGTGGTGGCAAATAAGAAAACAGAAAAGAGGGGAGCGAGGGAGGAAGGGAGGGAGGGAGGGAGGGAGGGAGGGAGGGAGGGAGGCGGAGAGAGGGGGTAGATTCAATGTGTTTCTGAATCTAAATGAGACTAATATTTGGGTATAAATATAGAACCCTGAGAAAATGAAGCAGTAAGGCAATCATATTAGCTCCAAGATAATTGCAAAACTGATCAAAGAAGGAAATATCATATACATGTCACATCATCTTGTCAGAGTAATTACATAGTCAAACTATTTACGAAGTACATACCAAATGCTAACTTTAGCAAAGAGTGAGATGTTCTTTATGAGGGTAAAGGAAGATGAATGTTTAGGAAAACAATATAGGAACTAAAATTTAATCTTCATAGTCCATAGAAGACCAACAGACAGTACAAGAATCATGGTATTTGGGTGGTACAAAAGACCTGAAATGGTTATCTCTGAGGAGTGACAGTTGTCACTGTTCTTTTTCACTATCAGCTCTGGGAGGAAAACACTATACAGTGTATTTTCCACTTCTGTGTTTATTAGTCTTGTTTTTGGTGTGAGTTTGTGTTTTGTGGGGTTTTTTCTATATTCTGGTTTGTTTGGTTTTGTTGTTGTTGACTGCCTATTTGTTTTCTAAAGAGAGAGAGAAAGAAGGGATGTGGAGTTTGCTGGGATGGAAGGTGGCAAGGACCTGGGAGGAGGTGTGGTAGGGAAAACCGTAGCCAGAATATATCGGAAGAAAACTGCAATTAAATAAAAATCTCCACTTGAAGTTATTTACAATAAATAATGTTAAAAAATAATCTAAGTTTATGGTCAAAAGTGAGTAATTCTGAGAAGTATATACACCAAGAGATTCTGACAATGAAGGCATTAATTGGGTAAAGGAAAAAAAAAATCACTAGACTGCAGTTCATACCAAGGAATCCTAAGCAACAAAGGATGGATAGCAGTTGTTTGTTTTGAACTGCAGGAAAAAGGCAATGGATGAGCTTAAAAAACAAACAAACAAACAAACAAACAAACAAAAAACTTAAGAGTTCTGTTTCATAAATCATGTGGTCTACTATATTAGATTTATAGGCTACTGTAGCTGCAAGAAGCTGTACACACGGCTAAACATTTATTTCCCTCATTTTATGGCTATTTGGACAAAACTACACAACTGCTCAGTGTAGAATCTAAGCCCTTTGTTCTTTCCCTCACATTCATCGCATCACAATGCATCCACCTTTTAAACCATGTATGTATTCAAGTTCACAGATGTGAGGTTGGAGGTTAACATTGGAAATCCCCTTCCATTGTTCTCTATTAACTGAGTTAGGGCCTCTCAATTTGAACTCAGAGTTCACCTATGCACAGTCTAAGAGGCCAGCATGCCCTGGTGAGTAACTGTCTCCAACTTAGAAGTGCTGGAATTATGGGTGAGATGTCACACACACAGTATTCACATGTTTGAGGGACCCAAATTCAAGTCTTTATGTTTCTATGACATAAGGTGCCTGATTCACAGACAGGTTAATAATGCATCTCAAGGGCTAAATATTAAATATACCTGAGTGCTTATTGGTAATTAACACTTAATTTTAAAAAGGGATTCCAATGATTGGAATCCACAGGATTGCCTGTGATTCCAGTACTTAAGAAGATACCGAGGGATACCCGTGAGTTTAACACCTACCTGAGTTAAGGATAAGTTCAAAGAATGCACAGACACCAAAGCAAAGCCATGACTCTGGCCAACAAGATGGATCAGTGGGCAAAAGGAAGTTAAAGCCTTTTCATCTCAGAAAGTTTTACTTGGAACTGGAGAGGTGGTTGAGTGGATAGAGCATATACTGCTCTTGAAAAGGATCCAACTTGGGTTCCCAGCATCCTCATAAAGGTGCTCACAACAGACATCAATTCTAGCTCTACGGACTCCGCAGGAACCTGCACTCACATGCATACAAACACATATAATTGGAAAAATCTTTGCTTAGTCTACTTGATTTTAAGATTTAAAAATGTCAAAGTAGTAAGAGGTCTGCCCATTTCACTAACCATGCTGTTCTGGGTAATGCTGCCTGCCCAGAGTCTAAAAAACATGGACAACTTGGGATCAGCGGTATTGTCTGTCTACTACCTCTTCTTGAATATGAAAAAAAAAAAAAAAAGTACTACTGGGCTGATCCCTGAGGAACTCTTCCAGTTCCTTTATCCTAAAACTAGTGTAACAAGACCCTATATACTTGGAATTGAGCTTATCTCGTATTTTCTACCAAAGAAGTACATGTAATTAACCCAGAGACCTTCTCTGCCATGTCAATAGTAGGAATTAATTGTCTGTGTGATTAAAAATTATCATGCTTCTACTGGAGAATCTTTTGATAACTTAGTAAGCAAAAACACAAGAAAATACTCAATGGAAATAAAGCAAGTGATCATCAAGGGAATTCGGGATACAACAGGCATGAAGGAGGCACAGAAAGCACTAATCCAGAAAAAGGACTACTTGATGTTCAAAAGCACATTACAACGGCCGTGGCGGTCACTTACCAGCAATGGCTTCACAGAGTATAGGTGCATAGCTACATTCTAGGAAATAAAGAACCATCTGGACTACCATATTTCTTCTGTACAGGACATGATGTGGCAAAGGGACTAAGGTATATGATAGACTGGGTGAAGCATATGATACAGAGCATCTCTACACAGCAGGGATAGGAGGCAAAGGCCAAGTGTTCTGCAGATCTAAAGCTGCTGATGCCTGATTGTTCTCTGTCTCAATTGAGAGCCAAAACTAGTTCACTAAATAGAAACTCCTCTGTTTAACAAAAATCTTCCTGTACCACTAGCTATTGAAATTACAATGACAAAGATTCAGTTAGTGGCTGAAACCCATTGTTCAGTAAGGTACTTCAGATCCTTGATCTGCATTTCAAGTTCTTTGGTGATGGCTTTCAAACGAGCAATTTGCAGCAATTTGCTGGCTGACTAATAATGAATTTATAGTCTACATTTGTAACTAATTATACTATACTTGCAATAAATTGACAAGTAAAAATGGAAAAATAATGATGGCTAAAATTTTAGTGAAAGCACTGATCTTTAGCTTGTGAGACAAACAGCCATGGTCAAGGGAAAAAATAATTGCAAGTTTCTTCTCCAACTTTTAATGAAGAAACAGAACTGAGAATAAGCTGCCCAAATTGTAGAATTAAAAATATGTTGTCCACCTTAAAAATAGAAATAAAAATGTGTATTATACTGTAATTTGCATTAGTATTCAAACAATGGAGAATTTCCTTATTCAGATAAGCAATCATGGTCTGAAATCTAACTTTTAACTCAAAACAAGCTTTGGGAAAAAACTTATGAGAATATACAACTTAGCAATCTTAAGGAATTTCTAGAATTCTACAAAAAGACACTTTACTTAGGACAGCTGCTCAATAATGCTAAGAACCCATCATTATCTGCCACACAGCATTCAAGATTTGGGTTAAAGCCAGGCATGGTGGCACACTTACATTAGCCCTTTCTGGAAACAGAGGGAAAGATGGAGCCGTCCTGGACTACAAGCCAGATCATGCCTTCGCCCTCTCCCCCTAAAACACATTTGGGTCACTTTCCTATTCATGCTGAGACTATTTGACATTAATGGAAAACTCTGTTCTTTTTTTTTTTTTTTTTTTAACTTAATTACTAGTTAAATGTCATTCAAGGATTTTTCTCACTTTACCAAAAAATTACACATATAAATAGGTAGTTCTCACATCTTCATTTATCAGTCTACTTCATGTTCAAAATCTCCTTAGAGACATTCAGTGACTGTCCCTGAGGTGGGTTATACAGTAGAATGGCTTTTTCCCATTATAACACATTTTTAACACAAAAAGTTCTTATTTTTTACAGCCAATCATTTTTAGAAAGCTCTCAATACTTCAATGTGTGAAAACAAGGACTGGGTTTTGTTTCTGGTTTTTTTGTTTTTTTTTTTTTTTTAATCAGGCATCTAATAATCTTTAATGTGTCTAGTTCATTCTTTTATACAAATATACTACTTCAAAGATCCCCACAGTAAATACACCACATAGTACAGACACTGAAGGCTTTATGAACAGTAACTACACTGCAGAAATCTTTCTACTCTTGTGTATTTAATCACAAAAATCCAAAGTAGTGTTTTATAACTAGTAAGCAGTTACAGTTATTCTGAACTGCTTGTTTTAAGTGTGTTAGAATAAAAACCATATTTCACTGTAACCAAAGCTTGTTCATACTGAAGCACTGACGTGAGAACACACTACTGAAATCATACCCATGTTTCCTGGCTAAGTATTTTAGGTGACAAAGATTCCTGTGTTTCATTAAATTCGGAGGGGGGGGGATGAAAAATTATTGTTCAGGAACAATAAATCCATCTATAACACCAATGGTTTGTAAACTTCTCTTTTGTGCACCTAAAACCTCAAAATCAACATATAATTAAGTCAGCTGATCAAAGACTATCCCTGAAAATTGTGTGAAGAGGCTTCCTATATGACATCACTAGAGCATGGCTTGTAAATAAAATATACCAAAATACTTGTGAGCAAATATAAAACAATTCCAAACTTCTATTTTAGAAAAAAAGTCTTTCATTTTAAGGGACCCTACCAAGATTTATTCTGGAATCAAACAAATGTAACTAGTAATGAAGGAAAAGGTTTCTATTATTGTGACAAGATGCTAATTTGTTTATTAAAAAGTATACAAAATTAGCTTAATTACAACATCAATTTATCAAAGGTTCTTAAAGTCAATTTTGCTTTTGGAAAAGTATCAAGTCTTCATATCCAGAATAACAGCCTTTTATTATTTTGACTTATGGAACTATACATCAGATCTTCAAACAAGGACATCAAATGAAACCCTGTATCATAATATATTATCCTTTCCTTGAAAGCTTGGAATGTAAATGAAAATTTATTTTTTTAATTGATGGAAAAAATATGAACAAAGTAACCCCCAGACCAAACATATGTCACAATGTTTGTTGCTGGAATTAAACATGAACAAATTAACTTTACATTGCTAAAAAAATAGCCTTAAGTTGAGTTTTTTCTTTATTAAAAAAGCTTTTAAAGCAATTTCAGATCTTTGAGCCTTACAACAAAACAGTTCATTAGTTTTAGCTAGGAAACTCACATCCACAAATGGCATCCTCAAAAGGTACATATCTTAAAGGCATATATACACAAAACTAAAGTTCTTAAATTGTTAACAAATCTAGGAGCAATAATTTAATAATTCTATTGAAAAATACAGGTAGCCTTAAGAGAAACATGCTTGGTCAATCTTTCTTAAAGCTTTTGAGTTTGTTGCCCAAACATTTAAAAACACAGGAAAAAAAAAAAATTCCACTCCTTCCTGTTGTCTTTTCAGAAGATACCAATTTACAGACATAACTAAAAGAAATATCCAGGATATCCAACTATATTTGCCATGAATTTAAACACACATCTATAGTGTATAATATAAAAGTAAAAAATATATATAATTTCAGCCTAAGATGAGTTTTTCTAATAAGTTTTATGGAGAAATATCACATGAGACCCCAAATAAATGTCAGATACAAAATTATATGACATGGCTTCATTCAAATACACACAAAATTCAAGTCAGAAAACTAGACTGGCTTTTTTATATCACCAGCTTTCATGAGAGCCTTAATTGCTCTTGCCCTCATCTCAAGTTCTAAAAGTTCCAGTTGCTGTGCAGAAGGCTGAACATCTTCTGGTGGAGGAACAGTCAGGGTGGCCGCTTTGGGCTCCTTTGGGCTAGACTCTGCCAGTCCCAGAATTTCATTCACACTTTTTTCAATATCTTTCTCCAAGTCATCTATCTGACCAGCTTCACTCTGGACTGTATTTTCTGGGCCTTCTGGAACAGCAGCAGCAACAGCAGTGGCAGCGGCAGCGGCAGCTTCTTCATTGCATGGGCCTTCTATATCGCTGTCATAAGCATCTGCATTTATACTGAGTACATCACTATCTTCCCCTTTGCCTGAAACAGACAAAAGAAGGGGGGTGGAGGAGAACCATGTAACCCAAAGCTCTGGGTCAACGTTTCCTTCTACTTATGGTGAAGGGGTTGCCCTGACCTACCCCACTAGAAAGGCCAAACTTCATCTGTAATTTTTATTGCATTCACTTCTAACTATACAACTTGAAAACCCAATTATATTTCATGTACATACTAGAGGAGTTCTCATTCTAATTTGGTGAAACTTAGTCCATCATATGGAGTTCCCTTGATCAATTTTCCTAATTAAAATGTCACAATATCTTATACCAAAATAAAGTTTATAGATTACAAAATGAAGACTCATGTTGAAAACCTTTTAAATAGAGCATTATTGGGAAAAAACAGTTTCATGCTAGAGGATACACTTTGCTTTATAGACTAGAAAAAGGGGGAAATGTCATCAGGAAGCTAGATAGTCTACACATCACCTATCCCAGCTCTCTCCTATACTTATTCAAGCACTTCCACACCAATAAATTAATAAAATTGGTATACAAATATTTTAATGTTATGAAACTTTGATGTGAAGTATTTAATCTAAATGTAGATTATGATGACCAATTAATTGTTTCGGCCTTGGCACCAGACATTACTAACTTTAGACAACATTTACAATTTTGAGTGCTCATTTATTATACTAATTTATATTTTAAGTAACAAACATATTTGTTTAAAAATTAATTCTCAAACTTTTTGTTTGAGAATAAAACTTATTTATAGCATTGAATAGCAAATGAAGACAATTGTTAAGAGAATGAACAGAACGAAGCAATTCTACCTCATTTGTCTTATGGAAAGTAATACTATGCCAACTTGAACCTACATAACTTTAATTATAAAACCACTTCCAACTCCAAAACTAAAACAGAAAAGCAGCCAATACAAATAGAATAGGTTGCAATCTTAAGAGATTCTAAAGAGCATTTCATTCAAAGAAGCAAGAATTTCTAAACAGGAAAAAAAATACAGCAAAATGAATAATTCTACAAAAAATGACAGAAATAAAAACAAACATAAGAAAACATGTGCTTTGCTTTTTAAAGCCTCCTGACCACTCCCCACCACCATTCAGGTGGAAGACTTGGAGTCATCTACAACCAAACTGGTTTGACACCTGTACTGGGTATATAAATTACAATGTCAAGAAGGCTTCTACCAAGAGAGGCCTGGGATAGCAGGCAGTGTGCAGCCAGGTTAGGATCCCGTGAGCAGCCCTTCAGATGGGGTGCTTAGACTTCTGAACAATCTTGAAAGCATTAAGACTTTGGAAGATCTAGAGATGGCAAGTGTGTTTTGTATTATACAATGGTCACTGAGTCTTTGGGGTCGTGAAAGAAGGTTAGGTATTAAATATAAAATGTTACTGACGGGCTCATGTGACCTTCCAACTGGAGGAGCTTTATTATGAGGGCTTTATTCTGAGAGCACACAGCCATGGAAGTAGTTTGAAAAGGTGGATGCTACAGAGCATCTTGCCCTGACTCCCCTGTTCTTTGTTTCTATCTTACTTGTTCTCTCTGCTTCCTTCTTGTCATGACAGAAACAACTTCTGCCACATGCTCCCATTGCCCCAGACTCTGTCCCTTATCAGGCCTGGGAACTTGGAGCTCAGTAGGTCAGTCTATGACAGAATGCCTGAAACAACTTGTGAGAGGAAAGATTTAACTTATAGAGACTTCAGTCAATGGTTACATGGAACAGGAAGGAAAAAACCAGCTGGAGGGCCAGAGACATGTTATCTCCTGGGATAAACCCTCAGTGGCCTACTTCCAATGATGAGGCACAACCTCCTCTCAAAACAGCATCCACATGGGGCTAAGGGTACACCACATTAGTCTGTAGGGACACTTCACACTCAAATCATAACATAAGTTATTTATCCCCATCAGAAGGAAAACTGCCTTCATATATCTTCCTGGGGCTAAGAAGTACAAAGTTACACACATTCACTTCCTCTGAATCATTTTTAAAGCCTGTTTATATGAGCTTATTTAAGGCATAACAATAGGTAAGAAATCACTCCCCTGCACTTACATAGTAAAACGCTTTATAACATCAGTACCACTAGAGATGAAGAATCAAAATGTTCATGTACTCAGACCCAATCTCAAAAGACAGAAAGCTGGCAAAGAAAATCTTTTTGAGTGTATTTCAAACATTTAAATGGACAAGAGATATACGGCTTTATACCTTTACTTTTCTATTCACAATACATCTATCATACCACTAAAGAAGTATGGTGTTCTGTGTTCACATTTGAAATGATCAAATCCAAGTAACTTGAGTTCCCTACAACACAATGTTGCTGAAGGTATTCATAGGTTTTATCTGTCCACTCTAAGTATACCATATGAACCAAAACTTTGTAACAATACACACGTGACGTGATCTGACATGCACTTTCTTACAAAGAAGTCATTATTTGAAGGTTTCCATATCATTTTTAGCCTCTCTACTATTTCTTAAGTTTTATCATTTCAGTAGAATCAGTCAGTAACTCACTTTTTAAAATCATCACCTGAAAACATATGAACACATTTCCAAAACTAATTTGCTCCCATGGTTTCTCAGCAGTGGGGAATTGTAACAACTTGCTCACAAAGCAGAAAAGGCAAAGCTTTTATACTCTTTTCAAAGAATGATTACCTTAAATGCCTCATTCAAAGTCCTTAAAATTGTGTGATTATGTGTTCTATCTTTCTGTACTCTCACTCTGGATGTGGATGTACGTGTGTGTGTGTGTGTGTGTGTGTGTGTGTGTGTGTGTGTGTGTGTGTGTGTGTGTGTGTGTGTGTGTGTGTGTGTGTGTGTGTGTGTGTGCGCACACGCACACACTCATTTTCAGGACAACAAAGTGAATGCCAATTTACTTTGGCATGTAAGAATTCTATAAAGTACTATCCTCAAGTTTACCCATAAACTTCCAAGAGTCTTAGAGTAACAATCTAAAAGGTAAATTATTTCTAGTCTTCTCAATAAAATCTAGTCAGTAAGAACTTAAACAGATAATGTGATATTTAATAAAGTCTTAGAATTACTTTCCAGAAATTTACATTCAAACTTTTTTCATAATAGATATATCTATGTACCATGAATTATGGTAAGAATCCCAAAACTCTGCTTATAAACTAGCACTTAAGTCCAGTTAATTACTCAAGTTTCATTAAAGATCTTTAAAAAAAGGTTTGATGTATGCATGATATAAACAAGTTATTAAAATCCAACAAGAAAAATATAATAAACCTGAATTAAAATATCAAATATGCAATTAAAATAATAAGAATAAAAACTCAAATTATTAATTAAAACTATAAAAGACTAATCAAAAATAGTGCAGGAGAAAAATATCAAAAGAAAAAAAGAGACCCACGTTGCTGATTTTATAGAGCTGCAGAATAATTAACTTTGTTTGCAGGAAACAGAGTCTGTGATATATTCCTTATATTAACTCTGCTCCTCAGTAAGATGGGTGACCCCTGATATTACAGACCTTATAGAGCTCTTCAGAGAAAAGCAATATAAATAAAGAGTGGAGTAAACTAATTATGAGAAGGGATTAAAGGACCTTAAGAGCTCGGCTAGGCTACAGTGCTAGGAAGACAAAGTAAAAGTGGGGAAATGTAGAAAGCAATAGAGTTCAGCATCTTCTCTTACAAGTGATGCTACAGCCAATTTCAGGCCAATGTACATCCTATCACTGTCCCGTTCTGCACACTTTTACCATTTCCCTTTTGTCATCTCCTTGTCATCTCCTTTCTGTCCTACCTGCTTGATTCATATCCAAACTCTGAATACAAGTACTAAAGAGATTTAAATAAACAAATCAATTCATCTAGACTCAGTATCTAGACAGAAATATTAAACATTATTACTCAAATTAATGATTGACACATGTGAATACTCTAATTTAACAGAGAAATATCTGCTTACATTATTTGCTGAGCTACAGGTATGAGCATGGAATAAAAGCATAAAGGCTGAATGTTTGACAACTAGGCACAACACTTTAGACTCTTCCTGCCGAGAAGAAGAAAGAGCACCCACACCCACTCCGTTTAGCATGTACTTCTGGACCAAGGGTTACAGGTTCAATCTCCAACACATGCCCACAAGAAACATGCCATGAGTATAAAGAAAAGGGCTTTTACTATGGAATAAGAAAAGCTAAGATGCAATACTTATTTTATTTTACTATAATCTGCAACAAATTTCACTGCTTGAAAACTGCATGATTTCATAAAATTAGAAAACAGGTAAACATTCAATGTCATAAGCTTGATTTTCTATAAGTATTTTAGATAGAAATCAATAAAAGCAAATAAACACAAAAACATCGCAGTATAACTCATAAAAGGTCAAGTTATATTAGCATATTTAACACTTGTACAGTCTATTATAATTCTAGTTGTTAATTCAGTTCTTATTTGTAACATGAAAGGCTAGCCTGAAACCTTCTGATAGTGTATTATTACATAAAGCCAAAAGACAAAGCCTAGAAGAGGAAGTATTTACACAGCTGTCCACATTCCTGCAAATGGAAATACCTACAAAAATCAGCACAAAAATGTAAATTAATTGCAAAAAAGACCAGTAAATATGTCTTTCCTAAGCACAGAGAGGAAGAAAAAAGAAAACCTCACAACGAAACAACAATGAAGTTCTTTCAAATAAAGTCTTGGTGTTAGGGGTAAGCCCAACAACAAAGGGCCCCATATTGATGAGGACAGAAAGAAGAAACAAGCTCAGAAACAATGTGGTTTTTCCAAGCAGGCATTGGAACAGTGGGTAAAAGAAACAAACCAATACTGCTACAATGCTAGAGTATTTTGCTTTTGTCTTCTGTATAAAAAATAATGTATGGGACAGAAAGATGGTTCAACCAGGAAAGGTGCTTTCACCAAGACTGACTGATGATCTGAGTTTAATCCCCAGTGCTCACAGGTGGAAGGAGAAAACTGATACCTACAAGCTGTCCTGACACACACACACACACACACACACACACACACACACACACACACACGCACCACTTTCATCCATCTATTTCCATACTTATTCAAAAGTTGACTTAAGTTCAATTTCTATGAAGAAGCACTAAAGACATAAAGGAACCAAAGACATAAATGACCCTGCCTAATGAAGCACTCTATTTAAATAAGATAGCCAGATGTAAATAAAAAGTACTACAAGGTATGCAGCTATTTAAGAGTAAAGACCATGTCCAGTTAACACATGGATACCCCTAAATATTTGTTAACTTGTAATAACTAGCAATATTTAATAAGTAATGGTAGTAGGAAGCAGGTGATCAGCAGCTCTGTATCAAGAAGAGGTGACAAATAGTAGACTAGAGCACCTCACAGATTTGGAGCTGTTTGTTTGGTTTTCCCTAAACAGTTTGTTACTCACGTAAATGAACTTAAGTCTTAGATGTAGACATTTGGATCACAAGTATTGAAACCCAGTCACAAGTGACATGTCAGGCTGTGAAACAGAATATATAATAGAGCAGTGCAGTGCCAGTCATCAAATGAAGATGATTTTTTTAAACTACAGCCCAAGTAAAGATGACACCAATTGCTAGGGAAGTCGAGGTATATTAGGTCTATGAGCTCGGGGGGGGGGGGGGGGGGGGGGGGGGGATAAGCTCACTAGTTAGACAGGTCAAATAACATTTTATCAGGATATAACTGGCATCTGGGAAATCCATGAGGTGAACCAGAGAACAAACACCAACAGCACAAACAAGAATGCTCAGAGTGCTGAGCAAGCCAGGCTTCCTTCCTGACGGTTGAGGACTACTTAAGATCTCTATCTCCGCAATGTGGAAAGCTCAGCATCCTGAGGCACTCGTTCTAAAGACAGGAGGAGTGAAGGAGGATGATCCAGAGGAAAGGAAAAATCACCAACTGGTCAAATGCAGGTAGGAGTCAGAATGAGCAGTAAGCAGTGACTCAGAAGCAACAGTTCACAAGAAAGGAAGAGGATTGCTTGGCATAAGATAATTATCAAAAGAGAACTAGACCTGGACATAAATACAGGGCTGATTCTGACAGTGAAGAGTCCATCAGTCTCAATAGGAGAAAAAGGTACATACCAAGTCAAGAACATGTGAATGTGGAGAAAAACGTATACATGTTTCCTTTTTTAAGTCCTTTCCAGGCCAAGGACATTTTATTCATCTCTTAGCCCTAGTGCCTAGCACTAAACAATGTGGTGGGTGAAGAGATGAGTCCCAAAATTTTAAAATATGCAAACCAAAAGACACTTTAAAAGTCATTTTAAAAATTATATCCTTTATTTTTTGAGGCTGTAATATAATTACATCATTTCTCTTTTCCCTTTCCTCCTTCTAAGACATCGTACATACCCCTCCTTTGCTCTTACAATTTATGAACTTTTTACTAATTATTACAGGAATATATATATGTATATGTATTCACTATGTATATGCATATACATATATAGTCCTAAATACACAAATACATCCTAAGGGGTGACCTCTGACACCCATATGCACACACATGCACATACATGCACCTGTACACACCAAACAACATCTGAGACAGGTGCAATGGTATGCACCCTGGTCCCATCTACTCATTAGGCTGGGGTGGAGTGTGTTTAATGACTTAAAGTAACCACTGAACTAAACAGGATCCAAATATCTGCTGCAAAGTTGTGCTATTCAACCTCTGAAATAACTACCTTAAGAATCCTAGGAAGCATATCACAGAATCAGATGCTTAAGATGGACATAACTTAAAGAAACAAGGAAGTAAAACAATTCTCAATATACTGAATCAAACCTTCTGTAACTTCATTCTTCATTCTTCATAAAACAAGCCAAGTATGGTGGCCCAAGCCTGAAATCCTAATATTCAGAGGCTGAGGTAGGAGAACCATATTCTAGGCCAGCCTGGGCTACATACTATAGTCCTATTTCCAGCATTAAAATGATAAAGCATTATGTAACTAAAATTCTTGACAATTATTATTTTAAAGTAGAAAATTCTTCCACTTCAAAAGATAAAAAAACTAACTATACAGAAGATAATTTTCATTATTTCAAGTATTACCCGTAGAAAAAAAAACAACAAGCAATTTAGGGAAGGCTGGGCATGGTGGCACAGCCTTTATCCTGGTATCTGAGTGAGAAGCTGAGGAAGTCAGATTTCTATGAGTTCTAGGCTAGCCTGATTTACACTGAGTTCCAGGTGGGTGGGACTACATAGTGAGATCCAGTCTCAGAAAAATAGGAAGAATGATAAAAGTTCAAAGAGATGGGGGGGGTACAGTTTGGGGGGTTTTGTTTTGTTTTTTCTGGGGGTAGGAAAGAATAGGGTCTTGCAGAGTTGGTCTATGCCACAGTCTCCTCTTACCTGACCAACCCTTTAAGATACGAAGTCAGAATCTGCATGACTACTTACTTGGTAAAGCCAGTTAAGGACATAAAATAAGAGCTCAGAAGAAAAGGAATTAGACATGGCTTTAAAAATAAAATAGTACACACACCCCTGTGCTCCCAACTGCAGACTTCTTTGTACAACTTTCTTCTCAGTCTCCTATGGCTCTTTAACACTCACACCACAAACGCACGTAGGTCTTCTAAGAAGGAGTTCATTTGCCAATCCAGAGATGTCTGTGGCAATACATACAAGGAAGATATTTAAAACACATAGGCAGCAAATGCTACTTCATTAGCTGATGGCCCTTCTCTTCCTGTCTAACGGTGACAGCCTCTGGCAACATCTGTTTTTCCATAACTTCCATAACTGTTTTCTTGTGAAATTCTTTTTAGAAAAACTCGTCCTTTTACTCTTTAGTGCTAGGGTCCTATGATTTAGCCCAGGCTGCCTGGAATTTGTTCTCCTGTGGCCTCAGCCTAGAATGTTGGAATTACAAATATGCACTGCCTCACCTGGTTCTTGGATGCCTCTGTACCTGCAAATACACTTTTTCATGATCTTTGGTCTTAATCTCTATCTACCTATTTTATTTTCTCCTAATGTTGGACTCCATTAGATCAGCAATGGCAGCAAGATAGAGAATTAGTTGGTTGTTTCTAACTACCTTGAAAATGCAAATGACTTCAAGTTTTATACTTAACTCTGCTGCTAAATGACAACAAAATATTTAACTTTAAAAATGTTAGAAATAAAATAAAGTCAGCCATTATCAACTATTTTCCCCCAGTTTTAAGGTACAAGGGCAGGTAAAAGAGACATGGCACACATGGTGTTTGCCATACCTATGTACTGCAATACAATTAAATTAAGCTACAACACCACTATCCCAGAACACATTTGAAATCTATTCTCTGTGCCATTTAGGAGTCCACTTAATATGCTGACGTAAAATCATGATGCTACACTATAGGCCTCTAGAACTTAGACTGAGACAAAACTGCTTCATTACCACTTTCTTCCCACTGTAGCTGCTGCTGCTAGACAACCTGCTTTTCAACATGTGGGTCCAGACTCCCTGGGGGTCTCAGACCACATATCCTGCACACCAGATATTTTACATTACAATTCATAACAGTAGCAAAATTACAGTTACAAGATAGCAACAAAGGAAGTTTATGATTGGAGTCACCACAACATGAGGAACTGTATTAAAGGGTCACAGCATTGGGAAGATGGAGAAGCACTGATAACATCAGTCCCTGCAATTCTTTGATAGTTGATAGTTAGCCTCTCTGTAAGAGAAAACATTTTTAACAACCTACTTTAACTGTATTTTTTATTCTCATAAACTGATTTATGCCACTATAATTATATAGACTTTTTATATGTACATATATAATCAAAAAGGTTAAAAGGAAAGACTTAAAACACAATTATCTTATGCTATTTAATTTACTATATACATTTTGGCATTTACACCTATAATTCTGGAAATATGATAAGCACACATTATTGGTCTGAATGGCTAAAAGTTCATTTAAAATGAAAAGCTTTTATCACATAGTTTAACGGCTGACAAGCATTTTGTTCCTATTAAAGCCTGCCTTACATAATATTCCTATTAAAGCCCAGCTTTCAAATTCCTGAAGTTCTTATTAATTTTTTTTTTTTTTTTTTTTTTTTTTTTTTTTTTTTTTTTTTTGCAGTGTCAGGATCAAACCCAGGGTCTTGTATAGGCTAGGCTGGTGCTCTATACTGATCTACACGCCTAGCACTGCCAAGCAATCTTTAATTCTGTCTAGTATTCATTAACTTCATGAATCCAAAGTCTAAGCTACAGCTATAAAAGGTAGCTAGACTGAGTGTGAGCCTAACCACAGCAAAAATATCACATGCATACTTTATGTGTATATGTATTTCTCCAATTTCACCTGAAAAAAATTAATGTATGAGATTCCAAGTAAAATACAGCAAATGCCGTATTAACACTGATAATTTTATGCACTGTATGATTATTTATTTTAATACCTAGATTCCAGTGAATATGTTTCAAAGAATCATCAAACAGACTAAAGATTAAATCAAGCACCCTTTTTTTCTAATGAAACAACAAAAAATAAAGAGCTGATAGAAGAAAATAGTTTGACCTACCATTAAACAAAGTAAGAAAACATATTTAACACTCTGCCAAAGTACAAACAATGTAGTAGGCAGTGGTCTTTACAAAACCTGAGAATTTAAAGAAAACTACAAGAAAAAGGCCAAACAAAGCATTACTTAAGTGTGCTGTACAACAGCACCATCTGGTGGTAATTTATGCAATCTTCAGTCAAGCACCTTCCGTTACAGGAACTTGAGGCAATTAAATGCATCTTCTGATACCTTTGATAATTAGAAATAAACTCCAAAATTCTGTCTAGTGATATTTTTGTCTATTTTCATCCTTATGAGAAATACAAGACAAACTAATCACCTCTCTAGTTAACAACTTTTCAAAAGTTTAAAAATAATTAAATATCCCCTTTCTCAAGTATGGCTTTGTTGACATTACAGCTTTAAAGAAGTAACGGAAGCACAGATTTTACTTAATTTTTAAGGTTACAAAATACAGATCTGTATTTTAATAAGTCTGTACGAAAATAACTCATTACACTATTGAAGATGGGTTGGTTTAAAGGTTTAAAAATGTTTACTTTCATTAAACAGAAATTTTCATTTTTCAATCTATAGCACAAATAATCCATTTTTTAAATTTAAATATTCCATGTCTATTTTAAAAGCAGCCCTAAGTCTTTTCAACAATACCTTATTCTAGGAAACCTTAAGATCTCAGGCTCAAAAAGAGCTTACACAGGTGCATATTCATGTACACACATACACACAGTTGTGTTAAGAAACTAAACTAATTGATATTCCTCATATAGCTGCACTCTGGCTGAAAATGAATGATTTACGAAAGTATTTCTAACAGAAGAGTTTTAATCTCGTTACAGTTCTTAATCAATAAAACAACCTACATTTGAATATTTTCGTGGTAAAAGCAGACCTTTAGTTATAGCATCACCTTGGTAGAGATTATTTTATGAATTCAATATTCATCCTTACTTAGCACTGTTAATTTCAAACACGCTATTTCCTATCAGTACTTGACAAAGAAATACCAACTTAACTGAGAGTGAATGTCCAAGTCCTACCTGGATAACTACTCAAATAATACTTCAGCCTTTTAGAAACTGAAAAAAAATCAAAAAGGTAATTTAAATTACAGGTCTGTTCCATATAGAAATAATACATCATAAAAAGCTTTATTCTGAAAGAACAAACAGAAAACTCAATGCTGCTTCCTATTTTGGTCTACAGAACTATTGAACTAACTAAACCTGAATGTTCCACTGTAAATACCCAAGCCATTAGAGTGACAGTGCAGTCCAAGGACTGTGATATTCCTTTGTTTTGTTTTCTAAACAAGATTTGTTTCTCTATGTAGCCAAGGCTGTTCCAGAACTTGCTCCTTTTTAGTGCAGGCTGGTCTTGAACTCATAGAGATCCCTCTGCCTCTGCCTCCCAAGGACTGGGATTAAAGGTGTGCACCACCACCACTTGGTACTATATTTTATTTTCATTAAGCTTATTGTAAGCAGAATGGCTAACTATGTAGAAAAAGTTCCCGATATAGCACTACATTTTCAAGAGTTTCACAAATTACAAATAGAAAACAATTTTTCTCATTTAGAAAACAGAAGGGGGCTATCCTTTTGAGTCTGCAGGATTTCTATTTACTAATAAACCATGGTTTCTTGGGTAACCCCAAGAATCTGGTTCAGAGTAGTTTTTCTAGAATGTACCTGAAAGATGTTCTGCCTAAATAAAACTTCCAGATAATTCATTTTTATCCTACTAGGCAGCAAATCATTTTATATTTTACTTAAGAACATTTTCTTAAAAACAACTTTACTTCTGCTTTCGTTTAAAGAGGGATGGAACTGGACTGTATTCAGTGATAGACTACTCGCTCAGCACACATGAACTCTTGGGTTCTGTCTTCAGCCATGAGAAAAACAAAACCAACAGCAACAACAAAATGCTGCCAACTGCTGTCTTCAGGTGAGCCACAATCTTAGTCAGCAGCAACTGTTTTGCAGAGAAGCCCCTTTATGCTCTCACTTCACCTTTCTTGTCCGTCTCCTGTCAGCAGTGTGCTTGCCATGCATGTGTGAGAAACTCAGTACAGTCTACATGCTCCTCAATACAAAATACAAAGACTTTCTGGAATGGGGCTACTTGGCTCTGGCTTCCTTTCTAGTGGAACCAGAATCAACCTTCCTTATTCTAGTCTTTCCTATTCCTCATATTATATTCTTTTCCCCTAGGTAATCTAGTAGAATACTCAAAGACTACTCTTCGCTCAGTCAATACCAGGAACTTTAAGAACAAAGGAAAGTGGTAATAGCAGGCTGAGCATGGAACTTACACACCTATTTACAGCACTCCTAAGGAAAAGGCAAGAAGGTATGAGTTCAAGGCCTGCTCTGTCTCACAAATAAAAATGAAAAGCTCCAATAGCACTGTGGTCTGATTATATGTGAAGTGTAAAGAGGGCTGGATGATCATAATTATACTAACTGGAAACAATGTCTTTATAGCTTGTACATCTATGACAAAGAAATGCTGATGAACCAAATCTCAGTTTCTATCTATGAGGATGTTCAGTAGTCAAAGTACAAATATATAATTTTGTTTGGCTTCTTATGAGCCTAATACTAGATAGAATTTCTAAAAAGCACTGGACAATTTCTAAGAGCATCAGAAATATTAATAAACACCAGTGCATTTTTGAAATTTAGATTGTATATTATTAAATATATAACAAGTTATGAAATTATACATTTTTCACTTCGTTAATCAATTATCTGTAACAAAGTAAAGCTTCAGGATTTCTGTCTAAAACAAATAAAAATATGCTTCTCGATCCTAACAAATTTCTATAGCTCAAGTTTCACAGAAATTTTAAGTCATCATTTTAAAGAATAGAAAAACATGAGATGATATTTGAACAGTGAATATTTTTCTAATAAAGATTAGAAGAATTTTTAAAACATTTAAATTACTAGCCCTATTGATCTAGAAGCCTTAAATAAATTAAAATTACCACTTTATACCTACTAGCTGGTTATGTCAAAACCAATTTTAAGAAAGGAAATTCTTCTCTAAAGAAGAAAGTAAATAAGGAGACATATCTTGGCAAAGAACAGAGAGGTAGTTATCCTACAAATTTATCATCTTTGTTCTACATACAGCCCAAAGAACCCAGCTAACTTACTTCCATCCTGCAACTGAAAATACGCAATAGAAATCACTAAAGCAAAAATCATTTGGATGGTAAAGCTTTTCTGATGGCATACATAGATAACCACATAAAGACTCACGAAGACATGGTCATGGACAAATAGGGTACTCCACTTCCCTCTCCATAAAATGGGCTGAAACTTAAGACTGGAAATTTATTACTGGTAAAAGCTATACAAAAATTAAAAGTATTGGATTCATACCTTGTTTTGATTCCAAACCTTCTGGTTGTTTGTTCTCTCTCTGGGATGAAGTAGAATCTACACAGGTGTCTTGCCTAAGCAAAAAAAATTAAAACTTTAAAAACTGCACTCAATCATTTAACGTTCAAGTTCTTAGAATTATGTTAGATACCAGGGAGACAGGATGAACTCCAAACCCCAGGGTATAATTTAGTAGTAGGGGGACTCGGAACCATGTATACATATGTCAGAAGAGGCAATTATAAAGTAATAGTTTATGCAATATACTTCTTTGTCAACCAAGGAGAAAAACCTAGGGGAACATAGCTGCAATTTTTTTCTCCCAAAGCTCTGTAGGAAAGCTGATGGAAGAAATCACAACTCACAGCAGTATCCAATAATTTTCTAGTTTTCACAGTTAAATGTAATGGGCATTTTAGCATTCAAATTAGTCTATATTCTTCTAATTTCATACCTCAAATGCTTTGATGTTTACGGTATGTGGAAAATACATTAGACATGTAACACACGCACACACAGTAAATAGATTAAATATAAGAGCATGCAAAGTGCTTTCCTACACACCCTGCAGTAGAGTTGAACAGAGCTGCACCACCTCAGTACTGATGCTACAAGCACTTTCCAACAGTCAAGAGAATACTAGAAAATACTCAACTGAGATAAACAATGATCTCAAATCAAAGAACTATTTCCTTCTGAAAATTTGTACTGCTATCCTGAAAGAAGGAAATGTTGCTGGTCACAAAACTATTTTATCCATTTGCCAGTAGCACACATCTTTCAAGTAACCTAAGAATAAAACAGAACTGCAAGTATTTCTTTGCCAAATTTATTCTTTATAATCAATGTACTTGGGAAGCATGTGTTTATTTTATATTTAAAAGTCACTAATATAAGCCAAAACTCAAACAGAGATTATAAAATCATGTCTTTGAACCCAAGCATGGTGGTGCACATCTATAATTTCACCTCATGAGGAAACGAGGCAGAAATAGCTATATCTATCTAAAAAAAATGTATTTGACTCTGGTACTAATAACTTCTGTGAGATTTATAGTTGCCATTACTCCATTTTTAATGTTTCCTTGCTATCTAAGGTCACCTATTCAGATTTTATTCTTTCACTATAATGACTGGCAAATCCCATGGAGGGTATCAAAATTCTCCTAGGTAATCCAGAGACAAAATACAGAGCTTTGCAAGGACTAAAGTTGAAATGTTCTGCCTCAAGCATGCCAGTAAATTCAGATATTAGCAACCCCAAGTACTGATCAACCTTTAAGAAAACATTTTTAATACATCTTCAAATGGCACATAATTCTTTAACTACACAAGTTACCTAAAAAAAAGTCCCAAAAAATATGCATTTGTATCAAAATATGACCAATTACTCATTAAAAGGTATAATTTTATGCTTTTAAGTATCAGTTAAGTTTAATTAATATTAATGTACCAAAATTACCACCAACAAAATATGGTATCACTGATAAAAAGTATTTAAGACATATATAATACTCCAAAGACAATACAGCAAAATCTCTGCAATCTAGCTCAGAATGTGTAGCTATATTAGGAGGAATCATCGGAATCATCAAACAAATCCATCACTGAAATGAGTAATGCTTTTCAGTAAGGGGAATTCAGTGCTTTTTTTATGAGAGACAAAAAAAACTTTGGGAACATTTCAAGTCAAAGGAATCTAAATAGCCATGGCAATTAAACATTACAGATGACCTGACTAGAGGGGAAATAAAAGCTGAAGTGAACTGAATCAAGAGAAATTGAAATACTGATGACAGGATAAAAGCTTCTTGTGAATATTAAATTTCCTGGCATTGATACTCATATAAAGGCTATGGCTGTTTCTCTGAATACACTATGTAGTATGTAGGGAAAACGTGTCACATCATAATGTGAATTAAGCCTTAAATGTTCTCAGACACAAAAATCACACACATTGGTCCTGAGAGATGGCTCAGCAGGTAAAGGTACTTGCCACTCTCACTGACAGCCTGAGTTCAAGCCCTGGAACCCATGTAAATATATGAAGAGAAAATCCTTGCATTCTGAATGCCACACATGTGCTGACATAAATACATCATACACACATACACAAAATATTAAGGTTTTTAAGGTATATATGCAAGTATAGGTGTGTAAAATTAAAATGTTAATAAAGGCAAATCTATATAAATGCTTGAAGAGCTCCTTTGCTACTCTGATTTTTGCGATGTGTTTAGTCTAAAATTACTTCCAAATAAGATGTTTAAGTAAAAATCCAATAAAAACTGATCAAACTCCCTAAAATGTTCTTCAAATAAAACTCTTTAAAGATTATTTACTGTTTTAAATAATTTATTGCATGCCCAATGAGAATATACATAAAAATTCTATTTTAAGTTAGGTTTGATCAGACTGTTGAAGCCACAAAATAATTTCCGTAAGTAGCTACAGTACACCACCCTGTGGCAGAAATATGAAAAGACAGGTTTTGGGGGGGTTTTTTGGTTTTTTTTTTTTCAATCAGTAGCTCTAAATGAGTTAGAATGTAAAAAATCAGCATTAAGCAGAGCATTCCTGTAGCCCTAAGCCAGGAAGACTGTCAAAAGCTCAAGGCCAGCCTGAACTATGGAGGAGACCTTGTCTAAAATAAACAAGCAAACAAGGTAAGTCAAAACTAATACTTGATAATTTGTCTAAGATGTAAATTCTGCAATTAAAATTGTCACACAGGTTTAGTTCTTTGACACAACTTAAAAAATTTCACTGGGTGATAAAGAAAACAAGAGAGTCACAAAAACATTCTGAAGTCTAAGAAAACTACAACGTGCATATATCTTTCTCTTTGTAGGCTTATGAGGGGTCTGAGTCCACCTTACAATGATAAAATATTCTAGTTGCCCTAAACACTTGACAACTAAAAATATTAGAGTAAACAGCTGAGAAACCAAAAGGATCTAAGGAGAAGACACTGGCAAAGCTGGCTTGGACTAAGTATTCTACAATGACCTTTGCGGCTCTATTTCAAAAAAGTTAAGAATAAGCTTAACTTTATTTTTACTTTCCTAATTCCCTTCTCCACCTTTCTTTAACACAGCTTAAACTTATAACCAATGACATTGTTATAAGAGGACTCTATTTACAGCCCTAAATTCTCAAACTGACATAAGCACAACTTTCTTTTACATGACACTACTCTCTTTTTAAAAAATAATAATTTTTATTGATTCTTTGAGAATTTCATATGCACCCCAATCCCACTCATTTTCCAGTCCCTCCATATCTACCTTTCACCTTGAAGTGCCCCCAAAAGAAAACAAAATTAATTTAAAAGACAAAGCACTTAACTCCTATGTCTTTCTTGCCTCTCTCTCACCTCTTCATTTGTCTTAATGGCACTGAGTTTGTGGTGTGTCACGCAGTGTATATACCCTTTTATACAAGCAGCTTGACTTACAAATGTTCATTATAATGAGTGGTCCCTGGGACACTACCACACCCTCACCAAAACTCCTCTCAAATATCCTGCTGTTGCCCAAGTCATGGAGATCCTGCATCTATGGTTCCACAGGGTAAGTCCCTTCAAAAGATCCAGCAGGTCATAGATAGGATAAATGTTGAGGTGGGTGGACCAACTCAAAGTACTGGATGTGGACCTAGGTGGACCTGAATTGGTCAGTCCAGGCCATCCGGGATCAGCTCTTCCAAGCCTGTGGTGAAGGGTGGACCCATCTCTCCCAAGTGCACAGACAGTTCTCCCAAGCAGGGTAGAGCACCTCAAGCTCAGCATGGCCCTCAGATTTTAACACATATGGTTCACATGCCCATCAACACAGACCTCAGCTGTGGTAGAACCACAGACCCGACTTATCCTCAGCAGCAGTCCTACCCAGATGTCACCATGGCCCCATGAAGTACTCTTTCCTTTCTTAAAACTCAATATCTTTTGAAAATGACATTAAGACACCAGTGAAATTTATGGAATTTAATCAAGAATAAGCCCACATGTGAATTAACAAAAGCTTGATGCCCACTCTATGTGTGTGGGGGTGTGAGGCACAGTTGCTCACAGAGGCCTGGAGCCGAGACAGTGCTGGGAACTCAACTCGGGTCAGTCATCCACGAAAGCAGCAAGTGTTCTTGATGGCCGTGCCAGTTCTCTCCCCTTAAAATACATTTCTCAAGGACAGGGGAGAGTAATCCATTTCTTGTCCAAATGAAACGGGTTAGGGAAATCTCTCAACAAAAAGATAAATAGGACAAAGAGTCTGATTTCTGTCAGAGGGCAAAGGTCAACTGGCAAAACCAGGTAAACTGCTAAAACAAAGGAGATATATAAGTGCTGGATTCTCTTCACAAAGGACATTAAGGGAAAAGGACAATCTTTGAATCAATGCTATTAGTAAGTTAAGCAGCTTACAAATGATCTTAGTCCATATTTTATACCGCATACAAACAATATTTCTAAATGGCTACAGACCCAAATGTCTAAATCTATAAACCCTTTTGAAGACACAGGAAAATTTTTGGTTTATGCTAGATAAACAAACAGCAGACTTAACAATCTGAGTTCAATCCCTGGATCCTGCAGAAGAAGAAAATAAACTTTTCAGGTTTGTCCTCTAACCTCCACCCATGTGCCATGGCTCATGCACCTGCACTTAGTGACACACACACAAAACACACCCCAAACAAAACGATGTAAAATAAAATAATTGCTAAGTTGGATTTTATCAAAATTTAATATTTCTTTTTTTTTTTTTTTTTCCAAAAAGACTAAGACAATGAGAAACCAAAGCACAGACTGGAGAAAATATTTGCAAGCCACACAAATAAAAATTATGTATCCAAGCCAGGTGGGCAGTGTGCACCAACAATCAGGTATTTATTTGAAAAGCTGATGCAGAAGGATTGCTTAAGCCCAGGAACTGGGCCTAGCCTGGGCAACAGTAACTTTTGTCCACAACTTGAATCTAGAATACACAGTAACTGTCACTTGAATGTGAGATTTCCTCTATAAGCTCCTGTATTTGAACACAAAGTCCCCAATTGGTGACAGTGTTTAGTAAGGTTATGGAAACTTTAAGAGAAAGAACCTCATAGAGGAAGTTATGTCACTGGAGGTGCCCTTTGAGACTGCTCAGGCTGGTCACATTTCCTGATCTCTCTCTGCTTTTAAACTGCCAATGCAATTTGAGAGGTAGCCTCCCACTCCAGTTGCCATGTGTTCCATGCCATGAGGACTGTAACCATTCTGGAACTCTCAGTCAAAATAAAACTTTCTTCCTTAAGTTACTTTTGTTATGGTAACAAAAGAGCAACTAAAATAATTATAATAGGAAACAATAAAATGGTAGAATGCCTTCAATTGAGGGAGACATGTAAATGGCAAATAGAAAAAGCAACTGGAATCCTACATCCACTGTTATTAGGGAAAGGGACACTGAAAGCACAGTGTGATATACTGTACATGTGAGGACTAAAAAACAAAGCAACTAACAAATGGAGCTCATGTTGGAAAGCAAAGATGCAGAAATGACACAGCAATCCTGATCTTAGGTCACTTCTTTAAACAAAAACAAAAAACAAAAAAAGCACAAAAGCTTACATTCACATGTCAGTAGTGGCTTTGTTTAACATTAAAAATGAGACGTAACCTTACGTTCTCATTAGTTCTTTAATACTATATAATAAATCATGAGAAATTTGATGGTTTAAAAAAAGCATAAATTTTCTAGACATGGTGGCACAAGCCTTTAATCCCAGCAGTTGGGAGGCCGAGGAAGGACAATTTCTGTGAGTTCCAGGCCAGCCTACAGAGTTAGTTCCAGGACAGTCAGGGCTATTATACAGACTTGTCTTGAAAAAGGAAAGAAGAAAGAGAGAGAGCAAAACTTTGCTATATTAATATTCTTAAAGTCAGAAGTATGGTATGGATTGTGCCAGACTCCAATGAAAAGGATCTAGCCGTCTAGGTATGCTTCTGCATTCTGAGGAGGCTGTTCCTCAAGGCTGGAGGACCAAAATCCTTGTTTCCCTGTTTGAAAACTGAAGGTGGTTACTATCCTTGACTTTTGATGTCATATCTTTTCATTCCTCACTCCCCTCTCTCTCCTCCCCCACCCCCCACTTTTAAGAAGGTTCAGGTGATTATAGCAGGCCCACATGGATAATCTTGCTTGGATAGATTATCAAATCTATCCTATCAAATCCTACCCTATCAAAAGGTCCTTGATCTTAAATCTAAAGCCTATTTTGCTATATAAAGCAATATATTCTCGGGGTCTGGAGACCAAGGTGTAAATATCATGAAGATGCCATTACTCAGAGTATTTCAATTAGGGAATTAAAAACTGATATACCCACAAGTTGGAGAACCTCTCAGCAGTAAGAAGAAATTACTGTAATTCTAAATATGTATGAGCCGTCCCAGATACACTATGGTACTAAAGCCAGCTTCAAAAGACATATGGAGCAGAAAAAAAATGGCTCAGTGATTAGGAGTGCTTACTGCTCTATTAGAGAACCAGGCTTCAGATCTCAGCACTTTCATCACTGACTTACAAATCCTTAAAACTGGCAGTCAACTGTAACCTTCAAACACTATACAAAAAATCCAAAGAACCATTTTTTTTCCAGAGCCTTTCCAAGCAACAAATAAATGAAGTTTTGTCTGTACTGCATCCTTTCCATAAATGACACCAACACTCAATCCTACCCTAAACAAAGGGAAACTTATTTCCATCCACTTTTCCCAAATAATGTAATTCAGAGTTAAGTGTCACAACATCCCAGTTCTTCCTCAGGACTCTGACTCTCTGAAAATATGCTGCATAACTTACTGCTTGCAACTTAAAAGTTTTTAAACAAGCAATCCTCTAAATAAAAGATTAAAAAGAACCAACAAAGGGAGTGTCTTCTCTCCTGTATCTACATAATCCTGTTTTCATATCCTTTCCAATAATAAAAATTATCACTTTAAAAGGTATCTAAATGTACAACATGAAATAGAGTCAGCAAGTACCATTACTTTACGTGTGAGATTCTATCTAAACTTTATAAATCATGATGTTGTCAGTGGTTCCATAATACTTTCTTTAAAAGTTTTCTGAAAACATTACCCTGTTAGTTCAGGGAAAGCTACGGTAGCCAAAATACTCTAATTGTTATACCCCGCCCCCCAAAAATTTATAAAGCAAATATGAACATAATTGTGTCAAATAATCAGGTTAATATTCTTTGCTGCCTAAAACCACAGTCAGTTCTTTTATACATATATATGAAAATTAAACTCACAGAAGAAAACTCTCTAATTCTCTAGCCTTTCATACTGGTTACTTTTCTCAACGCCATTACCAAAAAAAACTGAAAGAGGAAGGATCTTTTTGGTTCATGGTTTAAAAGATTAAGTCCTCATAGCAAGGAGGGCAAGGCAGAAGAAACAACTCATGGCTACAGTAGCAGAAACAGAGCAGATGCATATTACACAGTACCAAATGGAAGTGGGGTATGTGAATATGAAAATAGAACCCTAAAACCCAACCCCAGTGACCACTTCCTAGTTAGACTCCCACCTCCTAAAAGTTCCACAGCCTCCCAAAACATTGCCACTAGCTTGGGACCAAGTAGTTATACATGAACCTATGGAAGACAGTTCATACATAGACCTAATATTCTACACATGCCTCCAACAGGCTCATGGCCATCTCATCATGTTTGCTAAACTACCACACCCTGCCACAACATTTTTTTAAATAAGTAGGGAAAAAGACAAATAAGCAGCAAGCTGGAGTTTTTTTTTAATAGTTAGCTAAAAATTAAGTTATTTCACAGCTTTATTTAGGCTTCATATCAAAAGGAATGGAGTAAGCTCCCAATATTCATCCATGTAAAATAAAATTTATTGTTATAGATTCATAGTAAAACCTCTACAAACCAATACAGTAATTTTTTCAATGTTTCCCAATGGCAATTTTAAGGACTTTCAATCCTTTTCCCACTTGATCATCATAATGTTCTATGAGGTAGAATGTTACTCTTCAGACAGGGAAATTGAGGCCAAAAAGTTTAAAGAGTTTTCCAAACGTCAGATTGATAGTAAACTGTGGGAGTCTCTTAAAAACAAGGCTATCTCATACTGTGAACATCCACTTACTATAAATAAATAGTAATAAATAAATAGTATGCAAACTCCATAGACACAGAAAAGAAGGCAATATCACAGGCTTGAAAGATAAAGGAGGCTTCATGAGCCAAACAAATAGACAGCACCTAGTCGCCATAAAATCAAGGACTTGCCTACCCTGCTCACTCCACCACATTAGCCCAGTAAAACTAATTCTCACATCTGACTTCTACAACTGTAAGATAAAAAGCTATACTGGGTGTGAACCCAGAAGTTCTAACATCCAGGAGGTAGCACATGGTAACTTGTAGGTCAGCTTAGAGTACAGAGCGAAACCCTGTTCCAAAAAAAAAAAAAAAAAGACACAGTGAAAAAGGTAATAAATGTGTTATTTTAAGCCATTCCACGTGTAACTGTTTATACTAACAACAGGAAGCTAGGACATGTGGTACTAAGACTTCAATAATCTCCACTGTTTATGAACATTCAAGGTACTCAGGAACAAATTAGATAAAAGCATGAAGAAGCATTCAGTTTGTCAGGTGAGATATTACATAAGATATATGACTTTTCCTCAATATATTAAAGTATCTACTAGAAAAGAAGTGAGCACTTCTAAATAAGCTTGCAAGGAGAAAAATGGAAGTATGAGATGGATGTCATGAGATACTGGGAAACTATCCCAAATTATTGTTCTTTAATAAAAGCATGAGGGCTTTCTGGGAATGTGTTTTTATTTTCTAGAAATTAAAAAATACTTTGAAAATATATAATTCATTAAAATATAAGAAAATAGGTAAACTGAATATAGAAAATGTATCAAATATTACAACTAAGTGACAGAAATATATTTATTATACTACTCTACTTTTCTGAATACTTGAAATAATAAGTTGTTTTTAATTATTTATTCTTAAAGAAGTTACTGCATAGTTTTAAATTCTTTTATTAATAAAGACTAATAAAATAAAACTCTTTATTAATTAAAGAATAAAAAACTAGGCCAGGAGTGTTAATTAATATTAAGTGTGGGCCTTGGGTTCAATTCATACCATTAAGAGCAAGTTAAAAAAAAAAACACAGAAATCCTCCTAATAGCATCAGCTTTTGACTAATACAGGCAGGAAACGCAATTACTTTTAGACATGTACATACCCACACACATGCAGTGGCTCATACCTATAATAATCTCAGTATATAATAATCCCGGTGTTCAGTCAAGTTAATGTCTAATATTAACATAAATCACATAAATGCCTCTTCGGTTCACCAATTTTCATATATACATATATATGGGTCATGCCTCCACTCACATTACCAATATCCATATTTCTAGTTTGGACTTACTTAAAATGAAAAATATACCTGAGTTCAATTTGAAAAACAAACAACAAAATAAGAACAAAAACAAATCACAAAAGTTTCAAGTCAGGCACAGTGGTGGCACACACACAATCCCAGCACTCAGAAGGCAGAAGCAGGACCTGGAATTTGAGTCTGAGGGTCAATCTGGGCAACAAAGTAAGACTATTTCAAAAAGAAGGTTGGTATTTACACAGTGCCACCCACTGTTTATTGTTTCACCTCAGCTGACAACAACTTTCGGTATTCTCAACACAGTTAATTACAAACATTTTTCATATTCATATTTGCATACTTACATTTAATTAAACTGTACATCTACAATAACTGTACTAGAAAGAGGCATGCATTAGCCTTGGTGAACAGCAAGCATATTTCTGTTAGCGATCAGTCACTACAGAAAGCACACTGCTGATGTCAGCCAATTTGTTTTTCAAATGAAATGAAAGATGATTAATAAAAATGGAGGTGTAAGAGAAACTGATGTTTAAAGAAATGATGGTTAAAGGAACAATAGAGGAGAACAGCAGGGTACATGTGATTTGAAGGAAGAAATGGGAAAATGGGGGTTCTCATTAGGAGTGGGGAGGGAAATAAATACAGAAAATTGGATTCAGAAGGGCAAAAAGTCAGAATGTCTGAAAAATTCATAAAGAAATCATACTATCTACCTAAATTGCATATAACACATTCAGGCCTGTGAATACTTATATACATATATTTTAAATAACATTTCCCCATCTGGGCTGACAATGTTCACCTCCAAGATCCACATGCTAACAATAATAATAATAATAATAATTAATAATAATAATAATAATAATGATAATAATAATAATAATAATAATTACCAGGTAAGAAGCCTACTTAAGTTCTTGTTTAGGGTTCTCTAAGAGAAATCTTCAAACATAACCTTACTGCTATTGCCCTAGGTTGTCTCCAGAGGTTAAAAGTAAGCCTCTTGTGCTAAAAGATAACCTTTCACTTCAGACACAGGACACAGAGACTCTGAGCTAGTTCTGACCTGAATGTCTCCTTCCTGAGGACTAGTTTCATGGTACCTGAAGGTGTCATACAAGCTGCAAAAGGAGGGAAGCAGCCAACAGTCCCACCTGGCTAGGATGCCTACAAACTAAACCATAAATAGTATGGCACTATACAGCACTAATGAACGGCAGGGCACAATAGTGACACATATACTTTGGCTCTCTAACTGGACTTAGTACCCTGCTCAATAAGAGGGAAGTCATGCCTGGTGTGGAAACCTAGCCATCTATCTGGAACTAGAAAAGTCATGGGTTGTGAAGGACTTTACTAATCCCTAACTGCATCCTAAATATTCTCACACTGAGTTTAGTCCTCGATCCCTCATCAAGAAAACTGTTTGCAATACAGAAACACCATTACAGCAAACCGTAAGTGACCAAAGTGCAGGAGCAAGTGTCTAGCCCTAATATCAATCAACACAGCTCCCACCTCTGAGCCTCGGGGGTTACAGTGGAAGGAGGAGTGGAAAGACTGTAAAAGCCAGAGGAACACAAGTTTCCTGTGAGATTCTGTCTGCTACAAATCTTAAAAAAGCTAAATCCATAAAATCTCATCAACATAGTTGCATAAATAAGAGCTAAATAAAAACATCAATAAAAATGCTAACATGGAAGTGGGGGAGTATTGCACGATCTATTTAGTATTATAATAAAACCCCAGAGTCAGATGTTGAGGGGAAAAAAAATAGCTGGCTTATCAGAGAAAGGGAACAAAGCACAGCAGATTCTCTCACCCAAGCCAACTGCAAAGGCTGAACGGGGTATGTTCTATCTTCACTGGTCCTCAGACTGACTGGCAAACAGATGAATGCTGAACTTCTGCCTTCTCCTGCCTTATATCTCTTTCCCCTCCCAGTTATTTTACTTCCTGGTTCAACTCTCCTAGAGCTAGCTCAGATTAAAGGTGTGAGCTTCCACTGCCTGGCTGTTAGGTCACTCAGAGAGATCCAGGCAGATCTCTGTCTCCTGAGTGATGGGATTAAAGGCGTGACTCACCACTCCCTGACCTGCATGGCTTGGCTGTGAGTGATTCTGTCCTCTGATAGTCCAGACTATTTTTATTAAATATACAATATATCACCACAGGGGAGAGCTCAAAAGCTCTCAATCCTAGTTAAAGAACCACAAGCAACAAAGAAATGCTGGGAGCAGGAGAAACAGTCTTCCCCAGGGAGGAACAAACCAGCTTATTATATTTAATAACATATATACATATGTGTGTGTGTGTGTGTGTGTGTGTGTGTGTGTGTGTGTGTGTGTGTGTATGTAACAACGATTAAAAAGGTTGAGGCCACAAATGTGAAAGAGTTGGGGGAAGAGTATGGGAAAGGTTAAGAAAAAAAGAAGGAAGGGGAAAACACTTTAATTGTATTTTAATTCCAAAAAATAAAATATTTTTAAAAGATGTTAAGATTAGATAAACAGTAAAATACTTGTGAGTCATGTAACCCAGTGTTTGAACAAGACGAGGAAATTCATTGACAAAAGAAAAATGGCAATCTAGTATAATAATTCGATTTCAGTCATTCCAAAAATAAAACAAGACAAATTTGAGACAGCCACCAAACAAAAATAATATTCTCAAGTCCTTCAAAGCTCTCTGAATGTCATCAAAAGGCAGAACATACAGACCATTAAAATGAGCACTCCACCTATGGCCTCTGAAAAGCTCAACCCCACAGTTTCTTAGTTCAGGTATCTCTTGGTGTGATAAAAGACCACAACCAAAAGCAACCTAGAGAGGAAAGGGGTTATTTTCATCTTACAAGTCTCAGGTCATATTCCATTACTGGGAGAAGTCAGGGTAGGAACACATGGTAGGAACCTGGAAGCAGGAACTGAAGCAGAGGTCTGGAGGAGCACTGCTTACTGGCTTGCACACCATGGCTTATTCAGCCTGGTTTTTTGTACTAGGACTACTTGCTCAGGGAAGCACCACCCACATTGCATTAGGACCTCCCAAATTATTCACAATCAAGAAAGTGCCTCACAGGCTTGTCTGAGTCAGTCTTATGAGGGCCTCTCTTCCCAAGGGACTCTCACCTGTGTCGGTTAACATAAAAAGCAAGTACATATGCTAAGGAACATTCTTGAGAGATTCTGAAGTAGCTATCTGCTTCTCATTTATAAACAACTGGGTCACAATTTGCTTCAAAAATAATCAGACTGGGAAAAGTTGGGAGGAAGTTTAAAATACCAGAAAGGAGAAAAGTAGATGGTTAAGTTTCAAAGAGTACATCATACTATATCTTTCTATGTGTTAAAATTATTCCATACTTAACACAATTAAACATAACAGTATCATAGATTCTAGAGTAGTAACAGTAGTTGAATGAATCACAAATCCATTTTCTAAATACATCATTCCCAACAAGCCCAAATCTCAGATCTATCTTAGGCTCTCTTTTGAAAATCCACTGATAGAAATATTTGGTTGTAGTGTAAATTTTTGCTGCCTATTAATCAAGTTCAGAGGCATCTACAGTACTCAAATACTTTATTGTTTTTAAATTTAATAAAATTGGGTTATAAAAGACTCATTTCTAACAAGTTCAAGTTTTGTTAAAAAGCTATTGAGAGCAGTTGGCATTTGGCTAAACAGCATTCTTTTTTTTTTAAGGTATTTATACAAACATAGTCAAAGGAAGTTTCTCTTAATGAAATAAACTCTTAGCACTCTACTGACAGCTGAGCTGAACCACTAAACAGATATCACCATTATTATAAAAAAACAAAAACAAAAAAAAGGTAGTGAGGAGCTGTGTTATAATAGCTCAATAGGAAAACTAATATAGCTACTAATGTGGCTTCCAACTGAGCTTTTTAACTAAACAGATTATTATTTGAACATATAAAAGCTTATTAAACCAACCAACCAACAACAAAAGAGTTCCACATCACCACTAGGGTTCAACAACTGACAAGTGTTCACAAACAAATTCTAGTTGCTGCTCTTAAGACAAGCGAGCCCACTAATTCCTAAACTAAATCCTTTAGTACAAAGCAGTCATCAAACTATATGCACTACATCTTCTTGTCCCAGCTTCTGAAGTATGTACTCTGGGAAAAACTGTTCTGAAGGTGAAATAGCTTATAGATAAAGAAACCTAGCTATTACATTAAACTAGTGCAGTATAACTAATAACCAGTACCTCCAAACTAGGAACTAAATAAAGCTAACTGATACTTCTAACCATACTAAAGTTTAAGGATCTCCAAAAATGAGAGAGAAGCTGGCTGTGGTACACCTTTAACCCCAACACTACAGGAGGCAGAATCAGGTAGACCTGTGGGATCTTTGAGAGTTCTGGGCTAGCCAGGGCTATAGTGATACCCTGTCTCAAACCAAAGAAAAAGATGAGAATAAGAAAGGAAAAGGATGGGAGGGAGGGAGGGAGGGAGGGAGGGAGGGGGGGGCTCTCCATGTATAGTAGTTAATCTTCATTGTCAACTTGACTAAATTAGAATCAAAATGGAAACTCACTTCCTGGTGTGTAGATGAGAGTACTTCCAGAAAAGTTCAAGTGGGGAAGAAGTCCCATGCTAAGGTAAACAGCACCACCCCACATGCAGGGTTCCCTGACTGGATGAAGAGATTGATTCCTGACTGAGGATGCAATGTGACCAGCTGCCACATGCTACTGCTACCAAGCCTTCCCCACCATGGAGAACTCTATTTTCTTAAATGTGAGACAAAATAACACACCCTTCCTTAAGCTGCTTTTATTGGCTATTTTATTACTGTCATATCAACAAGAAAATAATTAATACACCATGTCTTCTGTTTGACTTGTGATATTGTTTTGTTTTGAAATAGTGTCTCATTGCTGTAATTAAAGACGTAAAGAAATTTCTCCATTTACTTTTTATGATATCTTATTTTGTCTCTCTGTGTGAGCACACACATGTATATAATGACAGGCATGTACGAGTAGGTTAGAAACTTGTGGGAATCAGTTGTCATATTTAGATCATGTGGGTTCTGGGAACAAACTCAAGCTGTCACACTTGGCAGCAGAGGCCTTTACCCACTGAACCATCTTATGGGCCTTTCAGGTCATTCTTACTGTGTGGGAGGGGTCATGTATCTGCCACACTGCACATGTGGAGATGGATCAGAACTCAAGACTCAGCTCTCTGTAACTTGTGGGCCCCAGGAATTGAACTCAGTTGACAGTGTTTGACAGCAGTGGCCTTTACCCTCTGAGCCATCTCACTGGAAAATAAAGTAATTCTTTAAAAAACCAACTTTCTTTATAAACTGTAAATTTTTAAAGGGTTTAGCTAGGCATATGTATTTCCAAAATTTAAGTATATCTCATATATTTAAAAGGTAACATTAAAAGTTGAATTTGGTGGCTAATTCAAAGCACACCCTCTGCAAAAAATAAAAAATAAAAAAAATAAAAAAAAATTTAAAAAAGTTAGAAATGGCTGAAGTCCCGGAATCTCATATATATAATCAGCAGCATAACTGAGAATTTTGAGAATTTCAGAATTTCCTATCATCTGAAGCTACAATACTATTTCCACATAGCTCATTACTTAAAGGGAAATGAAAATGTATTTCCACTGACATATCCTGCAATAAAAACATTCATGTAAAATTCATCAAAAAATATTTAGCAATAACAATTCTGAAACATTGCTATGCTTTCCCTAAAGTATTTGTATTTTTATCCTTTACATATAAAAATCCCCATGCTGATTACTTTACTGTACTATTTCCTTACAGACATATTTGTTAGAGCATGATCATATTACACTATAGGCCAAACAACTACTAGTCTCTAGTGCAAAGTTAACTGTAATACAGCTTCTCTTCTAGTCAATTGCCAGATGAAGATACATATTAATTCCCAGGTTCTGCAATATCTTATATGTTATTTTTGCTAAGAAATTTATCTTAATATGTTCATTTCATATGTTTTGACATATTCCTAATTAGGAAAATTGAGATGGTAAAGTTTTTATGCTATCTGCTATACAATGTAACTTAGCTTGTTTGCTTCCTTAAAGTGATTTAGAAACTGTAGGGATTAGATATTCAGAATTCTTATGGTGCATCTTTTTTTCTTTTTTTCGAGATAGTACCAGGCTGTCCTTAAATTTCCTCCCTTCCTGATTCAGCCTCCTGAGTGTCAGTGACAGCATTATAAACATTTGGGATTACACTCAACTGTCCTAGTCAGGTTTTGATTGCTCTGACAAAAAAGTATGAGCAAATCTTGGAGGGAAGGTCTGTTTCGGCTTACAGTTAGTTGCACACTGTTATGAAGGGAAGTCAGGTACTGTTTCCTTGCTAGCCTCCCCATGGCTTGCTCAGCCTTCTTTCTTACACAATGCAGGACCACCTGCCCAGAATTACCCAGTCCTCAGTGAGCAAGCTCCCCCCCCCCCCATCAATAACCAATCAAGAAAATGCCCCCAAGATCTGCCTATGAGACAATCTGATGGGGTCATTTTCTCAACTGAAGTTTCTCTTCCCAGATAACTTGAGTTTCTGTCAAGTTGACAGAAAAAAAAAAAAGAGAGAGAGAGAGAGAGGGAAAACCGAAGACACCAACTTTAAATTTTTATGAGTTTCAAAATAGCCAAGTGTCAAATTTTTTCATAATTACCTTTTTTGGTGCTATTTTGAAAGTAAAATAAGCCCAATTTAAAGTAAACAAGACTGGAGAGATGGCTAGGAGATTAAGAGATTCATCTGGTGCTCTTCCAGAAGACTGGAATTCTATTACCAGCACCCACACTGGGAGGCTCACAACTCCAGAGGATTCCATGCTTCTTGCCTCTGCATGAACCTGCACTTGTATGCACATACTCACAAACACACATGTACATAACGAAAAGCAAATCCTTAAAAAAAATGTAAGTGAGAAATATCAAATAAACTTTAAAGAAAGAAATATACGTAGTCTGGGAAGAAAAAAGCATTTCAACACTGACCTTAGAGAAAAATATAACTTATATGCTTAAAGTTTTCTACACAATGACTTAACATAAACTGTAAAGATAATTTTGGAATTTTTACATTTTGTCCATAAGCATCTTCATGTATTTCTATATTTTAAACTCTTTAGCATGTTATAAGAAAACCAACAGAAATGGATATTAGATACCACAAATAAAGATCATGGATTCCTGCTGAAAGATATTTAGTGTCTCAATTCTTTTAATGTTATGTCCTTTCTGATTAAAATTGAAAAAAACAAAAAAACAAAAAACCTATGCTGCCCATTTAAAGAAAACATAAATGTTTTTAATGTTAGGTTTTTAATTTTTGTTCTTTTTTTCTCCCCACAATACTGAGGAATGATCTATGGGTCTCATGCAGATCTAGCAAGAAATTTACACTGAGCTATTTCCACAGCCCTTAAGATGCATTTCATCTTAATAATATTGATGCTTCATTCAGACATCTGAAAACCATTTGTTCACTGAAACTGGGATTTAAAAACTTGGTACAATAGAGCATATCCATAATCTCAGTATTTGGAACGTAGAGAAAGGAGGACCAGATAAACAGCTTGGGGAACCTGAGACGCATCTGTCTCAACAGCAAACAAACAAATAAAATAAATAAATAAAGCAGTGACTCAACAGGTAGAGCACTTGCCATGCAGGTACAATGACCTATGTTAAACCCCAGAAGCCACATAAAGGCAAAAATAGAGAGAACCTACTCCACAAACTTTTCAGGGCTTTCACATGTGCACTATGGAACATGCACACCCACACTCACACATCACAGACGGACAGTAATAAATAATAATGACAAATAAAGGCAAAACACGTATAAAGTGAAAATGACCAGATGAGATAGCACATACTTATAATCCCTGCACTTAGAAAGAAGCAGAAGACTCAAGTTCAAGAACAGCTTAGGCTATCTAATAACACTTTTCACACACAAACACACACACTCACAACGTAAAAGTACTAAGACAGATTACTTAACTACAATATCTCAGCTACTGTACACTCATAATTTTAAAAACTGGGACTGAAAAAATGGTTCAACAGTTAAGAGCAAGAGTCCTCAATATACTTTCAGAGGACCCCAATTCAGTTCACAGTAGCTCACAATCATCTCTAACTCCAGGTCCAGGAGACCCAATGCCCTTTTCTGGCCTCCAAGAGGACTGCACATATACACATGGTACATACACACAGCAAGAACAATCAAATAAAAATTTTAAAAGGATTTAAATAATTTGCTTAATTAAAAATAATCTCATAAATTGAACAAAGATATTTTCATTTCCTCTTTTCTTTAGGCACTAGGAAGCTGAAAAACTGATATATTTCCTGAACTAGCATCTGACTTTTAGGTATTTTTTCCTACATCAGAGCTTCATTTATAGATAATTTATACATTAAAACATTTATGCAAATGAGGTACTATGCAGATGACTGAAATATACATGTCATACAAGGATATCAACACGTAACTCTCAGGTTTGTCTTCCCAGAAAACTTTTTTAAAAATTAAAATTCGTATTTTAATATGTTGCTGCTTGAAAACCATTTAAAATTTTTCATATGTAACTTTGGCTTACTGCCCAGGTTTTAGCAAATACATTGCATTGTTTTCCTGTTGTTCCTGTAGCAAAGTATTTAGTGAGTTAAAATAAGATAAATCTACTCCCAAAGAGCACTGCAAGTCAGCAATCCAAAGAGAACCTCTGGGAACTAGAACCAAGTGAAAATATTGCTGCATGCCTTCAAGAGGCCTCAAAAGAAAGCTCATTTCTGTACTCTTCACCCCCTAAAAGGACACCTATACTTCTTAGTTTATGGGTACTTCTTCATCTTCAAAGCACGTCACCTCTAACCTTTGAATCTACTGAGGAGTCCACTTTTGCCTAAAAAAAAGACTATTATTCCTCCTTGCCAAGTACTGATGCTTATAATCCCATTATAAACTGAAAATACTGGGATGGCATGATATGTATAATGTCAGTACTTACAAGGTAGAAGCAAGGAGTCAGAAATGCAGGAACAAACTTAGCTACATAACATGAGAAGCCAGATGAGGCTACATGAGACAGTCTCAAAGATCACAAGGTAAAATAAAAAATATTGTTAATTTAAATTGTATTTAATATACCCAACCAAGTGAATATCACAGCTTTTCCTAGCCTACCGTAACCATGCTCAGAGTACTCACATTAGTCAATAGTTGAACAAAATAATCCACCAACAAAGTTTGTTTTTAATTGATATTGTAAAACATCATTAATAAGGTACTACATAAAATCCCCACCCACTTTTATTGGGGTCCAGGAATCACCTTCACATTGGTTGGCTTGTGCAGCTAGTGTTCTTTCCTACTGAATCAACTTCCCTGTCCTATTCAACCAATCTAATATTTTCACACAAATGTATTTTTATGGTTTCTCAGGTTTCTATAGTTTCATTTAAGAATCCCACATTTCCAAGCCTGACTACCTGAATGCAATTTCTACAACCCACAATTAGGAGAGAAAACACACACACACAAAGTAAGTAATAACATTTTTTAAATATATTTAAAAATAGCAAGGATAAAGATCAGTGAGGATGTGGAGAAAAAAGAAGACCTTGCAAGCATTTGGTAGGAATGTCAATTATATAATCACTGTAGAAAAATAGTATGAAGTTCTCAAAAAAGTTAAAAAAGAAAAAAAGCATCTCTCTATATATCCAATAACAATGAAATCAGCACTTCATAGAAATATGCACATTTTTTTTTACATTGCAATCTTATAACAGCCAAGAAATAGTAACAACCTATGAGTCCTATGGCAAATAAACAGATGAAGAAATAGTAGCATACGATGATATACTGTATTCATACTTATACACATACATACATACATCCCAAATACACATATGCATATATGCATGTATGTATGTATGTATGTATGTATGTATATACTCAGCTTTTTAAAAAGAGATCCTAACAGTTGTAACCACATGGATGAGCCTGCAAGCCATTACACTAAAACACAGGCTGAGCAATGGTGGTGCGTGAATTTGAATTTAATCCCAGCACTTGGGAGGTAGAGACAAGCAGATCTTTGTGAGTTCAAGGCCAGCCTGGTCTACAGAGCTAGTTCTAGGACAGCCAGTGATAGACAGAGAAATCTTGTCTCAAAAAAAAAAAAAAACAAACAAAAAAAACCCATGCATAGTGGCATATGCCTTTAATCTCAGCACTCAGGAGGCAAAGGGAGGCTCTGAGATCTACATGGTGAGAACTCTCAAAGTTTGAGGGCAGTCTGATCTATACAGTGAGTTTCAGGACAGAAAGAGATACAAAGTGAGATCCTATCTCAAAAGATAGATAGATAGATAGATAGATAGATAGATAGATAGATAGATAGATAGATAGATAGATAGATAGATGCCCAAGAAACACTATGACTTAATTATATATGCAATCTTAAAAGATTCCAATATGGGATTGGAGAGATGGTTTAGCAGTTAAACACACTTGCTGTTCTTAAAGAGGATTTGGGTTCAGTTCTGAGCACCTACATGGCACCTCAGAACCCACTGTCTAAAACTCAGCAGTTTCAGGAATTCTTCGCCCCTCTTCTGGCCTCTTCAGGTACTTCATGTATGTGGTGCAGGCATATGTGTAGGCAAAACACTCATTAAATAAAAATAAATAAATCTTTGTTTAAAAATAAATTACATTGAAAGAGAATAGTGTTTACCAGGATAAGGAGACAGGACAAAGTGCATAAAATTATAGTTATACAGAATGACTAAGTCTAGAGATTTAATGCATGATATGAGTACTACAGCTAAAACAATATATACAGGAAGCTTACTGAACTAGATTGCAGATGCTGTTACAAAACACAAAAACCAACTATGCAATGTGATGTTTAGGCCTATTTGCTTGCCTAATGGTCATTTTATAATGGATCAAAACACAATGTACTATACCTTACATACAAGTAAAATGATAGCTGAACATTCCCAAAGGCCTTTTCTATATACACTTGTGATGATATATTATATATTTAATAAAACCAGTCTAGAATATCAGAGAACAGATCCACCCAGTCAAGCCAGGAAAGTCAGAGAGTGGTAACTCACGCCTTTACTTCCATAACTTCAGAGACAGACATCTGTGTTTTTTATGAATTCAAGGCCTAACTACCAAATAGTAGTAGCTCATACCTTTAATTTTAACTCTAAAATATGATGCAGAGGTGAACCCAGAAGTGAAACAACTAGGCGAAGAAGGTACCTAAGTCAGGCATAGAAAGAGTTATTCTGTAGAAGTGACAAGCCAGACTGAGGACTTTGAAAGATAGCTGGGTGAGAATCAACTGTGGTCTGTTTTCTCTCTCTGATATTCCATCCTTTCCCCCAATATCTGGCTTTGAGTTCTCATTTAATAACAACTAGAATTTATGTTACAATTGGCACCCAATGTGGGGCATGAACCCACAACTCTGAGATTAAGAGTCTTATGCTCTACTGGTGCACACCTTTAGTTGTAGCACTTAGGAGGCAGAGGCAGGAGGATCTCAGTGAGTTCAAGGCCAGCCTGGTCCACAAAGCAAGTTCCAGGACAGCCAGGACTCTTAGACCTAAAACCCTGCCTCAAAAAACAAAACTACTCACACACATCACACACACACACACACACACACACTTATATGTCTATGTAATTTCTCTTTCAATATAGTGACATAAATTATGCTAATAGATTGTCTAATTAGCTTTTCTAGTAAAATATCTGGAGTATTACATAATGAGTAATGTAATTACTTACTTAATACCCTGCTGGACTCTACATGCTAATATTTCTATTTGTTTACACCTGCAAACCTATATTCACAAGTTGAAGTGGCTTAAAATCTCCAATATGCTTTCCTCAAACTACTTATAAGATTTTGGAGATTAAGACTATGCAGAAATCAAAAGGTAAACTGAAAAATCTTTTCATCTTTTTGGAGGTACTAGGTGTATATATATCTCCAGATATATCTATATATGAGTAGTAATAGTTGGCATTTATTGAACATTTCATTAGCAGCAAATACATTAAACATGTTGACTTATCTAAGGAACAGCTCAGGTGTGAATGCATCCACCTTGTTTTGGTGCTTCAACAGTTCTTCATTCAACTTTCCAATTCTCCTACATCAATCTCCCCATTTTCCACTTCTGTGGGGCTCTAATTGTAGTTTGCAAAAAACAAAACAAAACAAACAAACAAAAAACCCTATGTATTTGCTAGTTGTATATACAATGCCACACGTGGATTCTAAGTTGTTTTAAGCTCACATATACCAAGTGTCTCTTTGCTTTCTAATCTTAACTGTCCTTCACTTACTTCCTTCAAACCAAAAAGATCTCTATAGTATGGCCTTTACAAAGATAAAGTTCACGAATGGCTAAAGTTCTGTTTTCTATCTCTTTAGTTTTGAGTTTCCCCCTTTCCTGTTTATTTCTCAATGTTCTTATACTTTGCTACTTTTTAACTTCTTTCCAATGTGAAGAAAGTTCTTAGACTAATTATAAGTTTGGCATTTTTTTCTCATGTCCAAATGTTCCCTTTAAATTGGTCTGTGTGATGCTAGGAACAGAAGTCACTCTCCCCCAGCTTGCTTCTTGCTGGATTCAATGAAGAACCACAGGAAGATTCCAAGTCAAGAGTAAAGTTGACTCCTCTTCTGCTGTTTAGTCTGGCAGCAAGAGCTGCTTGACTCAACTTCTTTGGGCACCCTAAGTACCCTTAGCCTAATCACAGCCCCTGGAAGAAAGTAGCACCAGGAAGAAGTTTCCCTACTCAAATCAAACCCCTCAATTTACTCTCTAGTGTGTTCCAATGTATTCACTTGTTTCTTAATATCAGGATACAGATCAGATCAGCACCCATGCTAAAAACCCTCACATAAAATCACTCATATAATTTTATGACCTCTTTTATATTTAAATAAGCTTATATCCTGAGCCACTATTGGATAAGAATTCAAGAAATTAATCTCCATGGCATAATTTATCCATAAGATCTTCTCTTATTTATCCCTACAGGGTCTTAAGGCAAATTTTTACCTCAAAATGTGTAACTTTTTATTTTTCTCAGTAGATCAATGATAGGTCTCCTAAAACTATGAGTTAAGACATTTTTTTGAGGATTGTGTGTGTGTGTGTGTGTGTGTGTGTGTGTGTGTGTGTGTGTGTGTGTGTGTGTGTGTCTAGTACTCTGTATTTACCTGCCTCTTCTGCCTTTGCCTGTTTAGGACAATTATTCAGTGTTTCCAGTCATATCACTCAGCCTCGTGAGCTGAGAAACACAGAATAGAATTAGTATCAAAAATTAATTTGTGCTCTAACTGTATTTCCTTGAGCAGTCCTGTCATCTTGTTAAAGCTTTATTTCCTGTATTAACTTGGTGCTCAACAGAAGTTAGTGAGTTCCTTTCAGCTTTTTTTGTCTGCTCATGACACATAGGTTGGTCATACAATGAGTATTCACTAAAGTTAAAAACAATCAGTTCATAGGACATGGGAAATTTGAATACCAAATATGCAAGCTGTCTCTTATGTTGAAACCTAGAAAAGTAAGTTTACATGAATCTATCTACCCACTAGTTCACTTCCCCTCAGATGAACAGAACTCAACTGACCCTCAAAGAAAAATCCAAAAGGATACCATCAGCAAAGGCCTCTTAAGATGTCTTTGCAAGCTTTGAGAAAAGAAAAATCTGTCTTTATTCGGTGCCTCTGATTTTGCTCTATGGCAAGGTAAATGAAACGGCCTGCCTGAATTCTGTCTGAAAGCCTCGATCTACTGTCTTAGGTCTATAGGTTTGCTTACGTAGGTTATTCTGCTCCAAGAAACAGGAGGAAAGAAGTCAGCATCAGGAGCTAAATGCATTGTCTCCACACTTCCCCTCCCGCTCCCAGCACCTTCACTTTACACCCCAAGACAACTCCTTCATTCACAACTGACATTCTTTAAAACAAACAAACAAACAAACAAACAAACAAAAAACAAAGAAAAGAACACTGTTTTTACATGCATTTATTTTTGTGGAGGTATGTATAGAGTTGTGGTGAGTGCCTTTGGGGAGGCCAAAACACAATTTGAGGGAGTCAGTTGTTTCTTTCCAACATGTGAGTCCCTGAAATTGAACTGAGCCACCAGACTTGATAGCAAGTGCCTTACCCAGTGACTCATCTCACTGGCCCTACAGCATTCTTAGTAATAAAACTGGAGTCTCCGCTACCTAAGAAAGAGGCTGAAGCATGGAGTCAGAACTATTTAGTCTTGGAGCTCTTTGGTCCTAGACAGAAAGATGCCTAAGTGGTTAAAAGTACATCCTGCTCTTCCAGAAGACTCATCGATTTGGATCCCAGCACAAAAATAAAACATCAAGTAATTCCAGCTCCTGGGCATTTGACACCTTCTCCTGGCCTCTACAGATACATATACAAGCACAAACACACACACAACACACAAATAAAAATAAATCTAGAGAAAAGTTAAATCATTAAAGAAAAAAATAGTAAAAATAAAAGCTAGTATTCACCAGTAACTTCAAAGAACTCAATAATCTGACACCTATCAGCTCCACTAACTACAATAAAAATGTGAGAAAATACAAGTGACATATCCCTTATGTACTCTGCTCAAAAACAGTAAAACTCTAGGCTCAGAGGTTTCTGCAGTTAGTAACAGTTGTATACAATTTTCCTGTTGAAGATCCCTAAAATAAAAATCAAGATATTTTAGAGCCCAGACTTAGCATCTCTAGGTTAGAGAGGCTCAGCCTATGTTTTCTTTGTCTGCCCGACAGAACATAACAAAAAGTTTATGACACTGGCTTTGAATCTATGTAAAACTTTCTGCATCATAATAATTCAAGTTAGATATTAAATTCTGTTGTGGTGGCTCTAGGGGTTAAACTCCAGGGTCTACTTCATACTAAGCAAGAATTTGACCACTGAGCTACAACTCATAGCTAGTCCTCATTGTAATTTTTTTTTTTTTTAATGTATCTAGGTGTTTTTCCTGCATGTATCTCTGTATACCCATACTCATGACTAGAATCCATAGAGACTAGAAGAGGATGCTGAACTCCCTGGAGCTGGGATTCACACACAAGTATTATGGTAGTGTGAATGTAATTGGCCCCCATAATCTCATGGGGAATAGCACTATGTGGAGGTGTGGCCTTGCTGGAAGAAATGTGTCACTGTAGGGACACTTTGAGGCTTCCTATGCTCAGATAACATCCAGTGTTTCAGTCAAAGTCCTGTTTCCTGCAAGATGTAGGAGTCACAGCTATTCCTTCAACACCAAATCTGCCTTCATGTCTTCATGCTCCCTATGATGATGATAATGGGCTGAACTTCTGAAACTGTAATCTAGCCACTCCAATGAAATGTTTTCCTTTACAAAAGTTGCTATCATCATGGTGTCTCTTCACACCAATAAAATCCCTAATTAAGATACCAAGTGTTCTAGAAGGGCAGCCTATGCTTGTAAGCACTGAGCCATCTCTCCAAATTCTTGATATAATTTTTAAAAAAACCAAATTTTTATTCTAACTGAGCAACCATTAAATGGTTTCCACACTAAAATCAAGCTAGCACTATTATTCAGGTGTAAGATAGTAAAGCATTAAAAATAACATCTAAAAAATGGAATAAAATGAATAATAAAGCAAAAACTCAATTCAAGGTTCTAAAAGTAACATCAAAAAAAGTAATCAATTTAAGAAACTAAGAGCTAGAAATATGCCTTGGTGGGACAAAAAAATCCTAGAATGTTGGAGGTTTGGGTTCAATTCCTAGAACTAAAATTAAAAGGAAAAGTAAGGAAGGGGCAGAAGGGGAGGGAGGGGAGAAGCAGCAGAAGTACTAAAAAGTTTGGTAAATATTTAAACTAAATAAACTGAGTAATGTGCATTTCTAGATTAAATAAACGAATAGCACTAAGTGTTTTTAAAGAAGAGCTAGTGAAATTATTTATTTAAGAGGTGAACATTTTCTATATTGTCAAATGACCTGAAAAGCAAGATGTACATCATGATTAAGTCATCTTCTCTTGAGGCAGCCAAGGAATATACATTGTCAAGGCTTTAGAAATCATAATTTAATGAACTCTCTACAGCTTTAAAAAAAAAAAAAAAAAATCTTGCCAAGGAGCAGAGGCACAGCCTTTAATCCCTGCACTCAGAAGGCAGGAACAAGCAGATTTCTGTGAGTTCAAGGCCATCTTGGTCTATAAAGTGAGTTAAAGAACAGCCAGAGCTACACAAGGAAACTCTCAAGGAGAAATAGTTTATTTAATTAGATTTATTTTATATTTATGAATGCTTTGCCTACATGTAAGTGTACCACATATTGCCTAGTGCCCACGGAGGTAAGGGATGGGCAAAGGGTCCCATGAAAGTGGAGTTATGGATGGTTGTGAGCAACCATTGGGTGTTAAGAATCAAACTGGGGTCTTCTAGAAGAGCAATTAGTGCTTTTAACTGCTGAGCCAACTCTCCAGCCCCTCACTTTTAATGTGAAACTGTCCCTTTGAGTTATACTTACCCAATAAAATTCTATTAAACATGAAAAAAAAATCTAGACTTCAGCTTAAATACATAGTACTTACTCATGCCATTGCTCATTGACAATAGTTCTCAAATTCTCAAGAACTTTTTATCACAGTATTCCAATTATATATATTTACAGTAATACATATAAATGTACGTGTAAAAATAAATAGATCAAATGAACTTTTATAAACATATGTATTTATCCAAAGGTTCTCATACACACACATACACACTCAGAAAAATAATCCTAATTTTCAAAGAGAGGCTGGAGATATGGCTCAGTAATTAAGAGCACTTGCTATTCTTCCAGAGGATGCAAGTTTAGCTCCCAGCATCCACTTTAGGCAGCTCACAACCACTTGTAACTCCAGCTCCAGGAGATCTGATGCCCTCCTCTAGTCTCCCCCTACCCACATATGACAATACACTCATACAAGCACACACACATTTTAAAAAAAAAAAAAAAAATCAGGGATCGTCAAAAGAATAACAAAGAAATTTTAAAATGAAAATGAAAAGTGTTTGTGTTTTTAACTTACTGACTGATTAAATCAGGTGCCACCTTACAGCCATCATCTGCCTCCTCTTCCATATCAGAGTCCAAACCATTGTCACCTTATAAAAAAAAATGAACTACTAAAAATATGTTTATAAAATGATTCTATCATTATATAAAAAGTGCCATCTTTAAAAGAAATTCAAGTTAAAATAAGTAATAAAATATTTTTATATTACTTGTATTTTTTTAAGGCTGATTTATCTACATGTTTGTATGTGTATATCTGTATGTGAGTAGGTACATGTAATCAAGTGCCCACACCAGACAGAAGTGGCATTACAGATGGTTATAAGCCACTGAATTTGGGTGCCGGAAATTAAACTCAGATCCTCCAAAAGAACAGCAAGTGCTCTTAACCTAAACCATTTCTCTAGCTCCCGGAGTAATTTTTAAAACTAAATTTTTCATCTATCACATACATATAAGAATGGGTATGTATACATAAATAGATTATATATATATGTGTGTGTGTGTGTGTATATATATACATATACGTATATATATATATGTATACATATGTAGATAGATAGATTTCCAGAATTACAAAATGCATTAAATCCTTTTTTTGTTGTTCTCTCTCTCTCTCTCTCTCTCTGTGTGTGTGTGTGTGTGTGTGTGTGTGTGTGTGTGTGTGTGTGTGTGTGTGTGTAAAAACATATGCATGCACAGTGGAGAAGATGCCAGCAGAGGCCAGATGATATCAGATCCCCTAGGGATGGAGTTACAGGTACCTGTGAGCCACCTGATACTATTACTGGAAACCATACTCTGCAATCTTAAATACTGATCAATCTCTCCAACCCCATTACTTTATATTTAAAAAAAAAAAAAATTAGTCTCTTGAAATTGAAAGCATCTGCTTTTTGTTTCTTCTGTGATACTAAGTTCCAAATCAAACAAACAAACAAAAAAAAGCCTTGAAATTTCAAAATTCTAAAAGTTATCAGTATCAAAGAAAAATCTTAGTTAAGGAGAAATAAAGGCTGTAACATTAAATCTAGGTCTTGTTGAACAGAAGAAACACACAGGAGCTCAGTGTAAGTTAAGAAGCAAAAACTGTCTTAATTGTTGTAAAGAAAATGTAACTTCTTGGTGATTTTTTACAGTACTTCTGATTTTTTTTATTTCACTTCATTATAATATACAAAGAAGGACTTATCTGTATATTGTTTGGGTAACGCTACATATCAAATTTAGGGTTTTTTGGAAATTCTATTCTCATATATAAAATATATTTTCAGTAAAAACAGAAATAAAGATATTGTACAGTGATTCCTCAATAACAAAATGAAAGTCACATTCAAGTAAGAGAAATAAAACCTCAAAATTTATATAGAGAACCACTTAATAAGTTGCAGAATGTAGAAATATTCATTCTTACCCTCAAGAATCTTCAAGATTTTTTTTTCAGACAGAAGCTCTAATTGTTCCTGGCATAGTTTTTTAATTTCTTCTACTGAACAGTTCTAAAGAAAATGACATTTAAAGAAAAGATGTATTTATGTACTATAGCTCCAATGTAAACTGGAAAACTGCAATTATAAGAAAAAAATCCAATTAGCAAAATCTTATAATCAAACAAATTAAAGCCTCAAGAATATTCACATAAATTTATGGGACAAAATCTGAAAACCTGTCAGTTGACATGAAAATTTCAGAGATCTGATTGAATATATAGTTATTTTTATTAGAAGGAAAAACTGAAGTACAAGCCAGCCTTCCAGATACCCTTAACTGAAGTCTATTTACCTTGTGCAATTCTTATAATGATTTAAACCTTGAGGAGTGTCTATATGAGTTACTTGCCCTTACAATTTGCTTGGGCCTTCTATGACCATTAAATCAGAATACCACATATTTCCCTAAAGTTTTCAGAAATACATGCATGAAAAACACCTAGAAACCTGATGAAACATAAGCTGCTACAAACTATTGCTATGGACTGTTACACAGGAGCACATTATTCTTATGCACTAGAAAGACATCTTATAACTCCAATTAGGACCATAATTAGAAAACCATACAATTATTTCCATGGAGTCAATAAAAAAACTTGCCTACATATTTTTCTTACAAAAAAAAAAAAAAAAGCTTAAACGGGTAAAGTTCTCCAAATTCTCTTTCTAGTATTCTTTAAAATACCTTGCTTTGGATTAGAACATCTAATCACACACTACATTCAGTGAAATGACTGCTACATAAGAAGGTTTTGTTTCCAGGTGTGTGCAGCCTAAGAAAGAAAGTACCTTCAGCACATCAGGAAGCATCTTCTGTAACTTCTTTTCTCCTATTATACAGAAGCACTGTTGGAGCATTTCTTTTTTGTCTGATATATAGAAACTAACTGGTTTTAAGGAAACAGTCAGATCCAGTCCACCTTCTTCAACATCACTGTGCTCTGCCAAGAATAATTCTTTTTCCAGAGTTGGCAAAAGATGCTTGGTTTCCTACAAGTAAAGAAATAAGGAATTATTAAATAACACTATTTAAAATACTTAAGAATGTATGCATGACACCATCTATTGTCACTGAATTGTTTTTCATTGGCCACTTTAAATTCCTTTTGCATTTATCTATCTAAAGTCAGAAGAGAACATTTAGTTGTTTGTTACTCTTTATTTTACTCTCCACACTGCAGTTAACACAAGAAGTTGTAATAAAAGAAAAATATATCTTGGAAGATGCAATGAAAATATACTCCATGGGGACTATTTCCTAAGATTTTACACTTGAAGAATTAGGAGATTCCTTCAGGGCCATTCATCCAAAAGATATAAATAAATGCTTTGTCATTCTTCTTACATTCATATAAAGAAACAAAACGTCAGCAAATGTTACAAACTACAATTAATCACATATTCCAACCACAACCTATCATTTTTAAACTGCTACATAATTTAATCACATTCAAAAGGTTCAAATAGTTTCAATAATTTAAGACATTTCTGACAATTTTATTTCCTATCCCCCATAACCAGTCAGTCTTTGCGAATCTACTTCCAAAACTCTGGTCCATAATTTTTCCTAGATTATAATAGTCATGGAGCTAGGTCCCCACATTCAGTATGAGACTTCAGTTTTATATTGCCTTGCAAGATGAATTTTATAAAATGCGTCCTTACTCACCCTAGTTTAAAACTATTCGATGATTGATTCCATGCTGCTCTTGTGTTACTTTGTCCACCTGGACCTTCATGCTCACATTTTTGTGTTCACAGTATAAAGACCTTCTCTGAATTACTCAAATACAAACCTCTTTCCCTCAGCTCATAAGGGGGGGGGGGGGGGCTTATGTATCTTTTATATAAGACTGTCTTTCCTCCCCCACTCCCTTACACTATACCATATCACAAGTGAACATATGAAAATGCTTATCAGATATGAATCTGAGAGTTCACACAGGGTGGGAAAGCACAAAAGATCTATAACATTTTTTAATTTTCTTTTTCCAACTGAAAAATGTTTATTGCTATTATATGAGAATCTGGTGTGTGAGCTTTACACACACACACACACACACACACACACACACACACACACACACACACACGGAAGTCAAAGGACAACTTCTGAGAGTAGGTTTGCTCCTTTAACAGTAGGTTCAAGGATAAAGCTCAGGTGTAAGGCTTGTGAAGCTCCCTGAGCCATCTCACTGGTTCTTAAAATTCCTTTTATAAGTATTTTTTTAGAGTAGGCAAGATGGTGCCCATCTTTAATCCCAGCACTAGAGAATGAAAGGCAGATGACTCTCTGTGAGTTCAAGGCCAACCTGACCTATACAATGAGTTCCAGAATAGGAATACATAGGCCCTGACTGAAAACAAAAATCAATTAAGCCTGTATAGCCCTACCAATGGTCAAATTCTGATAAGCACGTAAAGAAAATATTATAAACTACAATGGAATATTCATAAACTTCCCAAATTAATCTACAATAAAATATAAAACTATAGGTTAGTCTAATTAAAATTTACCCCAGCACTCAGGAGGCAGGTGGATCTTTGTGAATTAGAGGCCAGCTTAGTCTAAGCAGTATCAGGCTAGCCAGGGATACATAGATGAACTCTGTCTCAAAAATAAACAAAAATAAATAGCCCAAAGTAAAAATACTTCATACAACACACCAAATAGGGCTTATACCAAAACAGTACATTCTTATCAATACTTAGACAAAATTACACTAGTAGTTACAATCACATAAATACCATACCAGGAAGCCACATGATAAACATACCCTCAAAACCAGCTGAAGAAATTCCCTAACCTGACTAAAGTCCTCTTTCCCAATTACAAATATACTTACTGGTACAACATTAGAAATGTTCCCACTAGAGCTGGGTGTGCGGTTCAGTGCTAGAGCATTTGCCTAGCAGGCTCAAAACCCTGGGTGCAGTACAGAAGGTAAGATGAGAAGAAGGGGCAAGACTTTAAAAACAAAAGGGATGAGAATGTCCACTGTCACTGCTACTATCTAACACTATACTAGATTATTGATAATACAAAATGAATAAAAAAAAATAGTGCTAAAAGAGAAAAAATTCAGTGAGTAGAAATATTACAGAAAATCACTAGTAACAGTGTGACTAGGTAGAAGAAAATCATATAGTTGCACCCAAAAGTCCTAATTTGAGGTTGTAATGTTTAAAAGTATGAGGCTGGAGAGATGGCTCGGCAGTTAAAGAGAACTTGTTGCTCTTCCAGAGGATAGAAGCTTGGTTCCCTGCACCTACAAAGGTCTTAAAGTCATCTATCTATCTATCTATCTATCTATCTATCTATCTATCTATCTATCTATCTATCTATCTATCTATCTATCTATCTATATATATTATATACATATACATATATATATAATATATATTATATATATATATAGCTCCAACAGATCTCATGCCCTCTCTGTACTCTCTGGGGACCTGCATGCATGTGGCACACACTCAAGTGGAGCACACCCACACCCACACCCACACACACTTTTTTTTTTAATCTTACAAACTTATTGAGAAGAGTCAGCCTGTAAGAGTGCTTGATGCTATCCTGAACACCTGAGCTCAATCCTTGAAATCCATGAATTGTAGAGAACTAGCAACTGCAAGTTGTCCTCTGATTCCACATTTGCTGTGGCACACAAGCATGCGCACATTCACACACAAAATAAATAAATGTGAAATATGTTAAGTATTAAAAGAAAATACAGAATTATTTTATAAATGCTAGGATCTTCCAAAACACAAAATCTAGAAGGCAAAAGAAACTACAAGCTCTGACTACAAAGAAATCAATTGGTATGGTGGACACACCTATAATGCCAGCGTTCCAAGGGCTGAGGTAGGAGAGTGGATGCTAAGTTTGAAGCCAGCCTGGTCTACTGAGCATACATATAGCAAGTCCCCAAGAGCCAGCGCTACACTGTGGTGGTGGGGTGTTAAGATAACATACACTAGTGAATTGGCAAAGACGAATATTTGTACCTATAAATCAGTAACATCTTCCTTTAAAAGCATTTGGTTCTATTTCCCAACACATCTGTTTTGCTCTCAGAGTTTTGGGTTCACAGATCTAGGGTTTAGTCCATCTTGGTTCTGAAGTTCTAATATCGTGAACGTGAACCATTTGGTTATCAGCTTCCAAAAAGCAAAGAAAAGGAATCCATCGCTTTTTATTTCTTTTAAATTCATTGCATTTTAAAACGCATATATACGTTTGATATTGCAATTTCACTTCTGTAGCTCTATGCCTATGTAAATCTAACACAAGATCCATGAACAACGTGATCCATTTGGTATATTATGTAAAAAAAAAAATCAAAAAAACTAAAACCTAAATATTAATCGGTAAAGATAGGTGGATATTGGGAAGTCCCTTTTTAAAAATGTGTGAAAGGAAAACCACCTAGTCAATGCGGGCATATTATCCAATTACCTACATAAAAGAAAATCATAAAAGTGGGTGTATATCAACACGAAGGTATGCATATCTTTCAACTATTGCCTTCATTCCCATTTTAGATGAATTTTAAGAACACCATCGTTTCATACTAAGTTACAGACTACTGTTTTAAATGGTGGTATCGCGACAGGTTGATGACGCATAAAAACATTTTTGGGGGGGGTCCGAGTTTTTTAATTCAAATGTAAAAACTATAAAATTCTTACAATTGTGACTGTGGGTAAAACTCTCAAACTTGGGTCTCAGTTGTTTGTTTGACGTGTGAAGTGAAAATAATTAGGATCCATTAAAACGATAAGGTATGATCAGTGCTTACACCGGCTTTTGTAACTAGTTCCGGACTCACAGAGCCTCTACGGAGATCCGGAAAACCACGAGAAAAAGAGCCACGAAAGTTTAATAGGGAAGGGCTACTGCGCAGTAAATTCAGGAACTTGTTTGTTCAAATCATGGGGACGGGTTCAACCGGACTCAGAATCGAACCGGCGGCCCTGGGGACCCCGAGACTAACAATAAGCTCTTGAGTGCGCGCCCGCGCGGCTCCGCAGCTCCCGGGCCGGCGCGTAGGCGAGGCACGCACCTGCTGCAGGGAGCCCGAGACGCTGGAGGACGAGTCGGTGCTCCTCCGCTTTCGGCGCTCGCTCCGTTCCGCGCCGCCCGCCACACTCGCCCCGCCGACGGCGCCCCCGCAGCAGCCACCGCTCCCGCAGCTGCCCGCGGTCCCGCCCAGCACCGGCACCAGGTCCGGGGCCGCGAGCGCAGCGGCCGCATCCTGCCCGCTCCGCTTGCGCCGCTTCTCCCGGGAAGACTTCTTCCCCGTCATGGTCCCCGCGCCGCAACCATCGGCGACAGCCAGCGGTCTCTGCAGCAACAGAACACCGCTTCCGTAGCAGCCGGCGGAGCTGTCGCGGGTTTGACGTCACTTCCTGTCCCGGCGCGTTTCCTAGTGTGTCGTTTATGGAGGAGGGACCCGGATGTTCCATTCTAGGGGATGAAGTGGTCTTAAAAGGTGACGTGTAAACCAATCGGGTTCGATTTGTGCTCTTCAGCCTCTGCGAAAATCTGACGGTGGAGATTTCCCTGATCTCTATGATTTGCTGATAGTTCTTCTTAGTGTTTCCCAGTTTACAAATAGGTTCTTGAGAAATTTTCTTTTGCCTCCAAGTTCCACGTGTTATACCAACAAAGATAAAGCAATGAGAATTTCAGGGGAAAAAAATGTTTCCTCCTACTACGATCTCACCTGGGGGGAAAAACATTAAGTGTATGTTAAAGAATAGCTGTTTTGTGCTTCCGTTACCTTTCCTCATTAATATTAATTAGAGGCATGATGCCATGTTATTTTTAAAGAAATGTGGGGGCGGGGAGTGTAAAAAACGTTTTTAAAAGAAAGGCTCTAGTTGTAGTATTTTAGTGTGTTTAGCAATGTGAGCTCAGCGGTTGAGGCAAGAAAGTGTCCACTTTTGGAGATGGCTTGCCGCCTCAAAATAGCCTAGGGAAAGGAACACCTTTGTATCTTTGAGAGGATCCAGCATTGCTTTCTAGTCAAACCTGCAACTCTTGGGCTTAAGAAGTCTCTGCCTCTACAGTAAATGGAACTATAAACACACAACACTATATAGCTTGTGAAGTCTGAATTTGAAAAGATTTGTGAGTTTGGTTTTGTTGTTGCTGTTTGACATGAGAAACACAGCTCTCATTTATAAGAAAAAGTCTTTTTTTTTTTTCCGTGTATCCCCCTGCTCCTCTTCCCTTCCCTCCTGCCAGTCCCACCTAGTCAGCCTTCAGCCTCCCTTCCTCCCCATCCCCTCCCCCAAAAGGGCAAGATATCCCAAGGTAGGACAGCTCAGCTTGGCACACCCACTCCAAGCAAGTCCGATTTCCTAATCCCAAAGTCAAGACAGGGTTAGGTGTTCCTCTGCAAGGAGTGCGCTCCAAGATGTCCGGCCACACACAGATACACAGTCTGATCCCACCCATTAAGGCTCCACATACTGCCCATGCTGATCGACAGTTGCCTACCCTTGGAGGGCTTAGCTCCTTTTCCCGATGGTACCTCAGTGAGCTCCGCAGAGGCCCAGCTAGCCAACACTGTGGGAATTTCCCTATCCCCTTGATCATACAGACTCTCCTCCCCTGCTCTCAGCTGCACCAGGAGCTCTGCCCAGTGCTCTCCACATTTATTCTTTGTTGGATGTAGATTCTGTGATGATACTTAGGGGGTTATTCATTTGTTTATAGGGGAAGTCGTGTTTAGGCACCACCTCCACAATTGGTTGGAGACCTAGCCAGGAACATCTTGTGAGTTCCTGGAGGTTTCCCTAGCACCCAGTCTCTTTCCAACCCCACATTGATTTCCTATATCAAGATATCCATCTCTTTTTTCCTCTCTTTGTTGCTCCTTTCACTCAACCATCTCCTCTCATGATTTGTTCCCACCTCTACTTGATTGCAAACCGTTATGATCCCTATCTGCTAAGGAGACCTTCTCTATTTTCTCTTCCTAGGGTAATCCTTGGAGGTCTCTCTTAAGTTCCTTCTGATTCCAAGATGCTCAGGGGTTCTGGTTTGCAGCTTGGGTATTCTTTGCTTTTTGTCTAAAGTGCACTTATGAGTGAGTGCATCCCATGCCAATCTTTCCGGCATTGTGATAGGTATCTAGGTTGTTTCCAGGTTCTTGCTATTAGGAATAATGCTACTATCAACACAGTTGAGCTAATGACTTTGGGGTACAAATGTGCATCCTTTGGGTATATGCTCAGTAGTGGTATTGCTGGATCCTTGGGAAATTGACTCCCAGTTTTCAGGGGAATCCCCATACTGTATTCAAGAATGGCTGTACAAATTTACATTCCCAGCAACAACGAAGGGCTGTTCTCCTTGCTTTGCATCCTCTCCAACATAGGCTGTCATCTGTGATTTTGATTTTAGCCATTCTGAGAGCTGTAAGGTGGAATCCCAAAGTTGTTTTGATTTGCATTTCTCTGATGGCTAAAGATGTTCAGCAAATTTTTAAGTGCCTCTAAACCATTTATAATTCCTTGGTTGAGAATTCCCTTTTTATCTCTGAAACCCATTTTTTATTGGGTTATTTAGGTTTTGGGTCTCTAGTTTCTTGAGTTCTCTATATATTTTAGAGATCCATCCTTGTCAGATGTAGGGTTGGTGAAGATTTTTTTTCCCATTCTGTAGGCTGTCTTTTTGTCTTATTGTCTGTTTCCTTTGCTTACAGAAGCTTCCCAGTTTCAGGAGGTCCCACTTATTGATTGCTGTTCTTAGTGTCTGTGCTACTGGTGTTATATTTAGGAAGTGGTCTCCTGTGTTGGAGAGTATTTCCCACTTTCTTTTCTATCAAGCTCTTTGATCCACTTGGATTTGATTATCTACAGAGTGACAGGTTTGGATCTACTTGCATTCTTCTACATACTACCATTCAGTTATGCCACCATCATTTGTTGTAGAATTTTGGGGGTCACTTATGTATATTATCTAATCATCTGCAAATAAAGATAATTTGACTTCTTCCTTTCCGATTTATTTCCCCTTAATCTCCTTTTGTTCTCTTATTGCTTTAGCTAAAACTTCAAGAACTATACTGAATAGATAAGGAGGGAGAGGACAGCCTTGTGTTGTTCCTGATTTTAGTGAGATTGTTTTGAGTTTTTCTCCATTTGTTTTATGTTGGCTGTTGGCTTGCTTTATATCGCCTTTATTATATTTAGGTATTTTCCCTTCATTCCTGATCTCTCCAGGACTTTTATCACGAAGGAGTGTTGGAGTTTGTCAAAGGCTTTTTCAGGATCTAATGAGATGATTATGTTTTTTTTTCTTTCAGTTTGTTTATAAGATTGATGATATTCACAGTTTTTTGTATGTTGAACCATCCCTGCATCTCTGGGATGAAGCCTTTTTGATCGTGGTGGATGATTTTTTTTTTTTTGATAAGTTGTTAGACTTGGTTTGCCAGAATTTTATTGCGTATTTTTGCATCGATTTTCATGAGGGAGATTAGTCTGTAATTCTCTTTCTTTGTGGCATCTTTGAGTGTCTTGAGTATCAGGGTGATTGTGGCCTCATAAAAAGAGTTCAGCAATATTCCTTCAGTTTCTACTGTAGGGAACAGTTTGAGGAGTATTGGTATTAGTTCTTCTTTGAATGTCTGGTAAAATTCTGCACCAAAACCATCTGGCCTGGGCTTTTTTTTTTAATTGGAAGACATTTTAAAACAGCTTCAATTTCCTTTGGGCTTATAGATCTGTTTAGGTCTTTAATCTGATCATTATTTAATTTTGTTTAGTGGTAACTGTCCAGAAAGCTGTTCATTTCTTTCAGATTTTCTATTTTAGTGGAATAAAAATTTTCAAAGTATGACTTGATAATTCTCTGAATTTCCTGGTAGTCTGTTGTTATGTCTCCCATTTCATTTCTGATCCTGTTAATTCAGATACTTTCTCTCTGCTTTGGGTTTATCTGTCGTTGACTTTTTCAAAGAACCATCTCTTTGATTCATTGATTCTTTGTATTGTTACCTTTGTTTCTATTGTATTGATTTCAGCCCTAAGTTTATTTCCTCCTGTCCACTTCTTCAAGGTGAGTTTGCTTCTAATTGTTCTAAGGTCTTCAACTCTGCTGTTAGGTATCTTGTGTGAGACTTAATATGATTTTCATATAGGCATCTAGTGCTATGAGTTTTCCTCTTAACACTGTTTTCATTGTGTCCCATAAGTTTGGGTATGTTGTGGTTCATTTTCATTAAATTCTAGGAAGTCTTTGATTTCTTTCTATAGTTCTTCCTTGACCCAGAGGTGGCTCAACTGAGAGATGTTCAGTATCCATGAATTTGTAGGCTTTCTGTGATCTTTGTTGTTGTTGAACTCTAGCTCTAGACCATGGTGGTCTGATAGGATACAAGGAGTTATTCTCATTTTTTGTATCTATTGGTATTTGCTTTATGACTGAGTATGTGGTGAACTTTACAGAAAGTTCCATGGGTGCTGAGAAATATGTAAATTCCTTTGTATTCAGGTGGAAGGTTTATATACATATATGTATGTATGTATGTATGTATGTATGTATGTATGTATATATGTGTATATATATATAAAGTCCAATTGGGTCATAATATCTGTTAGATCCCTTATTTCTCTGTTGAGTTTCTGTCTGATTGGCCTATCCAAGGGTGAAAGTGGGGTACTGAAGTCTGGTGTGGTGTTTGATATGAGGTTTAAGCTTTAGTAGTGTTTCTTTTACAAATGTAGGTGCTCTTGTGTTGGGGAGCATAAGTAACAGGATTGAGACTTCATCTTCGTGGATTTTTCCTGAGATGATTAAGTAATGTCCATCCTGGTCTCTTTTGATTGATTTTAGTTTGAAGTCTATTTTTTTAGATATTAGGATGGCTACACCAGCTTGTTTCTTAGGACAAATACTGGAAAGTCTTTTCCCAACCCTTTACTCTGAGCCTGTGTCTATTTTTGAAGTTGAGGTGTGTTTCTTGTATGCAGCAGAAGGATGGCTTCTGTTTTTGTATCCATCATGTTAGCATGTGTCTTTTTATAGGTGAATTGAGTCTATTGATATTAAGGTATGCTAATAACCAATGATTGTTATTTTCTGTTATTTTTCATGGTAGCATGTGTTTTCCCCCCTGTGGGATTATTGATTGATTGTGGTTTCATGGGTGTATTTAGTTTACTTAGGTTGGAGTTTTTCCTCTTGTGCTTTCTGTAGGGCCAGATTTGTGCATAGGTATTGTTCAAATCTGGTTTTGTCATGAATTGTCTTGTTTACTCCAACTATGCTGATTCATAGTTATGCTAGGTATAGCAGTCTAGTTGGCAGCCATGCTCTTTACGTGTCTGTATAACATCTGGCCAGGACTTTCTTGCTTTCATTGTTTCCATTGAGTAGTCGGGTGTTATTGTGATGGGTCTGCCTTTATAGCGAATTTGGCCTTTTTCCTTTGCAGCTCTCAGTATTTTTTTCCTTGTTCTGTAGGTTTAGCGGGTTGATTATTGTGTGGAGCAGACTTTTTTGGGGGGTGGGGGTCTTGTCTATTTGGTGTTCTGTAAACTTCTTGTATCTTTATGGTCATTTCTTTCTCTAGATTGGGAAAGTTTCTTCTATGATTTTGTTGACTATATTTTCTGTGCCTTTGAACTGGTGTTCTTCTCCTTCTTTGATTCCAATTTTTCTCAGGTTTGATCTTTTCATGGTGTCCTAGATTTCCTGGATGTTTATTGCTATGACTTTTTTGGTTTTAGTGTTTTCTTTGACTTATCAATCTGTTTCCACTATTGAATCTTCCACTCCAGAGATTTGCTCTCCCATCTCTTGCATTCAATTGGTTATGCTTACACCTGTAGTTCCAGTTCATTTCTTCAGGTTTCTATTTCCAGCTTTGCCTCGGTTTGTGCCTTCTTTATTGCTGCTATTTCAATTTTTAATCCCTGGGATATTTCTTTCACCTGTTTGTTTTCTTTTTCTTGGTTTTCATTACTTTCTTTCAGGGATTTGTTCATCTCTTCCAATAGTTTGTATTTTCTTCTATTTCTTTAAGGGAGGTTTTATAACCTCTTTTAAACCTGTTATCGTCATAAATTTGTTTTTAAGATTGCTCCTTTTGTTTCCTCTTCATTGTTATGCTCGGGTCCTGATGTTGCAGATCCACCAGCTTCTTCTGGTAGTGTCTTGTTGTTCTTTATATTGTTATATGTATTCTTGCATTGGCATCTGCCCATTGCTTCCTCAGTTCACTCTTCATCACCTCTTGGTCTGCTCTTAGTCATTTGTGAGCCCAGGGGATGTGTGTCTCCAGTTGTCACAGAGGTCATTTTTAGTCAGTTCTTAGTTGGCTTTTAGTCAGCTGTGTACCAGGAGGCTATGACTCTTGGTGTGTGATTACACAGATTGCGGTTTGGGCAGGTTTTGACCAGTGGGATGTCCCTTCAGCTGTGTTTTGCTGGGGACTGGGCTTTGGCAGGGGCCTCTCCCAGCTTTCTTTGGTTTAGGTCATAGCTAGGTGTGTCTGGGGCTGTGTCCCTGGGCTAGGGTTCAGAGACCAAGGTCTCCACTTGGCCTGGGAGCTAAGGTGCCTCTCACCTCTTAGTTAACTGTGGATCTGGAGGCTTCTGGGTATCCAGTTTTTGGTGTGTGATCCAGCTCTCATGTTAGAGGGAATAAGAGTTTGTCTGGAACTATTTTGAGTGACTCTGGCTTAAGGAACAGATTTAGATTGCTCCAGATTCTATATTCCAATGTAGAAGCAGTTTCGTGAAGTTTTTGTTTTGTTTCGTTTTGATATAGTCTTACAGATCAAAGACAAATCAAGACAAGTTTAAAATGGATTAGTGGGTATGCCCAAGAGACAGATACATTGAGATGGGAGGAGTTGACCATAACAGGAATTCTAGTTGTTATTAAATGAAAACTCAGAGCCAGATATTGTGGAAAAGTTGGAATATCAGAGAGAGGAAACAGACCCCAGTTAAATCTCACCCAGCCAACTTCTTAAGGTAAAAGCAGTCTTCCAGATTCCTCACCTTGCCTCTTCCTCACTTCTACTGAATACTTCAATGTCTGCCTATGTCTGCCTTAAATACCTTCTTTGCCTAGTTGTTTCACTTCCAGATTCAACTCTGCATCATATTCTAGAGTTAAGATTAAAGGTGTGAGCTACAATTATTTGGTAGTTCAGCCGTGAACTCATGAACACACAGAAAGATCTGTCTCTGAAGTTATGGGATTAAGGGTGTAGGTCACCACTCCTGGTCTTTCCTCTGCTGGGATTAAAGGTTTGAGTTGACACTCTCTGACTCTTCTGGCTTGACTGTAGGTGGATCTGTTCTCTGATATTCCAGACTTGTTTTATTAAATATATAATGTATCACCACAAGAGTCTATCCTGTAGGCTAAAGATTTTAATTTGGTAACATTCTTAGCTCTTAGATTGATAGATGCTAGAGTTCTGTAAACTAATAGCTTCTAAGAGGCTTTTATTATCTCAGCCTGTGAGTTCAGATTGTCACATCCAAAGGAATCTCCAATTTCCCAGACTTCAAAAGTCAGTCCAAATATCTAGAAATTCAAATGTTCAATTTGGGACTAGGATTTCTGGTGGTTAAATAAAAGCCAGCATACCTCGGGAACTTTAAAAATTGTTTCTCATTCTCATCAAAAGAAGTCATTCCACCTACCTCTGGCAGAAGGGGCATGGCTACCATATCAAAGCTCATGCTGGCATCCAGGTGCTTCAATATCACTGGTCCCTGTTACACATTTCAAAGTCCAAGCTAGCATCCTCGCCCTTCTTTCTTCTCCCATCCCCTAAACTCTCACAGCTCACTGGGTTCCTTCTGCCCAGATACTTATTACCCTGGTATTCTCACTATGTCTTCTCTGTTCTCTGTACCCTGTTATTCTCCCTCCCACACACATAGCCCTGACCATCAATCTTCCTTTCTTTCCTGTGGACTCGCACGTGCCTCTGGCTATTGTCTCTCATATCTACAATAAAAACCTTCCCTTTAACCATACCAGAGAGCACTTCTGTCATTTTATAAAGAAGATAACAGACTGGATCAAACATTAATTCGCCTCTGAACCTATAAAATTCCCATCTCTTCTCAGTACTGAAATTCCAGTCCATCCCTTATTTCAGGTTGTTTTGCCTTCTTTTTTTAAAAAATTGAGTGTGGATTCTTGTTGTTGTTCACAGACAGACACAGCTTCTTTTCAGGAATTCTTTTCCACAGTTGTTTTAGGCAAGGTTGCTCATAGTCCAGGCTGGCCTGAAACTCTGAATAGTGAATCATGCTCTTGAGCTGTTTCTTTGTCTTCTGTTTTGTGTGTGTGTGTTTAGACTGATGTATTTATGTGTATGAAAGTGTTGTCACATGTATATATGTATACCACATCAGTGCCTGGTACCCTCAGAGGTCAAAAGAGGACATTGGATCCCTGGAAATGAAATTACTGATACATGTAAGCCACTATATGGGTTCTGTGTGGTGATATATTATATATTTAATAAAACAATAAATAGTCTGGAATATCAGAGAACAGAACCACCACTGAGCCAAGCCATGAAGGTCAGGAAGTGATGACCCAGGCTTTTAATCCTATCATTCAGGATGCAGAGATCCATCTGAATCTCTGTAAATTCAATGCTTAATAGAGCCAGGAGGTGGTGGCAGACACCTTTAATCCTACCTCTAGGAAAGCTGAACCAAGAAGTAAGAGAGGTGGGCGGAGAAAGAGGAGGGAGGAGTCCAGCTTCCCCTGCCACTTTTAGCTGAGGATGGAGAGGTGGGAGTCAGAGGATTCAGAAAGACAGGCCTGAAGAGTTGGCTGGGTAAGAACTGGCCGTCGATTGTTCTTTATCTCTCTGATATTTCAGCTTTTCCTCAGTACCTGGCTCTGGGGTTTTAATTATAATGCCAAATAAAATTTGTGCAATAGTGCTGGGAGAGGAACTGAGGAATTCTAGATAAACAACAATTGTTCTAAACTGCGGAACTATCTCTCCATTCCCAGATTTGAACACCTGATCTTCCTGCTTCCCCTTTCCTAGTGTTGAGATTATTAACATGTAATACCTTGCCTAGATTTGGGGTGCTGATGATCAAACCTACTGGTTTGTATATGCCAAGTAAGCACTATATGTCAATGGAGCCAACCACATTCTTGACCCATTATTAGCTTCTTTTTAAACAAAATTTTGATAAAACAAAACAATTTTCTCAATTTTATTTATTGACAAGGATAACAAGATTGGTGGGTGAGTAGAGAAGTGAATCAGTGCTACTCCAGTATCCAACACCCTCTTCTGGCCTCTATAGGCACCTGCACTCCTGTACACATACGCCCACGCAAACACATAAAAGTACATAAAACTTTTAAAAGTCTCAAAATATCAACATTTTAACTGTTCTAAATAATAAATATGTCAATAAAATGGCCATTACTGAGGTTATTTATTATTTTTATGGCATCACTCAGAAGAAACATACAGTGCTAAATTCTAGGTAACAATTACACTCCTTGCATTTTCTCTGAGACAAAGACTTCTGATCTCATTTTTTTGCAAGGCTTTTCATCCTCTCTTAATTCACCATTTTGATCAGAATCTTTATCTACCAAGTGTGGATAATCAATTGATAGTTCTCAAGAGTTAAGAACTGAATGATCCTTAACTGGGCAGTGGTGGTGCATGCTTCTAATCTCAGCACTTGGGAGGCAGAGGCATGTGGATCTCTATGAGTTTGAGGCCACCTTTATCTACAGAGTGAGTTCTAGGACTACACAGAGAAATCCTGTCTCAAACAAGCAAACCCCTGAAAATCCTGTGTTGCAAGAAAGACTCAATCCTAAGTAGTTGTCCCACAAAGCTGTGGTTATAAGGCCTGAGCTAAATTTTAGATAGCAACACGGGGTCTCCTGAGTAAGGGCTTTTGTCATGTAATACAGAAAAATCCCTGAATTATGACTGACTGTTGGACAACCATAATTCTAGTAGGTATATGTGTGGTTCCAAGACATCAAGAGAGACAGTAATAATTTATGAAGGACAATAAACATTCAAATTAGTAAGTTCTGAGACCTAGATCTGAAAAGAGATCCAGATCCTAGGGCAGCAAGCTACCAGTTTCAGAAGGCTTAAATTTAAGCCAGCTGGAAAGTTGATATTGCGTTTTGTTAAGTCAGTATTCAAATATCTTAGTTTCACACTTAAGAAGCATTTAACCACACACAGCAGAAAAAATATAAAGAGTCTTTGTGACTATAACACAATATGCTTTGGGGAAATCAAGCATGAGAACCTGAGTTCATATCCCCAAAATACAATGTCAACATCCAAGTCCCATGATGCATGCCTATAATCCTATATCCAAAGAAAAAGATGGGAACATCTCTGACACTTGCTGTCCTTCTAATTGGCTGAATCATTGAGTTCCAGGTTCAATGACATCTTTTGTCTAAAACAGAAAACTACACTGAATGAAGAGTTTTGGAAATTACATGGGCCCAAATATCTCAAACAAAAGAAGTGATTCTATTAACAATTGAAGAGAGATTTCTAGTCATGTGTTCCATTTCCAATGAATCTGTTATCATCTACAATTTCTGCATTTTGTCAGTATTTTCCAAGTGTCTGAATATATACTAGTATGTCACATCCATGGCAGTGTCCAGGTCTGTTACCCTGTCAATGCAAAGCACAGCTCTTACCTAAAAGGAAGTGAGATGTTCCTTATTATGAACCAGATTGCACAGGAACAAGGATCCAGGCTGCTCCAAATAACATGTTTCAGTATGGGAGCTATTAAATGAACACAAATTGCCAAAGAACAAAACAAATTCATAAGTTCACATTTTTCAAATGTTTAAGTGAAAACTTATCAGGTAGTGAAGTATAGGAAACCCTGAGAGAGGTTTTAGTTAACAAGGTAATGAATTCCACCCTGATATTCAAAACATTATGTCAGACCAAAATCAGGCAATGAAATTGTCCTCTTAAAGGAACTGATAATAACTCAAGATAATTTGACTCAGTACCTGCAAAACCACAACTCTCCATAACCATAGAGTCCTAATCATCCAAGTAGAATATTAATATAATCATGATATTTTTCTTGAAAATTCTTAGTCCTCATATTCAGAAAGATCTTACTCTGTATTCACCTAGTATCCATATAAGTAGCTTCTTTAGAGATTGATCGTGAAGATAACTTTGGATAGTAAGATTAAGAATGGAAAAAGGTTTAGTTAGGTATTCTAAAAGGAAATGTATACATCAGCAATGAGCCCAGGCATTCATAAGGTGAGGGGTGATGTTTGTTATCCTCCCTCCAATACCCAAAGGCCTCATAATTTCCAGCCTATTGCTAAGGCATGTTTTAGTTTTGATTTGGGATTTTTTTTTTTTTGGAGGGAGTGTAGTAGTATGTTTCTGGCCTGGCCTTTCTGGCCTATCCCTAAGGTTATGACCCACAGTCCCACAAAAACACACAGAAGCTTACATTAATTTTATGCTGATTGACCTGGGGTCCATGCATATAACTTTCTAACTCTTAACTCTTAAACTAACCCATGACTCTTATCTTGTTCAGCCCTGCAGCTTGATACCTTTACTCACAGCATTTCAGCTTCTTTCCTCTGCATCTGCTGGTGTCTCATCTGGTGTCTTACTGGCATTTCTTTGGCATCTCTACGCCAAAGAATTAAGGTATTAAGGTGTCAGCCGAGAAGGTCAGAAGATGCTTCCGGAACCCTGAAGGGGGTGTGGCCAACCTGGAGGAGGTGTGGCCATTCCCATTGATAAGTGGCTGCTGGGACACAAGGACTCTCTCTTCTTGGTTCCTGGCTGCTGGCTGCTGGACAGACAGAATCTGAATCCATTGTCCTTCCATTGCGCGTCCATTGCTCGTCCATCACTTGGATACGCCAGTCTTTGTTCAGGTGCCACTGTAAGCTGTTACTAATATCGTGAGTGTTAATTTATATTCTAATAAATATTAATTTTGGACTGGCGCCTTGAAAGTAAAACTCTGTCTGCACTTTCTGTTCCCATAGTTTCCTTAGTCTGGTAGCCCTGTCCACACTTCCTGTCTGCCTTCAGCCAGTCAGCATTTTTATTAAACCAGTAGTGGGGAGGGGGGGACAATTATTTATAATGTTAACAGAACATAGTCCCACTATGGGGGTAAGTTTGATTTTTTTTTCTTGAGACAGTGTCTCATGTAGCCCAGGGAGACCTCAAAGATATTAGTTGAGAGTGACCATGATTTCATAATTTCCAGTTTTCCACCTCCAAAATACTGTATTGCCAAGATGCGAAGGGTTATAATTGGGAAAAGCAACAGCAACAAACAATGATACTGTTTTGAAATCAGGGGCTGATGTTTCAGACAGCCAGTGAATCAGTTGAGCAGATGGGCAAAAATGTAGCCTGGACCACCTAGTTAAAGCTAGATGTCTGTAGCAAGCAAACAAACAAACAAACAAAAAACCCAGGGAGGTATGATGGATTGGCTTGGTTAGGATTTCTATTGTTGTGAAGAGACACCATGACCATGGCAACTCTTAGAAAAGTTTTAATTAGGCTGGCTTACAGTTTCAGAGGTTATTCCATTATCATCAAGGCAGGTGGCATATAGCAGGAAGACATGGTGCTGTGCTGTATAAAGCTAAGATTTCTACAGGCAACAGGAAGTAAACAGTGTACTATACTGAGTATAGCTTGAGCAAAAGAGACCTCAAAGCCCACCCCCAATCTGACACCCTTCCTCTAACAAGGAAGTTGACATCTAGTCTAGCAAAACCACACCTCTTAATAGTGCCACGCACTCCCTTTGTATCCATTTTCATTCAAACCACCACATCCCACTCTCTGAACCCCAAAAGGTTTGTAGCCATATCATAATGCAAAAATGTATTCAATCTAACTTCAAAAGTCCACGTAGTCTACAATAGTCTCAAAATTATTTGAAAGTTTAAAATTTGAAGTTTCTTCTGAGATTAATCTCTCTTACCTGTGTGGTGATATATTATATATATTTAATAAAAATAGTCTGGAATATCAGAAAGACAGGAAACAGACCACAGCCAGTTCTCACTCAACCAACTCCTCAGGCTGAACAGGGTAGGTCTTGTCTCCACAAGTCCTCAGAATAACTGGGCACACAGGCAAAAGGGAAGAACTTTTGTCTTATCCTGCTTTATATTTCTTTCCCTGCCTAGTTATTTTACTTCCTAATTCAACATTCCTAGAGCTAGGATTAAAGGTGGGTGCCATAACCACCTGGATCTGTTTGGCCTTTAACTCACAAAGGTCTAGAGGATCTCTGCCTCCCAGGTACTGGGATTAAAGTCATGGGTCAAATTTGTATTTTTTTTGTATAGTTTTATTTATGTCTGAAGAGGAAGTTTTATCTGTAAGCCTGTTGTAACTAATTTTTAGAAAATTAACTTTGTCATTTTAGTGTTTGAAATTTTTATATTATATATTTTAGACAGTAATTGTTGATTTTTAGATTTTATTTTTTTATTATGTTTATTATGAACTGATCAAGTTGTTTAATTTGAAACATAAAATATATAAATAAACTAAAAATAGTAGGGCTGAGGCATTGAACTTTAAATATATTTATTTAAGAATTTTTTAATCACTATGGAAAAGTATGACCTGAAGTGAATAATTTTTAGCTATTATCTTAATTTAGTTGTAATGATGATGTTTGGTCAGTAGGTTTTTAATGTTTTGTTTACCAGCAATATGGTAGTGTAGGAAATCTTAGTGACACGAGCTTACTATCTATAGATCCTATTTGGTCTTAAGAAGCCTCAGCTGCATAGACTGAATAAGAACATTAGGAAAGGCAGAGTCTCACATAGGATGATATGACAAAATCTGGGTTCAGACCTGACACAGAGGCAGCCTCTGGAGTGTGTGTGTGTGGGGTGTCTTGGGGTGGCTGAGGGGAGAAGGGTGCGGGCTTGTCTAGCTCGCCACAAGGCCAGGAGGTGGAGGTCTAGTGGTTAGGATTTGGCATTTATACCTTGCGGCCCGGGGAGGTGGCACACAAGCCACTGGGTGACAGCGTTATGGACCAAGGGCCCAGCCGTGACCTAAAAGGCAATCTCAGCTATGGGAGTGATAGAAGTGTAGAGCTGCAGTTGGAGCCTTTGGCACAGGGGCAGAGCGTCTAGCCCACACACGAGAGTTTAGACTCTTAGGGCTGAACATTTTGTCTGTCTTTTCTTTTTTGGTAGTGTTTAAGGCACAGAATGGGCTTGGCAGTCTGATATGTTGACGGGCTAGATGCCCACCCAGGTACACCAGCTATTGCAATTAATCTTATTTGTAATATATCAAATATAGGATTAATATTTATTAGAGGGTATTTTAATAATTATGACTATAAGTTAAACTTTAGGATGATTTTTTTGGTGATAGGATGATTTAGACGATAGATACTAAACCAATCTCAAAAAAAAAAAGCAAAAACAAATCAAAACACTCATAATCTTAGTAGCCTCTTTTAAACAGAGCTGGACGCACCCCCTTCAGGCTCCCAAGACTCTAAAAACACTTCTCAACCTTATCAGTTTACACCTAAATCCCACCACAATTACCTGACCTTTATGGATTGGCTCTGTCCTCTGATATTTCAGACTATTTTATTAAATATATATATCACCACATATCTGTAATCCCTGTAAAGTCAAAATCAAAAAGGAGATCACATACTTATATACTGGCACAGGACAAATGTTACCTCTTTACTATGGGGATATGTTTCATATTTAATAAAAAACCAGTCTGAGATATCAGAGGGATCTACCCACAGTCAGTCTAGGAGGATCACACAGTGGTACCTCACACCTTTAATCCCAGCACAGGGAATATCCAGGAGAGGTGACCTATGCCCTTAATCCCGGCAAATCTGAGTTTGAGGTCAGTTTAGTTTACAGAGGGAGTTCCAGGCTCCCAGGAAGGCAGTGGTGGTGCCACGTCCTTAATCTTAACCTGGATGTGAAACAACTGGGTGAAGAGGTTATTTCAGGCAGGCATAGAAAGACAGAGCAGTTAGTAGAAGCCAGGAGGAGCAAGGCTGAGGAAGCTGGAAGAAGCTGGAAGATTTGACTGTGTTGTTTACTCTTTGATATCTCAGCTTTTCCCTGAGTTTCTGGCTCTGAGTTTCCTTTATTCGTGCTACATTTTACAATGAAGGGAAGAGAACATAGTGAGGAAATTTGGACCAAAGCAAGACTAAAAACTAGTTGGGCCAACTCCCAACTCTGCATCTCCATGTCTAATATCAAAATACTCTTCAGATTTCCAACTCCTTTCACCTTTGTTGATTCAAGCACACTTCTTTCCCTTGGGCTGGTTCCATTCCCTGTTAGCACCTCTCCTTAGCAGTTATCCCACAGCTCTGGCATCTCTAAAATCTTGGGGTCTTCAAGACAATTCAGGCTTCAATTCATAGCTCCACGCAGTGGCCCCTAAGAGCCTCTAATGGCCCCTAAGAGAGAAATCCCTGCCACATACCTGGTCTCATTGGCTTGTCTGAGTGGAAGATTCCATTGTTCCTTTCTTCTATCTTTGACTCTAAAGTCAGAATCTCATGGCCTAATCTTCCAAATTCTTCTGCTTGCTGGGGCTAGAGCATGATCCTCTCATTCAATAAGTCTTCACCAGCTTTCTGTGCTTGATATTTCCTTCATTGCCTAAGTTTGGCTATCCTGAAACTGGATCTTTAGACCAGGCTGGCCTCAAACTTAATAGATCCACCAGCCTTTGCTATAAAAAGTGCTGCGATTAAAGGTGTGAATCACCATATCTTTCTCTAAGATTTTCTTTAATTTCTTTTCACAAGTTGGAAGCCAAATTATATGGGGCCTTGACCTGAGGTCATCACTCCCTTTATTCCATTACTTAATCCTCCTTGAACATAGGACTTAGCTCCATTCCACTTCCTGGTATCCCTATTTTCCTAAATCATATATTTTGTATTTTTCCTTTCTCAGTTGTATTTTTTCATTATAAATCTTCATTAGAAGCTGGATAATGGCAATGCATGAATTTAATCCCAGCACTTGGGAGGCAGAAGCAGGAGGATCCTAGTGAGTTCAAGGCCAGCCATTCTACAGAGTGAGTTCAAGGACAGCCAGGACTATTACACAGAGAAATCCAATCTCAAAAAAAAAAAAAAATAAAGGAAGGAAGGAAGAAAGGTAGGTGGGAAGGAAGGTAGGTGGGAAGGAAGGAAGGTAGGTGGGAAGGAAGGAAGGAAGGAAGGTAGGTGGGAAGGAAGGAAGGAAGGTAGGTGGGAAGGAAGGAAGGAAGGAAGGTAGGTGGGAAGGAAGGAAGGAAGGTAGGTGGGAAGGAAGGAAGGAAGGTCTTCATCGGAGCTAACATTAATAGCCACATGAGAGAGTCAATACTGGGAGTCTGTTTTCAGATTTCCTCTACTGATGGAATTAATACAAAACTCTTCACTTCAGTCCAGACAAACTTCCCAGACAAGGGCAAAATGCAGCCATATTCTTTATGAAAATATCGCAAGACTGGTTTTTAGGCAAAATATTAAAATTCTTTTCCTCTGAAACCTCTTGAGTCATGCCCCCACAACACCACTGTATTCCATTCTCCTATTAGTATAGCCTATTAAGCATTCTGTTGCTTTATTAATTCAAAGTACCAAAGTCCAAATTCCTCCAAACAAAATCATGATCAGTCTTATCATGGTCCCAACTGGTAGAACTCCCGCCTTAGAGTTTCTATTGGCGTGAAGAGACACCATGATGACAGCTTTTACAAAGGAAGACATTTAATTGGGGTGGTTTACAGTTTCAGAGTTTCAGTTCATTATCATCATGGTGGGTGGCCTGCAGACAGACATGGTGCTGAAGAAGGAGCTCAGAGTTGTACATTTTGATCCACAGGCAACAGGAAGTAAACTGTGTACCACACTGAGAATAGTTTGAGAAAAGGCCTCAAAGCCCACACCAACAGTGACACACTTTCTCCAAAAAGGCCACAGCTCCTAATAGTGCCACTCCCTCTGGGGGCCATTTTCTTTCGAATCACTACAAGTACGTATTACATAGTGCATGTTCTTCATAAATATGTCATGTAGCTAGGATGTGAATAACAGTTTCCTTCTCAGCATCATCACTAACATTTTGTAAAATGGTCCTAAGTATATGAAAATGCCTCTTGATTCTGAATACAAGATAACAGTTAATGACAGAGTAAGGCAGAAAAATAGAAGTTTCTAGACACGAGACAAGAAAATTTGGCAGGCAGTATCTATGGTGTCTTTATAGGTCACATAAAGAGAAGTTACAGAGGAAAAACTAGTGATAAGCATCACAAACTATTGTCAGTTGTAGGAAAAAGATGACATCCGACACGTCTGAGCTTACCTAGGCATTTAGATGCCTAGAATGGTGACATTTAGTTAATCCTTGGTTTGTCTTCAATAGTGGGGTTTTTAAGAAGATAAACTATGAGTCTTTAAGAAGAAAAGTAGAATACAGTAATGAAAAGAATAAAAGCCATTTTGTTTGGACTGGAGTGTAAATCAGAGGTAAGGCCCTGAGTATCAGTAAAGCTAAAAGTAATTTTGCTCATAAAAAGACAACAAAAGGGATCATAAGACATCAATACCATTAATAAGTCCATGACTAGAGCAAGATCAAAAGAAAAAAAAAACCCAAGGCATCTCTGAGATAAAATAGCTGAGCACATGATTTCTTTTGTCTCTTTTCCAGGCCCTGAAATAAAAGGTAAAACTGAGTTGAGGTGAATAGAACTAAGATTATTATGTTAAGTGAGATACGTAAGAGTCAGAAATACAAGTACTACATGATTTAATTCATGTGGGATCTTAAAAAGCTTATCTCAAAAAGTTGGGAATGGATGATTATCAGAGGCCAGGATGAGCAGGAAGGTAGGGATGGAGAAAAGTCAGTCAGTTGACACAAAAATTTGCAGTTAGATAAAACTCTGCATTCAAGAAGAAACGATTTTGAACATCTTAAACATAACTAAAGAATATTTTTGAAGAGATAAATTTGTTTTATAAGACTTAAATATCATACAATGTGTGCATGTGTGAAAACATCACATTGCCCCATTAGTACATATGATACTTATGATGACTAGCAATATAATTCAGTGGTAGAGGATTTGCTGATCATTTATAAGGCCCCAGAATTGAACCACACCACTATATATAAATAGTTAGATAGTTATATTTCTATGTAACAATATTTCTATATAATAATATTTTTTCTTTTTTAGTTGAGGGGCAAGCAAGGTGGCTCAGCAGGAAAAGGCTTGAGAACCAGACAATAGGTCAATCCAGAGCCCACTTAATGTGGAGAACTGACTCCACCAAACTGTCCCCTAACTTCCACGTGTGCCTTGTGGCGTGTAAGCCCTACTTCCCCACCCAAATTAGTTTTAAAAAGCACTTTTGGTAGGAAAAACATGGAGTTAGCAATCAGTTTTAATGAGGATCTCAAATGAAGATGCAGGTCTGTCTGCATTTTTCAAATTCATCAATGTCCGGTAGCTCGAGGATTAGTTAATAATGCTCCATAAGGTCCCTTCCAGGAAGCTGGAGGGAGCCCTTTGCTTTATTTAGCTTCCAGTAAACACAACCCCTAGGTTGAAAGCTGTGATCTAGAATAATATCTTTGTCCCCAGGAGCTCCCTGTTGAAACAGTCACTAATTAACTTGGATTTTTTTTTAAATAAAAAGTTTAGATCTAACAGAAATGGAAAATATCTCCTTTGAAGAGAGCTGGCTCGAATTTTTCCTTCTACTAGGCAGATGGGCTTCCCTGATATTATTTTAAAGAGGAACACCTTGATGTTTTCCAGATGGGCTTGGAACAAAGGTTAAGCAAAATCAACAGAATAGCCTCTGGGCAAGGGAAGTTAAAAATCTCTGTTAACAACTGGGACTTTACTATTCCATTGTGTCTTCCACCACTCCATAAAACTAAGGAGAGTAAATACTAGGGAAATATAAGAAAATTCACCACACATTACAAATGGAATGAAATATTTGGCCCAGAAAATATGTTTCCAGGAAACTGGCATTCAGAAGGACCTCCACAGAAGGAAATAGTTTCTTTTTTTCCTGGTATGATTTCCACTACCACTTGGGTCATAGTTCTGCAACATAGAACACCCCAAACTAATAAGAAAGTAGTTCATATTGTTCCAAAGGTATACTGCACAAACATGTTGTAGGAAGCGAGACTGAAGGACTACAGAGAATTGGTCTGCTCTTTGTTTCACACCGTAAGCTAGCTTCTGGAACAGGTCTACCTGACTGCAGTGGCATGTGCCTGCCATAGTAGCACTGGGAGCGGGGTAAAGGGGCATCCAGTCAGGGAGATATCAAGTTTGAGGCTATCTTTGGCTGCTGCACAATGAGATAAAGACAAACCAATAAATAAAAATAATGTTTCTCCATTATTCCATGTTATAATTTCTTCTCAGTGGCCCTCTTAACAGTATTTTGCACTGGGCCTGCTCATGCAAGGGCAATTCAAGAAGTTTATATTCCCACCAGTGGTGTGATCCACAGTAATCCCAGCACTTCTGAGACTGAATCAGGTGACTGTGAGTTCAGGTTAAATGTGGAATACTTGGATACTTGGTAAGTCTTAAACAACAAGAAGCAAACTTACATTATTGTTTTCACTGGGTTTTAGCATTGCTTTTATTATGTCTGAAGGTTGGTGACCATTTTTAATGGGTTGTCCTGAAAAGGTCAGGAAACTGTGGTTTTGATTTGTTTGTTTTGTTTCTGTTTCCACAGCATCCTCAAATCTCAGACCATTCCAAATATATGCATAGTTATTAGTTACATTACATTCTGCCACTTTGCAGGATCTGGTTTAGGCAGTCAAGTTTAGGTTACTGAATTGGTGAGAGTCTGGGAGAGGTATCATCATCATATTTTTATTATTTACATTGAAGAAACAAATGTCTGTCCTGTGCTGTTTTCACAGAAGTTAAAAAATACGTCCCATCTATAAAGCAAACAACATCAATATGTGTTGTTTTTCTTGTAAAGTTCTCTCCAGCATGAAGCACAGACAGTCAAGGCAACACAGCCATAATGATGAGGCTCTGCAGGAAGCAATGGAGGAGAGTAGCTGGGTAGCAAGAAAAAGATTTAAGTAAGGATAAAAGGTCTGAGACCAGACTACTGACAGAAAAGTTGAAGGTTTTATGGAAATTAGAGTCCTTCCACCTTGAGGCCTGGAGCTATTTCAGGAGCTGAGAAGTTTCTAAACCCCCAGGGCCAAACGCCCAAGGTCCTGGGTAATCAGAGGACATTCCGGCCCAGTTGTGAAGCATCTTCTTCCCTTCCTAAGACAACCAATCAGCCAGCAACTATCCACCTGACAATGATAGTAAAGAAATTTCCTCTGGGACCCTCACCTCCCAGCCTGACAACGGCATTTTATGGTCTTTGATCTTTGTTTTATAAAGCCCTGCTTTTGAGTAGGAGGGAGCTCACTTTTCCACTGGCACTGCTGTGTGACAGTCAGGAGCTGAGCTCATCTATACAGCTGCTTTGCATTATCATTTGGAGAGTCAGTGTGATTCTGGGGATCTTTTTGGGGGTCTCGGAGACTGGGCAGGACAGTTTGATAGTAGGAGTTACAGGATGAGGTGCACACATAGGACAGCCATGATCCTTCAACTATCTAGAAGTCTGTCAATGGCTGCTGGAATTTCCATACAGAGAAATGACTTCTGACTACTGGATCTGCTTGTTGACAATAGCATCCTGGAAGTCTCTTCTGTTCACTCTATTTTACAGTAAGACCTAATGTGTTTTCATTTTCATGCCAGACAGGAGCCCCTGTTCCTGTTCAAGTTCCCCCATTGATTTCTGTATTTTCTACAGTCCCTTTTTAGGTACCCTGGATTTTAAAAATAACAGCAAACTCTTTTTAATCACGACTGTGCTTTTTATTGCTAAAGGATCTTGTTATAGTCAGAAGGCTTGGTCTTAGTTAGGGTTTCTATTGCTGTGATAAACACTATGTTCAAAAGCACTCGAGGAAAAAAGGGTTTATTTCAGCTTACAGTTTCACATCACAATCCATCACTGAGAGAAATCATAGTAGGAATTCAAATAGCATAGGCACCCAGAGGCAGACATTAATGTGGAGACCATGGAGGAGTGCTGCTTACTGGCTTGCTCCAACTGCTTTCTCATACCATAGAAGACCACCTACCCAAGCGCTGCCCCTCCCTCATCAAGAAAATGCCCCAAAGGGTGCCTCCAGGTAATCTGCTGGGGACATTTTGTCATTCTTTCCAAATGATTCTAGCCTGTGTCAACTTGACATTAAAAACGAGCTAACTGTTAAAGCTGAAGAAAATGTTTTAAATGACTTGTCAGTTCCATTGTTGTTGTTTTTCTGAAACGTCCTTGAGAAGTAGGAGTTGGTCATGAGTAGGAGTAGTCACCCATTTAGACTGACATCTTTCATCTTCCCTTCTCTCTCTCTCTCTCTCTCTCTCTCTCTCTCTCTCTCTCTCTCTCTCTCTCTCTCTCTCTCTCTCTGTGTGTGTGTGTGTGTGTGTGTGATGTATGTCTTCATCTGTTTTTGTGCACCTGTGTGTACAGGTGCAGTTGCCCAGACATGCATGTGTGAATGTAGCACAAATCCTAATTGATCTTTATAATAAATAATAAAAACCCAGAGCCAGATATTGTAGTAAGTGCTGAAAGATCAGAGAAACAAAGGAGCCAGCCACTAGAGAGAGTTCTTACCTGTACTGATAGCTCAGGCTGAAGGGGCCAAACTCCTGTCTCAACCTGCCTTATATTTTTCTCTCGGCCCACTAGCCCAGCGGCCATATCACTTCTTGTCTCCATATCCCTAGTGCTGGGATTAAAGGCATGTGTGCCTCCCAAGTACTGGGATCAAAGGCATGAGATCTCAAGTGCGGAAATTAAAGGTTTGAGGCTCCACCACCTGCCTTTGTTTCTCTTTTAGACTGAATCAATCTTGTGTAGCCCAGTGTGACCTTGAACTGATTTTCCTGCTTCCTACTCCCAAATGCTGGTATTAAATGTGTGTGCCACCACTGCCTGGCCTCTGTGGTTAACTAGTGGCTAGCTCTGCCCTCTAGTCTTTAGGCAAACTTTATTTGTTAGAGCACAAATTATCACATGTGAAGGCCAGGGCTAGATATTGGGTGTCTTCCTCTATCATTCTCCATCATATTATCTTAAGAGTCTCTCAATGAGCCAGAACCCATTTCTAACCAATGAACGCACAGAATCTGCCAGTCTCCACCCTCCAATGCCCAAGAAGCAGGGAGAACAAATTCACTGCTCAGGCTTGATGAGTGACTTCTTCTCAATGGATTTTTCTTTGGGATCATCAGCTCCCCAAATAATGACATGGTGACTTATTATTAATTTTTAAAGTTCAATTGATAGGTTAGGCTTATTTCTAACTAGCTCTTATAACTTAAATTAACCAATTTATATTAATTTACTTTCTGCCTCATGGCCTTATTACCTTTACTCTGTACTGTTCATGCTGTTTTCCTGCTTCCTCCATATTCAGGCTGCTGACTCTGTCTTCTCTTAGCATTCTCTCTGCTCTGATAATCCTGCCTAGCTATTGGCCATTGAGCTTTTTATTAAACCAATCAGTGACATATCCTCATACAGTGTAAAGAAATATTTCATAACAATTTCCTGGTCTTTTGATTGTGATCAAGAAGGGGTACATGTCAGTCTTGCTGCCTGTGATCTTAACTCCCTCAAGGTGAGTGTCACCCTTGAGTTGACTCTTATGTTTCAAGACTTCAGTTACCTTGTAAATATAATGTTCGAGTTAATAGGTAACCAGCCTTTCTGTGAACCTTCTAGCTGAGTCAAGAGCCTTAAATATATTTTTGTAGAGGCCATTATTTTTAAACTAATTTTCCATAGAACAGGTAGTCAGGAACTGAAGTGTTGTACCATCAGATGTAATTGCTGTAGTTCACAGAAAAATTAAAAGCCTCAGCACCTCATTTAGGTCCTAGAATAAATAGTTATCTATTTCTCATGACATAAAAGCTTGCACTAACTTATTCTGAAGACTATTTTACTCTCCCAAAATATCTCAAATATCATAGAATCAAGTCAAAATAGCAGATACACATCATATACAAAACACCCACAATAGTTTAATCTCACTGTAACCACACTATCAGTTTATAGGAAATCAAGGTATCCTATGCAGATTGCAATATGGCCCTACAGAATTCTCCCCACAGTATTCACAGCCTTAAGTTATCCAATATCCTTAAGTAACCTGCTTCCAACCAATAGAATATCTTTGTTTCAGAGATGTCATTTCTGTAATTAGATTATAAGGATTCCAGCTATGGGCCAAATAGTAGTGTCTCTTGCTCCTTTAATGAAATGAATTCTTATGTTGGGAAATAAAGGACAGCTTTCTCTGGCCAACAAGTAATTAGGACTTGAGTCCATCAATCTAAAGAGCCCAAAAGAATGCAGCAGCAAACAAATGAATTGAAACTGCTATTTCCCTAGCCCTTAAAGTCTCCTTAAAGGAGACTAACCTTTACTGATAACTGTGATTGTACTCTATTGAAACATGGAGAATGTTCAGTTGGCCTCTGTGTCAAGATTCCCAACACAATATGACATAACAAATGTGTACACACTAGTATAGTGGGCAAAAGACCTGTGCACACATGTGAGAACAGAGCTTCATGAGCCACTCTCCAGCGCATGACTGAATGCCTACAGTCAGTCTTCTGCAGGCCACTGTAGGCAATCTCAGCAACTGAGCTCATGATTGTAGTAGCCTTCTAAGAGAGTCTTTCTCAGCTCTGTCTTCCACCACCCAGCTCTTAGATCCCATCTGCCTTTTCTTCCACTATTTTCTAATCCTGTTGAGAGTGAATCCACCTGTTTGCAACACTTTGAGCAGCCACAAGTCTGCATTTCGCTACCCAAAGAAGTTTATTTGATCAAATCTACAAAGCTGTTTGGCCCTATGTCCATTTAGCAGTACAACAGTGTTAGGTTGCCCCTGGACCTATGACCTCTTCAGCTATATGCTTTGACCAGGTTTACAATACCAGGCATGAATTCCTTCCTATAGGAGTACAACCAGAGTGTTAAGTTACCTCCGTGATAGTCGTATGACTATTGTACCAGTGGGCACACTTTGCCTACTAAGTCTGTATTTTAGCACATAAGGCACTGCTGGGTAAGATAGTTGATAATAATGCATTGCTCTAAACCATTAAGTTTTGGGGGGTAATTTATTACTAAATAAGATATAATACAGAATGCTATAGGAAATGTTCTCACATGTAGGATAAGGGTACTTCACATTCTATAATAGCCTCTAAAGACAGTATTTTTAAAAGATGGACTATTCTAGAGTACATACACACACACACACACACACACACACACACACACACACACACCTATTACAATGCATTAATCCCGATTAGATACTTTTAAAGCAAAAATTATATTGGGCATACCTAGGGTAAATAAGGTCATTTAAAATACAGGCTAGATATTAGATATGGAGTTATTTACAAGCTTTGACATTAGTTATATCAAATTTCCAAATATGCTTTTATTCAGAGAAGATATGTATTTGATATGAAATCTGTAATTTATTTTTATGCAGTCACACAAGTATAGAAAAAGCAAATATGGTGAAATTATAGAATCCATTCTGTCAGCAGTGGTTTGCCTTTATGATGGCATGACAGTAATACCATTCAGTAGAAAACTTTATATTTTGAGCTTTTCTCACCTAGCAATATATGGTAAGACACTTTTATACAAAACAGTGGCCTACAAACTCTATACAAAGCAGTTAACCTTACAATAAACAATAAGTACTTCAGTGTCTCAAGTTGCTATGGTGTTTAGTAGGTTCATTATATTAACATGTGTTTTCAAGTTGAGGTAGCTTCTACTAGTAGTAGATTTTGGGGTAGACTTATTTCTACCAAGTAGTACATAAATTGTCGCACAAATTCCAATTGATATTATAATAAAAGCCAGATATTGGAGCAAATGCTAAAAGATCAGAGATAGAGAAACAAGCCACAGCCACTTCTCACTTCACCAACTCCTCAGGCTGAAAGGGGTTGATCCTGTCTCCATGAATCTTCAGACTGACTAAGGAAGCAAAGACAAATGTAGGCCAAAATGGAAGGAAGAAACTGTCTCCTCCTGTCTTAACATACCTTTCTCTGCCCAGCTATATTTTCCTGGTTCAAACTTCCTAGTGCTGGGATTAAAGGCATGAGCCACCACCGGGCTCTGTTTGGCCTTGAACTCAGAGACATACAGAGGGACTTCTGCATCTGCCTCACAACTGCTAAGATTGAAGGTGTGTTCTCTATGGCTAACTCTGTGGCTGACTCTGTCCTCTGATCTTCTGCCAAACTTTGTCTCTTTAGAGCCTATATCACAATACATAGCTTACAAATTCCTTGTATTTCTTTGCATTCTTTGTATTTCTTTGTATTCTTATGAACAACAAAGGAAAACTTATGGAAAATAATGCTAAATGAAAATAATACTGATAACAGTCAATCTTGGAAGGGATGTGGATTAAGGGGAACACTCCTCCATTGCTGGTGGGAAAGAAAACTTGAACAGCCACTTTGGAAATCAGTATGGTGGTTCCTAAGGAGACTGAATCAATCTACCTAATGATCCAGCAATACCACTCTTGGGCATATATCCAAAGGATACACACTCATATGAGGACATTTGCTCAACTATGTTTATAGCAGCATTGTTAATAGTCAGAACCTGGAAACATCCTAGATACCCCTCAACTGAAGAATGGATTTAAAAAAATGTGGAACATCTGCACAATGGAGTACTTCTCAGCAGTAAAAAATTAAATAAAATAAAAATCCTGAAATTTACTGGTAAATGGATAGAACTAGAAAATATCACCCTAAGGCAACAGACCCAGAAAGATAAACATGCTATGTACTCACTCATATGTGGATTATAGATGTAAAGCAAAAGATAACCAACCTACAATCCACAACCCCGAGCAGCTAGATAACAAGGAGGAACCTAAGAGAGATATCCATGGATCCCCATAGGAAGGGAAAATAGAGATGATCTCCTGAGTAAATTGGAACCATAGGGGAAGGGGAAAAGAGGTAGGAAGAAAACATGAGGGATGGTTGAGTTGGGGGAGGGGCATACAGGAAGAACAAAATGGATACCTTGATAGAGGGAGCCATTGTGGGGTTAGAAAGAAACCTGGTGCTAGGGAAGTACCGAAGAACCCACAAGGATGACCTTTGCTAAGACTCCAAAAAGTAGTGGAGGGAGTGCCTAAACTGGCCTTTCCCTATAATCAAATGAATGACCACCCTAGTTGTCATTATAGAACTTTCATCCAGCAACTACTGGAAGTAGATGCAGAGATCTACAGCTAAGCACTGGGTTGAGCTCCCAGTGGAGCCGAAGAGGGAGATTATATGAGCAAAGTTGTCAAGATCATGATGAGGAAACCCAGAGACAGCTGATCCAGGCTACTGTGAGCTCAATGACTCTGAACTGAGCTGGGGAACCTCCACAGAACTGAACTAGGCCCTCTAAAAGTGGATGACAGTAAAATGGCGTGAACGTTTGTGGGGCCTCTGGCTGTGGGACCAGAATTTATTTCTAGTGCACAAACTGGCTTCTAGGAGCCCATTCCATACAGAGGAACATCTTGCTCAGCCTTGATACAAAGGGGGAGGTCCTGCTTGAACTGTATAGGGCAGACTGCATTGACTCACCCTGGGAGTTCTTACCCTCTGAGGAATGGATGGGGGATGGGGTGGGGAAAAGCTGGGGAGGACTGGGAAGAGGGGAAGGACATGGTGGGTATCCTTAAAACATAAAAGAACCAGGAAAAGAATAATGTTATCTTTTATCTATAATCATATTTATACTCAATGTAATTTGTTTCAGAAAATACTTTAGAAATTAAAATTATCTAAAGATTTATTACTTTTAAATTATGTGTAGGTATGTAGGTCTGCACCTAAGTGCTGAACCTACAGAGGCCAGAAGTACCCAATTTCTCTGGATTTACAGTTAGCAAGGCAGCTGTGAGTCACCTGTGTCCTATGAGGTCTGACTTTAACTCAGGTCCTCTGTAAAAGCAGAACCACACTCAATAAGCCATTTCTTTAGCCTCTATAAGTATTTCTACTAAGTAAATAAGTAACATTTGAAAATTTACTTATTTTATGCAGATTTTGCCTGCATGTATGCATGTACAATATGCTTGCCTGCTACAACAGAGATCAGAAGAGATCAGATTCTCTGGAACTGGAGTTATGGAGGATACCACCACATGGATAGAAGGAATTGAACCTAGGACCTTTGCAAATTCAACAAATGAGCATTACTGTTGAGCTATCTCCCCAGCCCCTGGGTAACATTCCTAATCTTGCTTGAGTGGATAAGTTCCTTCTCAAGACATGTAAAAAGGGATCCTTTTTAGAAGACCTGTTGGAAAGAGGACATTACCACAAATGTTTGTCTATCCTATTGATTCTTCCTAAAATGCACTGTGGTAACCACTAAGAAACCTACTTCCCACTTATTCTCAGAATTATCTTTGGAAAGAATCTAATCTTTAGCTATGTCTCCCCTGTCATCTGTGAAACTGAAGTGGAAAAAAAAACCCAAATAATTGCATTGCTATGTAGAAATAGTAAGTTAGTAAACCAAACTCAGTCCTAAGAAAACCACAACAGCAACATACCTAAAAACATGAAAATAATAGTTATAAAGTGGACATATCATATGTCTTTTGTAGACAATGGGGTTTAGAATGCAATGTGAAATCTAATATACAATTGTATCTGTGTGGTTGGTTTAGACATAAGTATCAGTTTAAAATTGCCTACTAATATAATTTGTCAATTTCTTGCATACAATGTATTTCTAAGGATACAGTACAACTGTTGTGTGATCTTTACATTCTTTTTTTGAAAAAATAAAATGCATGTTCACATACATGGCAATATAGCATAAGATGCTAAGAATGATTCTCTAGTAGGATTACAGTCAATAAGATGTGTTCATGTTTTACTAAATATTTATTTTTTATATTTAAGAAAGCATTAAGAGTCTATAAAAATTTAAAGAAAAACAAAAATTTTAACCATTATTTAACATGTTCTTCAAATGAAATTATTTTTTTGTTGAACTGTACAAATAATAAAAACTGGTATAAAAGACAATGATATGAAACAAAGTATTTACAATTTTCCACCTCTTACATTCTGAAGCGTTAATATTCTAAATAAGAATATAACCAGCCCTTTTTCAAAGATACCCACCCAGCCATTCAAAATATAAGGTGAACTGTATTTAAAATTGCATGCTAGATTGGATGTATTAACAACCAAATGTTATAATAAAGCCAGGATGATTTACGTTTTACCATTTAATTTTGATGTAACAATTTAAATCTCAATTCAACAAAAGTAAAGCATAAGTACATAAATGAACCAGGAACATAAAGTTTAAAGTTCAAATACATACAGAAAATTGCAATTTAATACTTTTTAAGATATACATTCCTATTTACATTTTCTTATTCCCTTATGGTATTCTACAAGTTCTTCCCTGGATTTAATCCAAGCATTCAGGATTTTATTCCTCTTACTGGAAAATAATTTGTTCTTCTTAGACTGCAATATATTATTAAGTCAGGAAACCCCATGGTTCTCCATACTGTCAATGTTGAGAACATTTCTCACAATCGTTGCAATGGGGGTTGCAATATACAATTTTAAGCAAAGTCCTTGTAAAAACCATCTTTTTTCATAATAAAAATGGAAGTACTGGAGCTGGGAATGTAATCCAGTGGGTAGAGCTTCCCCAGCATGCACCTGGGTTTGGTAGCTAGCACCACAAAACAAACAAAACCAAAACGCACACACATACACCAACATAACTATACTACTTAAGAAAAAGGACTGAGCTGGGTGCTCGGCATGGTGGCTTTAATCCTAGCACTCAGGAGACAGAAGCAGGCAGGTTTCTGAGTACAGGGTCAGCTTGGTCTAGAGTTCCAGGACAGCAAGGGCCACAGAGAAATCCTTATCAAGAAACCAAAAAGGAAAAAGGAATTGCACTATTTCCTCCTTTGTTTTAGTTGCTAAGTTATTCAGAAACAAGTCTGTGACTTCCTTTCGAAAGAGCTACATCGTGCATGTCAAGTGCTTTGTGCAGAGAGCATAGAGTACTTTTGCCTGTGCCTTCTTTTATCCCTTCCATTATAATTTATTCTCTTGTGTTTCCTTTTTGAAAACAGAAGCATAATAACTACCCTTTAAAGAAAGCTTATTTGAGAAGTAAATGGCAATGGCAATATAATGTAGTATCTGGACCACTTTAGGGGCTAAAACGCTAATTCACATGACAGATTCTTGACTTTAAAGTCTCATCTATGTTGCTTGCACAAGTGCCTAGAAAAGCCAATAATTTCCAAACTCTTTTGAGGTAATGAAGATGATCAACACGTACACAAGTATATCAAAACTGAAATGAAAAGAATGACAAAGGGCATTTTGGTGAAGGAAAAAACTTTTTAACTTATAGTGAAGAATGATCAAATAATCAGATATCAAAACTAGAATGAAAAATAAAATCACCTCACATAGTGGAAGAAAATTAGTGATCCTAACCCATAATAATTTAAGGCCTCAGTTGTCTGAATTGATATGTAATAACAGCTTACCAATTTGCTATCTTCACCTAAAGAAAAACCATGAAAGACACTTTTTATTTACAAATGGCTCAAGAAATTATTGTATTTTTTTCAATTTACATCTTACAACAAACTTAATTAAAATTATTTTTCAAGTAAATCCTAAAAGACCTTGAAACGTGTTATTGGAGGAATCCAATAGTGCAAGTAAGTAGAGAAGCAAATGTACAAAAGGGAACAGTCAACTGAACAAGATGTCATATAGAAATAGAAACGGATTATATAAATAAAAGCCTGTGTCCTGAGCAATTCAGATATGGAAGAAAATGGCATTGTAATTGTGCTGTCATTGATTATAGTGTTAATGTTTCTACACCCTTGAAAAATCTACCCCATTACACAAGAAAACCTCACAACCATCAGTGCAAAACCTTTATTTATAATTTGTTTCTTCTCAACACAATTTTATAAGATCTGAACTTAATCCACCGTTTGATTTTCTTTTCTTTCTCTCTTTTTTCAAACACCTGCAGGTCAGTCATGTAAAATGTGAAAAACAAATATCCTCATTAATCAATGTAAAAATCTCAGCTCCTCTTCCTCATTGTTACAGCAAATTTAAGATAAGTCTACAGCATTCACTTACTTTAGCTGGCTCTGATACGGAGGCATACTTTTTTATTTGAGAGTCAACACCTAAGGACTTGGCTAATTGAATAGCATTTGAATCATCACTGATAAGTGTCCCAAGAGCCACAAGCAGTCTAAAAGTGGCTTCTAGGTCTTGTACAACTTCCAAGATTGTGCTAATTACTGACAAGCATTGAGCTTTCCCTTCAATGTTATGGTCTTTATGGAAACAAACAGAATAGTTCAAGGTCAATGTAGCCAGAGCAATATGAATGTTCTTATTGCTCCCTGATTTCAGTTCTATTGCATGTGACATCAGTGACTCCCTCTGGGACATCATGAGCTTTTGTCCTGCCTGACTAACAAAGCAATTGCAAAAAGTCCTAAGAGCAAGCAGCTGGTTTGCTGGCTTTCCTGTAGGGTTCAGAAGGTTGATAAGATGGCTGCTGAACTGATCTCCTTCTTTTTCATTGCAGAAATTCTCATTCACACTGGGATGTTTAATTGATAGCCGAAGAATGTCCAGTGCAGGAAAGACAATGTCTATTAAAAAAAAAAAAACTTATTAATGTGTATGAAAAATCTAGACAATTCATTATGGTTATTATTTAAATTTATTTACCCACTACAAAATGATCATTATAGGAAATGTGAAAAATATTTTTATATTTACATCGACTAGATTTATTGCTATATACTTCAAAACTGAGGCACCTCTTAGATTGTCTAATGTCTGACACAGCTAAATATTCAATAATGAGATGAATAAATACAGTAGGGAAGCTAGCTTTAAACACTTGGTAACTAGGCTAAAGAGTTAAAGGGCAATTATTTAGGGAAGAATCTTGGTAGGAGCTTTGTAATTGAGGGCTGTATAGATGCTAAGTGAACACTGACTGAACAATATTACGGTCAATATAAAAACATTTGACATTACATGCTCCATAATATAAGGAAAATCATGTGTACAAGATCTTCAAGCACACCAGGACAAAACAACTCTAATAAATTAAAGTCTAATTATAGCACTCAAAGGAAATACAGTGAGAGAACACAATAACCAGCCAAAAAAGAAAGTTAAATCTTTAACATGGTTATTGTGTAAGGAAAAAAAAAACTTTCCCCCCAAATAAATTAATATCATGATAAATAAATCATGGGCTTGAGAGATGGCTCAGTGGTTTATAGAGTTTATAACACTTTATATCTGGTAGTTTACAGGCTCTTGCAGAGGATTCAAGTTCAACTTCCAGGACTCAGATGGTGACCCATAACCATTCTAAGTCCCGTGTCTTGGGGATATGTTGCCTGTAGTCAAGTTTCCGTCCTGTCCTGGCCCCTTAGGCTAGACAAAGATCGCCCATCCGTGGTCTTTCAGGTGCTTATAAAACAATTACTATGAGACTTACATTAATTACAAACCGTTTGGCCTATGGCTCAGGCTCATTACCAACTAGCTCTTCTAACTTAACTCAACCCATTTTTATTCATCTATGTATTTGCCACGTGGCTTTACCTTGCTATAAGGCCCAAACAGCCTCTGTACTAACAAGTGGTGATAGTCTTTCCCAGTGCACAGAAAGACCCACACCAGTTGTCCTCTTCTGATCTCCACACTCACCACACACACTTATGCAGGTACAATGTCCATATATGTGAAATTAAATACTTTTCCAAAAGTTTTAAAAACTCACGAGACGACCTTTCAGTTTTCAAAAAATATGATGACATAAAAGGAAAAGTAATATTAAGTAGATGATTTTAACTGGAGTTAATAGGGCACAAAAAAATTCTTAAGGGAATAAAAGATATAAGACACAGCTTACAAAATACTGTTTGTATAGGAATCACTCTAGTATAGGCTAAGAATTCCAAATACTAAAATGTAAAATCTCAAACATTTTAACACTAAGTACCTAAAAGAATTTCTGACTTTGGGTTTTCAGATTAAGGATGTTAAATCAGTAAAGTCAACAGAAATAGTTCAAACTCTGGGGGACTCCAAATTCCAAAACATTCCTGGTTCTTAAGTTTCAGTTAGGGAATCGCAAACTTACGTCATTAGATTCTCATAGGCTGTGACTTAAAGCAAGATTACGATTGTAGTGATATGGAAAAGCCTTTCTGCATAATTTCTCAATTAGAAATACGGAGGTCAACTTTTAGTTAACCTAGTATTACCAGTAATATTGTCAGAAATAAAAGCTTCTTAGTTAAATAAAATGTGAAGACTACTTATTTACCTTCAGGCCAGTTGATAGCTTTCCATAAAACCTGAAGTTGCTGGGCTGTTGGCTTTTCTGAAGAATTATTACAAATTAGAGACAGAGTCTTTTCAAGAAGTACCAAGTCACCTTCAGTTAGCTTCTTGTCTTCAGGTGCAGCTCCGTTAAGTTCCTTCAGCTTTCCTAGGATCCAAAACCAACCTTTTAGCTAGTAACACATAGACATGTCCAGGAAGACTACTGTACAGCTACACTCTTCTCAGCAGTTATAAAAGCTGAGGTTCGTGAGCATGTACATGCAGGTGAAGGAAAGCAACTGCACTAGCTTTGCTGTTTGCTGAGACCCCCAGATCCTGCTTCGGAGGCTCTCTGAGTGTTTTTCAAAGCAACAGAAAGTATATTCAAGTATAAGCCATCTCCCATCTCCCTCAAATTTGTAATGACTTAAAACATTTACCTATTATTTTTTGTGTTGTATAATATGTGTGTGAATGCAGATATACATGTGCAATGGTTTGCATGGGGCAGTCAAAAGACAACCAAAGGCATCAATTCTCTCCTTTCACCACAGATTCCAGGGATCAAGCTTGCACTTCTACCTGCTGAGCCATCTTATCTGTTTCAAATTTACAAATCTTTTATTTGTTAAAGACAAGAGAAAAGCAATCAAAGTAAACAGCACATTTCTCCTCTTCCTATGACCCTCTCCAGACGGTCTCCATGTACAGTTCAGGTCTTCATCCTCCTGAGTGTTACAAATACCTGCAATACCTATTTTTATTCATTACTTTAAAAGCTTTAGAATTTCCATATACACGGTGCAGAGTTTACAATGAAAGAGTGGACAACAAACTCTTGACTTTAGAAAGGTATGGAGGTCATAGGACATGCCGTCCATTCTTTTCTCCAGGTGGGTGCCAAGAATGAACTCTGGGCCTCAGGGGCGGCAATAAGCACCTTACACTGGCTCTGTCTCCAGGATGCTAATTTTTTTTAAAATTCAAAGTGGATTTTTCTCATAGTCTCACCACACCAACTCCTTCCAGATCCTTCTTACTTTTTCATCTACCCAAATTCACACTCTTCCTCTCTCCTTAGGACACAAACAGGCATCTAAAATAATTAATAATAATGGAAAATGAAAACAAACCCAAAGGACTGAACAGGCAAAGAAGAGAAAGAGCCAAAGAAAAGACTCAGGAAGCTTACATAGGAACAGAGATACACACATCCACAAATAAAACACAAACCCAGAGACCAGGACGCATGTGCAAAAGACTTGCAAGGTTAAAAAAAAACACAAAACAACAACAACAAAAACTCTGAAAAAGCATTGTAAAACAAAGAACCTCCAAAAATATCACGGAGTTCATTTTGTGTAGGATCCTTTTTAAAGACACAGTCTCTAAAGTGCCGTGTGGTGGTACAATGCCTAGAATCCTAACACCCAGAAGACCGAGGCAGAAAGCTCAGGAGTCAAAGACAAGCCTGGGGTACATAGTAAAAACCGCTTTAAAATAACAGAAAAAGATTGTGGGCTGGACAGATGGCTCTGTGGCTAAAATAATAGGAAAAAAATATTATCTTTAGTTTTCAAATGCTTTACTCATTTATTTTCACCTCCATCCAAAGACTCCCCCAACAACTTGAAAATGGGACTTTCATTTTTCTCTTAAAGTCACGGTAAACCATTTATCCTATATTTGTGCAAAACCTCTTACAGCTCATTAGGGCTGAATTAGCAGACTGTTGTCAACACAGGTGAATAACAGCATGCCTACTAGAAGTTTCTATTCATTTAGGTAGCCAAATCCTGGCACATGTCAGATGGAGGAAGGCTAAGTCTTGAAAGCATCTCTAATTGAGTATACAAGAAAAAACATTAATATAGACTTACCTAATATTTGTGTAGGGTTTGCTTGGTCAAAGGTAAGAGCTTCTTTTTTGGGGAAATAAATATTCACTGTTTTAGATGCAGCTGATCGGTAGGCACTACTTCCTATTTACAGAGGAGATCATGAAAATCATAAGACATACTAAAAAATGAGATTTTTCTAATTGTATGACAATGTTCTCACAATTACAGAGTTATCTAATTACTCAAACCATGCAATAAAAAGAGCAAGCCACCTCCAAACCATTTACAAGCTTTTGGATACTGCTTATATTTGTTAATGTAATAACTGCTGGCTCAAGAAATGGAAGCAAAAATTTAGAAAAGGGCGTTCCTATCTCATATTTCCTAATTTTGTTCTTAAGACTCAACCTAAAATATTTTTAAAGGGTTAAAGAACAAGACAAGTATGAAACCTCATTCTCATCTTAATTAATATTGTTCTTTACTCATGCCCTTCATTGCTATTCCACTCGATACAGTAGTCAGTGTCATCACTTGTCAGACATCTAAATTACACAATGAAACTTAGTACACTGAATCCCAGCACTCAAGAGGCACAGGCTGGCCTTTTGTCTACACAGCAAGTTCCAGAACAGCCAGATTACAGCCAGTTACATAGAGATCCTGGGACAAACAAATTAGCACAAACTGAAATTTCAGTAATATTCGGTGGAATAAAATAATTTCAAATTAAAATTTATTCAATAAAATAAAATATGTTATTACATATGTTTGTGGACACCTTTTATCCTAGCACTTGAAGGGCACAGGACTACACAGTGAGACCATGCCTCAAACACAACCAAAACCAAAAATCTTTTACAGCACCTGGGATTCAAAGTCAAGGCAGCGTGTCTTTTAAGCAAGAACTTGACAACCAGCCTAAGGTCTAAGAAATGTCAATGAAATTATTAAAATCTAAAAGAAAATAAATTTAAAGTAGCTACCTGTAAATGGATCGACTCCAGCCACGGAGGTTCCCATACCTGCAGAACCTGGCATATAACGACCAGCACCTACAATGCAGTAATACTATTAGTGAACAGGGTACAGATCATTAAGTCTAAGTCATTGCTTCTTTATACTAACGAGGTCCCCATAAGTCACATGTCAATATATAAGTATATACATACTTATACAAAAAAATATTCTAAGTGTGTTGCTGATTAGGAAGTATCTACTATATTTTCACTAAAAAAATAATTTTTCGAGATAAGAGAAGTAACTCAATGGTTAAGAGCACTGAGAGCTCTTTAAGGGGACCTGGGTTAGACATGGTGGCTCATAACCAACCATCTGTAACTCCAGTCCCAGGGGACTCGATACCCTCTCTGGTTTTTGAGTGTACTGCGCACATAATGCATAGACACACATGCTCACCAAACACCCATACACATAAAACAAAATAATTAAAACATTTTTTAAATGACAAAAAAATTTAGATGTCTTCTGCATTATAATTAAAGAACCTTACTGAATTACAAAACCTAAGTAAATTTAAGGGAAAAATAGCTCCTGGAATGATATATAAATCCCTTATTATAAAGAAAAAGGAACAGGAATAGCTGCTGGCACATGAATCAATCAGAAAGACTTAAGCAAGAGTCCGAGATGCTCTGACAACAGCCCAGTAACATTTCTGGTTGTACTTTTGGCAGTGTTACTAAAGATAAAAGGATAAAAAGTAAATGTAGAGTGCCAAAAGGATTCTGAGCTGTTCAGCACCTTCTACAAGACTGCGGAAAGAAGAGGAGCTATCTTCTCTCTTAAATTTACATACACTCTAGACCATACACTCTAGACGGTGCAAACAAGGCAGCATAGACAGAAAAGGCACAGCAAACAATAACAACAAAAATGTACCTAAGAATAATGATGACACAGTAAGTGGATTTGTTGATTTTAACTGAATGCCAACCAGTATAGTAAGCACCTGAGTACGGACTCAGTGAGGTTTTAAGTGCCATTACAATGCCCAGTATTTTGAAAGAAGGGATGCTGACTGGTTTGCTCAAGGCCTATACTGTCTAATGAGCTCCCCCACCTATTTAATATAACCCAGTTCCACTCTAAATTCACTCCACCTTACACCTCAGAGCACAGCATTCCAACACTAATGAAAAGCCTTTGGTGAGGAATCATGGAATAAGCTCCCCACTATAGTGAGTCAGAAGTGCTGGGGGTCGGAGACTGAAAGAAGTAACTTACACATGCTCCCCAGATCATTCTGAAAAATGTTAAAAGTTCAACTGCTGCATGAATTAACAAAGAATGGAATTAAGATGAACCTTAAGTTGTAAGCCACATGAAGAACTCTTTTGGCCTCAGTGCCACCGGTCAGGTTAGAAAAGCAACAGAATACTAGCTAATATATACCGATGGCCTAAATGCATCCTGATAGTTTGCAAAGCACTTTATATGCAATATGTCACTTTATTTCATATCTCCATATGTAGTAGTGGGGTTTCTTGGTCCCGGGCGGCCAGAGGCCTAGACCCTGCCATGCCAGACCTCTTAGCCACCCACCACCAGGTCCTCAGAAATGACTCAGACGCTTATATTAACTTTTTGTTGTTTGGCCTATGGCTCAGGCACATTGCTAGCTAGCTCTTACATCTTAAATCAACCCATTTCTATTAATCTGTCTGCCACGTGGCCCGTGGCTCACCTGTGTTCCTTACATGTTGTTCCTTGGGTGACTTGCTTGATCTGCCTGACTCCACCCTGCTTCTCCTACCTATGCTCTGATTTCTCCTCTTCTTCTATGGTGCTTGTCATGGCCCAAAACAGCTCTTTTATTTAAAGATTGAGATTCACAGCATACATAAACCCATACCCACATCATCCATATGCTAGAGGTTGCCCTTTTTTTTTCTTGTTTTTGTTCTTAAAACGGGATCTTTTTACTATGATGCTCAGGTTGCTCTCAACTATTGATGCCTACCTCAACATCCTGGGACAAGTGCTGGGAAATGTATACCATCATGCATAATTTTGTTATCAATTTCTTATATGTGTGAAATCTGTGATTCTAATGATAGCTTAATTAATATTTCATAGGCTACTTTGTATGTCTATACGTTGATGCATCTTTTGAGTCACTGACACCAAGCCCCGTGAGACATCTCTTGGTTATGATGGTTCCAGAAGTTTTCTTGATATTTTCTTAGTATTTGTTAAGCTTGGTATGTTTATTCCATTTCAAAAAAAAAGACCACAAAAAGAACTATAGAACTCTTTTGGGTAAAAAGAACATCATCATTTACACATTCTTCAGATTCTTATTACCATTTAAAATCAAATCATGCACTCAAAGAACCCCTTAACAGACAGCATACTGTGAAAAGCATATAGCTTGGGAGTCGGCTGACAATGCAGGGTGCAAGCAACCACTTGCTGGATGATCACTTTATTCATTAGAGAAAGAAACATCAAGAGAAATTCAGAGTTTCATGACACTGACCTACAGTTATAGTGAAACAGTTTATGGCTGAAAAAAAAAAGCTATAACTTTACATTTCCATAGCTCAGAGTATTGGGTTTGGAAGGCCACTGGATTCCAATAAAGGTTATGAATCTCCTGTAAACTAGGTATATTGTCCATGAACCCTACTTCAAGATCCACTAACAGCATTTAAAAAAATATAGTGATGCATTAGGAAACTAATATTTTCTTCAGCAGAATTAAAGTCCAACTCTGGCAATACAGTACTGACTTAAGTGAAGCTTTCCTTTCTCAGGAAGTAAATGCATCCTGAAAACCTCTAATGATACTTCAAGGCCCTTAATGACTTAGATCAGGACCACTAATCCTGGATAGCTGGGCAGAATTTTTCCTTCCAGGCTTAGTCAAAATATGCATGAGACATCTTGGTTGCACTGCTCCATCCAGCATCAAGGACTCACATGGCTCCTTTGCCCACAACTTAAGATAGTATCTTGTCAACGATTACACTGGTGCTGGACCTTGATTGGAGGATTCCCCTATTATCTAATTTATATTTTAAAAAAAGAACCCAGGACAGTTGCCAATTTCTCACAGAAGTGTATAATAGAGCTAGAGTTGGTACATTGGTCATCTTACATTAAACCCTCTATTTCTATCTACTCTGCTCTCCAGAAGCACTGGAGAAACAATTTTCTGGTAACATGTTCTTTAAAATCATGAGAAAATTACACACTTTAGAAAAAAGCAAAATTAGAAGTCAGAGATTTATCAAAATTGAAAATACAGGTAAGGGAACTAACTATTATTGGATCATATCTCCAAAATATAAAGCTATATATAATTGAAAATGCTATATACTGAGCCAAGATTATATTAATGAAAACTGCATCCCACCTGTGAAAGGATCTGCTGTCTGTACTGTGTTGGAAGGTCCTGAAGTGCCTGGAACATAGCGACCACCACCTATTCATGCAGAACAATGAAAAAGCTTAAGTACATGAAAACTGTGATTCATAAACAACAGGGTACTAATGTTAAAAGATCAGGAGCAAAGCTCATATGACAGAGTAATAGACACTATAGTAAAATATCTTGCTGCTGCACAGAAACTAAAATTTCAGTGGTTCTCCAAGCATAGATCTTTTCTTCTTTAAAATTTTATGTATATGCCACTTGCAAAGGAAAAATGATTGTTCTCCAATGTACTCTCACCAAGGACCCTAACCAACACTTCAGGCCCAGTAATAATTGGTCAACATAAAAACAGACTTAATTATGCCTGTATATCTTGTACACTTTTTTGTCTTCTATTGCTTTGTTTGAATTTATTTTATTTTATTTTATTGTGCCTGTGCATGTCGTGTGTGCCTAGGGTCCTCTGACACATCAGAGGAAAACCTCAAAGCCCCTGGAAATGGAGTTACAAACAGCTGTGAGCTGTCATATGGGTCCTGGTACCAGAACCTGTGTTTTCTGCAAGAAGAGCATGTGCTGTTAACCACTAAGCTGTCTCTTCAGCTCCTAAGTTTTTTTAATGCCTCTTTGAAATTTTAGCCCTAGCACATTAACATGGAAATAACTGAAATAAGTATGAAAGAACTTAAATTAAGTGGTGCCTGACTCAACAACATACATATGGAATTTCTAACCTTGTTCATATACAGATTTACTAATAGTCCTGTGGTTGCTGCTGCATGAAAACCACAGGCATTAATGTTAATCTTTTGGAAAAACCCTGGGATCCTTAACTCACATGTCAAACAGAACACTAAGTACTGAGAAGATAGCAGGAAACTAACTGTACCTTCTGACACTAACTGATGGAGAAAGAAAAAAATGCTACAGGTGTTGCACGAATAAAGGAAACTCAGGGCCAGATCTCTGGGAAAGGTAGAGATATCAGAGAGAGTAAACACCACAGCCTGCAGTCAGATCTCACCCAGCAGTCTTCCAGCTTCCTCAGCCTCCTCTGTCTTTCTATGTCTGCCTTAAATACTTTCTTTGCTCAGTTAAGGCGTGGCACCACCACTGCCAGCCTGGGAGCTTGGAACTCCTTTTGTAAACCAAGGTGACCTATAACTCAGGCAGATTGGATTAAGGGCACAGGTCATCACTTCCAGGATACTCCCTGTGCTGGGATTAAAGGTGTGAATCACCACTCTCTGATCCTCCTAGACTGACTGTGGGTAGATCCCTCTGATATCTCCAAATATTTTTATTATATTTGAAAATATCCCCACATACAGGGGATGAGAGCTACAAAGGAAACATTTTCACTGACAAACACACAAGGTGTGGTCATGTAAATTATTTTTCTTTAGTAGAAATACACACACACACACACTCTTTACAAAGTTAGAAGAACAAAGCAAGCCCAGTAGTTGTTAGCAAACTAGATAGAGCCAGGTGTCTAGTTTTACAGAACTACAATGTGTTCAGTTTTGTCTTCTAGTCTGAAACAACAAAAATATTCAAGCACAAGTATGCAGTCTCCCTCACCTTTCTCTTTGTGCTAAATGTTAATACTTGGAGGATTAAGCCATTCATACAAAAAATATTCTAAAAATTTTGGTTATGTTATTCAAGTCTGTAAATAAGCAATGGAATCTTACACTACAATAAGAGAAAAAAGAATGTGAAGAACACGTAGCACTTGTAAAGAAAGAAGGGCAGACCTACCCTAAGAATCTGAAAAAAGGGACACAAGATTTGTACAAAAAAGAAAAATCACTAGCACAAGAAAAACAAAGGTAAGAAATAAGAACAGGAGACTGCAGAGTGCCTGGCTAGACTGTGAAAGGCCTTCCCTGAGTTTAATCCCCACTGTAACACATGCAAGCACACACGTACATGCATCCCAAAAGAAAGACATAAAATATAAGTATCTTTAAAACTTTTGCTTAGAAGTGTTGTCCAAAGAGAAGACAAGACATTCTACTTCCTCTGCACTTCAATTTTCTGGATCCAGTATTTATAGTACTGCTTCCTGGGTTATACTTTATATGCCAACAATAACTCCTAATTCCATTAATGTCACTTTTATTATATGTAGCAAATTAAATTACGGGTAATGGAATACAAATCACATGATCAAACTTTGCCCTAGAGATGATGTACAACTATCTAATTTAGCTTCCTAAGAAAACAGAATTTCTGTTTATCGTTGTTTGAAAGAGAATAGCCCCTATGGGCTCATGCATTTGAATACTTGTCCCCAGTTGAAGAAACTGATTGGGAAGGATTAGGAGGTATGGCCTTGTTGAAGGTGTGTCACTTGGGACAGGCTTGGAGGTTTCAAACAGCCCATGTAGTTCCCTGCTTTATGGCTGTGTCTCTAGATGTGGACTCTCAGCTACTAAGCTCTAGCACCTGAGTGCTGCCATCACCCTCTATCTTTATGGTCATGTATTTTAACCATAAACCCAAAGTCCCAAATAAACACTTTCTTTTATAAGTTGCCTTGGACACAAGGTCTTATTATAGTAATAGGAAAGTAACCAAGACAGCTATAATATACATTTAAAAAGCCAAAGCAAACAGGCATAGTGATGCATGTCTTTAATTCTAGAACTTAGGAGGCAGAGGTAGACAGATCTCTGAGTTCAAGAATATCCTGGTCTACAGAGCAAGTTCCAAGAGAGCCAGGGCCAAACAGACTAACAGCAAAAAGACCCAAAATAAAATAACCATCCCCAGTGAAGTGGCTCAGAGAGTAATGGAATCTGCTGGCAGCCTGATCCTCTTCTGATCCTTGGAAACCACCTGGTGAGAATCAACTCCTGAAAGTTGTCCTTCAATCTCTACATTGTTTATGGCACATGCATGGTGAGAGACAGAGGAGAGAGAGAGGAGAGAGAGGAGAGAGAGGAGAGAGAGGAGAGAGAGAGAGAGAGAGAGAGAGAGAGAGAGAGAGAGCGAGCGAGCGCACCTAATCCTAACACTAATATTAGTACAGAAGATTTACAAACTCACCTGTAAATGGGTCTGAAAAACTGGTATTCCCAAGTCCCAGTGTTTGGCCTTTTGTGTTATCAATTATAAATTTAGCCACCTGATCCAAAAACATGGGATTCAAATCATTCTTCTGCAAGAAGTTGTATGCAGCTAGCCAAGGATCCTCGCTGACATTATATGGTAATTTATATGATGGTCCACCTTCATTAACATCGATTGAAAAAACATAATCAAATTCCTATAATAAAAACAGAAAACAAAAGATAATTTACCTGTTCGAATATGTTGAAGACTTATATAAACATATATATGTTATGTGTTTTTTATTTCAACCATTTAGACTTTAAAACTTTCTCCAAAATGCAATGGCAAACACTTTCTATTTGGCAAATAATGAGCCAAAGTGTGCATGTGTTTTTCTGGAGTGAGGCAAGTAATAGCTGAGATGGGGAACAGATTATAATTATTTATTAATTCAAGGTCCTAAAGAGAGTTCCCAAATTTTAGTCTCAAGGAACTCTCTTTAGCTTTTTAGCTTTTAGGGTGGCCTATTCACCAAGACATATTGGCATATAAGCACAGCCCTACAGTTCCTTATGTCCTGTCAAATTTAACAGAGACAAACATTAAGCATGAAATGAAAGAATCTTCTAATCCAAACTGACAGGAAAGTTTATATGAAATATTCTAAAAGACACATAATTAATGGCTAATTTGTCATAGGCAGCTTCTTCAACCTGAAAAGATTTATATAGCTATATTTAAAACGTTTTAATAATATATATCTTATGTATATATTAAATTTACTTAAGACAGAGGATAATTTTATTATAATACACTTTTTAAATGTTAAAATGTCAAAGAAAATTTTATTAACAGAAAAAAATTCTAATTTTCTGTGTAGTTTAAAATAATAATCAGAAAGCAGAAGTACACATACTTTCCCTTCATATAAAACTTTTCCAGATGTTTGCTGATTAGCACCAGATGAACCAACAACATCACCAATTTTTATCCACCTCCCGTCACTAACACTCCATTGATAGGCTTCAACTCTCTCTCCATCTCTGATTAGACGAGTCTGTCCTTCTCTAGTACCTTAAAAACAAATATTTTAAGAATCAAAGGTTGACTAGCAGAGTAAAGTCCAAAAACATTTAGACAAATTTTAACATATTTTTTTATGGATGTTTCCAAGTTCAAACCGTAAGACCATGGCTTCACTATCAGTTATGTGTGATAATAAAAACCCTTATGTATCAGTATTTGGCATTGAGAACAAATGAAACATTAGTAAACCTTTTATTATTATTATTATTATTAGTAGTAGTAGTAGTAGTAGTAGTAGTAGTAGTGTAGTACTATAAAAGGCAAGTGTGCTGACTCCCCACCCAACACACACAGGGTTTCTGTTTCCCCTTGCTGTACCAGGCTGATCTCCGCCTTCCAAGTGCTGGGATTAAAGGCCTGCATTACCACTGCCTGAACTACAAGTACTCTATAATAGTTACCTGGTTCATTCAGATGTTCCCTCCCAGGAAGCTGCTCGGCATTAATGTCTCCCAAGTCACCGGTTTTAGAATCGATAGTTGCCTGAGAAAGCTCTTTCTCAAAAGCCTTGATTTCCTCAGCACTTGCTGTCCGGTCCTCTGCCTCTGTAAACACTCTAATAATACCATCACTACAAGAAAAGCAAATTTATTTAAGTCACTGACACAGTTTATTAACATTCCCTCATGTGAATAAAGCAAAAACTATCTCTGTGTATGACTATGAAAAATATCACTATGTATTGTGAAATAGTATACTGACTATAACATACATCATTTCAGCTATTTAAAGAAGTTGCTTGAAGTAAGTTTTTGGCTCAGCCTAGTTTTAAGGTCTAGACTTGCCTGCAGCCGCTTTCCCCCCAAAATGATTCAGATGCTTATTTTAATTATATGTTGTTAGCCTATGGCTCAGGCATATTGTTAGCTAGCTTTTGCATTTTAATTTAACTCATTTTTATTCATCTGTTTTGCCAAGTAGCCCGTGGCTTACCTGTGTTACTTTTACATGTTGATTTTTGGGCAGCTAGATGGTGTCTCTTTTGACTCCGCCCTCCTTCCCTAGCTATGCTATGATTTCCCCCCCACCACTCCCCTAAATTCTAAGATGCTTGCCATAGGCCAAGACAGTTATTTTATTAGCAAATAATATTCACAACATACAGAAAGATATCCCACATCAGTGGCTGGCAAATACATTTAAACATAATTTCAATCTTTTAAAAAACTGCCAGTGACTGAGCAGAAACTCATACTCATTAGGCGGATGCTCTACTACTGAGTTATATTTTAGCATTTTTGTTGAGATGGGCCAAACTTAAATGTGGGATTTCCCACCTCAACCTCTCAAGTGCTGTGATTACAGGTAAATATCACTATGGCCAGCAGCACAATATTCAATTCTATGCTAGATATTTACTATAACAATTTAGAAATACAGTATTTACTTTTAAAAATCACTATTACATAGGCAACATATACTATCAAAAAGAGTTGGCGGGGCATTGTGGCATATACTTATAATTACAGCCTAGATTTCATAGCAAGACCCTGTCTTGAAAACAAAACAAAAATAAGCAAGTGAAACAATAACAAAACACACACCAAAAAGAACAAAACAAACCCCCACAAAACACCCCTTCCCCTGCCCGCCCAAAGGGTTAGTGGGCCAAGTTTATAAAATGCTCAAAGATCCAGCAGGTACTTTTCTTTGAGGTATTCAAATATGATTGGCTAAATAGTAGTACTCAACCTGTATTCTCAAGAACACATTCTCGTCTTATAACTATATTTTCTGAACTTTAATAAAGTGAGGAGTCATATTGTCTAGTTTAAACTGTATTAATTCTATAGAATACTTTATTTCTGAATTTTCTACTAATGTCAGTTTCACTTTCTTGGTTGGCTTATTTTCCTTTGACTGTTACCAAGCTTCGTGAAATAATCTGCCTATGTCAAAAAATGAATCCTTGCCCAAGCCTGCACTCAGGGTCGCCACCCTTCCCTTCTTGCTCTCAAGTTCTGGTCAGTCCTTCCCACATCCACTACCCCTCCATTTTCCTTATTTCCTTTATTCCTATTCCTTTCTCCTAAGACACTGCCTTCCAAAAGCAAATCCAAATGCTTTCTATCTTCCATTCTTCAACCGCCTACGCACTTAGGGCACCAACATTAAGCTCCCTCCAAAACTTTTTCCATCTCCCTGAATTCTGACATCTGGACCATCTGTACTCCTGTGTGCTTTTAAACAATTGAGCTTTCTATATCCAGAGTATTTCAGAGGATTGATTGCTAGTCTTCTGTTCCTCTTCTATATTTCCTTACTTGGAGAAAGTTTTGTATACATCTCTAGGTTCAGTTCTTATACTAGAAATCAGTCTGACTACTTAGGACCCACTGGTAGTGTGGCAAGACACTAGTCAGATCCAACGTGTCTTAAGCCAAAGTATTACCTTCTTCACAAACCAAGTTAACTCTCTCACTTTTCTATTTTTATTAATGATGATTACCACACACTACAGGTAGACGCTTTATTCTCTTCCTCTGAATTTTCTCATTCGTGTGTCCATTAGTATGAAGGTCAGTGTTTTATAACCACATATTCCCAGTACGATTCATTTCTAGTTTCTTTTCCTTTCCAGTATCTTCTCTAGTTCAACCCAATCTGTGTAATTCATACATTCCACTTAAATCTCATCACATCTTGCTCAAGAGCTGCAACCCTTTAATCCTAAGCACCCAAAGGTCCTAGTTTGAATCCTAGCCACAGGTAAACCCCAACATGCGCTGTACCCCCAATCTTAATCCTCCAGTATTTCCCTTATCTTCTAAACACAGAACATCCACTCCATAAATAGAAATTATGTTATCTCTTTTGTGAAAGATTCTAATTTCTTTTCTTAGTCAACTTTCAAAATCCTATTTCTCTTGAAAGCTATCCCATAGAGATCCCTAGTTTCTCTAACTTCTTTGGCATTTGGTGTTTTCACTACACGATTTATACAATGCCATACCACAAAGTAAGTACCAGTTCCTGAAAAGTTCTTACTATTGCTATTTACTCAGTAACAAAAAGATCATCTGAAATTTCTATGGTATACTCCTGCACAGTCAAGTATTTACTAACCACCAAAACACAAAATGTTTATTGACTGACTAGAATATTAATACCTCGCACCAACCACAATGTCACCATTATCCAGCACACAGCAGCACCATATAGACTGAGCTGGAAGTCGGATTGTTTGGGCACATTCACCATGTTTCCATATTCTCAGAGATCTGTCTTCTGCTGTTGTCACAAAATCTAAAATTAATAAAAACACAAGAAAAAAATTGTTTGGATAAAACAATATATTTCTAAACAGCGTTTTTCTATGTGTATGTAACGACTAAAATTAATTTTAGATTTTGTAATTTGTTATAACTTCAAAATCATATTTTTATTCATTTCACATTTACACTCTATTCTTTGGACCAATTAATTATACAAAGTCTCCTCAGGCACTCAAAGGCCTTTTTATAACACAGTCATCTATTCTGAATTAATATGAAGGCAGTCATAGAAACTCTCAAAAATGGAATGTAATGGCAGAAATTTAAAAAATATATAGCATAAGGTAATCTTACCTCTACAATTTGGAAAGACAGATATGCTATAAATATAATTTGTATGTCCATAGTATACTTCCAGACACTCGCCGGTAATCTGCCACCTTCTAATACTAGCATCATTTGCACAGGAAAGAAATTCTGTTTCACTCAGAATTGCCAAGCCTCTTACACAGTCTTCATGTCCTGGATTAAAACAAATCAATAAAATGCACCATTTGGTTAGATAGCACCATGCAGTTCATTAACATCATAAAACTTAGGTTAGTTGTAAATTCTAATTTTTAAAGTTACAGAAATTTTATTTTCTCCTGTTGAAAGTGGTCTGGTAATCAGGCTGTTTAGCAATATTGTTAATTCCCAGTCTTGGAAAGTTATTTTTTCTATCTTCTCCAGATGATTTCTAAAACTCTCAAAATATTATTGACTATTCTTGACCTCTAACTCAGAGAAATCTACCCGTCTCTGCCTCTTGAGTGCTGGGATTAAAAGTATGTATCATCACAACTTTAACCTTTAAAAAATAAAGAGGAAAATCAATAAAAACTCACACCCAAACGTTAATGGCCTACAAATAAAAGTGTGCCACTCTTACGAGACAGCAGAGAGGTTAATGATGTAGTTCAGAAGGAGCATGTGGTTAAAAGTACAAGGGTTTGGGTTCGAATACCCGAAGCTGAAAGTGCACAAATAAGCTAACAATTAGACAATGGATGCCTCACTGTATCAAAGAGTTAGAGTTTAACTCCATACCAGTTGCATGCATTACAACATAAACAAAATCACACTCAAATGGTCCCAATTATACTGAGTTCTTAAAATTACCATTTTTTAGCTTCTAAACTTTACAGGAAAAACAAACAATTGAGCAGTAAAGAAGTACACTGTGTATTATAAAAGTTGTTAACAGTGACATTACCTGAAAAAGTCCTCTCACACCTTCCAGCCTTCCACAGTTTAATAGTCTTATCTGCTGATCCAGTTAACATCAAGCCCTGTTCAGGTAAAATCTTTACTGCCCATACTGCAGCTGTATGACCCTGTGAGTAAAATAGGTATCAACTTAAGATGCCACAGAATCCTCAGTAATTACTTATTATCTAAAATATCCACGCAGAGACAATACCTGTAATGTCATCATGCATTTGTCATTCAGCCAGACTTTAGCAGTGGTGTCCCATGAGCCACTAAGTAATGTCCCAAATTTTCCAGATGAAAGACTACAAACTAAGGGGGAAAAGTGATTAGTTAGTAAGTGCTATTTTCATTTGAACAAATGCTCACTCAACCTGGCAAGCTTCTAAAGTACTAGGATTTTTAAGCAAATTTGTGAAACGACAGTTTCTTAGCCAGTAAGATTCTATTCAGTGGAGCCATGAGGGAACACAGTGATCAAGATTAAAAGCTTTGGTGCCAGTAAGTCTAGGGACAAGGCCTCACTGAGCCATTTATAAGTTGTGGCCATAAGGGCATTAAAAAGAGTCCTAGTGTTATTTTGCTTGTTTTAACTCTTATTTCCATTTATGTATATGTATATATGCCTGTATGAGTGTGTGCCATGTGTGTGCAGGCGCCTGTTGAGACCAAGAAGGTACTGGATACCCTAGGAACTAGTTACAGGTACTTGTTGAGTTACCCAACCTTCATGAGTATTAGGTAGGAACTGGCAAATAGACCTTGTCAGGGTCAGAAGTCAAAGCATGAAAAAGATGTTAAGTCAATTGGGAACCTGTAAATATTCATTACATAGTTGATAGTAAAAATTTTTGTTTGTTTTGTTTATGATAATGATAATACTGTTATTTCTTCCTTTACGGGGAAAAAAAGTCAGGGCCGGGGAGAAGGCTCAGTTGGTAAGGGGCTTGCCCTATAAGAACAAGGACCTAAAAAAGTGACAAGGGTGGGCTGGGCAGTGGTACGTACATACTTTAAATCCTAGTGTTGGGAAGGTAAACCCGGCAGACCCCACAGACTATCTGGCCAGGCAGCTTAGGGGACTTGGGCAGGCCTCAAGCTACCGAAAGTCCTTTTCTCAAAACTAAAAAGGTGAAGGCAGGTAAATGGCTTGAAGAGAAAACACTTGTGCACAGGCCTGACAATCTTGTTCCATCATTGGATCCCACAAGATGGCAGAAGAGAACTGACTTCCAAGTGTTATCCTCTGACCTCCTCACTTGTGTTATGGCGTGCAGCTGCCAAACATACTATTAAAATCTTTTTGTGGAGCCCCAGCTAGCCTTAAACACACACGCTCTCTCTCTCTACCTCCCAAAGGTAGATTAAAGGATGTTGCCCAAATTCAAAAAAGTGGTAGCACATGATGAGCAACATACAAGGCTGTTCCTTGTTGACAACCCCACCCCACACAGGAACACTCACACACAGAATCACTGTATTGGGGGGAAAAAACCCAGCAAATTAACACACATTAACTACTTGCTTTTTTACAGCCCCAAAAAACCAAAACAATTTTACCTCTATAAGTGACAGGGGAATTAAAACTACATTCAGTGAAATGTAAAAACTACACAAAATACGCATTTCAAGCATCCACAAATGAAGATTTTTTTCCCCCGCTGGACTTGGTGGCAAAAGCCTATTAATTCCAGCCATCCGGGAGGCTAATGCAGGGAGATAACAAGCTGAAGGTCTGCCTAGGATGCTCTATGTACAGTAAGTTCAAGATAGACTAAGGTTAAACACTTATCATGTGAGAAGCTCTTAAGATTCACTGAAAAACAGACATTCTGTTGAGGAGTTATATAAACCATATAGCCTGAAAACATTTACTAACTAATAACTAATCTTTCACAGGAAAACTTTTTGAAGTTACATACTGAAATACTTATAAAAAAAGAAATCAAGACTTTCATTTTAAAATAATACCATGGCAGAGGAAGAAAATTAAATAATATAAGCCACTGATAATCCTTAAAGCTATGGAAACTCATGGAGGGGATTCTTAGACTATTTACTCCTGTGTATACATATTTACTTAATAACTCACTATAAAATACCAAGTCTATAATTTGTATACATTTAATACTATCCCTAATAAAAATAACTTTACAGTCTGTATCATTCTGCATTTAAAATGTTACATATACACAAACATCTTCACATTCTTTACCGGAATTAAGTTTAAGTGTTTATAGATCATGTCCCAAACTTCTACACACACTATATATATATATATAGTACAGAGGGTGGAGAGATGGCTCAGTTATTCGTTCATATTCTCTTGCAGGGGTCCTGAGTTCAGATCTCAGCACCTACATCTGGTGGCTCACAACCACCTATAGCCCCAGCTCCAGGAGAGTTATCTCTGGCCTACATGAGCACCTGTACCCAGGTGTCTATGCACAAACACACACACACATAATTATAATGATAAAAATAATTTGGGGGGTTTCAAGACAAGGTTTCTCTGTGTAAACTTGGCTGGCCTTGAATTCAGAGATCCACCTGCCTCTGCCTTCTGAGTGCTGGAATTAAATGTGTGTGCCACCACACCCAGCCATAAAAATAAATCTTAGAAAATAAAATAAAGTACATATAAACACACTAATTTTGCACATCATTTTATAACAAAGAACTATGGTAGTTTTAAATATTTCCCCTTCAAAAATTATACCAGATTCCTAAACACATTATTTTTGGTCTTCATTTTCCTGTGTTAATATAGAGACAGCCAACAAGACAAAAACAAAAACACAAAACAAAACTCTTTATTTTATTAAGTAAGTAAATAACCTCTTTAAACAGAATAGTGAAAAACAAAAGTTATGATCTATACAGTCTCTTCCTTTTACAACTCAACATTTTACTCTTCATATTTATATAGGCTTGAGGGATAGCTCAGTGGTAGAGGCTACCTAGGATGCATGAAAATGATCTCCCAGTACCAAAAGGAAAAACTATTTGAATATGCCTATTTTTAAATCTGCAAGTAAATTTATAACAGCAAACTTACGTAACTAAAATGGTCCAAAGGTTCCACTAACAAACGTACTCAAAACATGAGGGGAAACGGCTATGTGGGCTATAACTCAAAGCCTTCAAATAAAAATACCATCATGTTATACTTACCAGTATCTTTATGACCCTTTAAAATATAAAGTGGCATCGGACTGTCCAACGAGAAAATGCATATATTGTGGTCATTTCCTCCAGTGGCAATTAGTCCATGAGGATATATGTCACTTGAGGGTATGATGCACACACACGACACAAAATTAGAGTGGCCGCTCATACAGTGCATTTCTGTAAAGCCTCTGTTAGGACTGGAAAGACAGGATCATTAATAGATATACATTTGCCTCCTCCTGGCTTACCCAAGACATAAAACATAAAAATATTCATTACCACTCAGTGTGTAGGCTAAACTTCAGAGTGTATACCATTGTTTTAAATGAAGCATTTAAAGCATTAAATGAAGAGCCTATTGTTTTAAATCAAACATTAGATAGCTTCAGTGCATGAATAGAGGATTATATAAGATTGGGGGAAAATGATGTTTTCTCATAGTATATTAAGTAAAAAGAAAAACAAGAAAAGAAAGGACAGGCGATGAATATTCTAAGTGGCCTTTTCTTATTCTCCAACACCATTCTACTCATCAGTTATTGCTACTCTAAGAAACTTTTGGGAAACTGAAACACTTGAAAATAAGATAATGAAATCCACCATCAGTAAACTAAATTTGCTCAATGAAGTATAAACTTACTACCCATTAGTATACTATAGTAGATGAAGCTAAACAGCTAGAATGCCATTCATTTTCAGTATGTAATAAAAGGGGAGAACTAATGTACTGTTTGGGTACACAGTAGAGTCCTCAGTGCCTTCCTTAGGTTACAAAAAGTGATTGCCCATTTGTCACGTACATCAATGATTTAGCATCACTGCCTTATGTAAGTGAGACAATAAAATATACTGCGTAGAAAACAATAAGCTGGTAACTAAGAAGAATACAGTTATATCTCTAGCAATCAAAGAGTTCACAATTCAGTTGAAGCAGCTAAGACAAGTGCACATAACAATATCAAACAGCTGGGAAAACTGAACACTACAACATACTAGTCTACTTTGTCTCCTTCCCAAAGCCCACTAACTCATCATTTGACTACAAAGGGTGGTTCACAGTGCGGTAAAGGCATCACAGGGAGGGTGAAGAGAAGGGAACAAACAATACAATTTTCAACAGTGTAAAAATAGCTACTTAAAAAGTAACGAAAGCTTAGGAGATCCGTGGAAAATGACTGACTTTCATTGGCAGCAGATTAAGAGGAGAATCAATGGACCAATCAGTACCCTTTCCAAAAGGATAAGAAGTGCAGAGATCTCTGTGAAGATGCTAGCTGAGGTTGGAAGAACCAGGAGCCTTTCTCTCCACTTAGACAGCAAATGCACTGACAAAAATTAGTAATACTACTTGAGAACTATGGTGTCAACTGAAGGCTTGAAACTTCCAGAATGAGGCAAATTTGAATTTTGTTGGGATCAAACCTAGAGTCATACACATCTGGTCTATTGAAATTAAAATTTTAATCAATTTTGGCAATTGGAACAGTAGCAGCTACCAACCTGTTACCCTCTAACTCCACGGTAGGTGATTCTCCATATGTTCCTGTAGCAGACTGCACACAAAAGCAGAAGACAAAGGGTAGAGAAAGCATCTTGTCCTCCACACAGCAGAGATCAGTTCTCTGATGGTTTGTTATTCAAAATTATGTGGCCATTGTTGAAACTTCCTGTCTTCCCTGCTGATACAAACAACTGACTCTCCAAATGAAGGACTTTAAAGGACTAACACTCATTTGCCCTTTCGGCATTCTCAAAATTTAGGATATTATTAGTAGTCAAGTGTGATGGTACATGTTGCAATCCATGAGGCTGAGGTCAGAGGATTTAGTTCAAAGCCAACCTTAGCTACATAGGTAGATCCTGTCTCAAAATGCAAACAAAAGAACAACCTTAAAATGAGGGTATTCAAAGCAACTGCATATACATGTTGTGCACACTCAAGGAAAACACAGGTAAGAGAGGATCTAAGACTTCACGATACAAAGCAACTCATCACATACAGTCTTTCCAGTAAGATGCTAAACCTAGTAAATCAAGGTACTTGATGACCTGGGTTCAGTCCCTCAGGCCCACACATGGTAGAGAAAAGTGACTGCTGCAAGTTGTCCTTTGACCTCCACACAGTGCTGTAGAAAGTGTACCTTCACACACACACACACACACACACACACACACATATATAAAACAAAATGCACAAAAATTATAAGATACTAACTTAGGAACATCGAGGCAGCTCAGTTGATAAAATGCCTGTCTGGTAGTGGCCATGCAACAGCAGCAACAGACAAGCAAACCCTGGCAGATCCCTGGAGCTCACTGGCAAGCCAAGCTAACGAGACGAGCTCCAGAATCCTTGGGAGATGTGTCTCAAAAAATGTGGATAGTGACTGAAGAAGTCAGCAATATCAACATCAACCTTTAGACTACACACACACCTTACCCTTCAAATATGATACTAGGTAAATTCCCCATTTCAAACAAACAAAAAATCAACAAACCAAAAAAACCCTTTGGAAACATAGTTCAGTGATAAGAGTAAGTATTTACATGCTTTAGGCTCTGGGTTCAGTTTCCACCATGCAGATGTACAAATAACTCTTGAGGCAGGTGGCACTGAGTCAATGTATTCAAAGTATTAAAAAACACCAGAGAAAACCAGAGAAAACCAAACCAAACCAAACCAAACCAAACCTGCCTGTCAACCAAAGTGTCAAACTGTTAGTGCTCTATCAGCATGTGTAGCTGCATGCCAGAAAACAGCATCAGATCCCATTATGGATGGTTATGAGCCATCATGTAGTTGCTGGGAATTGAACTCCGGACCTCTGGAAGAACCAGTACTCTTAACAGCTGAGCCATCTCTCCAGCCTCCACTTTGGGTTTTTTACTGTTTGTTTTAATAAATAAAAAAGGGCCAGTGAGATGATTCAGTGGGTAGAGGTGCTTGCACACAAGCCTATTTGATCAGAGTTCAATGGCCCAGACCCACATGCTGGAAAGAGAAAGAAACACACACACACACACACACACACCCTTTTAAAAATTAAAGTAGGGTATATAGGATGTGTGGAGGCTAAGGCAGTAGGATCAAGGGTTCAAGGACACCCTGCGCTACAGAGTGAGGAAAAACAAAGGGCCAGGGGAATTAGCCGTTCAGTGCATCTGTCAAAACAACAACAAAGACACCAGACCTTTGTAAAAAAGATTAGTATTAAGTCTTTAGAATCAGTTAGAAACTGTACTATAGGGGGAAAAAAAGCTATTTTGTAGTAACTTATTTTAGTTTATCTACCTTACTGAGTTTTTGAAATGTGATTTTAAATAATTTTATTAATAATCTTGGATAAGGTTAAAAGATAAAATATGTTTTTAAATGTCTCTCGGGTGGGAGAGATGGCTCAAAAACACCTGACAATCTATTCATGTTTGATTTTGAAGCAGTCTTATAACACAGTCCAATCTTAAACTCATGATTCTCTGTGGCCATGCAACATTACACTCAACATAAAATCTTTATTACCTAAAACTATGTATATACCTTAGCAGTTTCCAACATAGATGTTTGTTTGCGTCATTTACAGTGTTCTATTAGATCTCATTTCCAGAATTTGGTCTCATTTTCTTCTTTGTATCTCCCCAAATTCCTACACAATATTTTACATGGTTAAACATCAAGTCAGTGGTTCTCAACCTGTAGGTCATGACCCTCACAGGGATCCTGCCTAGTGTATATTTAAATTACAATTCGTAAACAGTAGTAAAATTAAAGTTATGTAGTAGTAATGAAATAATTTTATGGTGGAGGAGTGGTCACCACAGCCTGAGGAACTGTATTAAAGGGTAACAAACAAGAAAAATACTTAAAAGCATTGGTGGAGACAAAGAGGCAGAGCCGGGGTGGTGGGAGCAGTGGCCCACTTGTATCCTTAGAGACTCTGAACCTTTTGCTTTAGAAAAAGTCTTGGGGGTCAGGGAGGACAGGGCAGCACAGACACACTGGAGTGTAAGGAAAACGTACATTCATATCACAGCCCAAGATCACAAAAAAACAAAACACCAGGGCTGGGCCAGTATCCTGTTGGCCCATGAGCAAACTAAAAGAGCTCCCCAGATACTTTGGGAAAGGCTTCTGCCAGCAAGCCCCACCCAGGAGAACAGCTTCCCAGAGCTTTCTTGATCCAAGCACAGAACTTCCAGCATAAAACACAAAGATCAAATGAAGCAGTGAGGTGGGAAAAGAAAACAATCCAGAGGAAGAAGGCCACCAAGGACATGCGAAGGTACTGCAACCAGGCAGGACAGAAGATCCTCAAGTTACCCAACTAGAAAAGAGATGCAGAGAACAGCTCAACATCTAAATAAGAAGTTCCCAAGAAAGAAGACAGAGAAGAAATGGAGAAGAAACCAACGGATTCATCTGAGAAGTTTTCAGTGGAGGATACTATAGTTAAAGAGCCAAGCATTGAACCAGGAAATGGATGAAACCAGACTGCATGGGAGTGGAAGGAGTAATAGGTTAAAACTTAGGATAGCTTCAGACTTCTCAAGAGCCTAACACCATCAATAAAAACACAGCAGAGCAACACTGAAAAATCTGGAAGGAAAATGACTTAGGATTAGAATCACACAACCACTGCAAATGTTACCACAGTAGCAAGACATAAAAAAACTGTTTCCACACTAACAAGTCTGAAACACCTTTGTTATTCACAAACTACCTTCTGAAAGCTCCCAGAGTATGCGCCCCAGTAAGGCAAGATGAAAACTAGAATGGAAAACTAACGTCTAATAATAGAAACCCAATACTAGCAGTCTAATGAAAGATGACAGTAAAGTCACCCAGGATTACCTGGGACAGGTGAGGAAACTTTCACTATTAGAAGAGGAAATCCTAAATTATTCAATGTTTTTAAGACATCAATTTAAAGAATTTTAAGTGGAATTATGAAAAATACATAGAAAACTTATCAAATAAAAATATGAATGGGGGGGGTGAGATCATAAACTTGTTGAGGAAACCAGTTTACACTCGGAAGTAGACTAAACTTATATAGCCATAAAACACTGGTTTAGCCAAGCTAAGCGAAGGTCAGCACAGAGAAGTCAGATGAAATGGGGGTGTACAGAAACAGGGAGCACTAAATCCAAATGTTCCTAGCAGAAATTGACAATGCCTTAAAAAAAAAAATCAATACATAAAATACTGCAATTTGCCTTTTTTTTTTTTTTTTTTAAAATTGACATCTCTGAAAGATGGGTCAAAGATTAAGAGCACTGGCTGCTCTTCCAAAGGTTCTGAGTTCAATTCCAACAACCACATGGTGGCTCACAACTATTTGTAATGAGAGCTACTGCTCTCTTCTGGTGTGCAACCACACATGCAAGCAGAACACTGTATACATAATAAATAAATTTTTAAAAGAAATAAAACACAAAATGAACAGTTAGATTAAAAATGTTGTTTCTGAGGAAAGACAATCTGGGGTGGAATAAACATGGAACTGGCTTTCCTGACTAACCCCACATTACTCGATTTAGGACCCAAGATACTCAGTGTTAATCATGGCATGCTGGCTGGCCTAGTTCAGTCCACACCATAAGACAATGTTCCTTCTGCTGAGCTAAACCTTCTGTGTTTTCAATGGACTATGGCTAAAACCTAGATGTTTAAACTACCTTAAAGCTAGCTACTTCTACCTACTAGTCTCCCATCATTCTTAGTTCATCTCTTCACTTACTACTATGATCCACAACACTATTGACCACAAGCATGGAAAACTAATTTCATTTGCTACTTGACTCCCAATATGGTACAGCCAGCTCTTCATTAACTCAATCAATACGTCATGAGGTAAAAACTTTGAGTATGTCAGCTACAGACTCCTTATGTATCATGAGAACTATTGCTGAGATGCAGAGCCTAGACACTGAGTAACTGAGACACCAACCGTGACAGCTAGGAATGAGAATAGCCTTAGCTGCAAAATATCAACTTTTAATCACTGACAACTGAATAACGTGTAAACAAAATTTGAAGAACAAAAACCAACGAGAAGCAGTTTTCAAATAGTCGATCATTTCAGTCTAAAGATCCTAGATTAAAAACAACCTCTCACATTATTCCACTTCTGTCAGCCTACAACAGCCTTACAGAGTGTAGTTTAATGACAGGATTCAACTAAACAGTCATCCTTTAGAATAGATACTCTCTACTGCAATATTTTTGTCCTTCTAGATAAGGTGCTTCTATTGGACTTCATTTTACTTATCTGTTGGGCATTGAATTCAGGGTCTCATACAGGCTAAGCAGGAAGCTACACCATATTTCAATATTTTTTAAGTTTATTTAATGACAGTGTTTGAGAACTCCATTTTAAAAGTATAAACCTCATCAATAATTGTACTAAAATACATAAAAACTTGCCTATTAGTTTTACCAAGTGGTTTGGGATGTCACAGACTCATATTAGCTGGAAGAGACTATCAGAGGTCATCTTATCCAATTCAAAAGCCTGCCCTATAATATTCCTACTCTATTCTACCAACATCCATTGGCTGCACTGCAAAAGCCATCAAACAGATCTACCTCCATACTTTGCCTTTAGACTATTTTCTACCTGTGGCAAGCAGAAACTCAACAATCACATTAAACAAACCACTCCCTGCTTGAAACTGAGTGTTTTTACATATAAACCTAAATAGGTTCCTGCTAGCCTTTAATACCTGCCCTCACATCACAGTTTATCTCCCGCCATCCAGGAACCTTCCTTTCTCAATCCAGGACCTCTGGGTTTTTTTTGTTTTTGTTTTTTTCTTTAATGCTAGCTGCCTATAGTATCCTTCCAACTTCAGCTTTTCCACTTGTAAGATGGTCCATTCTATCTTCAAAGAATTAGCTCAATCAATCTCCTAGTAGAGATGCACACACACACACACACACACACACACACACACACACACACACACACACACACAGGCTTCCCTCTTTAATGTCTCTCCCTGCCCAACTCTGTATTTGTGCACTTGCTTCTTGATCCCTATTCCCAAGAGATTATAAGAAACTTCCGTAAACAGAAAGAACCTGTCAGTGAAGTCACTCCTTCCCAGGATATAAAATAGATGGTACTCATCACCTAAGCTCAGTTTTTCTTCCTTAAAACTGAAATCCGTTTACTAAGTCTTAAATTTAACTAATCACTGTTTAAACATAACCTCTGATATTTTTAACTTTTGGCTAACTTTGGGGCGGGGTGCTTGCAGGTAGAACATAAGGCAATGATACTTTTTTTTTTCCTCCTCAAGAAATAGCATAATGCTACATAACAATTAACATTTGAGGGAGTTCATCCTGGACAACCGGGAGAGGATTCCATGCGTAACTCTCTGGAAGGCAATTACTGAGAACTACAGTCTGCAAAAACTAAGTGATCGAAGACTACAGAGCAACTCCTGCGTGCGGCGAGAGAGGCAAGCCAGATGTCTTCATATTACTGAAACTGGGAGGCTGCACAGGTGCAACAAATACCGAAGTCTAAGGGAAAACTGTGAGATTATCTGGGCAAACTGAAGGCCCTCAAGGTGTTTTAAGATGCTCGTCCAAGGTCAAGCCACCTGTTAGTGGTCAAGTTAGGGCAGGTAGCCAGGTTCTCCAATTCCACACCCATTCCCTGAAATCTCGTCCGTTTCGCTGACAGGGCACCCGGCGTGCAAAGCTTGGGAATCCGCAGGGAGAAGCGAGTACTGCAGACACCAGGAAGGAGGGGTACAAGGGAAGGAGGGTCATCCCTCCCACGTGTCTGGAAGCCTGAGGTCCACCGTGGGCGGCAGGACTTGCAAACGCTCACCTGTCGGGGGCCCAGAGGCGGGTGGTGCGGTCCCGGGACACGGACACAAAGGCCCCCGGAGGGTAGAGGCAGCACACCAGGCCCCTCACGTCCAGTTCATGGCCCAGGAGTGAGCAGCTCAGCCGGTATCTACCTGCGCCACTCGCCATGGCCAGTGTGGGTCCGGAGCCCAGCTCCCGGGCACAGCGCGAGACTAGTCCACAGGCCCGAGCCGGCGTGCGCCAGGCTGCGGCCCGAGACCCGCCTGCAGGTGAGGGGCGCGGGAGACCGGAAGAGCCGTCAGCCGGTGCGGAAGGACTGCGGGGGAAGGGGCGCGCCGATCGGCCTGAGTGACACAGCAGCCCTAACACACACACCGGAATTCATCATCCGCCTCAGCCCGCGGTGGGTGACGCAGAGTGTGTGCGTCGTGCGGCTGGGGCATCGCGCGCCGAGGCTCTCTTCTTCTGCGCCCTGCATTCCAGGCTGAGGTAAAAACGGTGAGACGCGGACATTTTGCTTTGGCGCCAGAGGTCCAAATACTGTCAGAACTCGATCCATTTCAGAGAACAACCTAAGATTTGTAGGAGTATAAGGGGGCAAGCCGGAACTACAAATCCCACAATGCCGCGCGGCCGGCGCGCTGAAATGGGATGTTTTAAATCTAGATACTGGCTTTACTCCTCTGAACAGTAGAATGAAATTGCTTTTTTACCACGCGTCACGATTTGATTACTCGGTTTCTGCATGCCTCTGGAGAGTTTCTGGGGGGATTTTCATAAATTGTTTTTCATTTAAAATGACAGAACTTGAAGTCAAGTGGGAACTTTAATCACTTTCCTTCACTTTAAGGTACCCATATGTTCTTATCCATACTATCAGATTCTGCAAATAAATACAATGGTTCAAAATTCATTCTTTCCAAACGTGACTACTATTTCTCCGAGCTTTAGCTCAATCGGTCTAAGGTAGGGCAGAGAATACCTTTAATTAATAATTCATAAGGTCTTACAGTAACCCTATCTGACTTCAAACTCTTGGCTGTCCTGTTCCAACCTGAGTACTGGGATTACAGGAAAAAATACACATTTTTTAGCAAAACTTGCATAGTGCTTTTGGGTGCCTCTACATTGCATTGAGGCAGTCTAAGTTGTTGTAAAGATTTCCTTCCATATTTTTACCTGGCATCCACCATACCACAAACCTTTGTTAAATTACCAAATCTAATGTACATTTTTCCTGACTCACTCTTCTAAAAATCTCTCATTCTAGACTTGAGATCATGATTTTGTGTGTGTGTGTGTGTTTCTCAGATTTAAGTTCTGGAATGCTGACATTTTAAGACCTCTTCTGCCACTATACTCACTGGGGAAGCTTTCCTCAAACTATATTTTCAGACTTTGAATATTTCCAGCTGTCTATAGAAAATTCTGCCTAGTGGCTTAAATTATTTTAACATTCTCTAGTTTTCTACCTCTTCTCTCTAGCCAGTTCTCAACATCAAAGTAATAATTCTTTTTCTAAACTTTAGATCTGAGTATTATTCCCTTTGTTCAGTGACCCCGATAGCTTTTCTTTCTTTTCTTATTTGGTTGGGGCAGGGAGCGGTTCAAGACAGGGTTTCTCAGTGTAACAGATCCGCCTGCCCTGGAACTCATTTTGTAGACTAAGTTGGCCTCAAACTCACTGAGATTTATCTGCATTTGCCTCCCAAGTGCTGGAATTAAAGGCGTGTGCCATCACTGCCCAGCATTAGCTTTTTCATTTTTAATAGTACAATGCATACAAGGTCTTTCACATTCCCTAATTTATTTTACTAAAGTCATTTCCCTTAGGTATGTGCTTGCTTCAGCCATGTTGAATTTCTCAGCTTTCCCTGGACAAACCACAATGTTGAAATTGATATTTTTGTGTTCCTAAAACAAACAAGCAAACCTTAAAGCCAGGGGAGGCTGAAGGAGAATCGCAAGACTGAAATATGGGCAGTATAGTGAGTTCTCAGCAGTTCTCACTACAGGAGAAGTTCCTGTCCTAAGAAAACACACAAGCTGGGTGGTGGTAGCAAACACCTTTCACTCAGGAGGCAGAGGCAGGCCAGGCCAGCCTGGCCTATAAAGCAAGTTCAGGACAACCAGAGCTTTAACACAAAAACCATGATTTGGAAACGCACACACATACACAATGAAACTAGTCTTTTCTCTGTCTGTCAAAGTTCAATACCAATTTATCTTCTGGACTTTCCTAATTCATCTTTGGGCCAGTACAGTTTTATTTGTCGCCAATTTAGTGTTCATGGTGTTCTAATGTATTTGTATAGCCTTCATTTCTACAAGAGTAAATTTTCTTCAGGAAATTTTACTCTTTTCCAGTTTTTTGTAGTTGCCGTTAGGTTTTTCTTTTAATTTTTATCATATTTATCCTCTCTCTCTCCCTCTCCCTCCCCCCCTCTCGTGTGTGTGTGTGTGTGTTTGTGCATTTGTGTTTGTGCAGGCATCAGAACACACATATAGGGGTCAAAGAACAACTTGCAAGAAGTGGTTCCCTTTTTCCACCATGTAGGTCCCGAGGATCTAAATCAGGTCCTCAGGCATGGTGAGGTGGCAAGAACCTTTATCTATGGACATCTTAGCAACTCTAGTTTGTTTTACTGAACAGTCTTTCACTAGCCTTGGCTGCCCCTAAATTCACAGCAATCTTTCTGCCTCAACTTCCTGAGTGTTGTCATTGTAGGGATGTACTGTGGTGATATATTGTATATTTAATAAAACTATTCTGGAATAATATCAGAAGACCCAGGCAGTGGTGGTGCACAAGGTTAGCCTCAGCACTTGGAAGGCAGAACATGGTGTATCTCTGAGTTCTAGGCCAGTCTGGTCTACAGAGTAAGTTTCAGGACAGCCACAGCTATTACACACAAAACCCTGTCTCTAAAAAAACCAACCAACCAACCAACCAAACAACAAAAGTCTGGAAGAGGTGACTCTGTCCTGTGATACTGTAGACTGATTGTATTAAATATACAATACATCACCATAGTGCACCAGCACTGGAACCCTGGTGTGGATGAGACCCCAAGTTTGATCCTCACTGTTAACTATCAGATTCATTGCTTCCTGTATAATAGATACCTTTCTGTTGGCTTACTGGCTTAGTGGCCATATCTGAAACTCAAAGACCCAAGAGTCATCACCCCTGCTTCAGACTGCATCCTAGCGGGATTTCTGGTCCTGCTGGCTCAGCTGAGGTCACCAATGCAGGTTTTAACTAAGTCTCTATTACCAATAAAGACTCAAGAGTCAGATGCTGGTGTGAAACCTGCTAGATTAGAGAAATTGAAAAGCAACCAGTTGAACTTTCCTTTTTTGCTGGAGACCCAGCAGAGAAGTGTCTCTCTACTCATCCCAAACTGAAAATACTGCACATCTTTAGGTCTTTCCCCGCTACTTCCTGTGTATCTCTCTGTATTCTCTCTGGCTAATTCTGTCAACTAGTCACTGGTTCTGCCCCCCCCCCCCCCATCCAAAGTTAATTTTATTAAGATAGTCTTGGTCTTGGAGTTTCACAGTGTGATAAAATATCCCACAACAAATAGGTTCTCAATGGAAATGTCCTCACTATAGTATATATCACCTAAAAGGACCAATTTTTTTGTAGTTTCTCATTTAGTCCTCACAGTAATCCTACTAAGTAGGGAATATAATCTCCATTTCACAGATAAAGAATTTGCATTGACTGAAAACAGAGCAAATAACCCAGAGAACAAAAATCACAAGTGGCCATTAGGCTAAGATGGCCCTCGCCTTGAAGCACAACTCAACAGTATACCCAGAAACTTAACTGATCACAATCAGAAATTGGGTCTGGAGAGATAGCTCAATGGTTAAGAGCACTGGCTTCCAGATGACCTGGGTACAGGTCTGAGCGTTCACATCTTGGCTCATAACCATCTATAAATCCAGGTCTAGAGAGCCAATACCCTTTTCTGTCCTCTTCAGGCATTATATGCACAAGATACATATAAATATGTGTAGGCACTCATACACATAAAAATAAATCTCTTGATTTAAATTATTTTTATGTTTCTATATGAATATTTTGCCTGCATATATGTGCACCACTTTCATGATTGGTACCTGTGGAGGTCAGAGGAAGATGTCAGGTATTCTGGAACTGAAGTTATGGGTAGTTATTAGCCACCATGTGGGTTCTGGGAATTGAATCTGGGTCATCTGGAAAAGCAGCCAAAACAAGAACTGAGGCATCTTTCCAGTCCCAATAAGTAGAACTTTAAAGAACATAAAAAGTGGCGAAACTTTACTCTGGGACTTTACACTTTAAAGAATCAAGTGCATGTTGTTAGACTTTGTGGTGGGATTCGGGTGTCAGCTGATAAGGTCCGAAGATGCTTATCCAGGGTCCCTGGCTCCTGAAGGGGGAGTGGCCAACCCCATTAAAAAGGGGCTGTTGGGATCTTGGGGGGGTCTCATTTTTCAACAACTATACTACTCTAAAAAAAAAAAAATACCAAGCCACATAACAAAATAAAAGTCATAAATTAAATTAAAAATAAAAGTTAACAAGTTATATGCCTAAGCTAATCAGCCTAAAATTATTATAAACATCTATATGTCTCTACAATTCTATAAGTCTACAGGCCTAAACCTTAAGTTTAGGCCCAAAAGTCCAAGCCAAAAACTTCCTACTACAAGCCTTGGTCCTAGAATATGTGATGAAAGTTTTCCCCTCATGGTTGCTAGATAGATCCCTAACTGTTGGAACTTCTGGGCTCAAAATAGCTCTACTAGTTAATGTTTCAATAGCTTGGATGTGTGCAGCAGTTTTATTGATTTAATTATTTAATTTACAGTTGAAATAGTTTCAAGTCACATATCGAGTTCATAACAGTTGACTAAATCTTAAATGAAGAGTAAGAATGCACTCTTGGGACTTTTTTTTTTTCTTCTAATACCATCTTAAGCTAAGGACTCAAAGATTTAAAAGCTAGTGATTTCTTCTAACTATCCATTTTCATAAACTTTTCTCCGTACCAGAGGGCATATAGGAGAAATAACCACAATATCAATAGTTCTTTCAAAGACAATAAGTGAGATAGTTAAACATCCAAATAGCCATTTAAGTTTGCACAAACCGGGCTAATGATATAGCTCAGTAATAGAGTGTTTTCATGAAATTTATGGGATCCTGAGTTTGATCTTTAGATATGGCAATAAAGAAAAGGGAATGATCAGGACAGGGCAGGGTATGGTGTAGAGTCACACACCTTTATCCCATTAATCAGGAGGCAGAGGTCAGCGATTCACGTTTGGTGACATACAGTTTCCTTTTTCCCAAGTCAGGGTTTCTGTGTATCCCTAACTGTCCCAGAACCCACTTTGTAGACCAGATTGGCCTCAGACTCACAGAGATAAAGGCACGATGCCACTATGCCTGGCTTGGGGGCATACATTTTTACTCCTAGTACTTGGAAGGCAGAGACAGGAGGATCTCTGAATTTGAGAGCAGGCTCCAGGACAGCCAGGAATACACAGAAAAACCTTGTTTCAAAAAACAAACTAAACAAAACACTCTAAATAAATAAAAATAGACATAAAATCACATATTAGAGTTTTTGTTCTCAGTATGATGTTTTCAGTGTGACTTTTTTTATTGTTTGTTTTAAAACCTAAATTCAGCTGGACATGATGGTGTACTCCTTTAATGTTAGGACTCCGGAGGCAGAGACAAGTGAATTTCTGAGTTTAAGGCCAGATTGGTCTACATAAGGAGTTCCACGACAGCCAGGGATGCGTAGACCTTGTCTCAAAACCAACAGAAACCTACATTCATTATAGAAAATCGAATGTAAAATATAAGGAAATAAAGTTGGGGTAAGTATGGTCCAAGGTTGGTAACTTGGGACAAATTTTGCCAAACTGAAAACAAAGAATCTTAACAATTACTAATGAAATTTGGTGTGGCAGTATATGTGTATAAAATTGTGGTAATATGTGGGAGATTATGCTGTTACATTGTAAATAATTGTCCCACCCACTGGCTTAATAAAAAGCGCTGATTGGCTAAAGGCAGGAGGAAGTGTGGGCAGGGCTACCAGATTAAGAAAACTCTGAGAACAGGAAGCACAGAGCAGAATGCCAGAGAGAAGCCAGAAGAAGCAGAGGACAACTATGCTGCTCTAAGAGAAGGTACCGAGCCACATGGCTGAACAGGTTAAGAGTCATGGGTTAGATTAAGGGTACAGAGTTAGCAAATTATATGCCTGGGCTTTACGTTGATCAGCCTAAAATTAATTGTAAGCATCTGTGTGTCTCTGCGTGTCTGGGGGTCTGCAGGCCTAAACCTTGAGGCAAGGCCCAAAAGTCCAGGACAGAAACCTCCTACTACAGTAATAGAATGTAGGTATGTAGGAACTATGGCCCCTGCTCTACTTGCTGCCATAAACTGACAAAAACATTAAATATGAGAAAAAAGTATATGGATTGCAAACATAGAAGCAATCACATAGTGTAAATGCTCATGATCCCTAAATGATTCAGGAATATCTGATGTTTTGACATTGCTATATGTCATTGTCATCTTCAAATGTATTAGAACACATTCATAATTATCCTGTGGCCCATGTACATAGGTTTGTCATGCATGATAGATGCTGATATACCTCATGTCTATGGGTGTATGGAGTTTTTTGTTTTTCCTAGGAGTTGCACTTAGGGTTCACATGAGCATGTTAAGCACACACTAAATGATATTCCCAACCCCTTTCATTGTCTAAAGGGAAAGGAAATTAGGAGTTATGGAAAATATTAAGTGGCTATAAGCAGTTTTTGTAAAAAGTAAGTTTAGAGAACATACAATGTCTGGGACTAAGTCTGTCTGACTCAAAGAACAAACATTAGTTTGTAAATGATTCTCTATGGGACAGTGGTGTATAACACAGGATATCCAGCTGAGCTGACAGACTTCAGGATTTGTTTCTGCAATGTGAGTTTAGCTTTCTCTGGTTAATGATATTTTCTGTACAAAGACTCCAGCTTTGTGTTCCTCTTGGCAGTTCTGGTCAGGTGGGAAGGTAACTTTGCTGAAAGTTTCTCCATCGAGAGGAAAAGCATAGGAAGGAAGGTCAGAAGGACAAACTGCTGTCCGAGTCACTTAGCATAGGATCCAGCCTGAAAACTACCATTTTGTATAACGTGGAGTAACTCAAGCAGGATATATCCTGAACTCTATATAGTTATATATTGTGTTGTCCTTACCAACAATGTAGAATATTAAAGAGCTTTCAAAGCAGATTATAATTCAATACAATATTTTACATAGTATTACATTAGATAATAGCTGTTTTCAAGCTCTTGGTGCTCAGAACAAAGATGCTTTCCTGAAGCTGACAGTTTTTTTTTTTTTTTCCTTGCTAAATGTTGAGGAACGCTTATCTTTTCATATGCTTTGGAAACAGCCCAAATAATTGCTTAATTCATTTAGCAAATGTGAAAATTAATCATGATCTTCATTTATTTTGACATTAAAATATAATAATACATTATTTGAACTAAAGTCAAACACTTCAAAAAGATAGTGTACAAATTTCCAACTGTTAGCTACCCAGTTTTCTTCTCTGGAGGCAACACTTATCATTGCTTTCTCGTATGCTTCTCAAAGACTGCTTATATAGATGTAAGAACATGGTAGCTGTAAATTCTTCTTCACCTTGCTTTAATCATATATCATGAATAACTTTCCTTGTCAGGGAAGAACTTTTTATCTACACCATCATGTTCAGTATCTTGGGATCTTACTAATTAACTGATTAACTTACTAATGAAAAATACAAAATTGGGAATAGTAATGCAGGTCTATAATTCCAGGACTTGGGAGTTGAAGGTAGGAAGCTAAATAGCAGGATCAAGCTAGCCTGGGCTATAAGAGGCTGACACAAAAATGAGATAATTAACAAAATATAGATTAAAAAGAGGAGAAAAAGAAGTCAATTTTTACACAAATTGAACTAATAAAAGAAACAGCTGTTTCATCAAATGGTTAAAAGCTTGTAGTTCCAACTAACTTAGTAAAGAAAAATGAGTGTATGATGTGAGAAAAGTATCAGTGAGTAACACATATAGATTCTTTAGGAACAATTCAAGGACCTATGATGGCCTCATTTCCTCTATGTTTTCAGATAGGAAAGCTCTAGGAACCTAGGCCCTTAATCCAAGCAAATCTGAGTTGAGGCCAGTTTAGTTTACAGGAGTTCCAGGCTCCCAGGTAGGCAGTGGTGGTATCACGTCCTTAATCTTAACCTGGATGTGGAACAACTGAGTGAAGATGGTATTTAAGGTAGACATAGGAAGACGGAGCAGGCAGTAGAAGCTACAAAAACAAGGCTAAAACAGCTAAAAGACAGCTGGGTGAGATCTGACTGTGGTGTTTCTTCTCTTTGATGATCTCAACCTTTTCCTGAGATCTGGCTCTGAGAGTTAATAGAACCAATCCTTGGGGGAGATGTCACGTGTATCTTCTAGCCTGCTAGCTGTATGCTATCTGGAGCAGAGACTACGCCAGCCTTTAAACTATAGAACCTATCTTCATGGTAACATGTTCTATATAAAGGGGTTTCTATGCAGTCACACCTTATGCTTTATTGCGCACCTGGGATTGGAAATGGCTGTTACTTGGAAACTTTTCCCCAAATTATACGGCGTTTAAATATGCTTATATTACAATATACCACCTGGCATTAGACTCTCTAGAAGTTTGATCCAGATTGTCTAAGCCAAGCTGAAATGAGTTTTTCTCCTTACTTCATGCAGATCATTTCTCTGCCAGCAGTAGAGCTTGCAGGGACCCCGGCATCACCTTAATCAGTTTTCCCATAACAAATAGAATAACTATAAGATTTACTTTTTTTTAAAAGCTAAGTACATATGTGTGTATCTGTGTGTAGTTATGTGCACATGAGTGCAGTGCCAGTGGAATTGAGAAGAGGGAGTTAGAGCCCTGGTGTGGGAATGTCTTTCTATATGTTGTGAATAAAGGACTATTTTGGCCATGGCAGAGTAGAGATAGGTGGAGGAATCAAAGAATAGGTACAAGAAAGAGGGTGGTGTCAGAGACAGTTTGAGCCAGCCACCCAAAGGGGCAACATGTAAGGAACACAGGTGAGCCATGGTCCACGTGGCAGGACAGATTAATGGAAATGGGCTGAGTTCAGATTAAGGAGCTAGCTAGCAATGTGCCTGAGCCATAGACCAAACTGCATGAAATTAATATAAGTGTCTGAGTCATTTCAGGGGGTCTAAGCAGCAGCGGGCTGCTAGGTGCTCTGGGACGGCAGGTCTGTGGGTCTGGATCTCTGGCCGGACCAGCAGAAAACCTCATTTTAACAGAGCCCCTGCAATAGAGCTTTGGGTGGTTGTGAGCTACTGGATAAGGGCGCTGGGAACCAAACTCAGAATTTACACTATCTTAAATTTGAGTGATTTTCAGAGTGGATCAACATTTTGATTATATAATCAATGCTGCATAAACACATTCTAGAAAAAAGCACCGGGCTCTCCTAGAAATCTAGAAATTCTGTCCTAATTCAAGCCAAAATTCATTTGACTTTTTTTTTTTAACTCAAGTCATCAACTTAAAAAGTTTTTAAAAATCAGTTATTCTAATCAATAAAATCAAATAATATACCAATTTGATACATGCTAAGGAATAAAAATACAAAATACTGAGCTCTTATTTTCTGTAATTAAGATATTTTTTCTCTGACTTAATTTCTTAAAAACAATCATACCATATGTCTGACAATTCAGTTTACATATTAAATAGAATTATAATAGAATGATCTGATACAGTTTTAAATAGAAGAAAATGGAAAAAAAAATTTAGGCTCCAAAATGCTCTGCCCTCAAACAAAAACTTTTTAAAAATGTATTCAGTGACTAATCATGACTAATTTCTATTACACTAGGGATGAATGCTATTAAATGAAAGCCCAACTTTCAAAATCACTAATCAAGGAAATAATTTATATTGGATTCTCTTGGAATGCAAAGATGTTTCTTGCTACTTCAATACTCCAATAGTTCTTGTTTTTGTAACAGTAGAAAACTATTTAGTAAAAATGCTGTGATCCATATTGAATCTGAACTAAGTATTTCAGGTAGCCCTAGTTGGTGTGGTTTTAGAAGAGCAGCGAGAGCATGTGTTTCAGAACCAAGGTTCTAGTGAAGTTATGAGATGCAACATGGATATGTGTTGCCAGAAACACCTCAGATTCGCTACCATTTGTTCTTTTTGTTCACTTCATCTTCAGAAAATTTTACTATTTTAAATTTGGAGGGAACCTCCACATTCAATTAAACTCCATAAAGGTTTATGATCTAGCTTTAGAAGTTGAGGACCTCAGACAGAAAACCTGACACACATGCACACTTAAAATACTAAGTTACTTGGTGTAGCTTAAGTAAGTTCCTATGAAGAAACCACAAAATTTTGGACTGTGAATGTAACCCAGTGCCACTGAGCCTGCCTGGCACCCAGCAGGCTTCATATCTGATCCCCAGTACCACACCAAAGCAATCAAACAAACAAAATGAAAAGGACTAAAGTCAAATAAATAGATCACCTTCCCTAGGAAAACTGAGAGGCCACTTGTGAGACGCACTCTTGTTTGGAATTATTTGCATCACATAAACGATATGGGTACAGGGGACACTGCCAATTACTCTTTTAGTTGAGATTTAAAATGCTTTAAAGCAAATTAATTAATCCTTTTAAAATTGGGCTAAGACACCTATAAATTTCATCAACATCTATTAGATGTTGTTAATTGGAAGGCACAGAAACTAAGTTTAAACTAAAAGCAGAAAATGAATTTATTAAGGTTTGTTAAAATGATGATGGTTCCAGTCTTTAAAACACCAGCAGCTGGGAGAGGCCAGGGATCTATACTACACATCCAGCCTGGTCTACATGAGTTTCCAAGAGACCTTATGCAAAGTTTAAAACAAAAAACAAACAATCAGTCTTAAAGTCTTGGTATACTTGCTGGGACTGGTATTCTAATAGTCCTCTTAAGTATTCCTTACTTTTACATTGATATTTCGGATGTGTGCATTGGGTTAGATTAGATCTAGCAGGCAATAAACTCAGATCGCGTTAGGAAGACTGGCACAGCCAATGCAGTCACTCTCATTTTCTATAGGGGAGCTGGCTTCGATAAGGCAAGATCTGTCTTAGTTTAGCTAAACAAAAAAACGAGCTCCCACTACAAACACTTCATTCTAGAGATACTTGTCACTCGAGGCTACATGGCGATTTAGAAGCCAGATTCTCTAAAAGTGAGACCTTGTCAAACAAATTTCCTAAGGACACCCACTTACACAGCTTTCCTCGCAGACTTAGGTTTAAAAAAGGAGGCAGCTCTGGTAAAGATTAAAGATACCAGTTCTTTCAAGGAAGTAGAGCCAGAAGAAGAAGAGAAAAAGACAAGGGGGAACGGTTGTTTTCAAGTCTCGCGAGACCCCCCCCTCCCCAGTCCAGTTTTATGTACAGGATCAGAGGAGCCTCGCCGGCCAATCACGAGGAGGAATTTTCCTCCCGGAGGCCGTTGCTGGGATACGCAGCGTCGCGGTGGGCTTTGAGGCCTGGCTCATAGGTGAGCCGCCGTGGGGCTCGCTCTGTCTCCTCAGAGAGAGGTTCCTGTGGTGAGGACCCCTCCATTCGCACCGGGCAAGGTGAGAAATCTCAGCTTCCGCGCCTTCTGCCTTCGCGGGTTATCATTTTTTGGCTACTCTGACGCCTTCAGACAGAAAAAATTCTAATTCCTGGACTGTTGGCTGCAATATAACTTCGGGAAGGAGGGCCGGACTAAGTGAAAGCTCCAACCCAGGGAAGGGTGCCGACACCTTAGAAGAGTCACTGCTTTGAAGGGTCGTCCGCCAGTTACAGGGGGAGGGACTTAGCAACTTTTCCCTTAACTTTAAGTCTGAATGGTTGCCTTAGGGAGGATAACTCGATGTTTTCCATGTAAGAACTGAACTTCACAACGCTGCAAAATAAGGACTCGTGGCCACACTATTGTTTTAGAGACGAGAAGACAAATCCCAACCAAAGGTTATGTAGTGGTTACTGTTAGAGGTAGAATTTGTATCCTTAATCAGTTTGTGTGAATACTGCCTTCCCCAAGATGGTGTGAATAGAACCCCGGGGACAGGGGTCTGTTTGTCATGAACGCCCTCCTCCAGATTCTCCTAACACATGTGAGACTAACACAAGTTAGGCATTTCCCTCTACAGTAAAGCAGTAGTGGAAAAACAACAACAGATTATATTGCTAATATTTCGTTAACAGGAAAGCTAGAGTAACCTTGACTAGTTTTGCTGGATTGCTGGGTGCTTTTCCTTCCTTTGAGAAACTGTTTTGACTATAGGCCTATATTTGAAAAAGATACTTCATTTAACTTCTGATTTCATTAGAAATAATGCTGTTGATGACTCTGTAGTTCAAAACCATAGAGAAGTAGAGGTAGGCTGCTGCTTGGAATAGAAAGGATCTAAAGTTGATGTCTTTTTTTTTTTTTTTCTTTTTTGACACAAAGAGATGATTATATAAATGCCCAAACAGAAATTTTCAGTAAACAAGTGGACATTCAGAATTGGTGCCTGGTTTGAATGATGGAATTTAGACAATTGATTTATGAATTCTTATTACAGTTGTAACTGAAAAGTATAAAGTGTGTGAGATTGTACAGATTGATAGTATTATACTATCCATTATGATGAATCATGGGTGATGAAAAGCAAGAGAAATACCAAGCTTAGGGTGTAGGAATAAAGCACTTCAACCTATGTTTTGTTTGGAGTCATTGTAGTTTTCCCTCCCTCCCTCCCACCCTTCCTCCCTCCGTCACAGGCATGCACCACCATACTTGGTTTATTTTTTAAAAACTGAGTCAAGTTAGATATATCTTCTCAAACATTTATTATTTTTTGGAGAAAACTTAATTTTTTTTTTCCTAAGTGGTGCTGGAGATTGGCTGATCTGATAGTATTTTTATTTTCTCGGCCACTGTAGTGCTTTCTGAGCCCAAATTTAGTAAATGTTTGTAATTGGGATGACTTTGTATAGGAAAGATTAAGAGAAACAAAAACATAATTTCTGCCTGCCACTGAGACAGAAAGATGTGAGCCAGCTCTTGTTCTTAAGGGAAAGGAGTACTTAAACAGATTCTTTCAGTTACTGTGGTAGGTACTGGGACAGAGTTATGTGCAGGATAGATGGTAATATATGCAACAACATAGTAAGCATTAAGAAGGTGGAGGTGGCTTAGAATATTCATAGAAGAATTTCCAGAAAAGCCAGCATGGAAGATATGTGTTAGTCAAGGAGATTTGTTAAGAAGCTGATATAACCTACCTAAATTAGTGAGGCTCTAAGCAGTTCTGTAAAATTGAGAGGAAACTCTGTGTTCAGCATTTGAAGCAATTAAATTAATAGGCTATTGGAAGTCAGAGAGAGTAGAAATCAAGGACCAAGTTTCTGACTTGCGTGAGTAGGAGGTAATACCAAGAGGAAGGACAGAAAGGGGAAATGATAGATTTTCATTAACTTTGTACATTTGTCCTGAAAACAGACTATGTCTGAGCGGAGAAATTAAGTTTTGTATATAAAAACCCGATGTTAAGTTTGTCAGGGAGATAAGGAGCTGTGACTCTTTAGCTCATTATTTGCTACAACCCTGAATGTAGATATAAGAAAAAAGACTGTGATGGCCTTGTGTGGAATGCTGCCATATACAGGCAAGAAGAGGTTGAAGGGGCCCGGAAAGAAAACTAGAGTAGGCTAGTGTCATGCTGATGAGTTCATAGAATACATACCAGTCAGCAATGATATTTATTTCCCGGTAATACTGACAGAGGGCATTTAAATGGAGGAGTAGAAATCTAAGAGGTAGCAGAACAGGCTATCCTGTAAAGCCTTATTACATAAGAAGACTTTCTGCATAGGTTGGAGGAGTTTTCAGGACAAATAAATTAGTTTCTGTGGCTAGGGAAAAAATGAAACTTGACAATAGCGTGAAAGAAGTAACAGTGGGGATAACATCTCAAGGTGTGTTGGAGAGAGAGTTTAATCTCGAGTGAGGGAGAGCTTGGTTTGGATGCTCTAAAGGTGATAGAATTTATTTATGTTGTAATTTTCTAGGTTCCTAGGAAATCAAGTTACTTGCTGAGAGTGACAGGAACACATGGAAACATGATTAAGGATTATATATACCAAGAAGAAAGAATTAGAGTCCCTTGTCTTTGCTGAGATGGGATATTGTAATAAATCATCTCATTTTTATTTATTTACATATTTTAATGATTTCGTATGCTGTGTGTGGAGTAGATGTGTACGTGAGGGGAGGGTCTGAGGACAAGCTTGGAGGGTCACGTGGCTTCTACCCTTACCCAGAGAGCCATTTCACTAGTCTCAGTACTGTAGTTCCAAACAGAATGCTAAAGGAAAGTCTGGATAAAATTGAAGTCTTGTAGTAGTGTCTGGGAATGGAAGTTTGCAAGAAAAAAATCACCATGAATTAAGTATTTGAAGGAAGAGCTTAATGAGCTACTAATGTTTTGGTGAATGAATCAAAGAAAAATTGATTTTGTTTTTGTTTCCAAACAGTGGCTACAGTGAACAATGACCAGTAACCACAAATCCTCAGCCCCTCGCCCAATTTCTCGGGGTGGATTAGGGTTGACAGGAAGGCCTCCTTCTGGAATAAGACCTCCATCTGGGAATGTTCGAGTGGCAACTGCAGTAAGTTGGGAATCTGTGCAATAACAGATTTTGCATTATTGTTTGTTTATTCTGAAAAATGTTTTAAAATATGTAAAAGTGTGGAAGAATAAGACTATTATCAAGGAATTATGTTCAGTGGTACAGTAAATCTACTTTAAAGTGATAATAGTTTATTTTTTGTAGTGCTGGGATCAAACACAGAGTCTTGTACATATTAGGCAAGGGTAAATATATTAAAATTGTTCAGTTTTAGAGTTAAGAACGAATAGGATTAAAATGGACTGACACCAGAATCAAGCATTTGTAAGATTTTTATTAGTAATGTGGCTTTTCAAGTTAGTTGAAAAATAGGTAGAATGTTCTAGAGACCTTGCCCCAAACCTAATAAATTATCTTCTTAAAGCAAAATTTTTATCTCTTATATTCCCTATGAGATTTATAAAGAGTGTAGAAACCTAATATTTTAAAGAGTTTATAACTGGTAGAGGAAAATGTACATAATTACTTAATATAAATCTGATAAAGTCTGAGGACCCTTTAATAACAATAGAAATAATGATAGAAAAGTACTTCAAAATATTTTTAATTTTTGTATTAAATATATAAAAATTGAAAATACTATAAAAAGTGAAAAGAAATGACAAATTGGTAACTTTTTAAATATATTCATAACTTTTTTAAAAATTGAGACTATTTCTTCCTAATATAGCTTGGGCTAGCCTTGAACTCAGAATCTTCTGGCCAAAGTTTCCTTTGGGCTGACTAGGATTACAGACTGTGCTACCACACACATCAGTATTCAGAATCTTTTTTTTTTTTTTTTTTCCAAGACTGTGTTTCTCTGTGGATAGCCCTTGCTGTCCCGGAACTCTCTGTAGACCAGGCTGGCCTTAAACTCACAGAGATCTGCCTGCCTCTTCTTCCCAAAGAGTTCTGGGATTAAAAATTTGTACCATCACCATGCATCACAATATTCAAAATCTTAAAATGGAAAAGCAAACTTTACTAATTTGTATGAGTTCTATATTAAGTTATAAACTTAAGTTCAAGTAAAATTCTGTGATCCTTTTTGGGTGGGGCGGGGGATATTGGGGAAGAAAAGTATCATAAAATCAGGTTTAAAAATCTTTCAGAATGTTAAAAACAAAAAGAAGAAAAGGCATAATAATGGCCAAATGTAGTGGAGAGCAGGAATCATTCCACCTTGACCTTAGGGCGTAGTCTTTTGGCCAGCTTAGATCTAGGGCACACCTATGGCCTCTGGGCACCTGTACTCAGGGCGTGGCCAGAGGGACAGTTTAAGATCCAGGGTACAGATATGAAAGCTCTTCTCTCTTGTGCTCTTGGATGGTGAGAAAGACCAGGTCAGGTGGTGTGAGCAGCCTGGATTGGTCTACAGCCTTCCAGTGATTCTGTGATTGAGTTTTTCTTACTCTGTATAAGTAAGTTGTTCCCCAATAGAACCCTTTTAATAAATAATAATTCTCTCAGTTACCCGTGATTCTTTCAAATTATGGGGCTGAGCCATTCCCACAGGCTGGAGTGGACCCTGGAGATCTCACTTCTCCCAGCTTAGTTTCAGTAGGCTCTGAGACTGGAGGCTGTAGACCCACCACTCCCACTGCCTGACCTGGCCCTTCATCACCATCTGAGACTGTGAGAGAGAAGAGGCTTGCATATGTATACTGCTGATCTTAAACTGGATCTAAAGCCATGCCTTAGGGACTGTACCTTAAGATCAAGGTGGGAGGGTAGTATTCCCCACTACAGCCAAATATGAATGGTATGTGTAAAAATATTTTGATTGTCACAGAAAATAAAAAAATATTTAGTAACTGTTAAGATAGTGGCATCAATCAATGTAGTCTGTAAGAGAAACAACATATTTGAAAAAGTACAGAATTTTTAAACTGATTATTCTAAGAAAAATTATAACTACAGAGATTATTACGTTTTTCTTATTATAATAAATATGTATGTGTATGTGCATTTGTGACTGTAGGCAGGTGCACATAAGTGTCGGTACCAGTGGAAGCCAGAAGAAGGTGTCCGATTTTTCCAGCTTTAGTTACAAGTAGTTGTGAGCCCCTGGACATAGTGCTGGGGAATAAATTGGCAGTCTTCTGCAAGAGCAGCAGTTGCTCTTAGCCGCTGAGTCATCTTTCCAGCTCCATAAGCGAATCTTAAATAAATTATGCCTGCTATTAAAAATATATCTGGCTATTATTAGAATTATTTTTAGTTATACTTGAGAAAACTGTCCTTTATAATACATTATTTAAAAAACAATAATATCAATTTAACAGAGTAATATTCATTTACATGTTGATAGAAACGGAATGGCAGGCTAGGATGGTGGCATGCCTGTAATCCCAGTACTCCGGAGGCTGAAGCAGGAGAACTATAAATTCAAAGTCAGACTAAACTACATAGTTTCAAGTTACCCTGGGATAATAGCAAGATCCTATCCAGACCAGGCTGGAACAATAGCAATTTCTGTCTCAAAACAAAAGCAATAGAACCCTTTTTTTGATATAGTACTTTTTTTTATTCTTCTGTTATTCATACATATGGTTTAAGTAACTGAGAAAATACATTGTACTGGTATGCAAGCTCCAACAATAGGCTAGTTGTAGAAGAGGTATGTATAATACCGAGTCCTATGTTTAAAGGATAGCACTTTTGTTAGAGAATAAATGATAGTTGGGTTTTCTTAAACTTTTATGATTTTTCTAGTTTCAGATAATAGTATTATATCATTATAACCTAACAAGGAAATAATTTTTCTAAAGTCTTCAGATAAATATATGGTAGTTTTCTCTTGTTCTAGTAATAATTGATTCTTTTGATGCTTGTTAATTAATAATTATTGGCTGACTCCTGTTTGACATGCACTTTACCTATGTGATATCTGTGGTTTTGAAATGAGTGATGTTCATTGTTGTTGCATGAACAAAGGAAACTCAGAAATCAAAGAGAGGAAACACCACAGTCAAATCTCACCCAGCTGGCACCACCACTCCCTGCCTGGGAGCCTGGAACTCCCTCTGTAAATTAAGCTGGCCACAAATTAAGATCTGCTAGGATTAAGGGCAAAGGTCATCACTCCAGGATATCCCCTGTGCTGGGATTAAAGATGTGAGTTACCCCTCTCTGACCCTCCTAGACCTACTGTGGGTAGATCTCTCTGATATCTCAGACTGATTTTTTTAAAATATGAAACATATCCCCACACATTGTAAAACAAACAGTGGCTAATTTTGAGAGTTTCTTCCTATTTCAAGCATTGTCAGCTATTTGGTATGTATCTTATAAGATTTTTCTGTTCATTTGCAAACACAAAACCACATATACATATGTAGTTTGTAGTTAGATTGAAAATCAGGATAATAGTCCTGGTTGTGTTTTTTTTTTTTTTTTGTCCTCTTCAGTAATACCTTTTTAAACATTCTTCAAAATGAATACATGTACTCACACTTCATTTTATTATCCTCTATACTTTATCTGGTAACTGAGGAAGATAGGTGATTTAAGAAGTTCTCCTAAGTCTGCTTGCATAAAGCAGAAGAAAGAATTGTTCAGAAAATTTCCAAAGCAAAGATTTCTCAGTCTCTCCTTGAAGCTACTGTGGGTAACCCTGAACTCTTTTATACAATTGTTTTTGTATTCAGAATAGTCTGTGGAACATGTACTGGTGTTGACAGTGTAGCTAAATAATTTGCAAGTAATTTTCTGAGTCATTTAAGAATTGAGTTGTTTGATAATGCTAAAGGCTACCAGTGACCAGAAATCAAAAGAAAACATATTAAGTGGCAAAATTTGATAATGTAAAATTTCTACCCCATATTTAATCTCCTAGTGTATATGACAGAGAGAGAAATAAAAGAAAAAGGATATGTAAAATGATAGAAGATATGGAGGGATTTTGGAACAGTTTCACATTGCCTTTTATAATTTCCCATGACTTATGTACTGTATAGTTGACCAAAAGAGAGTTGTGACTTTCCTCAGGACATGTAATAGTACTTTTCCTTTGCAAAATAAAAAAATCTCTTTTTTCTAATAATAAAAAAAATATATACTGATTATAATAATGCTTAAACACAAGATTCTTTAAAGGAGAATATCAACTATAATGTTATGTAGAAATAATGATACTTCAAAGTTTTTTCTTACATTCATCTATTTATGTGGGTGGAAAAGTGGGGAGCACTTGCTGTGGTGCTCATGAAGAGAAGGTCAGAAGAAAACCTGTGGAGGCAGTTCTCTTGTACCATGGGGCCCAGGAATCAACTTAGGTCATACCATTTGTCAGTAAGCTTCCTTATCTAACTGCTGTAGTAAGAGGTTTCTGGCCCAGACTTTCGGGCTTACCCTCAAGGTTTGTACCCGCCGACCCACAGTCCCACAGAGATTCACAGACACTTATATTAATTTTAAACTGATCGGCCTAAGGCCCAGGCATATAACTTGCTAACTCTTTACCCTTAAACTAACCCATGACTCTTAACCTGTTCAGCCATGCAGCTCGGAACCTTTTCTCAGAGCAGCATAGTTGTCCTCTGCTTCTTCTGGCTTCTCTCTGGCAACTCTGGAATCTCTATGGAATTTCTGCTCTGTTCTTCCTGCACCAGAGTTTTCTTAGTCTGGTAGCTCCACCTACACTTTCTGTCTACCTTTGGCCAATCAGCTCTTTTTATTAAACTCACAGGCGGGACAGTTATTTACAGTGTAACATCACAAATCCACTACATATCCCCTCTTCTCTTTTTAAAACAAGAACCTCAGATCTAATATCCTTTGTATAATTTTTTTCACTATTACCTATAACAACTTGAAACCAACACTGTAAACAAAGACCAAAGACGAACATCCATAATCCATGTTTTGGGAATGTGGGTGTTGTTCTCTAGGCGACTTCCTGCTGAATGAGGGTGTTGGCAATCCCATAGGAATCTAAAGAAAAATTTAGGATTATGGACAAGTCTTTAGTGGAGTAGTCTCTAAGGCTGGGTCATCTCAGCCAGTCTCCTTGAAATTGTTCTGGGTACACAGCCCGGAAAACTTAAAAACAAGTACTCTGAAATACAGAGTCATCTGGGCCATCCATTTCCATTGGAGAGTTTTCAGGGGGTCTTCTTCTATCAAACTTTATGTTCTTTATCCAGGAATAAATCCAGCGCCTCTCATTTTCGGTGAAAATAAAAAGAAAACCTCTTCTCCAAAGTAGCATATCTTTGGATTTCAATTTTAAAGTCAACTCATTTACAAAATATATAAGTTGACTTAATCCAACAGCACTTGAATAATCAACTGTCTTTTAGCAGCTTTTACTGCTTCATTTTCAGTCAAGAAACTTAATGACAAGACAATAACATACAGTATCCAGACACTCCTTGTATTTTCCATCTTTATGTGGCTTGCTTGCTTATTTATTTATTTATTTATTTATCTATCTATCTATCTATCCATTTATTCATTTATTTATTTATTTTTTACTCTATTTCTTTTTTTCTCTCTCTCTAAGCCTATGTATATATATTTTCAACACACTCTAAACCACTTAGACTTTTTAAAAACTGTCTTTACTGTATATTTATTTCTTAACTTTTTCTGTCTCTGACCACACTTTTGCTTGACTAGGGTGGTTGACTCCACCTAGATTCTTCTATTTCTTTCTGTTTCTGACTACACCTTTAATCTGCCAAGGTCCTTGGCTAAAGATTAAAGGTTGGTAGGATGGATGGATGGCTCCAACCAGCTCCTAGTCTAGAGTCATAGAATTTAGCTTTTTAGCCTAGGTACTCTGGGCAATTTTAGGGCCCAAATAATCACCAAGTAAAGCTTTGCCATCTGCTGCTCATTAACTCCATTTAAGTATTTGGCAGCAGGGCCTCTTAAAAGACTCAGAAGTGTTTTGCCTCTAAGGCTGAATCAGGAAGCGTCTCTTAAAAAAGCCAAGCCTCAGTTTGCCTCCAACAAACAGAGCTTATCCAAGAAAACACCACCACTATGAAGCCATCTTTGATTCTGTTCCCTTTTTGTCCTTATGAACAGAAACCTTAAATACATCATTAAAACTTTTTGCTTATATTTGAGGCCCCTGTAAGATTTCAGGAACAAGCCATTTTACAACTTAAGCTGTACTCCAAAAGCCCGCCATTGTAGCCCAAGCCCATGTGCCTTACCAGGGCATCTCTGTACCATGGCTCATGTGAAAGACACAACTCAGAAGCTGCTTTTGTCTTCATTTCTGTTTCCCTAGACCATTTTTAAGCTTTCTATGGCTTTATGTGGGTATATTTTACCCATGTTGGGCTGCCATTTGTAGTAAGAGGTTTCTGGACTAGACTTTTGTGCCTACACTCAAGGTTAGGACCTGCAGACCCACACCACAGTCCCACAGAGACTCACAGACTCTTACATTAATTTTACTAATCGGCCTAAGGACCAGGTATATAACTTGCTAACTCTTTACCCTTAAACTAACCCATGATTCTTATCCTGTTCAGCCATGAACTCATAGGTGGGACAACTATTTACAATGTAACATCATAAATCCACTACAAACTGGCCGTACTTTTAAAAATTAATTTATTTGTTTTGGTATGTAGTTCCAGCTGGCCTTCAACCTATAAATTGTGTAGAGTTTTGATTTTTAGAAAAGTTTTCTTTATAATCGTATGCTAGTAGATATATACTGTTTTCTTTTTCTTTTTTTTTTTTTTTCCTGTTCTAATAAAAGTGAAACCTTGATTGTCGTTTAGATGCCACCAGCAACAGCAAGACCAGGTTCTCGTGGTGGTCCCTTAGGGACTGGTGGAGTTTTGTCATCTCAAATCAAAGTTGCTGATCGTCCTGTAACCCAACAAGGTTTGAGTGGAATGAAAACTGGGATGAAAGGTATTTATTTTATGAAGATGAAATATTTTGTTTTAAAACTAGTACAGCACATCTTGATAAATGAGAAGTGTAGCATGTAATTCTTATACTTTGACTTTATAACATTGTTGTTAAATAATAGAATACACGTGAAATTGTAAACCATAAAGCTGTATGCATATATACATACTTATAGATGCATATGTATATACACATACACACACACACACACACACACACACACACACACACACACACACACACACATACTTTGAGCTTCATTTTTTCGACCATGGAGTTTTGTTACAACTGGAAGAAATTTGAAGAAAAATTTATGACTAGGAATTTGAATTTCATTAGTAAATAAAATTATTTTGAAATTCTTTTTTATAGCTTTCACCTTAGAATGGTACTTACTGGGCCAGTGAGATGGCTCACCAGATAAAGGTTCCAATGCCAGACTTGATTATCTGAGTTTGATCTCCAGGAATGACAGGATGGAAAGAGAGAACCAACTCTCACAAGCTATACTCTTACCTCCACACATGTGCAAAGGCACACCCCATACACATAAAATTTAAAAATTTTAATATAATAAAAATTTTAAATAATGCCATTGAAAACTTTTATTAGGAGTTAAAATTTTTTCTTTCTCCATTATAATGACTAAGAAAGAAAATGAGACTGACATGTTTCTCTCTAAGGCATATTAATGTATATTTTTTTATTTATTTTTGAGAATCTCAAAAATAGTTAGTGGGCTTACATTTACTATGAAACTGAGGGTAATCTTGAATGCCTGTCTTCCTACCTCACCTCTCTCAAGTGTAGATATTTTCACACTTGGCTTAGATTTGTTTTGTACGTTCTTTTTGGTGTGACACTGAAGCTAGGACCTTGTGTGTGCTAAGCAATTGCTCCACCACTCAGCCTTAGTCCTAGCAACTAGTACTCTATGCTTGTTTCAGAAATTTGATCGCAGTTATGTTTGAACCCAAACCATGCTTAAAATTTTTAGTTTTTTTTTTTTCTTGTGACTAATGATTTCTGAGGACTAAAGATAACTCCAGAGGTGCAAAGTTAATTTTAAAGATAAATTACAATAATGATATAACCATATAATATTGATAAAACATTATAAGTTGTGGACAGAGTTTTTTGTTGGGACTTCTGGTCAGCTCTGTCCTGCCAGTCGCAAATAACCACATACAGACTTAATATACTATAAATGCTTGTCTGAAATCTTAAGTTTGTTACTAACTACCTCTTACAGCTTAAATTAACCCATATTTCTTATCTAAGTAATGTCACATGGCTTATGGTTTATTACCTCATTTTCTACATGTCCTGATTCTTCAGCCTCTGACTGGAGACTCCTCGGATTCAACCCTTCTTTGCAGTCCTAGTCTTGCTCTCCAGCTGGTCTCTTTCTGCCCACCTATAGTCAAGTCAGCTCCCTGTTACCTAGTGAGAGCGATACACATCCACACTGTGCAAAGATTGTTCCACAGCAATTAGTCATCTGGAGGGTTTTAAGTAGTATGAGATACTTATATACATTATGTGAAAATATTGCAGAGCTTTATTGGAGACTTGATGATCCCGGAATTTCAGTGTCTATTGTAGTCCTCAAGCCAATTCCCTTTAGATACAAAGGGAGAATTGTGGTTGTTGTTGTTGTTGTTGTTATTATTATTATTATTATTATTATTATTATTATTTGTGTGTGTAGGAGGAGGCTGATGAGATACATGTGTGCCCTAGTGCATATATGAAAGTCAGATGATAACTTTCTGGAGTTAGTTTTCTCCTACTGTGGGTTCCCAGGATCAAATTCAGGTTTTCAGACTTGTGTGGTAAGCACATTTACCCACTGAGCCATCTTGCCATTTCTTACCACTATACTTTAGTAGTATGGTATTCCTTTCAGGACAGTGAATTTTCTTATACCATATTGCTTACTAAGTAGAAAAACCATTGATTATTTAGAAATTTTTGCCTAATTATTATTAATAATACAAAAATGAGTGTCTCTGACCTTCACATGTGTGTTATGCCATATGCACCCCTTCATCACACAATCTAATGATAATAAAATAACATTTTTTAAAAAATCCTTTTGTATTACTTTTTTCTAGGCTCCCATAGGTCTAATTTTTATCTAGTTAGTTTGTCCTGTAGTGTCTAGTTTCTTTTTGAAAATACTGTATCATTTTTTTTGAATTATATATGTATATGTGTGTATCTATGTGTGGGTCTGTGCTCCTAAGTGCAGTGTGCAAGCTAGAAGAGGCTCTCAGATTTACTGGAGTTGTGAGCTGACCAATGTGGGTGCTGGGAATTGAACTTGGGTCCCCTCGGACAACAGTATGTCTCTTAAACACTGAGCCATTTCTCCAGACTAGTCTTGTTTCTTAACAGCCTCACTTTTAGTCCCATTCTTGTGGTCTAAATTCAGCCTCCTTTGTGTCATGGTTCTAGGATGTTCATCTTCAGTAGTTCTTAGTGATGTATTGAGGCATTCATGAGGAATGTCAAAGAATTGTGGCATGTAGTGGTGCTTATGCTTTGGATTTGTTATTTTGGTTATTTTATAACAGAGCATTAATATTCACATTAAAACTTTATTTAGGTCCCCAGAGGCAAATTTTAGACAAATCTTACTATCTTGGACTTCTTAGGTATGTAAAATAAATGTTTTTTTTTTTTTTTTTTTTTTTGTGTATGATCTTGGAGTTTTAGTTGTATTTATTTCAATAATTAGTTATCTTTTGAATTCTAAGAATTTTATATTTGAACATAATTTCTGGTTAATAGACTATACTACATAGTAATACAATTAGACTGAAATTTGGTACAAAGAGGTACATTCCAGTCCCCACATGTTGTGTGGGTACATGTGGATGCTGGCGATGACCTTGGGTGTCACTTTTCAGACATCATCCACTTGTTTTTGAGACAGAGTCTCTTTGCTGCCCTGGAGCTTGGTAAGTAGACTAGGCTGCTTAGTTGAACCTCAGTGATCCTCCTGTTCATGCCTCCTGGGCTGGGATTACAAGAATGGACCACCAGACCAAGCTGTTTTTTACATGGGTTCTGGGGATTTGACTCAGGTTTTTGTGCTTGCAAGTACTTTATCAACAATGAAACTGTCTTCCTAGCCATAGGTTGAGAATTTATGGTTTTATTTAGTAAGCTGTATATTTTTGTCAGTCTGTTTGTGCTGCTGTAATAAAATACCAGAGACTCATTAAGTTATAAATTAGAAGACTTTATTTCTCATAACTACAGAAATTGGGTTGTCTTGTGATCAAGGCACTAGGAGCTTTGATATCTGGTTAGAGCCTGTTCTTTACAGGTGGCACCTTCTTATCTTTATAACATGGAAGAGCAAAGCAGGACTAACAAAGCTCCTTCCAGTTTTTGTTGAAAGGCACTAACATCCATGAAATAGCTTTCATGGCCTTACTACAAACTGAAAGGCTCAATTCCCTTTTATAGGGGAATAAGGGATTTAGACAAGGTCTTTCTACATAGCTCGACTGTCCTGGAACTCACTACGTAGACCAGGGTGCTTCTAACAGAGATCTGCCTCTGCCTCCAGAGTCCTGAGATTAAAGACGTGCACCACCACTGCCTGGCAAGTTTCATTGTGAATTTTAGAGGGAACATAGACTTTAAATTATATCATGAAGTTCACCATTTTCCTGGAGTGATACTAATCTTTTATTCTTCTTAGTATTATCCTGAATATATTATCCACATACTGAAATATCACTGATTGTAATAATAAGAAAGGAAAGAAGTGTTTATTTATTAATACTTTAATCATCACAGGGCTTTATGTAAGCATATATTTGGTCATTTGATACATGATTGTCCTAATCTTGACTAATTTATAAATCCCCTCCCCTTTTTTGTAATTATTTTGAGTTGGGGCATGTTTGAGCCTTGGCTGTCCTGGAACTCATTATGTAGACCAGGCTGGACTCAGCTGATTAACCTGTCTCTGCCTTTTGAGTGCTGGAATTAAAGGTGTTCATCACCATGTCTGGCTTCAGACCTTTTAATAAGGTCTCTAAATGAAAAACTTTGAAAGAAATACACTATTTAACTTTATGTGTCTAAATGTTATACATGTATTTTAGGACATGTGTGCCCTTTGCCTGAGGAAGTCAGAAGAGGGCATTGGATTCTCTGGAACTGGAGTTATGATGGTTATGAGTTATCATGTGGATGCTAGGAACTGAACTCTGGTTTCACCTACTGAGCTGTATTAATTATTTTCTGTCTAATAACTTTCTCTTCTCAGATGTCCTAGTGATATCTCCATTTTCCTTTAATTGGTTTTATTGGTTTTGCTTCTGTTTTTGAGACAATGCCTTACACTAGCTGATTTCAAACTCACTGTATCATCCAGGCTGTCCTCAAACTTGTATTGATCTTCCCGCCTCTGCCTTCCCTGCATTTTGGGATCAAAAGTGTGTGCTACAATGCCTGGCCTGTTTCATCTTCTTTGATGATTAGAGACTATGCTAGTTAATTTATCAGATGAGATAGTTATCATTCTTAGTCACACAAACACTCTGAACCTATTTTTAAAATTAATTTTATAAAAGCATACATATTTATTAAATTAATTTTATAAAAGCATACACATATGAAAAGTTTATTTTGTTTAACTAGTCTTCTGAGTTAGAAGCATTCCTAATTTTTTTCTTTTTACTTAGGAGCAAAATAAGTGAACTTACAACTGAAATTAATAAACTTCAGAAAGAAATAGAAATGTACAACCAAGAAAATTCAGTGTATTTGTCTTATGAAAAGAGGTGAGTATTTTTACACTTAAAACTTGCAAGATCTTTATTATGAGTACAAAGCACTGAATATCAATTCAAAGTTCATTCAGTATTGTAAACATAATTTATCAAATATGGCACCATCCATAAGGTTCTTAATATTGATATTCTTATTTATTTGTGAATGCATTTGCTTTTGTTTATAGGGCAGAGACATTAGCTGTTGAAATTAAAGACTTTCAAGGACAACTCGCCGACTACAACATGGTACTGCCTCTTCTCAGAATTTCTCTTGATGGTTTGCTTTTGTGCTCTGGCCACCTAAAAATATATTGTAAATGCCAAGTAATACCCAACTACATATATATTTTTGTGAAAAATTGAAAGTGTAAAAATATAGAAATTAAATTACCTTTAATTTTTTCTTTATTTCCTTCCCCAGAAATAACTTAGCTTAACAGATTGATAGGACTATTTCCAATTTTGTTTTCATCTTAAAAATTTATTTGAAAAAAATATTTATTTTACCTACTATTTATTTATCTCTCTCTCTCTGTGTGTGTGTGTGTGTGTGTGTGTGTGTGTGTGTGTGTGTGTGTGTGTGTGTGTGTGTGTAGGCACATTCATGGAGGTCAGATGACAACTTGTGTGAGTCACTTTTTTTCTACCGTATGGATCCCAAGAATCAAGTACAGGCACCAGCCTTGGTAGAATGGACCTTTACTGGCTGGGACATCTTGGTGCCCCACCTTTTTTTCAGACACGTATAAATCATACAAAAGCTTCTTTTCTCTACAGATGTTTGAATAGTAATTTTTTCAGGCACTACAATTTATTAGTTATGGATGATTTCATTGCTATAAAAACACCTTTACCCAGCTATGGTGTGCTGTCGTCATGAAATTGAAATGCTTACTTAGCATACTCATTACTTCCATTTATTTGTATGTTTAATTTTCTGGGCATTCTGTCAAAATAGAGTATACTTAAAAAATTGTTCCATCAAGGATGGTTCCCACTGAGGACTGTCATCTTAGTAATTCTGTTAACTCCCTGTCTGTGGAGTAACACTACTTTCTAGCATCCGAATTTTCTTCTGTCTAATTCCTTAGGCACATTAAACAGTTTATGGTGTGTTTATTTGATGAAATCACTAGCTTTTGTCTCCACTGTTGATTACATAAATTATAATTAGTTAATATTATTAATACTTGCTAATTAAATTTTGCTAGCTATTTTATATTGTACTTCTTTTTGTTCTAAAAAAAACACCTTGAGACCCAATATTAATTAGTATTTTCTTTAGTAAGTATTGTTTTACATAATTTATTGCTTTAAAACTTTAATTATGTATATATGTATGTGTGCACATGAGTGCCATTACCCTCAGAGGCCAAAAGAGGGTGATAGTGTTGAATCCCTGGAGATGGAGTGATAGGCAGTTAGAACTGCCTGATGTGGGTGACAGGAATTGAACTCACATCCTCTGTAAAAGCAGAACATGCTCTACCTGCTATGCCATCTTTCTAGCACCTGATGTTCTGTTCTAAATATGAGAAACTCAAAGATTTTATTTAAAAGAAAACTTATGCTTTTAAAATTTTTAAATATTAAATATAAAATATCAAACAATAAATTAAAATAATTAAAAATATTAGTAACATGTAAAACATGCCATTTATGAGTTTAATGAGCTAATTTTTTTAATGGAAGAAGTTAATTATTGATCTGATATAACTAGCATTCAGATATTTTAGGTTTTTACTACTACTAATTTATATTACAAATACAAAAAGTTTTACATTTAAAAATATAAAATAGAGATTAGGATGTTATAAATAAAACAAAATAAAGCTTAGTATTTTATCATCGGCCACACATAAATAGCTTTTTACTATTTTGATAAGTTTTTTTTTACTAGTTTGACCTTTTATTTAGAAAAAAAAAAAGAATCTCACAGTTAAAAATATTCCTAAAAACAACAAAATTCTTCGAGAATACCTTAATTCCAGCACTCTGGAGGCAGAGGCACTCACACCTCTGAGTTCATGGTCAGCCTGGTCTGCATAACAAGTTCCAGCCTAGCCAGGATTATAGTGAGACACTGTCTCAAAAAATAAATAAAAAAATATGATAAAATTCTGGCTCTGCTACTTGCTAAATTTCTTTAAAATGTGGCCTATAATTTATACTTGCTAATAGTATTCTGAAAACTGAGGCAGGGTACCTACCAGACCCTAATCCCTATCTGGAACTGGAGAAAGCATGATGTTAGTTGTTGATGCCTGACTTAAAGATTAGACTTAACTACTGTACTGTTTATGCGTGCTCTGTTGCTTTATACAGAAATTTTAATGAAGGTAAGTTGTTCTATATTTTCAATAGTTTTAATTTCTAAGCCAGTTAGTATTTCCAGGAGGGGAAAACACAAGTGGCAGATAATTTTCAACAATGCTTTTTCTGTTTCAGACTTTTCTTTGTAAACTTGGTCTTTTCAAAGCAGGAAAAGCCCTTCTGTGTTCTTAAAGGAACAGTAGTTCATCACTTCTCCCTTTTCCACACCAAAGATTTAGTTTACTTCTTGGTATGTTTTGTTTTTCACTGTAGTTCAATATAGAAAGTAAGACATTTGTTAGTCTGAAATTAACACTGAAATAACTAGCTATTTATGAAAATAAGTGTGTACATTAAGACTTACCTAAAACATTGAAGCTAACAAAAAGGTGCTTTTTGTTGTATTTTTGCTTTTAGTTGGTAGATAAACTCAATACCAATACTGAAATGGAAGAAGTATTGAATGATTACAACATGGTAAGAAAATATATAAATATAAGTAATAATTATATATAAATTATATTCTCTAAAATAAAGCATTAATCTAGAAATGTTTTGGTAAAACCTTATGTGCATTCGCAGTGGTTATGACTGATTCTAAATATCAAAATTATGTTTCACTGTTCTTTTATATCCCTGTTGCTGTTGGAATAAATGTTTTAGTATCTGTCCATAAAACTGTTTCAACTGATCGTGCATTAGGGAAGAACCTACTGTATTGCTTATATATATACATATATATATGTATGTATATATATATTAGTTAATTATTTTGGTTTATAACTTCTGTTTTTATAAATGTTTCTTTAGGTTTTATTCTATACATGGAATTAAAAATAATATCTTAAAGGATCTTCTTATAGTTTTCTAAATTATTTAATATAATGCATGATGTTTTGTCTGCATATATGTCTATGCCTTGTGCTCTTAGAGGTCAGAAGAAGACATTCAGTTGTCTGGGACTAGAGGAACAGATGATTGTGAGCTTCCACATATATGCTGGAAAATGAACCTAGTCTTATTGGAAGAGCAGGAAGTGCTCATAGTTTTCGTAGCAAGAAGAAAAAGGAATGGATATGATATGAGCTATAGCTAATAATTTTAACTTTGGTAAATGAGAATTTGTGTTCAGTATTCATGTTAGTATCTAATTTGTTTTCATTTTAAACATTCGGATAAAATACAACGAATTTCTATAGCTTATAACTTATTTACATGATCAAAGAATTTTGTGAAAATAGCAATTTTTTATTTTTCATTTCATTTTATTTTTTTCCCTGAGACAGGGTTTCTGTGTGTATCCCTCAGTAGACCAGGCTAGTCTCTAACAGGCTGGTCTCTGCCTACCTCTGCCTCTTAAATGCTGGGATTAAAGGCATGCCTCAAATCAGCCTGGCAAAAATTCCAGAATTTTAAAAATGAATTCTAAATTTGGGATTCTAACATACTTTAGTAAATTATTTTTAGTTTTACAAACTTAGAAACAAATTTTATTGCTAGAAATAAGTATCAAAAACTTTGGAGAATATTCGGTTATTTATTTGGGATAGGTCCAGATTCAGGTCTGTGTGCATAGTCAGCTGGAGTACTTAGGAAATCGTGAAAGATTTAAGAACAAAATTGTGTTGATTTTAAATTCAGCATATGAATAATCAAGTATTTACTGAACATACAGTATGTTCTTGAAATTGTTTTTACATAAATTAAGTTTAAATTTATTAATTGAACAGATCACCAAAGAAAGATATATTATTTTGGTGTGAGCTTATATTGTTAATATAAAGGATTAACTTATTTGATAGTGTTCTTTGTTAATTGAAAGTTATGTTGTTGTTTTCTAATCAGAGTAACTTACACAGAGAGTTTGGTTTGATGGTAACTTTTCTTTAAAATGACTAACTTCTGTGTTAACTGTTTGCACAGCTTAAAGCTCAAAATGATCGAGAAACACAGAGCATGGATGTCATATTTACCGAGAGACAAGCGTAAGTTCAGATTCATAAATGAGACTTGGTAGGTGATTTAACTTGTGAGTCATTTATCTTCACAGAATTTTAACTTTTTCTCTCATTCTGCTTTTTAAAATTCATTAACTAATTGTTGGATTCTTAGGAAGCAAATATCTTACTTTGTAGTGTAGGCTGCCTCAAACTCATAAGGATCTTCCTGCCTCACCATTTTAGTGCAGCAGATAAGAATCTGGGCTGGTCCCCTAGTGTAGCCTTTAATCCCAGCACTTGGGAGGTAGAGGCCTGCAGATCTGTATTAGCTCCAGGACAGCCAGACCTGTTACCACAGAGAAACCCAGTCTTGATAAAGCAAAACAAACAAACAAAGAATCACAACTGGAATCTTATTGACCTCGTATATATTTGTAATATAAAATGTATTTTTAAATTTACCATAACATTTCAATAGAAAATTTATCTTAATGTCAAATATATGCTATCTCAATTTATTCCCAAGGAGCTAAACTTTATACAAAAGAAATGATTACCCAATTTTATAAATATGATCTCTGCTTCTGAAAACTTTAAGATGAATTACGTTTTTATATCTACTCTTCGAATTTATCATGGGCTTTAAACAAGTTTGAATTATGACATTATAGTTCTACCTTAATGAAAGAAGTTATTGGTCCCTAGGCTTCGTTCATTAACTGACATTGATGATAATTATATTAGTATTCTATGCTTTCTATACATTATATGTGTATTTACACATTATTTATAAAGACTAAATATGAACTAGCTTTGATTTCAGTAATAAAATGTAACTATTTCCTACAAAGATAATAAATTTGAATTAAAATAATTTTTAAAATTAGTTTTGTCCCGTACTAAATACATCAGCATAAGTAAATAAATAGGGTAAATGTAAAAGTTGAGCTATGCTGTGTGTGTGTGTGTGTGTATATATATATATATATATATAAAACATTCTTCTCCAGAAGTTTACAACTTTTAATACGTTTGAGAGCAAGGGTAATTATCAACCAAAATTACCAAAATTTATTAACACTAAATATACTCCCATGTTACTTCTACAGTAAAAAAACCTGATGAGGAATAGGTTGTTAAATATAATGATGAAATATTTGGAAGAGAAATATAATTCCTCTGTTGATTAGGAACAAATGAGTATCTTTCCCCCACCAATCATTAATACTGCAATACATAGCTTTTTTTTTTTTTTAAGTATGGAAAACCTGACAGTCCCTTTCTTATTCAAAGAATACAAATCTCTTTCTTGAAAGTTTTTCTTGCTTCCTTTTATCCCTTTTCCTTCTCTTCTTGAAACCATTGAGCAAATATATACTACTTACAAGGTGCTCTTGTAAGTATTAGAAAAATTACATATGCAAACATATAAGTTGTAACTGAATGCTTCAAAGAAGTTAAAACATGTGTCCCTATTTCATTATTTTCAGAATTTATGCTAATACTCAAATTGTATATATAAAATTTTACAGTTACATGTTTTAAAAGTATATATGCTGAAAACAAAAAGTATTTGGTCATTAGGCTTAATCTTGTCTATGTGTATTTAGAAGGACAAACATATAGACAGCATATAGATAGCATATGGAAAAAGCTTCCATTTTGCAATCATTTAATAATGTGGTTTGATTCTCTGGTTTATTATGGAAAACCTGTCCAGTATAAGCTGGTTGTAGGTATAGCCTCAGCATATGATTGCAACAGTGTTTATATATTAAATATATGATTTTAATTGAATTATCCTGCTAGCTTGGCATTGGCCAACTTCAGTTATCCTTTAAAAGCATCTTAGTTACAATTTTATATTTATTTTTGCTCAGTCATATATTTACTAGATACTCAAATAATAAACTGTTTAAGAGATCAGGTGTAATCTTTGCTTGTTTATAATTATATTTTAATTATATTTTAACTTTCACATATTCTAAGCAGGGTATAATATTTTAGTAGAATGATAGATTATTTAGAAAAAGATACCTTAGTTATGTTTTAAAATTTATACTTCAAAATTTATAATTCATAGGATTAGATATATGTATAGTTTTTGTGTTACTATAAACATGAGAACATATGTATTAACACAAATCTGTCTTTTGGTTCAAGGAGGAATATATTTTATTTTCCATCTGTGGCCATTCCAACTGAAATGTACTATTTACATGGCCTTTACATTTTAAAAAATTGATTTATTGTGTGTGTGTGCATGTATGTATGTATGTTGGCATACATGTACCATAGTGCACATGTAGAGGTCAGAGGACAGCTTGATTCTCTCCTCCCATCATGTGGGTCTGAGGATTGAATTCAGGTTGTCAGGCTTTGATGCGTGGGCTTTTAACTACTGAACTATCTTGTCAGCATTGTTTATGTAACTTTTCCAGAGGATATTTTGGTAATTATGACAAAAATCTACACTATTGGTCTTTTTGTAAGATGTTGTCATGAATATATATATATATTCTTTTGAATATCTTTATTAAATAGAAATATACCATATGCAAGAAGATAGTATTAAACATACATCATTATATAATATTAATTTTACATGTCAAGTGTGGTAGTTCCTCATTTGATGAGGTATATTTTATTGACTAAAATTTTAGTATAATTTCAGACATTGCAGCACATGTATTTGTCAATACAGAATCTACTCAATTTACTTAGTAAATAATCGTCCATAGGTTTTGTTTTTACTAGTTTGTAGTTTCCTGACTACTAGTAAATGCTGGACATGTAGACAAATTATTCAATTTTTAGCTGACCAGAATATGAGTTATTGCATTTGTACTTGCTTGTGCAATTCAGTAAAAAAATAATTGTATGATGTTTACGTAAGATTCTAATTAATACAAAGATCTGCTGGTTATAGTTTTGTTTGTCAAAAATCTTTTTGTCTATGCTATAAGTAGACTGATAATATTGTTTCAGAATTTCAACACATTACAATTATTTTCCTTCCTGTACCTCATTGATATCTATATATCTGTCTTCAATAAACCCGTCATCATCTACCACAAATGAATGCAACTGTTCGAATATTACTGTGGTGTCTTCAGAGTTTGTATCTGTTATTTGTGAAAGAGAACTTGGGTTTCTAGTAAGCCCATTTTCGTAAGTTTCTGCCTCATGCTCTTCCAGGCGATGGTGATTGTAACTAAGCAGAATATTATACCACACTGGACACTTGATGGCAACAAAGATGAGGAATGAAGTTAGCAGTACAGTGATGACAACACCAACCAGGAGAGCCCAGCTTTTTCCAAGAGGTTCATGTTCTTAAATAGAAGAGAGAGATTTCGTTAAGTTGGCAGAAGTCAAGCAGTTAAAACCTGTCTCAAAAAAAGCTTTAAAAAAACCAAAAAAAAAAAAAAAGTCAAGCAGTGTTAGAAAAGAACACACTTTACAGTTTTCTTTGAATTAAGATTACTAATACACTAAAACAAAAATTTTTCAGATAACATCATTTTCCAAAATGACTAAATGTTGAGAAATCCTAATTAAAATATCCAGGATGTTCGAAAATCTGTAACTAACTCTCTAAGTACTAACATGATTTCACAAGTGAAAATTCCATAGCAGTCTTCAAGAGCCATAGCAAAAACACAGATGCCAAAAATATTTTATAAAATTAACTTCAGACTATATGCATATGGTATTTTTGACAGTAAATGAATTTTGTGTATAGTCTTTAATCTTCTCTCATGTATATGCAGTAGTCCATTTTAAAACAAAAGCCAGGTATTGTTACCAGCTCACATATAACCATTAACATACTTGTAAAGTGTAGTATCTTCACTAGTAAAATAGTTAGCTAATACAATTTCATGTGCATGCTGTCTAATAGAGTATAAGTTGGAATCCCAGTATTTTGTAAATCTTCATTGAGATGAATTGTTGTTTTACATTGTTCATAGAAACTCAAAATAGTGAAAGAACTGTGTGGATAGTCCAACAGGTTCAGCAATAGTAATGCTCAAAATCAGTACATTACCTGAGTTCTGTGTTAAGTTGTTTAAAGCATTATTAGAAGTTGAATTCCTGATGGACTGAACATCAATATAAAGATCTTCAGTTAAAGTGGGAAGAAATGCTGAGTGGCATTCATCTGTAAAGGGTGCTGACTTGATGCTGTAGTGCTTTAGGTCATCTGGGTAGCTACACATGGTGATGCTCTCATTTTCTGGTAAGGAAATATATTAAGATGTATTATAGATAATAGAAGTGGTTCGTAACACTGCTATTTAGAATTTTTGATAAGTTGGTCTCATTAGAGAGATAGTAAGGACTGAAAAGGTATCTTAGTAGTTAAAGTGTTAGCTACTCTTGCAGACAAGCTTCTAAAGGGTGGCCACTGACCATTCTTAACTCCAGTTCTGGGGGATCCAGTGCCCTTTTCTGACCTTTGCAGATACCAGGTCACACATGGTGCAATACATATATGCAGACAAAACATTTAAACACATACTATAAACTAAATGAACCAAAAATTTTTTAATGTAAGAAAAGAACTCTTGATGAATTTGTATGTCAACATGAGTGTTGATGCTTATCCCTGTTATATAGGTTAATTGCAATATGTGTTGTTTAGTTTGTATGTTAGAAAGTTTTAATATTAAGATTATTGTTATTAGCTGGATGCTAAGAGCATAATGTGCCGTTAGCAAAATAAGGCAATACCATGAGTTCAAACCCTAGTTATATGGAAAGCATATAAGCAGACAAAACTAAGGCACCTCTTTTTGTGTATTTAGTGGTACAGTACTCTAAAGAATATATAGGAAATAGTTGAAGAAAAATTAATCTCACTGTATAATTCTGGCCGGTCTGGAACTCATAGAACTCAGTCTGCCTCTGGCTCACAAATTCTGGAATTAAAAATATGTACTACCACACCTGACATGTAAAATTAATATTATAGAATAACTCTGTATGTTTAATACTATCTTCTTGCATATGCCAATGTTTACATTACCACCTCCCTACCTGGTGGGTTGAGATTGTGTTTATTCTGCAGTTTCTTTAGGTGATTTTTGCGCTTTGGTTTGATTTTTGGCTTATTTTTTTAAAAGATTTATTTATTATGTATACAGAATTCTACTTGGATGTATGCTTACACACCAGAAGAGGGCACCAGATCTCATTACAGATGGTTTGTGAGCCACCATGTGGTTACTGGTAATTGAACTCAGGACCTCTAGAAGGACAGCCTGTGCTCTTAACCTTTGGGCCATCTCTCTCTCCAGACCTGGTTTTGGTTTATTTTTAACTGTGCTAGAGATGGAAGTTCAAGGCCTGAGTCTGCCACTGAGAAATATTTCCAGCATAGCTGTTTTCTTTGATCTGTTCTAATTCAGACATAAGCCATCAGAACACAGTCACATTGTCTTCTTGCTTACCTAATGTCACATTAGACTTGTTCAGCCAGTTCTGCAACTCGAGTAGACTACAGGTACAGTTCCATGGATTTCCATCCAAAGTTAGTAACTCCAGATGTAATAGTTGTAGTGCATCTAAGTGGCTTATCAAGTTGCCTTGCAGATTCAGAACTTTCAGGTTGTTTAGAGGCATAAATGTATTGGGATTCAGTTGTAATATTTTGTTTTGGCAGAGATACAACTGTCTTATTTCATTTAGGCCAACAAATGAGCCCTGTTCAATTACACTGATGGAATTTCCACAGATATTTAAAATTTCTAGGTTGGAGAGATAACTAAAACTATTATTATATATGGCAGTAATGCTATTTTCCATCAAGTAGAGCTCAGTGAGTAGAGTGTACATCTTTAGCACCCTGATGTCTGAGGCATTCAGAGTGATCTGGTTATAACTGAGATCAAGGATGGTAACATTGTTACTGATACTCTCTGGAATCAAGGAATAACTCTTTCTGGTGAAATTACATTTGACTTCCTAGAAAAAGAAAATAGAAATCCTTTAATCAGGAAAAATTCTAACAAGTAATTAAAATCACATATCTAAGATGAGATATTGTATAGATATAATTTTGGAAAAATACAATGTGAAAAAGAGCAAACATGTTTATTTTTAGAGATGAAATATAAGGTAAATAACAATTTTGTTGGCTTAATCAAGAATGTTGGCATATGCCTGTGATCCCCACTCTTGGGCAGGCTGAAGCAGGATGCTAACAAATTTGAGGCTAACTAGCTATACAGTGAGATGCTTTCTCAAAAAACAAAACAAAAGCAAAATATCCTCTAAACAGAACAAAACCAGCTAAACAAAACAGACTAAAACTTTACTTGATGTTAGCATGCAAGATAGATATAAATGGGAAAGTTGCTGAAAAGTATTTTGAAGTTTGTGGAGATACTGTCGCATACTTAGGAATATTAAATAATTCAAATAAATGCCCCACAATCTCTTTATTTAACAGCTTAAAACTTTGATATTTTAAAAGTAAATTGCTTTCTATTAAATATAGAAATGCCAGATGTGGTGATGTACACTTTTAATCCCAGGTAGAGGCAAATGGATCTCTATGAGTTCAAAGACAGCCTGATTTACATAGTTGTCTCAAAACAATATCAAATTAAATCATGATTGCTAATGAACTATAAAACAAGAAATAATTTCTGTATATAGCTATACATTGAATAAATATTCTTGCAGTTGAAATAATAATGCAGTCACATGGTGATAAGTTATGTCAGTGAGTTTTTTGTATGATTTTTGTTGATTGACATGGTAGGTTTTTGTTTGTGTTGGTGTTGGCTTTATAGTATATTGCATGATCTGGCCAACCCCTGATCATCTTACCCTATGCTAATACATTCTGGATTACAGGTATGTCAACACAACTTAGTTGCTTAAAATTTTTATTTTTGGAAGAACTGAGGATTGAACTCAGGCATTATACAAAAACTCTCCCATTGATCTCTATCACCAGGTTGTATCCTATTTATTTACATTATTAGTATTTTGTGTATGTACAGTTGGTGCTTGAGGAGGAGGTTAGATGTAATTCAGGTCGTCTTGCTTGCACTAAACCATTTACTCAGCTCTCTTGCCCCCATTCTAGTTTTGAATTGGTTTATTTTTTTTTTTTTGTATTGAAACTAATTTCTGCTTTTATAGTGAAAATTTGCAGAATTCCTCTACTTTATTAAGTTTTTTATATGTGTATGTGTGGATTCCTGCATGTAAACATGTGCATCATGTGTCTGTGGATTCAGATCTCCTGGATCTGGAGTTAGAGATACATGAGATATAAGCCAACATGTGGGTTCTGGAAATGGAACCTGGGTCCTCTGCAGTAGCAGAGAGTGCTCTTAACTGCCAATTTTATTCCCAACATGTTATGGCATAAGTGGAAGCAGAGTATAGTTTTCAGGAATCAGTTCTCACTTTTCATGGTGGGTTTTGGAGATGGAGCTCAGGTTACTACTTTTGGTGGCAAGCACCTTTAGCTGTGAAGACATCCCACTGGTTCCCAAGGGTTAATTTTTAGCAGTTTGACAGTTGTATTTATTTTTCTTTTGTTGGTTTTTTGCTTTTATGTATTTTGCCACTTTTTTTAAACTATTGGCTCTAAAAACTTACTGTTTCAGCCAAGCTTCTATCAGATAGTAATAGCATAGAGAACAGCCAAAACAAGGTCATGAAGTGTGTAACTGTCATATTGAAGGCCTAAAAGAAAAGAGAATAATTTCATTTTAAGAGATGAACTTTAGGGGTTGAGGACATACTGATTTCCTTTTCCCACTTTACATATACTTTTCTTTTAAAATATATAAAATGTGAAGCCATCTCATAGCCTTTATTATCTATTAATTTAACAAACTTTATTAGTCCCTGTGGACACTGAAACTCAGTATTTTTCTGGGGTGTTTTAGTAGCTTCATATCTAATGGGAAAAAAGCTCATTATAAATTTAAATTTTAAAATGTTAAATATTAAAATGTTAAATTTTTCCAGCATGTATATAGTTTTAAAAAGCCCAGAGTAATGTATATTTATAATTATGTGCATACTTAAGTATATATTTAATTTGATGCTTCTTGATATTTCAATTTTGGGTGTTGTATTGATACTATAGGTTGATTTGTAGTGGTGGAAGATAAAAATGACTACTTTTCTTTCAAGTATCCTCTGCCTTAATCTCCAGTTCATTGGGTGTTTACACTCTAACAGATAATGAATTTTGCCAGATAAATATTCAGGGTTTATAAAATAATGATCACATGTAAATTATTGGTTACTGAACCATGTAGCATGATTACGTTCTCCATTTTAGACTTTTTTCTTGCTAAACTGAGTTTTTTAAAAATGTGTTTAGTTTTCCATGTTTTGTTATCATAGTTATTTCTATGCTCTCCCCTAGCCAATTTCTCAGTAAGTAGTGCATAGTAAATACTTCCTCATTGTCAGCTACATGAAAAACCTCTCCCAGAGCCTGTTGCTGTGCTTAGTCTAGACATGCTGACCAGCAGATGACATTTCCACAGCTCTTCATGCCTGACTTTGATATACAGATTCCTTGTAGTCTTTGTTATGGATTCATCTTTTTTAGAATTCTTTGTTTTATTGTTTTGGTTTGTTTGGTGGGGCATCAACGACGGGAAGGACCATTTAGTTGTTTTTAGTCTTGAGAGATTTTGGCTAGAAATTGAATTCTTGGTAGGAAATAATTTCCCCTCAAAATACTGATGGCCACTGTCCTACTGTCTTTAAGTTACAGTACTTATGGTTTATCTCACCCCTTTCTACCTGGCCTCCCTAACCCTCAAAGTGCCCAGTCAGGCGCTTTATCATGATCCTGTGCCTTTGAAAGTTTGGCTTTGTCGATCAAATTAAGTACCTGGTTGTCCCTTCAAATCTGAGGTTATATCACTCAATTCTGAGAAAATTAATACTGAATTATTCCATTGACTGATTATACTATTTGTAGAACTGCCTAAATTAACTATTATATATTCTGGAATTACTTTTATTTTTCAAATCAGGGGTCAGAGCAGAGCTACGGAGGATGTGTCTTCTCCTCTGCTTCCAGAATACCTGATAATGGTAATTTCTGGACAATTTAAGTTCCTGAAATAGAAATCAAGTAGTTTTTCTGTTTTTTTTTCCCCATTATTAACATGGAAAAATTTTGTTTTGCAGTTGCCATTTAACTATTAACTTTCAGACTTGTAAGTTTTATTACTTTCTTTTTAATCCAGTCTCTCTTTCTTGTGAGTTTATATTTCCTTTACCTTTAACTTGTGTTGTGGCCACATTTTGAAGAGAAGTCAAAATTTATACGTGTATCCAATATGCTGCGCAATGTAGAAACAGCCTTTTATTGAAAAGAAATATTCTTATTATTTATTTTCTTTCATTCATATTTTTATTCATGATGATGTTTCATATTTTCTGTCTACCTGTTTTCTCAACGTCATCACATGTTTGAAAGGATAGGATTATTTCCTGTCATCTTTAGGTATCTTCTAAATTTAATATCTTTTTAAAGCATTTGTTATACTATAGAGAAGATTATTGCATCCAAGCAAGAAGTAGAAAAACCAAGTAGAGTAAGAAGATTCTTTTCACGTTACTGAAGCTTGTTTGCGAATAGGTGTAAGAATGTATTATTTTTCAATGCTGGTCTGTTTTTGTTCACTGGCTTATTGCTTTCAATTTGTTGATCTGTCTAGCTTTATCTCCCTTCTTCTTTATTGTGTTTTCAAGTTTGCTAGAAAAGCGTATTTTGCCTCCTAGATTTTATGCAATACAAGTTTTATATTATACACATTTTATCATCCTTTTAGAGCCAGAACTGGGATCAGACTACAACTTACTCCACACCATTGGCCATAAAAAGGAGATGCTTAGGTCATTTATGAAAGCTACCTTACTTGTACTTAATGATCTATAGGAATAATTGTCCAGCTTCTTTGATGGCTTGTACAGCTGTCTGGTAAACTTAGTACTGATAGCCCAGTGGTATGTAGACATGAGTGAGGAGGGGTACGTAGTGGAGAAGTGCTAGATTTTCAGGCATATGGGATAAAGGTGGTTAAAAAAGTAAATAGACTACAAAAAAAATTAACTTATTTAAGTGAAGAGTTGGTGTGGAAGCAAGTGAGGGCCGTGCATGGTATTATAAGTTTTTACTCCCAACTGTGGGGAGGCAGAGGCAGGTGAATCCCTATGAGTTTAAGGTCACTCTGATCCTCATGCTTTCAAAACAGCCAAGAGTACATAGAAAGACCCTGTCTCAGTAAACAAAAAACTGATGAAGAATAAAGTGGAGTCAAGGTAGGGCTGTGAGCCAGTGGTGAGAAGGAGCTAAAGGATCATGTTATATTTATCATCTAGTAATTGTTTTTGATAGTGTACTGTAAGAAAATTATGAAGATTAAAAAAATTCTTAATGAATTTTAGAATTAGAAGCAGCATATAGTCAAGGTCTGTTGTCAGCATTTCTGCAGCATCTTTGTTTAAAGTTTTAACCCACATTGTCTACAGGCGTTTTCAGACATGCTTGTGTTTTTTGCTTGTGGAGAGAGCAACAGAGTGAATTTTAACCATTGTGATGTTACATAAATTCCTAAACAAAAGCATTTCTTCAAAGGTTGATTTAAAAAGAAGACAGTTAAAAAGAGTGAGAGAGTTAAATAAGGCCATTTCTTTTCAGGTTTTTCACAATTTGAAAGATATTTTGAAATGATTTTTGGTTTTAAAAGAATAAAAACAGGAAGAAATAGAGCATCAGTTTCTGTTATCTGGTTTATGGATTTAAGAGCCTTTACACAGGAAAACCAAATGTATATACAATGGGATAATACCAGTATAGAAATCATGTTCTTATGAAGTTTCCAGTACAAGTTTAGGAATTTTGGCTTGCTTTTCTATGATTTACTATGTGCAACGAGATACAAAAGATGCTATACTTATTTTGATTTTGCTAAAAGTTCAGAAGTAATTTTGTCCTAGAGTATTTTATATATTTAGACCACCATACATTTGGAGTGAGATATTAATGATCAACAGTTATCCTTATTCCTTTCCTCAAATACTATGTGATTTTGAATTTAAAAAGTTAAATAATAAATAACATGTTGGAAATTATTTCTAAAACTGTTTAATAGTAATAATTATCACCCAACTTCAATAGTTTCAACTAGTGAGTCTTTTTATCTTGGAAATTTGCTTTAAGATTAAAGTTACTTTAGACTTCTCTAATTAACATTTTTTTAAAAAGTTCTTAAAAGTTTGATCAGCCAGATGAAAACTTTATAACTTTATTTTTAAAGAACCATTTGCCATATTCTAGGTTCATATTATTTCTGCAGTAGACAGCACGGAAGTATGATACGTTTTTTTTTCCTTTGTCACTAAAGGCAAGGATTGTTCTATAGCTTTAACAAACTTATTTATTTTAACTCAGTAACAACTACCAGACCTTAAGTATGTAAGATCTTACCTTTGCTTTGTTGTTTTTGTATCGAAGACAACTGTTCAAGACATTTATTCTGACTCTTCTACAGCATTAGAAAAGCCTGTGTCAGATGACTGCATTTCACTTCTTTTTAACCTTTGTACCCAGTGAACAAGTGATTAGAAAAAAGCTGGACTTCCTTAGCAAAAGATTGACTAGAAGCCTAATTTCTTAAAGACATCCTTGACTTTTTTTTTTAAAACAGTTTGCCTAGTTTTTGTGTTTTGTTTCAAAATTTCACCAAAATATTAACATGTTTGTAATGGCTTAAAGTATATAATAGTAAGAGTTTTTAGTAGATGTCTCTAAAGTAATATGGGTTAATTGTAAAGCTATTTTTTTATTTTTTAAGATTCAAATGAAAAGTATACCACCAACTTTTATATTCCACTACCTTTCAACATTGGTGTTTGCTCATTTTTATGGTACTTTCTTTTATTAGTCACTTTACTGCCAGGCTATAAAGGAGCAAAGTGCTCAAGTCATCCAAAGACCTGACAGCCATTATATGCCTTCAAGAAATAAGATACCTTCCCTGTGATGTAATCTTAACCCCTGAAATATGCAATTAGCTCCCATCTAACTGCAGTGGACATAGGAAGAAACAGTGTTGGATTATGAAATATACATGTTTCCCCCCATTGGTGTTTTAGGAAACTTGATAAAATAAAGATATAAAGAAATGGCACTTTCTACTTCAGATTTCTGTGAGCTCATGTACTCACGTAAATTTTGAAAGCACATTGTCACATTGTAATTATAGATGGCCAGAGGGGAACTGTCTGTTCAACAGTGAGGCAAAAGGAAATTGAAAAGGATGTATTACATTGCCTTCATATTTTATTTGGTTATTCAGAGATGTTTTTAGGATGAGTATATAGAAGGTATGTGGAGCTAATGGGCTTATCTACTAATTGATTGAAGACAGTAGAAGTTGTTATCGATGAGTGAAGGCCATAATGATAGGTTAATCAGATTCTTGAAAACCAGTGAGGAAATTTATGATCTGGGCACTAAAATTTAAGTTAATCAAACTCACTCTTTCCATTTTTCTTTCTTCTTTTTGTGCCAGGCTCTCACTGTGAAGTCCTGCCTGGCTCAGAACTCCCTGTGTAGACCAGGCTGGCCCTGAACTCAGAGATATGCTTGCCTCTGTTGCTCAAGTAGTGGGATTAAAGGCATGAGCCACTATAACTAGCAAATAAATCTCCTCAGCTTTCTTTAGGTAGGCCAACCATATTCCAGGAGAGGCTTGACTCCAAGGAGAATTGCACAACCAACTGCACTGGATGGGGCAAGAGAGATAACTCAAAAGCTGGGGAGAGGGAGCTATGTGAGGATAGACAGGTCCGATGTGGGAGGAATGGGGTAGGGTCGAGATACGTTACATGATTCTCACAGAATTCATAAAAAGAAAGTTTCTCTTCCCTATTAGTAATTGACTACAGAAAATAAAATACAGGGTGCACTAGTATTTTTTATGATTATATTGTGATTGCATATTTAGGATAATCATGGCTATGTTTATACAATAGTTACATTTTTTAGGGAGTTAATTTATTATGGTGTTACAATGTTTGTTAAATACCCATTTGTCTAGTTAGGATTTTTATTACTGTGAAGAGACCACAGCAGTTCTTATAAAGAAAACATTTAATTGGGGTGGCTTACTTAGATCAGTCCATTATCATCATGATGGGGGGCATGGCAGCATGTAGGTGGATGAATTGGAGCTGAGACTGCTACATTTTGTAGGCAACAGGAAGTCAGCTGACTGTCACACTGAAGGAAGCTTGGCAAAGGAGACCTCAAAGCTGGCCCCCACAGTGACATTTCCTCCAATAAGAATACTCCTTCTAATAGTGCCACTCCCTTTAGGGACCTTTTCCTTTCAACTACCATACCATTGTATTTAAAGCAAGAGGCAAAAATGCTTAACACATTATTGATCTTAAAGTATATATACTTTCAGTTTTTATTGGAAATTTATTATTATTGTTGTGTATACACATGCATATGAGTGCTCAGCTGACATGGTGAATGTGTGGATTTGGTCCATCTGGCTTTGGGTTCCATGAATTGAAAGATTATCAGGCATGTGCAGCAAGCACTTTGATTCATTAAGCCATTTCTTTTTAAAAAAAAGTTGAATTGTGGGGCTGGCACAATTGCTCAGTGATTAAGAGCACTTGTTCTTTTAAAGAACTGGGGTTTAATTCCCAGCACCCACATGGTGGCTCACAACTCTCTGTAACTCTAGTTCTGGGTATCTGACAACCTCTTCTGACTTCCATAGGCACCAGGCACACACATAGAGCACATACATTCATGTATCAGAACACTCATTCACATAAGATAAATAAAATCTAAAAAATTATTTATATTTCAGTGTAGCTCTCCATATTGGCCAGTTCAATCAGGGCTGCCTTGCTTTAAATGATTTATATAGTAACTTTCTATACAGAGTTTAGTTTAATTTGATTAGAGAATGCTATGACTAGCTGGTGTTTGAAAATCACTATTTTAAAACCAAAATTTACTTTTAGAGTATAATTACCAAAAGATTAAGTGAACCTGTATATGTACAAGGCATGAGCGATTGTGATGTGATAACCTTTCTATTTTATTCATTTAAATGGTGAATAAGAAAACTGAATTTGGGCGTGCAGAAGAGAAAAGTCTGTGCTAATAGGATCAAGTTTTATATACTTTATAAATATAAGGACTTCTTTCATATACTGTGGTTGACTTTCTTTTTAAGTACCTCTAAATAAAATTATTTGATTTTTCCCTCAATATATTAAGAAGAACATTAAATACTATTGATTTCAGGAAGGAAAAACAAATCAGAAGTGTAGAAGAGGAAGTTGAACAAGAAAAGCAAGCAGCAGATGGCATTATCAAAAATATGTCTCCTGAAAAACAAGTCAAGTACATAGAAATGAAAACCACAAACGAGAAACTGTTACAGGTACTATTACCCTGAACTGTGTTCTAGGCATGTAGCATTGTGCTAAATGTACTCAGAGTACAGTTTGAAAATCAACATCAGTGTCTCTGAGAACTAAACTGGTCTTGTTCAACAGAATCTCATAACAAAGTCCTCAGCTAATTCCCATCATCTTTGAAGTGTGAGAAGCACTAATATAGGGTGCATTTTATTTTGCATGGTGTTCTAGCTTTTAAAAAATAATCAATAGTTTAGTTCTCTGCATCTTTAGCTTTATATGTCATAAAGGTACATGGAAACACTTAGATGAGCTTACTTATTTGAGACAGTGGCTACCTTGAAACTTGTTCTTTAGACCAGACTGATAATGAACTCACAGAGATCCTCCTGTCTCTTTCTTCCTAGTGCAGAGATTAAAGGAATGCACCACCACACATGATCTAAAAACGTAGATTTTTATGGACTTTTAATGGAAACATTAAAGGGACTTATAGGCCAGAGGCACATTGATATTTGTTCCCTTTATTTCCTCCCTGGTTAATGATCAACAACTTTTTTTTTTTTAAATCTATTATGTCCATGATTGTTTGTAAAGGAACAGTTTGTGTGTCTGCAGATAATGCTCTCAGAGCTAACTATCACCATGCTTATTGAAGCCCAGATGACACTAACCTGATGGATTGCTAAAACATTGGGCCAATAACCACCCAATAAGGAATATTGTTTATTTCCCAGATATTCCTTCATTTAATTTTAGTAGAACTTTTTTTTTAAAGATAAAATTTATTGGATAAAATGAGTCATTGAAGAAAGAACACTGTAGAAATACCAAAGTATTACCAAAGCATATTCAGTTTTATACTGGGGTTGTGAATGACTCATCAATAGTTTCTTCTCTTTCATCTCCCTCTTCTTCTCGCCTTCTTCCCCTCTATGGTCAACTCCCTCCCTCTCTCCTTCCCTCCTTCTCTTCCTTCTTACCTACCTCCCTCCCTTCTTACCTACCTCTGTCTTTTCTTCCCTCCTTCCCTCCTTCCTAGCCATCTTTCTCCCATTGTCCCCTCCCAAATATGTGTAAGTGTTGGCCCTAAAAACAGTTAGGTAAAAGATGTGAAAATGTGGCTAAAGATTAGAATTTTAAAATTTGATTTTGAACAATGACATCATTGGTTTGAAGATTTCTGATAATTACTATGATCAGAACACTGCTAGAATAATTGTGACAAACTTAGGAAGTTTCTTAAGGTATGTGGGAAGGATTTTGGAACTAATGAAAGGAACTGTCCTAAATAGGATAAAATCTTGGTAAGTTGTAGCCAATATGGAAAGATATAAATTGAATATATTTACAAAATTTATTAATTCATAGATGAGGTATTAAAAATGAAGAAAAATTATTATGTTACATTTGTCTTTTTCTCTCTTAGGAATTAGATACACTTCAGCAACAACTAGACTCATTAAACATAAAAAAGGAGAGCCTAGAAACTGTGAGTAAAAGTCATGGGGGTGCTTTTCTGTCACTAAGCTCTGAGAGACAATCGGGGAACATTAACTGAACTCATGCACTGAGCCATTTACTAACAGAAGTTCAATGCATTTTCTTTCCATTCTGGACCACAAAGGTTACAGTTAGGCAAGAAATACATTGGATTTTTTGTTATTGTTTTGTTTCTCTAGTACCTATTGTATACAAAGCAAATCATTGCTTTTTATACTTATCACCAGTATGTTCATTTACTCTTTACAGCAACTGTAATGTTTTTAAAATAGCATGAAACTTCAAATAGGATTCATGTTTGGAATTGTGATGTGGCACCTGTAGCACACCCCTTCCCCCTTACACATACATCAATACCACCATTTTGATTGTCTTTGCATAATCTTAGAGCTAATTATTTTAAAGTAGTGCATTGTGTAATGTTTATGATTAAAACAGCTTTGCAAATGAATAGGCTGTTTTCTGGGGTTATTAATAATCTCCACTGAAAATGGACGTTTTTAAGAAAAGGTTTATTTTATTTTATATCTATGAGTGCTTTCTCTGCATGTATGTTTGTGCACCAGTGCATGCCTGGTGCCTATAGAAGCCAGAGGGGAATATGTAGTTCCACAGATCAGTCACTCAAAAAACATTAGGTTAAAATGTCAATATATTCATTGTTATCGCTGCAGTAACTTCTAGCTCTTTTTATCTAAAAGAATTTGATCCCATTTGTTTCATTTTAGAGATTATTCTTGTGAAAGTGGAGCTGTGGTAACAGTGGAGACAGTAACTGGTCTCCCTGCATTAGTTTCCCAGTGCTCCTGTAACAGGTGGTCACAGCCTGGGTTAGTAAAACCGTAAACATTTATTTTCTTGTGGTTGTGGAGGTTAGAATCACATGTGTCAGCAGAGTTTGCTCTCTCTGAGACTTTGCAGTGTTCTAGTTTCTTCCTAGTCACCAGTTACTGACAGTATTCCTTAAGCTGCTGCCTGTGCTACCAGTTTTATTCTCAGTGTAGGCTCTAGTGTCTAAGGACATCAGTCATGTTGGATTAGACAGTCTCATGACTTTATCTTAATTTTATGTCTCCACAAAAGACCAACTAAGATTTCCCTTTCTGTTCTCAGGAAATAGCACACTCCCAGGTAAAACAAGAGGCTGTATTGCTCCATGAGAAACTGTATGAGTTAGAGTCCCATCGAGACCAAATGATTGCAGAGGACAAGAGCATGGGCTCGCCAATGGAGGAGCGGGAGAGGCTGCTCAAGCAGGTACAGTGTGTTTATCTATTGGGGGTTTGTTTTGTCTTTTTCAGACAGGCTTTCTCTGTGTAACCCTGGCTTCCCTGGAACTTGCTCTGTAGACCAGGCTGGCAAACTCCCGTACAGTAAACAATAAAAACGTAGTCAAATGAAAATTTATTCTAAAACTTTAGAAATACCTTGAAAAGAAAAGATTAGAGGCAGAAAAGGAGAGAGTGCTCTTTATTTGGATTGCTAGTTAAACCTGGAATTGAAGTGGGGCCTCCCAAGACTTGGGAGGCAGAAACAGGTAGATTTCTGAGTTTGAGGCAAGCATGTCTCAAAAAATACATGCATACATACATACATGCATACATACATACATACATACATACATACACACATACATATATACATAAATACATACATATATACATACATACACACATACATACATACATAAATACATACATACACACATACATACATACATGCATACATATATACATACATACATAAATACACACATACATGCATGCATGCATACATATATACATACATACATAAATACATACATACATATATGCATACATACATACACATATACATACATACACACATACATACACGCATGCATACATACATACATAAATACATACATACATACATACACACATACATACATACATATATATACATACATACACACACAAATACATACATACATACATACATACATACATACATACATAAATACATACATACATGTATGCATACATGCATGCATGCATAAAAAATTGAGCTTAAGATAATCTAAGGTTAATAGGTGTGTGTGTGTAATTAATTATGTGGCAGATAATGTTAACTAGTAGTATGTGTTAGGTAAGTGTCCTAGTTAGAATTTATATAGCTGTGATAAGCACTATTACTAAAAGCAACTTTGGGAAGAAAGGATTTATTTCACTTAGACTTCATATCATAGTTCATCATCAAAAGCAGCCACGGCAAAATTCAAAATAGGGCAGGAAGTCTGGAGGCAGGAGCTGATCCAGAGGCAATGAACAATTGCTGCATACTGGCTTGTTCCCATAGCTTTCTCTGTCTGGTTTCTTATAGAAGCCAGAACCACCAGCCCAGGGATGTTCCTATCCATAATGGACTAAACCCTTTCTATATCAATCACTAATTAAGAAAATGTCATATAGGCTTGTCTACAGCCTGATTTTTAAAAATTACTCATTTATTTATTTATTTAGAGACAGATGTCTCGGTACCCCTGACTGTCCTGGAACTCAGTATGTAGACCAGGTTGGTTTTGAACTCATAGATATCCACTTGCCTCTGCCTCATGATAGCTGGCATTAATGATGTGTACAGTCACACCTAGCTTTATAGCCTCATCTTGTGGAGAGATTTTCCCAATTTAGGTTCCCTCCTTTCTGATGACTCTAGCTTGTATCAAGGTGTCATAAAACTAGCCAGGAAAATAGGTAAAAGTATATTTGAGGAAGAAGGAAGGAATCTGTGAATAGTTTTTCAGTGATGTTCTCTTTCAGATAGTCTAATAATGAGCTATACTTTAAATACTATTTTCTGTTTATGCCTGTATAGGTTAAAGAAGATAATCAGGAAATAGCCAGCATGGAGAGACAGTAAGTACCTTTGAACCAGGACATTTTATATTCGTTATATCCTAAAGTTATTATATTACATGTTTTATGGGTACTTTTCTTATAGTTCACATTAATAATTTAATATTTATTGAACTTTCAATCTCCAGTTTTTAAGTCATTGCCTAGTATAATTGTTTTGAAAAATAGCTATAATAAGAGATTGCTCATATACGTCATATATTTAAAGCATACAATTCAGAACTTTCTGTTACATTTACAGTTAGACAACCAGTACCCCCAGTTGAGTCATCCTAGCAAAATCTTATAACTTTTAGCCATTGCTTTCCTTATACTTCTTACTCTTTGTCACCCTATATTTGCCTATTCTGGATATCTTATATGTGTAATCATACAGCTTTTGGTTCTCTGTGGTTACATGCTTTCATTTAGCCTAACATTTTAAGGGTCATCTGTGGTTTAATTTCAATTAACATTCTGTTGTATACATATGATATGTTCTATTTGTTCATTATTTTTTGACTATTAGGAATCATATTGACACGAACATCTATAAGCTGGTTGTGTGTGGGCATTTATTTTCACTTCTCTTGTATAAATGCTCAGGAATGGGATGGCTGGCTTATGTGGTTTATGTTTTACTTTATAAATTTGGGGTCCAGTCTAGATGAAATGACTACATAAAAAGCATTGTACATCCTCTACAACTAGGCCTTTTCCATTTCTGCCTGCAGTGTGTGAGAGCCTAGTTTTGTATACATCTTTATCACTGGTAGTAGTAAAGTCTTCACTTTGATGATGCTCATTTATGTTCTTTCTTTTGTTGCTTCTAAAGTCCATTAATATTTTTTAACAGGTTAACAGATATAAAGGAAAAGATAAATCAGTTTAGTGAAGAAATTAGACAACTTGACATGGATTTAGAGGAACATCAAGGTAATGTTTGTGGTATATTTTTGATTTTTTAAAAATGTAATTAACATATATCTGTATACATACATATTGTGATCTCATTGAGTTCTTAGCATTTATTATTTCTCTGTGATGTTCCTAACTTTAGTAACTGAAATATATCTACCAACTTTTATGAGTAGTATTAAAACAACTCCTTGAATTGACCAAAATTTTAAGTTACTTACTGATTGTGTAAGATAAGTATTTAGTTTTCTGAAGGTTTTTTTTTTTCTCTCTAATGGAGGAAGTGATAGTCATGTAACAAATCACACAAGCAGCCCAGAGAGACTTGCTTTTCTGGTTGGGCTCAGTTATGAGGGAACAAGCACTGCTTGTCCAGATTTTCCCCAGCTGAGGCCTTAATAGTAGAAGTTCTGTGGTGGGGTATGTGTGTATGGGAGAGGAGGTGTGGGTGCCGTAATTCCTGACCAGCTTTCTTAAACTTTTTGTTCACTTGGATTTTAAAGGTGGTATTTATGTCTTTTTGTTTTCATATAAATAGTATTTGTTTCTGCTGATTCATTGCTTACCTGGACAGAATATTCTACAAGAAACCTTTGAATCCTAGCTAATCATCTTAAACCTGTAAAAGCTTCAAGAAGTTAGTAATTTGCTAAATTTTCCAAGTTCGTAAGTAGTAGACTAGCCTTACACCAGAGTTTTCCTGACTCTGAACTCTTAATTCTATTGCCTAAGCCTAAGTTTGATTCAAAGTACTTCATTGGTGCAATTAAAATCTTTTTTATTTATTAATAGTTCTATCTACATGTGGTTACTAATGGTCTTAATAAAAGGTTTCTAAAGGAAGAAAGTAAACTTGAATTATGCTTTAGTTTTCTGATCTGGGAAATGAGTGCAATGGTAGTGTCTCACTAAGGTTTATGTATTAACTGGCATTTCTGACAGAGATAGACTTATAATAAATTAATACTTTGGTCATGTTAGTTAAAAATGAATTATATTGTTTATAGCATGTTCTAAAGTGTGTATATATTAGAATGGCTCAGTCAAGCTAGCATATACATTACTTCACACATTATTTATGTAATGAGAGCAACTGAAAATCCACTCCTCATGTTCTTTAAGAATATACTACATTGTTTCCTGGCATGGCAGCATATACCTTAAATCCCAACACCGGGGAGGTAGAGGCAGGTGTGTCTTTGTGAGTTTGAGGCCTATGACAGCCAGGGCTACACAACAGAGAAACCTTGTCCCAAAAGAACCAAGATGTGTCGGGCCGTGGTATATTTATACTTATGTTGTACAGTGGATCTCTTCAATTGATTCTCATTTTATTTGTATCTTTTTTTTATGTTATTTCCGTACTGCTGGTTTTTAAATATGTCGGTTTATTCTGAGAAATCTGGTGTTTTCAATTTTAGAAATGTGTTTGCATTCGAAATATTTTTCTCACTAAACAATAATTTATAGTTTTCTTTTTACTAAAATGATGCATTTGGGAGGTAAAATTTATTATTAATTGAACTTGTAAGATAACAGAATAACATAATGCTTTGCTTTTTGCTTCTGTTTTCCTTTTTGTTTCAAACATTTGTGTTTTTTATTGATGTAGAATAAAGTAATCCATAATTGTGTAATAGTGATAAAATCACATATAAGTGTATGTAAATGTATAATATGTAAACAGATGCATATATGTATATTCACAGGTGAGTGATGCATCCGAGATTGTTGTTGCCACTACTCTGCTGTGATACTCCTTGATTATTGCAGCAGCTCAGGCAGGGGTTTGTAGAAGGTGACTTGTTAGAAGGTTACTTGTTAGTTCAGGACCTTATTACTTTCTGCCTGAACTATTGCAGTAGCCTCCTAACTGGTTACTCCACCTACATTCTTGCCCCTTCTCTGTTTGTTTATTTTGTTTTTGGTTTTGTTTTCCAGTATAGTTCTGCTAGAATGATTTATGTAAAATGTGGCTTGATATTCTTGTCCTGCTTAAATATGGTTTACCTTGATGCACAAGATAACAGAATTTTTTTATGTCAAATTAGTTTTACTGTAGTCTGATTCTGTGAGTCTCCTATTCATTCCATCGTCATCTCTGCTCTGTCCCCTTTTAAACCAGATATTATAGTGTAGTTCAGGCATGCCTAGAACTCACTGTATACCTAGGGCTGGCCTCAACCTCACAGAGCAGGGATTATAGATATGAACCATCATGCCCAGCTTTATAGCAGTCTATTAATAATAGTCTATTTCTGCTACCTTATATTTCTCCTTATTACCATTCATTCAGCTATATTATTCCCTAACCTTTTTGCCTTCATTGTTTTCATTTTGTTTTTCTGTTCACCTGACTAAATTCTTATCCTTTAAGATTTAACTCAGGCATCCTCTTACTGAACATAACTGTGAACTTCCTTCTCTAACTATATTCTAGACTTAGCTGAGTAACTTTCCTCCATATTACTAGACCACACTGTGTATACAGTTGCCTACTTATGTGTTTGTCTTTCTTCTTAGACTGTAAGCCCTCAAGGACAGGGTCTACTTCTTGACTCACTTCAGTAATCTAGTTCATCAACATTATATCTGGGAAGTAAGTGTTTGTGGAACAACCTGAGCAGTCTATAGTTTAAGAGAGGAGGAACTGTACAATTGATCCAAAGGTGAACCAAAGGTTCTTTGGGTCTTCTCATTGTAGGATATAGGTATGCTCTCTCCAGAGAAAACTTGACTACAAAGATTTTATTAGTTTTCCAGAGGATCCATAGTTTGCATTCATGTTTTCCAGTAGAGTGGTAGATTTTTATCTGTATCTGCATTTTGACCTGGGATCATTAGTTTTGATCGTGAACCTAATTTAATTACAAAGCACTTAGTGTATCTGTGAGAATGTTTCCTATGATGACTACCTTAGGGGCAAAGATCAACTGAAATATGGGCAGTACAATTCCATAGGGTGGAGATCCAAATAGCATAAACATTTTCTCTCTACCCTGGCTCACATGATTTGTGCTGTTCTGCTCCACCATACACACCTCCCAAACAAATATTTTCTCTTAAATTGATGCTAAAAGTGAAAAGAAAAAAAAACAAAACCCAACCAAACAAAAAACTTTGCTGGAAAATTGATACCAAACTGGGTGTGTTGATTCAGGTTGATAATCCTAGTGCCCAATCCTAGTGCCCAGGAGGCTGAGGAAGGAGGATTGCTGCAAGTTCAAGGACAACTTGGTCTATATACTGAATCTCAAGTCCCTCTTTACTTGCCCCTCCCACTAAAGAAAGTTTCTACAAAAGGAGTGTATGTGGTCATGACTAAATTTGATATGCGATTCTTAAGCTTTTGGAATTGAGTTATAGGAGGGATTTAGAAAAATTTGAAGAAATGATCTGAAGAATGCCAGTAATATTATAATTCTGGTAGGAATTAAGAGCAGATGCCAACAGGAATGCAAATAATAAAGAGTATTGTTACAGTGGGGTTTCTGGCCCTGGGTGACCTGAGGTCCAGACCCACAGACCTGCAGCCCCAGACTTTTTAGCCACCTGAAGCTGCTCTGGCCCCCAGAAATGATTCAGACGCTTATATTAACTTTATGCTGTTTGGCCTATGGCTTAGGCACCTTGCTAGCTAGCTCTTACATCTTAACTCAACCCATTTTCATTAATCTGTCTGCCATGTGGCCCATGGCTCACCTGTGTTCCTTACATGTTTTGTTTGTTTGTTTGTTTGTTTTTTGGATTTTTTTTTTTTTTTTTTTTTTTTTGGCTGTTGGGTCGATCTGTCTGACTCTGCCCTTCCTTTCCTACTTATTCTGATTCCCCACCTACTTCTTTTATGGTGCCTGTCATGGGCCAAAACAGCGCCTTTATTTAAAGATTTATATTCACAACATACAGAACAACATTCCCACATCAGAGTATGTTCATGATTTAAATGGGTTTAAGACTCAGATCGTGCATATTTTATTCTGGTAATGAACTTTTGTGCTTTTTCTGTGTCCTGAGCTTATGCATGATGCTGAATTTTAAAGGACTGACTAGTTAATTGGAGAAGAAAAAATTTCAGGGGAGCACAGCATTCAGGTGATTGTGTAGCTTATGCTAGCTGCTTTGTGCCAGATTGACAGTGAGAACTGTGAGCAAAATGTAGAGCAGAAAGATGTGAAAACTTACCCTGTCTCCAGCAAATAAAGTTAGGGCCAAGCAAAGTGTGGTCCTTAAAGAGATTAAAACAACCTGAATCACTTAGTAAATATATCTTTAAATGCTCCTTTTTTGTTTTTAATTCAGTCCTTGCTACATAGCCCACACAGCCTCAAAATCTTGGTGATCTGTTGACTCAGCCTCCCAGCTGTGCACCAAATTACTTTTTAAAGTGTTAATTTTGTACGAGCAAAGGAAAACATGGAAAAATCATTATTGCCTTGGGTAAGAAAATCAGTAAAACTATAAAAAAAAAAAGTAGGCAAAACAGGGTATTAATAGAGCCTTTTCTCTCAAGGTTTATATCTCATAGTCTTTCTCACTCACCCTATTTCTGGTGCCAAGGAGAAAACCAGGGTCGCATGTATAATAGCCACTTGCATTTAGGAAAACAATTGCTAGGAAATACTTTATTTTCATTATAAATTAATATTTGAAAGTTTACATTTCATGCTTTGTCCTTCACAGTAACATTTCTTAGTCAATTTAACCTCAAACTAGACCTCTATTTGTTCTTTACTCTTACATTAAATAAATTCTGATAATAACAGTGTTATCATTATAATGTATGTTCAAACTTTTTGTGGATTAGGTGCTTAAGTAATTACCCTTCTGTGCAGAATTAGTAGGTCTTTGACATTATATTGTTTTCAGCTTTACCCATTCCTAGCTAAGGCCAAACTTTTTCAGGTCTGCTAAATTAGTTCTGTTTTTATTTTCCAAAATTCTATTTCTACTGTCTTCTTTTCTTTTCTCCATTCTTAGTGGTTTATACTTTAAAAAGCAAGCAAGCAAACAAAAAAAGCAGCTTTTTATTGTAGTTTTAAGAGGGCTTGGATTGGAAGGTGGTATTCAGCTGGCCACAGCGGTACATTCCTTTAATCCCAGCACTCTGTGAGTTGGAGGCCTGGTCTACAAAATGAGTTCCAGGACAGAATATGTGTTCAAGCTACCTTCTTTACTAGGAAGTTGCTAATTAGGAAGTTGACTTAGAATCTTTAAGAGTTCATTCACCTTGAGTGTAATTCATTTTTCTGGTTTTTAAAGTGTTTTTGTAGATGTGTGTATGTTTAATTGCAAATGTCCATTCTCATACTCTTCTTATTGACTTTTCTATTAGCTTCAGTCATCCTTTCCTGCTCTTAAAATTATTATAATTTCTTTTAACACAATGTGGTAGCTAGCTCCTATAATCCTAGGGTTGTGAGGAGGAATCAAGACTTCAAGTTCAAAGGACATACTGCAAAGTGAAACCCTGTCAAAAACAAAACAGTGGCCAATCTTGAGTACCGTGGCATGCCCTTGTGGTCTCAGCTTCTCAGAAGGCTAGGTCAGAAGTAGGTAGACTAGAGGATAGCTGGAGAACGGGAATCAGAGGGGAAGCTGAGCAATGTAGTAAGACCTTGATATATCTATCTGATATGTATTTGTTGTAATGAATTTAAACAATAAAAAAAGCATATGTAGTAAAAAAGGCATCTTTTCAAACACATCCAAGTCTTCAGAGGCAATCATTGTTTATGTCTAGTCTTTAATTATATTTTTAAATTTAAACATTTTTAAATGAAATAAAACTGTAGAGTTTTAAGCTTGAATATTTTTTAACTATTACATCAGTTTCCTTCCTGTTGCTGTGATAAAATACATGAGAAAAAGCAACTTAAGGAAGAAAAGGTTGGTTTTGGCTCACAGTTTGAGAGGGAACACAGTCCATCATGGTGGTAGGAACATTTCATCCTCACAGAGCATAGTGAGATCCTCGGTGAACTGGGACCAGGTTATAAAACCTCAAAGCCTGCCCTGATGCACTTACTTTGTCTAGCACAGATTTACCTCCCAAAGGTTATACAACTCCCCAAATGTACTGCTAACTGGGGACCAAGTTTCCAAACATATGAGCTTATGGGAATATTTTATGCTCAGACCACAAACTATGTAATGCACATCATTCCACATGAAGCTAAAGGCTCAAGAATGATGCCTAGTGCATATTAAGCACTGTGACAACCACTAGCTGCCATCACAGTTGCACTTATATAGTATTCACTGTCTCAGCATTGACATTAAAGGTATTTCTAATTTTTCATTATCAAGAATTCATGATGGCATATGCCTTTAATTTCAACACTTGGGAAGCAGAGGCAGGTGGGAGTTCATGTTCAAGGCCAGCCTGGGTTACTTAGTGAGTCTGTGGACAGGTGTTATATAATGAGATCCTAACTCAAAACAAAACAAATAGTGATGCCATAGATATTCTGATACATTCGTGTTTATTATCATGTGCATTCTACAAAACTAATTTCTACAAGTGAAATTCTAACCAGAATAAGTTAGTCATTACTTTTAACTTTGTTAATTTCTCAAAAGATTGGCCCATTTACTACAGCTAGAAGTAGTATGTGGACATTGTTTCTCACTAATGCAAGCTATAAAAATGTCCTAGTTTTTGTTAAAGTATTATAATCAAACCATGATAATTCCAAACTCCTGTGACTATTGCCAAGAACCTGAACGTGCAGTTTTACCAAGATCCATAAGGTGGGGCTAATCTCCTGAGAATCTGTATATGTTAGCATGGTACAGTTAACAAAGCACAGTCACATTCACACAGTTTTGCAAGAAGAATTTTTGAAATTTATGCTTTTATTTGTATAATGCACTATTACCTCCGATTTGGAATAGATAGCATGATAAGTATCATGTGATTATTAATCTGTCACAGACTAAATATAAAATATGGAATTCGGTAGGATATCCAAGCTAACTGAAATTGAAATAGGAGAAATTGTCATAGCCCGCTCTGCATGAAAATGTTAGAGAGAGTCTGAAATAATAGCTCCAATGTGGTTTCTTTCCAAAAGCATCTAAAACAATAGTTTGCATTAACAAAAAATTGGTTATATAGACTGTAGGAAGTAGTAGTCTTCTTGAAAGATAATGAACAAAAACTCATCAATAGTAGAGATCAGAATGGTGATAGAGAAGCTATTCCACAGGAGGAATAGTAGAAGGAGATATTTGGCCTCAGTCAGAGAACTCAGATAAAGAAAGAAATTGATCTGGACGCTTAAATTGTAAGCCAGAGAGCAGTGGAACTACTATGGCTGTAAAGAGGAAAGGTTTGTTGTAAATATGGAACTGTCTCGTGGCTATCTCTCCTGTGGTAGAGAATAGCTAGAGGTGTTTGGAGGAGTCCAAAACTGCTATGACTGCCTCTTGGGAGCAGAGAGAAGTGAGGATGAGGGAGCCTTGCATAATGTAAAGGGCTAATAGATGCAGGGAGACAGGTATGCAGTCCAGAAGCCTGGGAACTAGGAGACTAGAAGAGCCTGGGTTGCTTTGATATTCACTACAAGTACATGTTAATAGGGACCAAAGGAGCTTTGGGCTTTGATATGTACCACAATTATTTGCCAATAGGGAACCAGCTGCCGTGTTCACTAAGAGGCAAAAGGAAATAAGGGAAGTAGTTCTTCCTGGCAGACAGAAACATGGATTTCTGGTGAATGTCCATCCTGAACTAAGCTCAGACTGTGTTAGGTCCCAATCCCCAAATCCCCCTAAATGATAGTTCCACTAAATGACAGTTTGGGCTGTGTTCTTCCTGCATGTGTATTTGTACACTATGTGGGTGCAGTACCTATGGAGGTCAGAAGAGAGCACTGGATCCCCTGGGACCGGAGCCCTAAGGCATTTAGTTGTGAGCTGCCATGTGGGTGCTAGAAGTCAAACATCTGGAAAAGCAGCCAAGGCTCTCCAGTTCTTTAATTTAATTTTTAAAAGATGTGTGTTTGTGCTGCCTTTGGAGTACAGGAGAGATTGTTGAAACTTGTGGAGCTGGAGTTAGACATAGTTGTGAACCACCTGAAAATGAATATGAGGAACTGGATTCTGTTCTTCCTGAAAAGCAGCATCTTAACCACCAAAAACATCTATCCAGCTCCTGATAAATTTTCTATTGAAAAAACACAGCATAGTCCAGTTCATTAATACTCTGACTTGTCTCTGTCTCAAGAGTCATCAGAAAGTTTTGTTTTGAAGCTTGAGAATCTTATGAGATATGCAGAAGCTCTTTTTAATCTAATCCCACTGGCCAGATGTGTAACTGAAGATGTTGGCCAGATATGTCTTCCAGTTGAATATATTGGTAACAAGAAGGATGTATTTCTTCCCAACTCAACTATCCTGTTCCCTCAGGTAATCCTTCCACTTCCTCTCCCCTGCTCTACTCCCATTTTACTCTTATCTGTTTCTCCTTCATGGGGAATCCATGCCTGTCTCGCTGAGAGTCCACCCAAGAGTTAGTTTCTCTGGGATTGTGGATTGTAGCCTGGTTATCCTTTGCTTTATGTCTAATAACCACTTATGAGTGAGTGCTAACTGGGTTACCTTACTCGGAATGTTTTTTTCTAGTTTCATCTAATTGCCTGCAAAGTTTAAGATGTTGTTTTTTTTACTGCTGAGTAATACTTCATTATGTAAATGCATCACTTTTTTTTTTTTTAATTTTTAAATCTACTCCAGTTGAAGGGCATCTAGAGCAAGGAGAGACATATCTCAATAGAGGGAGCCAATGTGGGGTTAGGGAGAAACTTGGTGCTAGAGAAATTCCCAGGAATCCACAAGGATGACTGAATCTAAGACTCCAAACGGTGCTGGAGAGGGTGCCTGAACTGGCCATCTCCTGTAGTCAGATTAATGACTATCCTAATTATCATCACAGAGCTTTCATCCAGCAACTAACAGAAGAAAGCAGATGCGGAGATCCACAGCTAAGCACTGGGCCAAGTTCTTGGAGTCCAGTGGTAAAGGAGGAGGGATTATATGAGGGAAAAAGAGGTCAAGATCGTGATAAGAAACCCACAGAGAAGCTCTCTGACTCTGGATTAACCTAGGCCCTCTGAATGTGGATGACAGTTATGTGGCTTGGCAAGTTTGTGGGGCCTCTGGCAGTGGGACCAGAATTTAACCCTAGTGCATGAACTGGCTTTTTGGAATCTCTCCCTATGGAGAGATACCTTGCTCACCCTCTATACAGGGGAGAAGGTCTTGGTCCTATCTCAACTTGGTATGTCAGACTTTGTTGACTCCCCCATGGGTGGCCTTACCCTCTCTGAGGAGCGGATGCGGGGTGGTGTGGGGGAAAACTGGGAGGATGAATGGGAGGAGATGAAGGAGAGGGAACTGTGGTTGGTATGTAAAATGAAAAAAAAAATTCTGTGGGATTATACTCTTGTACATTGTAAATATTTGTCCCTCCTACTGGTTTAAAAAAATACTGATTGGCCAGAAGGCAGACAGGAAGTATGGGCTGGGCTACCAGACTAAGAAAACTCTGGGAGGAGTAAGAGCAGAGAGAGATGCCAGGAAGACACCTAGGAAAGAAGACAAAATGCTGCTCTGAGAAAAGATACTAAGCTAAGCTACTTGGCGAATCATGAATTAATTAAAGAGTAAGAGTTAGCAAGTAAGATGCATGAACCATAGGCCAAACAGCATGTAATTAGTATAAGACTTTGTGTGATTATCTGGGTCCAGACCTCAGAGCTAGGCCTGGTCAGAAAACTTCTGACTACAAAAGAACATCTAATTATTAATAAATAATATAGTAAGGAATTAAAATGAAAAAATTAAAGATTGGGGAATAGTTAAATTAAATGTTGTTAAAATCACAGGACTAAATGAAATTGTCATTGATATCTTACAGTTTTAGAAGTCAATTAAAGGCTAAAGAGCTGGCACAGAGAATAAAGGCACTTGGCCCATGCATAGCAACCTAAGATTGATCCCCAAACCCATGGTAGAAGGAGAGAGCCAGTTTCCACAAGTCATTTTCTGACCTTCACATGTGTGTTGAGGTATATATGAGTGCACATATACAAAATATGCATGTAAAAACGATTGAGAAGACTCAGGTTTAAATAAGGAAGGAAGAGGAACCCATGAGAAGACAAAGAATAATCTTTTAAAAGAAAATGTGCTTTAATGAGATCTGTGAGATTTTCCTGTACCAAATAGGAAGATATAGAACGTAGATTATTGGAGTATTAGTGTCTAGACTGGTATCCTCCTCCTGCTTCCACCCCTTTGCTCTTGTTCCTAAAGATCCTTTTTAATGCCAGCTTTTAACTAAGAATCCCCTTAAAATAGCTTACTATTCTTTTTCATTCTTTTTGGTGTCACTAGGCTTCCTTAGTGTTTGTTTTTGAAACCAGGTACTGATTGACTGGCATGAAGAAAGTGGTTTGAAGCAAGCTCAAGTTTATCCCTTCTCTATTTGATGCCTTAAGTACATGGAGTTGCAACAGTCTTACTTTGAGAATAGATCTGTGCTTCCGAAGCTCAGTGTTTGTTACAGTGAAACTCCATTATAAAATCCACCTCTACGAATGGTTACTTTGTGAGGCTGCTGTCGCAGAGACTCCTTTCTAGGGATGGATTTTTGTCCTTTTAGACATGACTTTCATGTTCATTAAACTTAGTATGTTCAACACTTCTGCATGCAACTTCTTCATCAACCTCCTCCTCTCTGCACTCAGTGCAGCTATCTTTTCAAGTTTCCTAAGTAGAATCTTGAGAATCATTCTTGGTTTCAGTCTCTCTTATCATAATCCATTCAGTGTGGCTCTTGATAAAATCTACTAACTTCTAATTGCCACCATACCATTCGAGCACCTTTGGTCTTCTACCAGATCTCTAAGACATGTAACTGGTCTTGTAACTCCCAGTCTTTTGTTCTCTAGGATTCACTTTATTTCCTGCTTAAAATTTCTTTAGCAAGTGGCTGGATAGATGACTCAGTAGTTAAGAGTGTGTACTGCTTTGCAGAAGGTCTGAGTTCCACTCCCTTGGTTGCGTAATAGTCCATCAGTTAATTCAGCTCCAGGCCTTTTGCTTTAGCAGGCACCTGAACTTAGGTATATGTATACACACACACACACACACACACACACACACACACACACACACACACACACACACACACACACACACACAGAGGGGGGAGGGGAATTCAAATTGTTTTTTCAGCAATTGTTCTTAGTTAAGCACAAATTTCGAGACATAGATTTTAGAGGTATTCACAGTCTGCCTCTCATCTTTATGCTACTTTATAGTAATCTCTGCTTTAGCCATACCACTCTTAATTCCTTGTGCTGTGTTACCAAACTTGAGGTTACAGTTTATATCAAAAGAAGCCAAGTTTGGCCACTTATGCTACCGTAATCATCATCACTTCCAAATTTATGTATTAGTCAAGTTTTTTGACATTGAATTTTTGACATTGAATTTTTCATATCTGGCCAGGTAATTCCAGTTCATTCTTTATAACATACCATATAAAAGTAACTTAGTTGTTATGCATTTCTATAAGTTTTTGGTTTTTTTTTTTTTTTTTTTTTTGGTATGACAGCATTTAACATGTTAAATTTCTAGATACTGTGCTCTGTGAGGTAAGAAATGCTGCTCTCATGCTTGCTGTAAACTATTTAAAGGTGGCATAGACTTTCCTGGGAACTTCTCTTCCCTGTTATCAGTGGTATTCATATATAGTATATATAGGCTGAACAGTTCAGATTTGGAATGGAACGCCTGGAAGTTTGTTTCAGTCGGGATTTTTTTTCCTAATTTTAAAGTCTACTTGAAAAGACTTTGTAACAAAATATAAGCAAATTTCTCCAAATTAAAATTCAGTTAGATGCTGACTGTTAAATATTCAGTGACAAATGGCATAAAGAGAATATAAATACTTAAAATTTAGAATATAATGATTGAAATTTTAAATATTAATATTTTTCATTTTCTTATAGGTGAAATGAATCAAAAATACAAGGAGCTTAAAAAAAGGGAGGAAAATATGGATGGTAAGGAATGATCTTATTCAGTTCTTAGATTGCTGTTCATTTGTACTAGACATGGAAGACACTTGACACATAGACCCACTCAGAAAAGATGATTAAAAATAAAATTATTCTGACTGGATGGGTTCTATAGCCTGGAATTTTTCTCTTTTTTCTTCTATTTAAAACTTGGTCAAATATTTAATATAATATCATTCAGCATGTAAATTGGATTGCTATGCACAAAATATGGTTTTTACAATTAAAAAATATATACTATATTATTGAACTACCAAAAAGAATTAGTAGAAAAATTATAATGGAAATACGTGGTGATATATATTTAATAAAACCAGTCTGGAATATCAGAGAACAGATCCACCCACGGTTAAGCCAGGAGGATCAGAGAATGGTAGCTCAGGCCTTTAATCCCAGCAGTGAAAACACTGAGTGGCCTTTAAGCCCATATCTCAAGAGACAGAGATCTTGCTGTGTTTCTGTGAGTTCAAGGCTAACTATCAAATAGTAGTAGCTCACACCTTTAATCTTAACTATGGAATATGATGCATAGTTGAATCTGGAAGTGAAAAACAACTGGGTGAACAAGATATTTAAGGCATGCTTATGAAGACAGGGATTTATTCTGTAGAAGCATTGAGGAGCGAGGCTGAGGGAGCTAGAAGATAGCTTTTACCTTGAGAAGTTGGCTGGGTAAGCTTTCACTGTGGTCTGCCTCTCACTGATATTCCAATCGTCCCGCCCCCACCCCTTTCCTGGCTCTGAGTTTCATATAATGACAACTAGAATTTGTGTTACATAAATACATTAGAAAATGCATGCAATGTTTATGTATCGTCTTATTAATAGTAAAATTTTGACTTTTTAATTTTGGAAATTTCATAGGAATAATTGAAGAAATGCAGATTAGAGCAAAAGTATGTGAGTCCTAGATTTGACAAATGGATAATTTCTTAGAATATTTATTAATAACCTGAATAAGTTCCAGGATTTGTCTATAATTAAGCCAATATTTGATTAATTTAATGAAAAGGTATTTTCAGATGAAGATATTTAGTAATGCTAATTTCAGAAATAAAGCCAGTGACCAACCATAAATGTTAATAATTATATCTGCATCAAGGAAGTTATATATAAATCTGAAATTTTTTTCTGATTTTTTGAGGTATCAGCTATTTCTCTTGAGCCTATATAACTTTCTAGTCTACTTATATCAAAATCATAATAGGCTTTAAATATTTGAAAGTGTATAGAGTAGGTTAATAGTTTAAATTTTCTGTTTACTTGGTGTTTCTGGAAAGCAGTCTAAGTTCTAAAACCCTGAGTTTATTTAGTGGTAACTTTGTCGGCGGTGGTCTGTAATACCATGTTTCCAATCAATAGCTTTTATAGAGACTTTTGAGGAAACAAAGAACCAGGAACTGGAGCGGAAGGCGCAGACAGAAGCCAGCATCGTCTCCCTTTTAGAGCACTGCAGTCGGGTAAGTGCTGTGTGCTTTATATTTTGTATCTCAGGTATCAACACAGAGTAGAAGAGTCACTATTACATTTGCCCACTTAAACTGTTTCCTTTAAATTCCCTTCTTGTTTCTTCAAGCTACTACTGTTTATCTCTGTAGTAAAATCTTAGCTGATTAGTGTAATGTGAGAAGGGATGGCATATACATGATTGGTGTTAAGCAGTACATGAAGCTGTGATTAGAATAAATTTTAAGATTTCTTTCCATTTCTAATTTATCTGAATTTGCTAAGAAAATTCCAAAACCTACACATTATTTTAGAAAATATTGATATGTTTTACACTGTAATTGGTATTGTAAATATTTTCTTATAGATATACCCAATGAATACCAAAGTTCAGAAATAGTTTATTGAGGATCTACTATGTGTCATGTCAAAGGAGGAAAATGTATGACCCCTTTTCAGTAATTTTAGTGTATTAAATCTGCATTTAGTTCTTTAAATCATACAGCTATTTTTTATTCAGTTTAATAAAGCAAGGGAAAAATTATGAACTTATGTGAAAACATGACTGAATCCTACTGCATTCTTTAAAACATCGAATTTAATATATATTTTAAAATAATATTTAAAGCATCTATCCTTTGTAGTTTTGGTAGTTTTATAGGAAAGCTAAATCTTCTATTATTTCTCTGCATATATAGAATATAAATCGTATGAAACAGATATCCTCCATCACCAACCAAGAGCTAAAGATGATGCAAGATGACCTCAGCTTTAAATCAACCGAAATGCAGAAGTCACAGACAACAGCTAGAAATTTGACCTCAGGTAAGAATAGTAGCTAAGAGTAATAGTCTCTATTATTTCTGTAGCAAGTTGGAACTTCAGAATTTGTCTTCATTCTTTTTTAGTTCTTTTGATAGTCCCATAAAAAGGATCTAATTGGAGTCTGAGAATTTTTGTGACATTGCACAGGAACTTACTAGTAGGACATTGACATATTCTCATTCACTTAAGAATACTTACTGAATACAGATCGTTGCTAGCTTATGAAAGTTTTGATGTACTTACGTGTGTGTAGTACTAGATATTTGCTCTATTGCTGACCTACAATCTCAGGCCCTGGTCTGAAGATTTTCTGACTTTATAGTGGTGCAAAAGCAACATGCAGAACTGAGAATTCTGTTTTAGATTTTAAATTCGGGCTTTTTGCAGGATAATGAATGATGTGTACTACATGTAGTATGATGTTCTTTCACAGTGCTTGCTACTAGCCGCAGCCATAGCTTCCCGTAAACAATGCAGTCAGGAGGTTAAGCAGTCAGTTCCAACAGTGTGGCTTAGATGAGAAGAGCTCTGAGATCCCAAGTACAGTCTGGTCAGGACAGACTCTATTAGTTTAAAAAAACAACTCAGATCTGTTTCCTCAAGGAACTCGCATCCTGGCAGAAGGACAATTATGAGGAATAATGATTTTATAGAAATGGGTGTGGAAATGCATCATGGTCACATATCAGGCCAATCTTTGATAATTAGAGAAATGTCTGAGAGACAGTGATGTTGAAATAATTTTAGCTGTGCTCACTAGGACAGCAGTAACCAAGGAAAATAGTATGCGAACTATATGCTTGATTGTAATTATTTTGCCATATTTTAAAAACTGAAGAGTGACAGATGAATTTTAATATTATTAATCAGTGTATCTTCAAAATTGGTATTTCAACCTGTATTCTATAAAACGGTGGCCATTTAGTTGTATAGTATTCTAATTTAGATTAACCTATTTCAAGGGATCAAAAGCTTTCTGTGTCAGTTGACATAGGTCGAGATCAGATACAAAATATAAAGTTATAAAAAATTTGTATGGAATCCTAGGTTTCTGGTACTGGCAGATTCTTAGTAGCTATTGTGTGTGGAGACTGAATTAGCTGGTTTTTTGTCTGCTTGGACTTATACTGGCAGGTAATGAGTTTAGAGAAAATAAAGACTTAATGTTTGCTTATTTATGTATTTCTTAAAATTTTGCTTATTTGTATATTTAAGGATCCAAGCTGGGGAGGTGGCTATGTCAGTGAAGTGTTTATAAGCAAGGGGAACCTGAGTTTGGATCCCTGTTAACCACACTGAAGCTGGGCCTGGTAACATTCATGTAATCCCAATGCTAAAGTGGTGGAGACAAGATCTCTTGAGTTACTGACAAGCCAGCTAGCCTTGCCAAATTGTCTCCAGGTTCAGTGAGAAACCCTGTCTGAAAAGTAAGGTGGAGAGAGATTGAGGACGACAAACGTTGTCAACATTTGGCCTCCACATGTCACGCCCCCCCCCCTCCCACACACACACACAGTGTTTAAGTATACTAGAAATGGAATAGCTATACTTTATGGGCATTCTTACAATCGAAAATGTTGTTGGCAATAAAACTTATTTTGACCTGAACTGACTATTCATGCTTTTATTGTAGAAATACGCATGTGCTTGATAGCACAGTATGGTCTCAGGGTCTCAGATCTTGCTGTGGGAGTTGTGCAGTTACTATATGTATTAAGTCATGGTTCCAACATCCAGAGAACTCTCTGTTTGAAAGCATGGTTACCCAGGAGTTAGGTAGGAAATTATGGGTCTGTAATGCATACTGAATGAAAACAAGATGTTAGTTAATTAAAAGTCACACTAAAATAAACAATTTCTGTCATTCTGTATTTAAAGAACATTTTGTACTTAGATTGTTTAATTTGTTTCCTATAGGATTACTAGTTCTTGTGAATTATATGCTAAGCAAATAAGAAGTACATTCCAATGTTCCTTACATCTGCAATTATTTTGTAGGTTTTTTAGCATGTTAAAAATATACTAAATTGGGTGGGGAGGAATAAAACTGGAGGGTGAGTAGAAGGAGGGCAAGGAAAGGGAACTGTGGTGGTGTAAAAAAAAAAAAAAAAAAAAAAAAAATAAATAAATAAATAAAGCAAATGTTGTTTGCTTTATTTTTTTAAGTTTGTATGCAAAGTAAGTGAGTGTCACAATGGTGTGTTCATACATGTATGTCATTGTACTCTTTTTATGAATCTCTAATGTCCTCTGTCTCACTTTTGTTGGTACCCTTCCTCTCTCTTAATATCACTTCTGCTCTCATGACATGTAGATTACATTTTTCCCAATTTCCTTCCTATCCCCCTCACCTCTGTCTCTTTTCTCATGGTTCCCTTTTTACTTTCAAGACCTATATATACACACAAATTTAAGTTTAGCATACATGGTAACAAACATGGTACTTGTCTCTGAATCTGGCTTATTTTGTGTGACATAATGATCTCTAGTAGCACCAGTTTTCCTGCAGATGTATGAGTTCATCTTGATGGCTAATTAAAATTCCATTGTGTATATGCATCGCATTTTCTTAATTTCTTCATCTGTTGGAGGGCACCAGACTGTTTCTATTTCCTACTTGTTATAAATGGTACAGCAATAAACATGGATGTGCAGTACCTCTGTGATTGTTGACTCAGAGTCCTTCAGTATAATTTTAAGTTTATAAGAAACACTGATTTTTGTTCTATCTCCAGTGGTTTATATTCTCTCCAGCAGTGTTTATTTATCTTCTTGATGACCCATCTTATCAGTTTTACATCTATAGTCCACTAGTGTGTACTGTATTCACATGATTAAATAGCAGAACTCCAGAACTCTTTCATCTTATAAAACTGAACAAACCCCTGTTCCCTCTGTTCTAACTTACGACAATCACAGTTTTACTTCTGTTTCTGTGAATTTACCTCTTGAGAAGGACTCTTGAGTGCAGTCATGTGCTGTGCTGTGACTGGCTTGCTTTGCCATAGTAGACTCAAGGTTCCTCCATGTTGTAGCATAGGACAGAATTTCCTTTTTGTATGGCTGCTGAATAATATTTCATTGCACATATATGCTGTATTTTATTCACTCGTCAATATTTAGATTGCTTCTCTTATTTTTAAATTCTTTGGCTAATTTGAGTATTTTAAAATCTTTATTTTTTTCTATAAACTAAGAAACTACATTAATTCATTTATATAGTTACTTATCTAAGGTTGATACTAATTCAACAAGCTTTTTCCCCCTTTAAGTTATCTTGGTGCAGCAGACATTGAAAAACATTTCTTAAAGGCAAATATAAATACCAGGAAAGAAAGTCAGTGATTAGGACTGTATTTGTTACATACCTTTATGCTTTGTTTATATTTCCTTTAAAAACGAGTTACTGCGCTTTATCCAGTTGTACAGCTGAAAAAGAATCAGAACTGACTTCAACAGAGGAAAATACAGTCTGTCCTTACGGTAGTTTTTCTTTTTCTGGAAATTTTCTTTAATAAGATTTGAATTCTGACTTTGTAATTTATTTCCTCCACTATTTCTTTTGTTTGTTTATTTTAGCCCTTCTTCTTTTCTTTGTTATTTTCTTTATATCATTGCTCACACTTAAGAGATTTCTTTTTCTAAAAAATCATCAGAAGTTTATGATATTCTTTTTTAATTGTTCTGAGATAATGTATGTTAATAGTGCCCTTCTGTGAGTTGCCCCCCCTTTCTCTCTTTGAGACTATTACTGGAACTCACGTGGCCTTTTTTTTTTTTTTTCCTTCCCCAAACTGTCTCTTAGTGGAGTCTTACTCTCAAGGGGCAGCATTACTTATTAGAGAAAAGGGGAAAGACAGCATATCAGGTGAATAAGATAATTGTGATTAAAGGAAAAATAAGCCCACAAAAGGTTCCTGTGGGGATTAATAATACAGACAATTGAGAAACATGTATACTGCAGGATAGAGACAAGGAATCTTGCTAGCAGTAATTTTTATTTATATTTTTAGAAAGGAAACTCTGGGGAGTAAACAAATGTGCTGATGGCAGAATATTTCAGAACCATTTCCCCAGGTCAAAGTGGCTCCTTCTGAGATTTTGCCACACTGTACACACTGGTTAGTAAACTCTGCAACTTCATAGCATATCAGAAGGAACTAGACTGCTTCCTCTTCCTGTCTCTTCCCTTGGAGAAGCTTTCAGCTTCTCATAGGGACCTGATGCAAAAAGGAGATAAACTTTATACTGACCAAACTTTTCTCAGTTTGTATAGTTGTTAAATGTATTTTCTGAGTATATATCCAAATTATACGTGCAGTTAATTTCTGCAACCCCTTACTTCAGTTAGCACATTTCCTACCTACATTATTTCAGTCCTATAATAAGCCTTGTTAAATTGTTCAGCACTTTATTCTTATTATAAATATTTCCAACCTTAGCCAAGATATGAATTCAAATTAGGATTTTTATGGTTTTGAATTTCTGAGATGGTCTTATATGTTGCCAGGCTGGCCTTGAACTCAGAGCCCTCCTGCCTCAACCTTTGAATGCCAGGATAACAAGAGCATGCCTAACTTGAAATTGAAATTATGGAAACATTTAAATCTTGTTGTACATATATGTATTTCAGTATGGTTAAGTTTAAAACTCTGAAGTGAATAAATGAAACATCCAAGAATATTAGCTTAATTATGTCGACTTTAAGATATTTGATTATATAACAGCTCTTTTTAAAAATTACTTTTGTGTGTTTGTGTGTGTGTTTGCTTGTATGTGGGTGCACTTGTATGCATATAAAGGCCCAATCACTTTCCACTGTATTGAGACAAAGTCTCTCAATGAACCCTGAATTGGCCTATTGTGGCTCATATAGGAAGCCTATTTATTCTGGGATTCCCTGTCTCTGCCTTCTGAGAACTGAGATTAGAGGCAGTTGCCATGCCTGCCCACCATTTTTGTGGGTCTTATGGCTCCAAACTCTGGTCCTCATTCTCATGCTGTAAGTACTTTACCCACTGAGCCATCTCCATAACCCACACCCCCCCCCCCCCCTTTAAAATCAGTAACTTTAAAAAAAATTTTTTCTTGCTTATATTCATTAAAAATGAATACTCAATAGAATTTAATATCCATTATACTGAATTCCTGTTGTTGTTCTGGCCTGCCATGTGTTCTTGCCTCTAAAGTTACACATTATTTTCTCTGGAACACTGACCTTCTAATTTGCTCAGTTGTATTGAAAAAAAAAAGGGCATTTTTCTAGGTGTTTAGTATCATATCCTCCCCCTACCCCTCCCCTTTCCTTTTCTTCTCTTTCCCTTCAGCCTAATTATGCTGTTTAAAATTTGACATCTAGTCTGTTCCTATGGATAAGAAGTGAATTACATACCCCAAGAAGAAAATGTACATTAAATATGCTCCATTCATAAATGAGCTATAGTGCTATTTGCTGTGAATTATTAACACTCAGGAATATATATTAAATAAAATGTCCTTAAATTGTATATTGATCAGGTGACTAAAATGTTGTGACCAGAGGCTCTAAGAACCTAAGGTTAGTCATATAAAAGGAGTAGAGTTTTAATTATTCCCCTGAATTCTTATGCTTCAGACAGTCAGCGCCTCCAGCTGGATCTACAGAAAATGGAACTTCTGGAAAGTAAGATGACAGAGGAACAACAGTCTCTGAAAAACAAAATTAAACAAATGATTGCTGACTTGGAGACATACAGTGACCTGGCAGCTTTAAAATCATCAGCTGAAGAAAAGAAGAAGGTAAATACCTCACAGAATCTTTGAAAATTAGTGCCCAATAATATTTTTCCTTTTTCTTTGCTCCTCCCTCCTCTCTCTTTCTCTTCCAACAGGCTCTGAAGTATCTCAGGTTGGCCTCAAACTTGCTCTGTAGTAAGGGTAGCCTTGAACTTCTGATCTCCTGCCTTATCTCTGAATCCTAGGATTATAAGTTGTGCTACTATGCATGGTTTACTTGGGGCAAAAACCAGGGCCTGATATGCTTGGCAAGCACTCTCCCAAGAGAACTCTCCCAGCCCTCCCCCCCAATTGTTCAGTTGTTTTTCCTTTATTGACATTAATTCATATGTATTTTATAGGACTTACTACTTTAGTATATTATTTGACATTTAAACTAAGAACAAATAATATATATATTTTTACATATATAGTTGTAATCTAAAGAGACTTCATGGTTTTAAAAGAAGATAGGAATTTTAAAAGTATAAGTTGCTTTCTAATACAGAGCATTCCAACCTATGGCCTTTGCTGAGTGCGGATTTGGATTATAGATCTCTACTTCCAACTCATCAGTGTCTCCCATTGCTGTTGGCTTTATTTTAAAGTAAATCTTTGGAGTCCAGGATAGATATGGAAGTATTTGTTGAGTTATTAATGCAGTTACTATTTTTGTAAATAAGTCTTAAGTAATTATAACTCTGGTAGAATTTTACAGAGTACAACAGTTAAAATTTCTAAGCCAAATGTGATTATTATATTGGCTTTCTAGACATTGCTATAGCTTCTATGTATTATGATTTGTATCTGTCTAGAAATTGCATCAAGAAAGAACAGTATTATCAACCCACAGAAATGCCTTCAAGAGAGTGATGGAGAAGCTGACAAGAGATTCTGAGACACTGAAAGCACAACTACAGGAGAATGAGACACATGCTCAGGTGAGAGCGTCGGGACTGACTGACGTGCGCCCTTTGTGTTGTCTTCCCTCTCCGTCTTTACCCAGTCTGCTTTGCTCTTGTTCTTGTTTCGTTTGAGTTTTAGATCTGCCTCATATGCCTTCCAGATTTGTGTTTTACTTGAAACGTGAGATTCTGTACTATTCTCTTTTTGGTATGAATTCATTTCTGCCTTATTCATTAGTAAGCCTTATGCAAGACTAGTTTTACCTAATGTGCTCTCCTGGGCATGGCCATTATGCCACTTTGGATGTTCGCTCTAAAACTTATCAAAACTAAACAGAAACTTCTAACTTGTCTTAAAACTCCACAAAAGCTGCGAGTAACATAAAGTCCAGTGATACATTTTCTTGTCATTTTGAGTAGGACACATGTCCAAGGCACCCACACACACACTTTTATGAGCACATACATGTGTATGTACATACATTTCCTGTGTGTTTAGCTTGGGACTTTGTTGTTGTTTCCCATTTATTTTGTTCTTTGATCCTTTCATACATGTTTATCTGGAACTTTCATAGGCCCACTCCCTCCTCCTCCACTGAAACCATTGTCCCCCACAATCCCTGCCCTACTGTGATATATTTTTATGCACACTGACCTTGATTGTTTGTGTGGGGGTGTTGGACCATGTTATTCTACAGTATGGGTAACTTTTTTTTTTTTTTAATTGAAAATACATTTTTTTTCATTCACTAAATTTTGATTACGATTTCCCACTTTGACCTCCTCCTAGTCCTTCCTACGCCCCCTCTCACCCAATTTTACACCTTTTTGTCTCTATTTCTCTTTAGAAAACAGGCAGGCAAGTGAAACAAACCAGAATAAAACAAAACAAACAGGAAAAAAAAGAAAAAGCATGAGAAACACATGTTTGTGCATGTACATGTGCACGCACACACACAAGAAAAACCTAAAATCACAGATTTGGAAACCACTATATATAAGCAAAAGATTAAGAAGTTTATAAAAAATCCAATCAAGGAATCCTGAAATAAAAACCCTCCAAAAAATATTGAGATTGTTTGGTTTGGGCTATATACTTTGCACCTGCCGTTAATTGTGGTTTGTATACCCAGGGAGACATCACTGGAAAAAATTGCCTTTTCCTTGGCAAGTGGTTGACATTTGGAAATAGCTTCTTGGTCAGAAATGGGGGCTCAGGTCTACTTTCCCTTTAAGCGCAAAATCCATCTGATTTTGACCTGTGTAGACCCCATCCATGCTGCCACAGTTTCCCTAAGTTCATATTAGCATCAGGCCTGTGTGTCTGGAAGGGACTGTTGCCTTGGTGTCTTTCATCCCCACTGGCTCTTAAAATCTTTATGCCCCCTCGTTGTCATGGTTCCCTGAGGCATGGGCATCTTCTTCGTGGCGCCACCACTGAGGAAAATGACAATCCTTCCTGCAGTACCCACTAACTGTGCCTATATTCCCTCTGTTGGGGTGGAGCCTGATGGTGGGCCAGTCTTGTGCACACAGCTGTAGTGAGTTCAGTCAATTATTGTGTCATTTCCAGAAGACTCTGTTTTCAGTACTCATCTACAACCTCTGTGTTTACATTTTTTCCACTCTTTCCAAATATTCCCTGGATTGAGTTTTGTGATATAAAAGTGCTGTTAGGGCTGAGCTGAGCATGCTCCAGTCATTTAGTCCCCGACTTTGTCCATTTGTAAGTCTGTGTTAACTGTTAACTGCAGTCCCAGTACAAAAAGAAGCCTTTCTGATGGTATGAAATATATTACTACACAGTTGCAGAAACTCTGATTATAGTAAAAGAAACCATTAGTCAAATATTGGGGAAAGGCTGAAATATCAAAGAGAGGAAACACCACAGTCAAATCTCACCCAGCTTCCTCAGCCTTGCTCCTCATGGATTCTGCTGCTTGAATCTGTCTTTCTATGTCTGCCTTAAATACCTTCTTTGCCCAGTTATTTCACATCCAAGTTAAGATTAAAGGTGTGGGCTACAACTATTTGGTAGTTAGCCTTGAACTCACAGAAACACAGAAAGATCTCTGTCTCTGGAGTTATGGGATTAAAGGCCTGGCACCACCACTGCTTGTCTGGGAGCTTCAACTCAGATCTGCTGGGATTAAAGGCATAGGTCACCACTCCAGACTCCCCTCCACCCCCATCCTCCTGGATTGACTGTGGGTAGATCTCTGATATTTCAGACTGGTTTTTATTAAATATGTAGCATATCACCACAACTACATGATAAAGCATACGTTACAGAACAAATCTCTTATTGGACATTCAGGTAATTTCTAGTCTTAAACTGTTGTAATAATACTATGAAGAACAGCTCTATTCTTGAAGCTCTTATTTCATATCCATATAGACACATAACCATACTTTTCATATCACTCATCCTCATGGTACATATCTGAACAATGTTTGAGGTTTTATAAATTATGGACTCTCAGAGGATACACTGTCCGTCCATCTTACTTTGTCTCTTGCACCATGTTACTAGTTTGCATGTGGTAGGCATATGATAAGTATTTTCTAGTTACCAGATGAAACACTGTTACATATTCAAATTGAGTAGTTACAGTCAGGAAAGGATTAGTTATGGTTATGTGTTGTGGAATAATTGTTTAACCATGTAAAGATGTGTTGCATTTGTTTAATAAAAGATGTGTTGCTGTTTTACTTTGCCTGCCTAAAGTACCTGATTTGACTAATAAAAAGCTGAGTGGCCACTGAGGGCAGAGGTATAGGCATGACTTTGGGGAAGGGAGAGTAAGTAGGAGGAGAAATTTAGGCTAGGGTCGGGGATAAAGGAAAGAGATGCCAAGGAGATGCCAAGGGCCAGCCAGACATAAATGAAGCAGAAAAGTAGGATGTACAGAATGAAAGGTGAAAAGCTGAGGCAAAATGTAGTGAACAGAAACAGCTTAAAGTAAGTTAAAAGAGCTAGTGGAACAAGCCTAAGCCAAGGCCCAGCATTCATAGTTAATATGTCTCTGTGTCCTTATTTGGAAGCTAGTTTTCAGCCCAAAGAAAATTCCAACAACAGTCATGTCTAATCAAACTGTGACTTAAAATTCTAAGTGTATGAAATTCCCCAATTTATGTTAATAGTATGATCAAGATACAAACCCCAAATTTAAAAGGTCATGTTCCTTTTTACTCAGAAATGACCATTTCTAACACATTGGTATATGTAGGTTTGGAGACATTTTCTTCTTTGCATCATTTCATCACATCATAGTTTTGCAAAAATGAAATAATTTTAATAAAAACAGTCTTTAAGCATTTTCTTGAAAATTTTAACCTCTGTTAAAATGTTTCTCCTAGCTTTCACAGTGAATGGATGTACTATTTAAAAAGATACTTTATATGTCTACCGAAAAAAATAGAATCTTATAAGCGTTTGCAGTAACTGTTTAGGAATCACTAGTCTATGTATCCGGTTTCCTTGTCAGTCTGTGTCTATTTCATAATATAAAGTCCTAAAGATGGGTCTGTAGCCGACAATGTAAAGACTTCCTTCTTTGTAAACTGTTGGCTTCCCTCTTCCACTACATAGATGAGCTAAGGCACGGGGCAGGCACCACTGGTTAGTCGGTGTTTTTCCAAATCATAACATGAACCACAATTTTAACTATATCTTTGTATTTTTGTATTTGGTCAATCTTGACTAATTAAATCAAATCTGTGTCTCTTAATCTTTTATAATGGTTTTCTTAAACAGTGTTTTTATTTATAAATAATTTCACATTATATATCATTTGAATGAGCTCTAGAGAGAAAACAAGATTTTCAAAATTGGCTTTTAGTTTAATGGTGCCAAAGCAAGTTAGTAATGTGGATGTAGAAAGAATTTGATATATTGTGGTTCTTATATCATTTGAAAAGCACTTAAAAGGTCTGTTGCTATGTAAGAACAAAAAGGAACATGTCTGGTACTTGACTTTGCAAAAGGTTATTAAAGATTTATTGCAGGATTTGCTGACTGCTTCCTTAAGGGGCATCCTAACTTCCAGGTCTTATTTATGACAGCTAGATCTGATTTCATCCTGATACCCAAATTTATCTCTCTGGAGGAATCAATAGGACAGATAAATGTGCCCTGAAAATAATTTTTACATGAGAATTAGAAGAAACATTTTTAAAATTACTATATTCTTTTAGATGTCCATTACTCCTTTGAAATGTCCAGGGAGAATATTATTTTAGTGTTTCATTTTCCAGACAGTCCTTTGCTTAGGGAAAACTATGTGTATCCTAAAAAAGAAAAACCATAACCCAGAGTTACAAGGTTAATTAAATCAGAAAAACAATTTAATTCTATAACAGTGAAATTGTCTTCTGAGGAAGCAACCGTCAATATAATATCCACATTCGTTTCCTGTTGATGCAGAAATTACTGTAGCAGTGCCAGTATTTCACAGACTTTCTTACAATCTTCACACTGCAGCTCTGCTCTTATCATAGCCTGGGAAGCAAGACAGGAAACTTAGCTCTGGAAATAAGGAAGTTTTTCCTATATGGCTGAACCTTTGACAGTATTAGAATATATATTACCTTTATGGCATTAGATTTCCAGAATTTAAGGAGAGATTCCCTTCATGTCACATTTTTTTAAAAGTATTTTACAAAAAGTCATAAACTGATATTTAGTGATTATTGGCATGATAAATATTTTTACTATTTTTAAAGCAAATGTAGCAAAACCTTTTATAGAATTTAGCATTGTCCTAAATATAGCTATTGTCTGATCTAATCTAACCTATATTTCTTCTCTGCAACTCTCACTTTATTTATTAGAATGTAAAGAATTGTTATGATTTAAAATTGAGTATGATTTTTCATATTCTTTCAAAGGGATATGTAATGATTTTGAATATGAAAATCAGTTAACATTTACCTTTTGTCTTTCTAGCTTACAAATCTGGAGAGGAAGTGGCAGCACCTTGAGCAAAATAATTTTGTGATGAAAGAGTGTATCCTTTAAACTGGCTTAATATGTTTTTTTTAAATACTTGATATGTACAAAACTCGGAACTAATTATATGGGGTTCATAAAGACTAGCATCACTTTCTGTTTTGCAGTAAGTGTTTACTCAGATGAGAAAACTGATTTTGAGAATTACCCAAAGATGAGTATGAAGTCATCATATAGAGCATACATTATATAGAGTCAGATGATATAATTTTGAATATTCTCTCATTGGTAAGCTACAGTCTTTAGACAATTCTCTTGATGTGTTTAAGCCTTAATTTTATCATCTCTAAAACAGTTATTATTCACAGAATTTAGATATAGGTGTTGTTTATAATGCGAAAATATGGTTGTCTGGACAACAAAGTCAGGATCATAAGGAATTTGATCTCTGAGTTCATTCATGTTATACTTGATTCAACTGCATCTTAGATAAAATGGCCAAGATGATACTTATATCTTATCTGTCAGGCCATTTTATCTAAGAGGCAGCAGTTACTGAAGACATCCATTGTAAAGTCACAATAAATATCTCTTCAGAATTTCTTAACTATTCACTTTGACTTAGTCAAAGATATTTGTTCTCAGAACAAAATCTTGATTCAGTGGTACCATAGGCACTCTTTTAGGATGTTACTGAACTTTACTTCAGGGACAGCAAGCACCTCAGCTTACTTCCAATTAGGGTGCCATAGTTAGAAACTATTTATACTAGTTCAAATAACTCAGCTTAAATGGCAGACTTTGGTATTCATGGGATGCTTAAAGGCTCAGCATTCCAGCTTTATGCAACATAAATCCACATGATTCTGAAACAGTGCAGCCTAAAAGAATTGCCTGAAATTCTGTGACATTACAGAGAATATAGAGTTTTCCAGATGCTCAATTGTACTGAGAATAGAATTAGATTGAGCAATCTGACATTAAAAAATCAAAAGTGGTCATACTGAAAGTGAACTTTTTGAAAACAAATTTTATTTGGCCTTTTTGCTTCAATTTATGCTTTGTTAAAATAAGATTATACCTTAAAGTTATCCTAGTTTTACTTTTTTTGTACTGTCTACATTCACTGTGACAAATACCCAGTCTGCTTCAGTTCCTTTCTGAGTCACAGACGACTGTTTTTACTGACATTGTTCTTCCTTAACTGTGTAATTAGTCATAGCAACCAAGAGTCAAGAGAGTGATTACCAGCCAGTTATTAAAAATGTGATGAAGCAGATTGCAGAGTACAATAAAACTATCATGGATGCTCTACACAATGCCAGCAGAAGCTGAGACTGATTGACTGCATCTATAGGCATCCTAAAGGCTGCTAAAAGTAGACTAGCTTCCCCTTGAAGAGTGAGACCCCAGGTTTGTGAATGTCATAGTTTTGTGGTCTCCTTGAAGGAGAGATATCTTGCATAATAAATAGTTCAATAAAAGATTTGCTGTTGGCGAGTCTTTCTCTGTCCCACTAGCTAGATCCCAAAGCATGACACAGAGACTTATTACTTATGAAAGTTTGGCCATAGTTTAGGCTTGTTTTTCACTAGCTCTCATAAATTATGTGTCTTGGCATCTCTGCCCTTCTTCTCAGTGTCCTCTGTGCCAGAAAATTCTGCCTAGCTAATGGCTGTTCAGCTTTTTATTAAACCAGAGTGACACATCTGTACAAAAAGATTATTCCACATTTCCCCCTTTGGTCTAAATAAAAAGGGACGGTTTTAACTGTAACACAGTAAAACTGTATCAGTAATAACAATTATCAGGTAAGAGTTACATTCACAAGGTTCAGTCCATTTTGTATATAGTATATTTGGAGAGAATATTATATCCTGATGAACTTAAAATTTTATACCCAGACCATTTTCTATCATAATGTATTATTGCCATCCTAAAAATAGCTTTTTAGATCTTAAAACATCTTTTTAGATAAACAATTTAAGCTTTTATGTTTCTCACGTTTATAAACTTTACATCTCTTTTGTAAGATTCTTTTCTAAATTTGGTAATAAGGAGAACTGTAAAACTGGAACTGTCTAATCTTCAATCCCATCAGAGATTTAAAAGGGATTATATTACCTGAGTAGCAAGCAACTTCTAAGACCATTTTAAAAAATGACAAAAACAGCTGCCTGGACAATCATCCAAGGTATCTCTGTAACATTGGAGCATTCATTCTTGATCTAAGGCTTAAAATATATGACAGACTTCTGTGAAGCAAGAATTTTGAAGAACTATTCCTTGGCAAAGTTTGGCTGTTGTTTTCTTTTGTGTACTGCTTGTCCAGTTTGGACAGTATACTGTCAAGGCAAGAGTAGCTTTTTGCCTGGTGGCTAGCTTTTGACACAAAGAAAGTAAACTCCAAGTGGAGGTTCTTTGATGTCCACCACCATCGTTTTGCAAAGTAAATTGGTGCTGCCAAGAGCAGACATATCTCATTGTCACAAGAAGCCTTATGTTATTAAAACAGTTTAATTGCCATAATTCTGTAGGTCTTTGAAGTGTTTGAAGACTATCTATTTAAAATACATTTGTTTGACTTTCAAAATATACCTAATATGACTATCATTATAGATGACTAGCTATTAGCCTGCTTTCAAAGGCTGAAACTTTACATCCCTTTTTAAATTGAGCTGCATAGGTACAATAACTTAAGCAAAAGTAGAACCATGCATACAGTATAACAAGAATAACCTTAAATTTATATCAATACATAAAAATCCATACTGATGTAAGATATTTAAGACAAGTAGTTGCTCTTTTAGTTTAAAAGTAGATTCAGTAATCTGTTCTTTTATCCTATCTTTTCTATATCTCCCCCTTTTCTTTTCAGAATGTAATCCCTTAATCTAATTCTCCCTTCCCCCCAAACAATGACAAACATCTTCTGAATGACCAGAAACTATCCATCCCACCTCTTGGAAATGTGGGCATTGTGTTCTCTAAACTGCTTCCTGTTGTCTGGGGGTGATGGCATACTTAGGGTACCCTTAGAAAATTGAGATAACTAACTGTATTACTTTTTGTTTTAGTCTCTGTGTGATGGGAAGGTGTAGAACTTTACTGAAGTCTTGGCTAGAGTAGTCTGTGGCTGAGCCATCTCAGCTAGCAGCTTTGACGTTGTTTTGGATGTAGATTTTTGAGGAAATTACAACTGAGGCATTCTGGGAGACTGGATCATTTGGGCTACTTGTCTTTATTCGTGTCTAGTCCTTTTGTTCTGAAAACATAACAAACTTTTAAAGGTAACATATCTGTATTAACACAAGTATGGTATGTGTGCTCTGCATGAGTCAGCTAAAGATTTCTTTTTGTTCTATGTTTAAGCAGGTAAAAGTTATCTGTCAATTTTATAAGTACATTTGGACTCCATAACCAAACTAATATAAATCTCTATCCATGCTATATGAAAGGATGGCATGTAATTATAAGTCATGAGGACTATGTAGCCAACAAGATGTATCATGTTTCATCTTATGTCTGAATTGTTCTCATGTAGAGGGATCAGCTTCACAATGTCCATAAAGATAATTCCACAACAGTTTGCACAATAAAAAGCTGTTATTTCCTTTTCTTTGATGTTTATGTACATCTGTAGTAAAACTACAGCTGTGTCCTCTCTTACTTGGATACATTTATACTTTTGATTGGCACAAGACTGTATAAAACCATCCTCCTTTTGTTTAATAAATAACTTCTCAGTATTCCTAAAACATACATATTGGTGGCTCTTCTTTCTCCTCCTCCTTCTCTTTCTCCTTTCTAATATATGTTTTGGGACTATAAGATGGTTCAGGACTTAAGAGCACTTGCTCTTGTATAGGACCCAGGTTTAGTTTACTAACACCCACATGGTGGCCTACAACCATCTGTAAACTTAATTCCATGGGATCTGACACCCTCTTCTGGCCTCTATGAGCATCAGGCATGTGTACAGTACTTATACATACATGCAAGCAAAACAGCCATATGCAGAAGAATAAATGAATTAGTTAATTAAAAATAAACAAAACAATTTATGTGTACTGCCCAACAACAAAAAAAAAAATGCTAATATTCTTGAGACTAGGTGCTGATCCCATGCTGTCTCTCTGATGGATTAACTTTTCTCTGCTAATTGTACTTTGAAAATCTGTTTTTTGTTTTTACCTTTGCCTAAAATTCTAATTCTAATGGAAAATGCACTCAAATGATTATGGTGACAACTGATAGAGTTGGCCATCTGGTTAAAAGAGTGCTCAGTAGCAATGGGAACAATTATAGAACTTCTGGGAACTGGTACACTGACACCTAGCTTTTTTTTTTTTTTTTTTTTTTTTTGCTGTCTTTCTGTGTACTGGAGTTGGGATTGTGTTGTCCAAACCCTAGTAGTAGAGCCCATTTGAAATAGTAGTGTAGTATATGATACTGTTTGTGGTTAGGGAAGGGATGTCCTGAAAATGGGTCTTGGAAAGAGCATTAATTCATATTATACAATATGGATTGTATCTAGAATCCCTAGAAGTAGCTTTGGTGGGGAGTGCAGGAAAGGAGACATTGTAAAGAGGTACATAATGTCTCCCTTTAACAGCCAGACTATTGAAACAAAAGACTCCCACGAATTTAAAATTTCTCAGAAATCTCCTGCTGGGGCAGGAGAAAGGCTGGAACTTGTTACTTTCCAGAGAAAAAATTTTTCTCTAGGGAAAAGATTTTAAACTGTTTAACAAACTGTTTAAAAAACCACCTTGGAGAACAGACCAGTACCCAGCTCAGTGATATGTCAGTGATGAGTGAGACCACTTTTTGATCAGAGCCAATTATACACACTTCATGCCCTCTATTTAAACTTAATGCCATGGCTGTCAGTATCTCAAAATAGCTTTGAAGGTTTCTGGACCTCATTTTCTTGTTCCTCTTCCCAATGTGGCCACATCAAATAGACCTTCTTTTTCTACTTCTCACTATTGGTTATCTCTTGTTTTTATTAGCATATGTCATACACAGTAGGTTTCACCATGGCATTTTGTACGTGTACATAATATGTTTGAATCATATCTACCCTATCCCAGTTACCCTCTCTCATCCTACTATCCTGCTAAATCCCCTTTTCTTCCCAACTAGTCCCCCTTCATTTTTTATGGAGACAGTGTCTTGCCCAGTCTAGCATTTGACCTAATGGTCCTCCCACTATAGCCTCGCAGGTAGCTGAAATTACGTGTGCCACCACACCAGCACTATAAATGTTATTACTTTAGTTTGTGTAAGTTTAGATAGAAGGATGACCCTGATTGAGTTTGGTTTACTATAGATGAGTGGTTCTCAACCTTCCCAATGTCGTGACCCTTTAATCCAGTTCCTCATGTTGTGACCCCAACCATAAAACTATTTTCACTGATACTACATAACTGTAATTTTGCTAAGCAAATATCTGATACGCACAGTTCTGACATATGACCCCTGTGAAATGAGTCATAACTTGCAGGCTGAGAACTGCTGCTCTAGATGGCTAATAATTTAGCCGAAGATCCTGGACAGCTATCCTAAGGTGATAGTCAAAATATATTCTTCAGAGACTGAGTTTGTTGAATTACCAGTAGGCATTCTCCTACCAATAGATTTGTGTTCAGAGAAGTTTGAGAACACCGAGTCAAAGGTAAATTGTTTCTTCTTGACTACCAAAAGCCATAATTCTGACATAATAAATATGTACATTAAAATTGTCTCCAGAATTTTTGATTTCACAGAGCTGCAGTCACATGAGATTTATTATCCAAGAAACATACATTAGATTTTGTATACACCAGCTTCTCAAGTCTTGTGGGATGGGTTTTGTCTCTCTAAGGTCTGTTTCTTGCCACTACAGTATACATTTCTTTTATTATAGTGATAGAAGTTTCCCACTGGAAATTAGTAGCAAATTTAATTCCACAAGAAAACACTCCTTCAAAAGGTAAAGAAATGAACTCTGAAATAAAGAAGTACCAAGTAGTGGGTTACCAAGCCACCTGCTCATTGGTAAATTGTTGATTTTGTTTAGTAATTAGAAGCTTTATACACATCGAACACTGAGCAATGTTTCTTTCCTACATAGCAAAAATCACAGGTATATGTAGTCGGCCTCTTATTGGGGCCGTCGGATCCCTGTTGTGACACTGAGACTTACTAATTACAATAGCTTGACTGATAACTTAGCCTTGTCCCACTAACTCTTCTAATTTATATTAACCCATCCTTTTAAGTGGTTTAGTTACCTCTGTACTGCCAGTGCTGCTTCCTCTGAATTTCCTGGCTGGTAATTCTGCCTTTCTTCTTCCCAGAGCTCTCTCTGTCCAGGAGTCCCTGATTACCTTGGCTAGCTATGGCGATTTAGCTTTTTATTAAGCCAGTCACAGTTACACATCTTCACACAGTGTAAAGGAATATTTCATAACCCATATAAGTGAACAGTATTTTTATTTTATGTGTATGAATTTTTGATTGTATATTTGTCTGTTCTGCATACAGTGACTGGATAGACTAAAGAGGGTATTGGGTTACCTGAACTGTAGTTAGAGATGCTCAGGATCCATTGTCTGGGTGTTGGAAACTGAATCCAGGCCCTCTGGAGAGCGGCATGTGCTCTTAGCAGCTGAGCTGTCTTCCAGCTCCAGCTCTATCAATCAAATTTCCTAATCACCAGTTCTTTCTAAATTCCAAGAGGATAGCCTTAAGGATCATTAAATTTTTTGTTGTTGTTCATTCAAAGTAAAATCAAAAGCTTTACTGTTTACGTGGTGTCTTCTATTTCTGCCCAAGTGTTTTTGACCTTTTTAACCCAGCTCTTTTAAGCTATCACCATTTTAGTAAAACAGACCTTTAATTGTGGCAGTGGGGTTTCTTGGTTCCGGGCAGCCAGAGGCCCAGACCCACAGACCTGCCACCTGTCGCTCAGGCCCTTAGAAATGATTCAGACGCTTATATTAAGTTTATGCTGTTTGGCCTATGGCTCAGGCACATTGCTAGCTAGCTCTTACATCTTAAATCAACCTATTTCTATTAATCTGTCTGCCACGTGGCCCGTAGCTCACCTGTGTTCCTTACATGTTGCTCCTTTGGCGGCTTGCTTGATCTGCCTGACTCCACCCTGCTTCTCCTACCTATGCTCTTGATTTCTCCTCCTACTTCTTCTATGGTGCCTGTCATGGCCCAAAACAGCTCCTTTATTTAAAGATTGAGATTCACAACATACATAAACACATTCCCACATCATTTAATCATTAAGGTTTTATTTTTTCTGTCTGGTAAAATTGTCAATTTAATCTTGGGCTTTTTTGTTTTGTTTTCAAAATTGTCTCTGGTGTCTGTAGTACTTAGAAATGCAATTCTAGACCTTGGATGGGAAGAATTTCACCCATGAGCTTGCCCGGAAGTCAGGCACCATTATAGTGAGTGAGTACAGGGTGACAAAATGGGAGAGAAGGAGAGATAGAACAATTCTTGTGTTACGGAGAGAGGCAGATCTGAAGAGACAAGGGCAATAGGAAATGGGCTGAGATAGATGCCCTGTTTGCCACCCTGGACCATAGCAATGTTAGCCTGGGTTGCTGCTAAGGGCTATGACTTGATTTGTGACCCTGATGCAGCTATGGGGCTCTGTGTTGATGTTCATGGCTTTGTAACCACTGAGGACCCATGGATGCCTGGAATGTAGATCACTACCTGTGACCAAGTTGATGTCCAAGTAATGTTCCTCCATTGTGTTGTATAAGGATTCTGTCCCGGACTTTCTGGCCTAGTCTGGTGACCCAGACTTTCTGACCCAAGAGTCCCATAGTCCCACTGAAATGCACAGACACTTGTATTAACTGTATGCTGATTGACCTGGGGCTCAGGCATATAATTTGCTAACTCTTTACTCTTAAATTAACCCATGATTCTTATCCTGTTCAGCCATGTGAGCTCGGTACCTTTTCTCAGAGCAGCATAGTTGTCCTCTGCTTCTGACTTCTCTGTGGCATTTCTGCCCTTTTCTTCCAGTTGCCAGTGTTTTCTTAGTCTGGTAGCCCCACCCACACTTCCTATCTGCTTTCAGCCAATCAGCATTTTTATTAAACTAGTAGGCAGGACAATTGTTTACAATGTAATAACATAATCCTCCTACACAGAGGAGCCAATGCTGATCCAGGATTTCTGAGTTGCCACCCAGGACCATGGTAACATCCAGCTCAGACTGCTGCCTGAGGCCATGTCTGGGTCTGTGGCCCTGCTACAATTGGGCTCTTGGTTGATTTCCATGGTACCTGTTGCCACCAAGGGCCATGTAGTGGACTGCCGTCTAGGCTAACACCTGAAGCCATTTGATCTTAGAGGGTCAAGCTGCCACAGGGGTCATAAAGATTTGGGTAGATTAGCTGTCACTCAGGACTATAATGTCATCTGGTCCTGAATTGCAGGCATAGGCCATGTCTGTGTTCAGGCCCTATCTCTGTGTCAATGTCTATGGTTCCTGTTATTTTCAAAGGCTGAGCCAATATTTGGGGACAAGTTGGCATTTGGTGGTCACGCTGATACTTGGGCCTGGGCAATCTGCAATGCCAACTAGGGCCACATTGACCTCTGGGCACAGGCTGTTGCCATGTATGCATCTGTGGTCTTACCACAGTCTGAGTCTGTGCCATTGTCTATGGCCTGTGTTGTCACCAAAGGTCACACTGATGCCCAGGATCTGGCCTCCCACCTGTGGCATTCTTGATGTCCAAAATAATCCTGAGTAACATGTTCTGCCACTGGGCCTGGGCATTGTATAGGCCTGAGCTGTGGCCAGGACTATGTCAAGGTCCATGGCCCTGTCATAGACGGGACCTGTGCTGATGTCCAAGGCTTCTGCTGCCATCAAAGGCAATGTGAATGTCCATGATCTGGACCCACACCTAGGTCATGTGGAAGTTTGAAGGCCACGCTGCTGTTTTGTCCATACCAACCTAAATGACTTGCACTGCCAACTGGGACCATGGTTATACCAAAGCACAGACATGCCAAGGACCATGTCTGTATCCCTGGTCAAATGGCAAACTAGTATCTGTGTTGATGTCCAAGCCCTATAGTACCACTAAGGGCCACTTGGACATCAGGGGTCTGGGCTACCATCTAGAGCCAGGATAGTGTATGAGCGCTGAGCCTCTGCTGAGGCCATGAAGATCTGAGTGGCCTGCACTGCCACCTGTAGTATTATGTTTCTGGTCTAGACTTTCTGGCCTATAGTCCCATAGTCCCTCTGAAACACACAAACACTTATATTAATTGTATGCTGATTGACCTGGGGTCCAGGCATATAACTTGCTAACTCTTGCTCTTAAACTAACCCATGACTCTTATCCTGTTCAGCCATGAGGCTCGGTACCTTTCTCAGTGCAGCATAATTGTCCGATGCATCTCTGGCATCTCTCTGGCATTTCTGCCTTGTTCTTTCTGTTCCCAGGGTTTTCTCTGTAGCCCCACCCACACTTCCTGTCTGCCTTCAGCCAATCAGCATTTTTATTAACCCACTAGACAGGACAATTATTTACAATGTAATAACAATCCCACTACAGTCACCCATGGTGTGTCATCCAGGCCCCAGGCTGTCTAGGTCTGAAGTTTTGTTGCATGTTGATGTCCGTATCTCCAGTCAGCACTGAAAGCAGTCAGAGCTTCACAGAGTTGACCCTGCCTCTTACTGGTTGTAGCACACGGGAAACTGAGCCCTGCACCTCCTCAGGACAAAGCAGTTGAGCTGTCCCAGCTGGCAAAGGGTGTGGGTGAGCTGGCCCTGAATACAAGAGAGTGAGAGAGCTAGTCCCACAGTCTGTCACATTGGCATGGGTGAGGGAAAGATACGCCTTTGCCCCTCGTCACCTACTTATTGTTGGCTGGAAAAGCTGATTCCAGGATCTTAAGAATGGGAGAAATGAACCTGCCTCACTGACTGTAGCACTTAGGAAAATGGGCCTAGTTAATCAGTGGGCAGGGGAGGGAGTGCATAAGAGCAGAAAGACTGACCCCACTTTTTTCTGCCATGTGGTGGCATGGATGAGGGGAAATGCCGTCACTTCCCTCACTCCCCTCACTAGCTGCAGCACATGGGAGAACAGTCACTGCACCTCACCTGGGCAAACATTAGAACTGACCCTGTTGGCAGGGGCACAGGTGAGCCAGGCCTGTGAGCATGGGAGCAGAAAAGCTTCCTCAGCCCCTCCCTTGTATGCCATGGATGGCAAGGTTAAGGGAACACACACACACACACACACACACACACACACACACACACACACACACGTACCCCTGTGACAGGCAGGAGAGCTGACTTAGCAGGTGGGAGGGATGAGAACAAAAGAGCCTGCCCTGCCCCTCACCAAGTTCAGCAATCTGGAGGGACAGATGGCCCTGCACATCACCTGGGCAAAACAGAGCTGGCGCTGCTGGTATAAATAGGTGAGATGGACCGTGGGTGTGAGGGGACCTCACCCTGCCTCTTGCTGTCTGCTACATTGAGTGAGCCAGCTGGGGCAGTGCTGGAGGGCTCACCTGGGTGGTGGTGAAGGAAAGCGAGTAGGCTGACTAAACCAGCTACGACTCAGAACCAGGGCTACTGGGTAACCCACCCCAACAGCCACCTCATCTACGAACTGGAGCATGTGAAGGGTCCAGACATTGAGATCCAAAGCTACAAGATTCCATGACACGGGGCAACAATAGAATATCCAAGAGGCATCCCAGTGAGGGCCCAGTATTGAGAGTATAGCTGAAGCCAGATACCTCAAACCAGACTAATAACTCCTTGCAAGGAACAGTTACAAATAAAGATGTATGAGCTACACTGTGATTCACTGGGCCACACTACAGCTTCCATGCCAAGATTTGTTTGTTTTACTGTTAAGTTGTTGGGGCTTTTTTTGGAGGGGGGAGGGATTTGCAAGGGCAGAGGGTTGAAGAGGATACAGAAATGAGTGGGAGTGAGATGCATGATGTAAAGTCCACAAAGTAAATTTTTTTTAATAATTGAAGTGTATATAACTATGTTTCACCTTGTGTGAAATTTGTAAGCATTGCTGTGGCCCAGATGTGGTGTGAATGTTCTCTAAGGCTTTGAGTGTTAAAATTTAGCCTCTGATTTGAGGAATTATAAAGGTGGATGGAGACTTGATCAGCTATGATGTTTAGAGGAGGGTGCTCTGGAAAATGATCAGAATTGGTTATTTATTAGGGCAGAGCCCCTTTGCTTTAATCTTAGTCGCTTTTAAAGAAGAGAGATACTCCCTGTGTCCTGTAATGACTTGGGACTCTGCCAGCAAGTCTCACCAGATAAGGTCCCTAGGCCTTGCACACAAAACCATGAGCTAAAATAACCTTTTAAAAATAATGTATCTTGTCTCATATATGGTTTTCACAATAACAAAAGTTGATTGGTGTTAGTAAAAACCCAGTTTTTGGTAGTATCTTGAACTCAACCACTATTTACCCAGGAAGAATAAGGAAGACTGGCATATTCCATAAGGTTAGGGTGTGTGTGTATGTGTGTTTACTCTCACACACATTATAACAATAGGGAGTTTGACAGGAAAGAAATGCTTGGAAAAAAAGCGAAGTTTCCAGCTTCCATCCTAACTTACTCATATGTGGTATTTGGGGAAACATAATTGAGCAGGTTTTCTTTAAAACTAAAACGTGTTATCTGAGGGAAATTCTCACTAATGTCTCTTCCTTCCTCAAAGCCTTTCAACAAATCCAACAAGAGTCTTCTTTTGCCGGACTAAAACTGGAGGTTATATCTGCATGAGCCAGCTCTTCCTCATTCAGTTCCATCATTCTGGGTTCTATTCCTGTTACAAACAACACCTTGAAATTCATGTGGAAAGAAGCAGCAGACTGAGTAAACACTGAGTGCTCTTACGAATGAAGAGCATGGGAAAACTAAAGTCTCTTCTGTTTAACCTAACAAACGGGTTCCTCAGGGCTCTGAAACAGTCTTGCAGCATACCCAGTCTAGCCTGGCATTCGCTGGTTTCCCTCTCTCAGCCTCCAATTTCCAGGACAATAGATGATCACTTTCGTGCCCTGGTCCAAACATGGGAGCTTGGTACTTTACAGCTGTGGAGTTCGGTAAAATTCAGGGCATGACTGACAACATGGGCACTAAAGAGAAGCCACCTAGTAGTAAGTGCACAGATGACAGTGCTCCTGCCTAGTCTCCAAAACACTTCCTTTGGCTTTATGAGTCTGGCATAAACAACCTTTTTGTTTTCTTTCTTTCTTCTTTTTGTCTCCTCTTCCTTCCCCCCTCCCCCTTCTTTCTTTTTCCTTCTTTAGCATAAGTTCATCATTCAGCCTGGTTTCATACTTTCAGTATTTCTGCCTCTGCTCCCCAAGTGCTGAGTGCTGCTAAGGTTGTAGTTGTATACCATCAAATGTTATGCATTTTTAAACAAACCAGACAGACATTATTACTATGAATAGACAAATGGGTTAATGTGCAGAGTGTTTTCATATCCCAAATTACATGAAATTTTAATTTTAAATATCCTCTTTGAAAACTTCATCCATTATAGATTTGTGTTATACAACAAAATATGAAGACTACTGACCTATATCAAAATAACCCACGTAGCAACCAATACTGTTCTGCATAGGAGCCACTTTCTGAGTTTGATTCCTAGATTCTGCATGGTACAAGAAGAGAGTAGATGTCTGCTAGTTGTCCTCTGGCCTGCACACGTGGCTCTCATACACATATTCATATAAATGCAAAATAAGTATAAAATGAAAATAATTTTAAAGAGATTCAAACATACCAGAGGGGCCTTCATAAGGGTCCCCTCCCCCAAAGTTATACTTAAAAAACATTTTATAAAATTATTTATACGCCGTGTCTTAGTTACTTTTATATTGTTGGCATGAAGACCGTTAGCAAGGGTTTAGTCGCGTGAGAGCTGGTATTCCTCTTGCAGGGGAGTTGGGGCAGGAACCTAGAGGCAGAAAGGGAAGCAGGGAGCACTGCTCCTGGATTATTCTCCGTGGCTTTCTCAGTTTGCTTTCTTTTCTCGTGTTAATTTTTTTTACATCATGGCCACCACAGTTTTCCCTCCCTCCTCTGACCCCCTCCTTCACCTCCTCTCTGCCCCCACCGCAGTTCACTCCCCCTCTGTTTCTGTTCAGAAAGGGGCAGGCCTCCCCCAAGTATCAACAAAGCATTTAGCCTGCTCTCATGTACCATCGGATCACCGCCCAGGAGTGGTATTCAGTGTTAGTCAGGAAGTACACGTCAGGCTGGGTTCAGGCAAATCTTAGAGTTATTCCCAGTAGAGATTCTATCTTCTCAAATGACTCTACTTTGTGTTAAATTGACAGAAACAAAAAAGTCAAACCCACACAACTAGCCATCACAATTCTTGTCAACTGTAGACATAAACATCAATATTTAATTACAACCTTTCCTTTCTCATTTCTTCCCAATATATCATAGTAGTATAACAATACAAAACAGTACAACTTTTAAAATGCCCAGTCTTTAAAGTTGTTTCTTTAAAATATTCAAGTATTTTTTAAAAGCCCAATATGTCTCTAAAATCTAAGAAATCCAAAGTCTTTGTAAAAACCCAAAATGTCTTAACTGCAGGCTCCTGTAAAATTTAAAAAAAAAAAGTTAGATACTTTATTAATGCAAGAGGGAAGAACCATAGTACAGTCATAAATTAAAGCAAAACCAAAGTACACTGGTGTAAAGCTTGGTGTCAGAGTTCTGGGAACCACCCACTGTCATTTGTACTTCAAAGGACCTGGGACCCTTCTTCAATCCTAATGTCTACATTCACAGCTTGGCTCCTAGGTCAGGTTGGCTCCACTTTATGACTATTGCTTATAGTAGGAGTTTCTGGTCTGGACTAGCCCCAAGATCTGGGCCCACTCGCAGCAGCCACTTAGCTCTCTATAGCTCTGAGATCCAAATCAGTAGTCTCAAAGTCCCAAAGAAGCTCACAGAAGTTTGCATTAATTTCTTGATGATCCGCCTGTGCCCCAGACATATAACTTGATAACTCTTAACTCTTAAACTAACCCATGATTAGCCAAGTGGCTTAGCACCTTTTCTCAGAGCAGCATTTCGATTTCTTTCCTCTGTGTCTGCTGGTGTCTCTGCCTGACTCTTCCTCTTCCCAGAGTTTTCCTAGTCTGACAGCCCCGCCTACACTTTCTGTCTGCCTTCTTGTCAACCAATGTTTTAATAGGAGGGACATATATTTACAATGTACCAGAACATAATCCCACAGCAACTGCTGTGCTTGGCAGCAGTCCGTGGTATGACATCTCCAAAATGCTGGGGTCTTCATTGCAACTGGGTTGCACCTTCACCAGTTGCCTTTTGTCTCTCTTTGGGGACTCTAACCCTGCCTCATGGTACCAAGCCTCAACTCTTATGACCTCTCCAATCCTGGTGCTTCTACTACAGTTGAGGTTGCACATTTACCAATAGGCTCTCCTGACCTTTGGGGAACTCTTACACATTACCAAGTTTGACTGCCAGCACTAGGTACAACCTTGGCTACCTCCATACTAGAGCTTTTGTGTGCTGATTCTGAGAAAACGTTCCCAGAAGATTTTGTTTCAATGACGTTAGTCTCTTTTTGATCACAGTTGATTTTTCACTCCCAACTAAACAATATCAACTGTCCCAGTAAATGAAAGCTTTCATTTTAGTGGTTCTGGTCTCTTGGTAATCACAGCTGATTCTTCAGACCAACTGATGAGAACCACAGATTCTTCAAAATTCTGGAGAGCTCAGGTAGAGTCTTTAAGGCCCTCAAACTTCCCTCTGAAGTTTCAGGAACCAAGTCTTCATTGTCTGCCTTACTCTCAGTATTACTCTCAAGCTCCCTTAGAACAACAGCCCATTGCGCTCTGAGAACCTGTGCTAATATACTGTATATTTAATAAAATTACCCTGGAATATCAGAGAACAGAATCACCCACAGTCAAGACATTAGGGTCAGAGAGTGGTGGCTCATACCTTTATCCCTTCACTCAGGAGATAGTATTTCTGTGATTTCAAGTCCTAACAACCAAACAGTAGTAGCTTAATCCTAACTTAGTAGTAGTTAGTTTAATACTAACTCTAGGATTATGATGCAGAGTTGAACCCGGAAGTGAAACAACTGAAGCCTGAGAAATTGGCTGGGTGAGAATTGACGGTGGTCTGTTTCCTCTCTCTGATATTCCAGCTTTTCCCCAATATCTGGCTCCGGGTTTTCATTAAATACCAACTAGAATTTATTTGTGCAATAAGAACCTAATGGCTCTTCTAGTCCAAACTTCAAATGCCTTCATGATCCTCCCCAAATCACATGGTCAAGTCTGTCACAGCAATACTCCACTCCTGGAACCAAATTCTGTGTTAGTTGAAGCATAGAAAAGAGAAGGGTTGTCTCTTACAGCAAGTGGTCTACCTTCTGGGAATATCAAGACAGAAACTGAAGCAAAGGCCATGGAGAGTGCCGCTTATTGAGGATCTCCCCTGGAGCTGCCCTCTCCAAATTCTGTCCTCAGAGCACCAAGTGGTGGCCCCTCTCAGGGAGCAGCTCTCTCCAGACCCCACCCAAAAGAAGCCTGAGGCTCTACCCCAGGAGGATATGTAAGGTCTGGCCCATGGACTTTCTTCCCTTCATGGTTCCCTCTCATGGCTTCTCCTTTTTCCTGGGACTGATGGGAACGTTTTGCCCAGATTAAACCTGGATTTATTAATTTGGCATAATCTGACATATTGCATCAGTGGAGAAACCCAATACCGGAGTATAGAAACTTTCCACTACTTACTGCCTTGCTTGTGGCTTGCTTAGCTTGCTTTTTTAAACCGTCCAGGACCTCCTTGGGGGTAGCACCATCCCAGTGAGTTGAGCCCACTCATATCAATCAAGGAAATGCGCTACAGATTTGCCTAAAGGCAAACTTTATTGGGTCAATTTCTTAGTTGATATTATCTCTTTCCAAATGACTGTAGCTTGTGTTAAGTTGACAGAAAAATATCTAGCACAATGTATCAACATGATTATGACAGGGAAGACAGACAGAATCAGTTAAGACTATTTGGCAGAAGTGAAGAAGCTGTTCTCAGTTGGCCATTTACTGTTAGAAGACAGTGGCTGAGCTAGCTAACCCCACTGAAATACCTCATTTTCTGTTATCTCACTCAGCAGATAACCTCGCCGTATGAGAGGAAGTCCATTGACACAAAGGTGAAAATGCTTAGTTCACAAACTTAATCCTAGGTTTTTGTCAAAGGAAAATATAATTCCTCTAAAAATCTTTATCAGTCTTCAGTTTTTGTAATAAAGCAACCTTCCCTTATTACTAGAGTCTGATAGGCTGCATTAGTGATTGACCATCCCCATTCAGCCTTTTCATTTCTATTCCCCACTCCCCACCTTGAACAAAGCATGACCTTGTGTCTCAGGATAAGGGGAAATGGTTAAGGGAAGGAAAAGAAAATTGCTCTTCCAGCTTCTCCAATTTCCCATGTAGCCCACAGAGAAAAAGCAAGCATCCCTTGGGAGGAAATAACAAAAATGCCAGCAGGAGATGGATAGTTAAAGCCTGTATCCTTGGAATGCACTGGAGTCGATGCCTTTATGGTGTCATAGGCTGCTGCCCTCCGCTTATTGTGGTTATCAGAAAGCCAATAGTGGTCCCGTCCTGAGGCCCTTTATCCCTGGAACCATTTATCAACTCAGTTCTCTCTCCTGCCAGAAATAGCTAAGTCAGAGGAGATCTGGAGAAACTGTGTCCCATGCTCACAGTTCTGCCTCTCTTTAGTGCTGGGATTACAGGTGAACACCACCACATATGACTGCTGCTTACTGCCTTAAGACAGATACCAGGGAGCAGCAAGAACTTCACACTCATTTAAACCTAGAGAGAGGACTTTCACCACTGTGGGCTTTCTGAAGACAGGTTGGATGTCTTCTCTCCCTCCTCTCTAGGAGGTCACTTGGTATGTAAGCTCTCAGTGAATGCTTACTGTATCAGACTAGTTCTCGGGTGAGGTGACTCACAGGAATAAATCAAATTAAAAGAAGGTGAACGATGTACAAGAGAAAGTTCTCAGGGATGAATATGATCAAAGTACATTATTACGCACATGTTGAAGATGTCACAATGAAACCTGTATTTTGTATAGTTAAAATACGCCGGTTTAAAGGCAAAGATGTTGGGGATGCTTTAGACAAGAGTTTGAAAGTTGTATAAACATCTCTGTAATCCCAGGACTTGGAAAGATGAGGCAGTATCGAGAATTCATAGCTATCCTCGGCTACATCTCGAGATCTTGCCTCAAAAAACCAGGGCTCTCCTTTCTTCACCCTCTTGCCAGCTTTTGTTAGGTGTTTCATTGCTTGTAGCCATTCTTAGTGCAGTGAGATGAAATTTCAAAGTTGTTTTTATTTTCATTTCCCAATTGCTAATGGTGATGAATACTTTTTGAGGTATTTATTAGCCGTTTTTATTCCTTCTATTGAGAACTTTCTGTTTATATCTCTAGCCCATTTTTAAATTAGATCATGTGCTTTCTTGACTGTTTTTGGTTTTGTTTGTTTGGTTGGTTTGGGGGTTTTTTGGTATGCTTTAGAGATTCCTTTATTGTTAAAATAAATGAAGTGTCAGTTTTGAGAATAAATTTAAAAAACTCATTTGATTATATAGTAAATACCATTGGAATTAACCTCTTAGTCTTTAACTTTGGCAAAATGAGTGACAATCTAGAGTAAACGAACATGTTTCTTTTTTCCTTCAGGAGATACCATGGATGAGTTACAAACACTTTCACTGAGTCAGCTGGCTCAGGAGCTGGCTTTCCTAAAGGGGCAGTTGTTATCAAGGATTGCAAATCTCAGGACCAAGAGAATATTCCTGCATGGGAGTTTCAGAATTTTAGAGTTGAGGTTTTCTCTCTGGATATGTAAAGTCTGACCAGCCATTTCCTTTCTAGATATCCTTCAGTACACCTACTACTTAGGAAGATAAAGGTTGATTCTTCAAGGAAGGATGTTGTCAAAAGTGCTTATTGCATCTTATAGGATATAAGCCAAGTTGTCTTTGAGTAAAAATTCTGCTTATCTATTTCCTCATACAACTCTTTCAGCATGAGGATTAAGTGAGATGATATTAATATGCTTTGTCAGCTCTCTACTTTTCATCATTCTTTAAGTGTATATCTCACCACTGTTCCCCTCCTTTCCCCCTCCCAGTCCTCCCCTGCCTCTCACCATCCCAATCCCTCATCCTTCTCTCCAGCTCCCTGGTTTTTTTAGTTCTTTATATTTTCTTGATATTAATCACCCGTCATATTTATAGCTGGCAAAGAGTCTCTCCTGTTCTTCTGTGAGTTTCTTCTTCACTTGACTGATTGTTTCTTTAGCTGTACAGACACTTTGTTGGTTTTTAAGGTCCCAGCTGTTAGTTGTGGGCTTTAACTCCTGGACAAATGGAGTCCTATTCAAAAGTCTTTGTCTATATCTTATAGGGCACTGCCTATGTTTTCTAGCAGTTTCAGTGTTCTGGGTTTTAAATTGAGGTCTTTGATCTGACCTAATTTTTGTACAGGGTGATGGAAATGGGTCTAATGTTATTTGTCCTGTATGTGGGGATCCAGTTTTCTCAGCACCGTTTGTTGAAGATGTCTTTTCTCTGCTGTATGTTATTTTGTCCCTTTGTCAAATATCAGAGGGCGGTAGTTACCAGTATTTATGTTTGGGTCCTCTATTTTTTCCACTGGTTTACATGTCTGTTTTTGCTCTGGGACCATATTGATTTTATTACTAAAGTGTCATATTGTATCATGAAGCTTGGAATAACAATCCCTCTAGTATTTATTTTGATCATAATTTCTTTGGCTAACTGGTTCTTATCTGATAGCATATGAATTTTAGGAATTCTTCTATTTCTGTAGAGAATGTTATTGGTATTTTGACTGGGATTGCATTGAATCTGTAAATTGTTTTTGAAAAGATCATTGTTTCCCTTGTATTAATTCCTAATCTATGAGTGTGAGATATCTTTCCATTTCCTAGAGTCTTTTGGAAATTTGAAATTTTCATTGTAGAGGTCTTTGGTGTCCTTGGTTAGGTTGATTCTAAGATATTTCATTGTCTCTGATGCTATTGTAAATGGGGGCATTTGGATGTCTGTATTTGTTTGTGATGTAATAAAGGCTGCCTACTGGTTTAGGTAGTTGATTTGGTATCCTGCCACTTTGCTGAAGTTGTTCATTGTTTCTACAAGTTTTCTGTTATAACTTTTGTGATCACTTATGTATAATATCTTATCATCTGGAAATCAGTATAGAGAATCTTCAAAAACCTAAAATTAACTTTGCCTTATGACTCAACTATACTACTTCTTGGCATAAGTCCAAAAGACTTTACATCCTATTCCATGGATGCTTGCTCAGCCATGTTAATTGCTGCCCTATTCACAATAAATAGGGAATGGAAACAGTCTAAATCTCCTTCAGTAGACTGATGGATAATAAAAACATGGTATATATAATACACTTGTAAAGAAAAGTGAAAGTTGTAGGTAAATGGATGGACCTATAAAAGATTATATTGGGTGAGGTAACCCAGACCCAGAAAGACAAGTGATATGGGATATTTTTCTTTATGCTGTGAATATGTTTTATTACCATTGGTTAATAAAGAAATTGTTTTGGCCTATGGCAAGGCAGCTTAGAGGCAGAAAGGAAATCCAAGCAGAGATAAAGATGAAGGAGGGTGGAGAAGTTGGAAGCTGCCTCCCAGAAAACAAGATGTGATGGGACACAGGTAAAGTCATGGAGCCATGTGGCAATACACAGATTAATATAAATGGGTTGAGTTATGTTATAAAAGCTAGTTGATAATGAGCTTGAACCATAGGCCAAACAGTTTGTAATTAATATAAGCCTCTGAGTAATTATTTTATAAAAGGTTTCAGGACCACAGGTAGGAGAGCTTTGTCTGGACCAAGGGGCCTGGACTAGACAGAAAACTTTCAGCTACAGACAAGCACTGCATGCTGTCATCTACAGTTCCTAACTCCAAACCCTTAGATTTGAGTATACAGCATGGAGTAGTAACTGCAGAAATCTGGAAAGTACAAATGAACCATACGTGTGTGTGTGTGTACTGGTGGGCTTGAGACGAAAATATCAGGAGTCATAGTGATATAAAATGGAAAACAGAAAAAACAGAAAGGCTCCCAACTGGGGAGGAGGGAGAGAGGTAAAAATAGAGGAGGGAAGGACAGCAAATGACACCAAGGCTGTTTGATTAGATCTCAAGAAATCATGCTTTATATTTACCTAAAATTATATACAATACATGTATATGTGCATATACACATATATGTGTGGCTTAAAGGAAGCCAACGGAGCTCACAGTGCTTCCCATAAGAACCATAGACTAACAAAACTCTAGTGCTAGAAACAAGAAACCTCTTTTTGAGCCCAAGTGTCCTCCAAAACAACATAGTTGATGTAGCCCTTGGTTGCCTCCCAGTGGCTGAGTGTGGGCCCCTATTGCTGAAGTCATACATTTAGTATATAAGAATCAGTTTGAGCTGGATCTCACCTGAAAGCTTCTTTCTTGTGGCTTAGCTTCTATGGCATTAGAAAGTACTATATGAGCTGCCAAGGAAGGGAAGCTGCACTACCCATGAACCATGACAGTGACCAGCATGGTAAGACATCTGGGACAGTGCAGTACCTGGCACTCAGTTGTTGTTGGTAACTAACTGCTTTCTAATTGAGCTTAATGTCCTCTCCATAGGAAAGAATTCAAGCCAGGTAATCAAATTGTAGCCAGCTTTTCAGGATTAGTAATACCATGGACATTAGAAAAGAATCTACTTCCACATTTTGCAAATCCCGTATTCTAAATCTTATCCTTTTACTCACAGAAGAATATATTAGAGACCATCACAGAAAAACCAAAATTGGACACAATGCAAAGATCGGTGGATTGTGGTGAACACAACCTCATCTCAGGGGACTTGATAGAATAATTGTAAGAACCAGAATATCAGAAAATCTTCAGTGAAACATTCTCTCCTATAAATGGCTGCATAAGCAAGACCAGAATAATTGTAATATCAATGGACATATTAACATGGAAGGAGAGAAATTTGCAGGGTTCTACCCCAGACAAAGAACTATAGGCAACTGATGATTGCTGGCAAAAGGAGAATTAGCCCCTCCCAGGGAAGAGTCTACATACTGGTTGTCCAATGAATGCAGAGTGGTCAGCCCTGAAACTATACACACAAACAATAAAAAGTCTCAGTGGGTTGTATTCATATATTTGTGTACACACACATAATGACAGTAAAAAGGCTATCAACAAGCGTAAGGTTCATGTGAAGAAATGGAGGGAGGGGAGGGAGGGGGAAGTGCTGTAATTCTATTTCAATGAAAACTACGTTTTAAAAAAAGAAGGGCTGGGAGGTAGCTCAGTAGAATGCCTTAGGTTTGCACAGAAAAGTGAAACAGAGTTACCATATGCTAACAAAATTACTTCCAAGTAGAACTAAAAATACTCAAAAATAAAGGTTAATGGTAGTATTCCTCACACTGGTCTAAAAGTAGAGACCCAATAACAAATCATATTTACTACAGTGGAACATTATTTAACATAAGAAATGAAGTAAATGATACTACTTTGATTTTTTTTTTTCTTGTGGCAACAAAATATCATATAGAAACAATTTAAAGAATGCATTAAGAGTTTGGCTCACTGTCCAAGGATGCATTGCAAGTGATGGAGAAGTCATGGCAGCAGGAGCTTGAGGCAGCTGGTCACACTTCATCCATGGCAAGCAGAGAACAATGGATGCTTCTCCTTCTTGTACCATCCAGAACTACCCTGTGGAGTGGTGATGCCCCATCAGGATCAGTCTTTCTACTCCAGTTCATCCAGAAAAGCCTCCACAGATGTGTCTAGGGGCCTGACTCTTGGGTCATTCTAGTTCTCATCAAGCTGACAGTCTTAACCAACACAGTAAATACTTGAGCATGGATGAACCATGAAAATAGTCACCTAGTGGATATAAATATCCCTAACCGATGGCTGTAGAGTAGATTGGTGCACTCTTAGCAGTGAGGAAGGAGGGAGTTGCAGGGCTGTCAGAGGCAGTGTTTATTTTGGGTGATGAACATATGCTGGTACTGATTGCACCAAAGCTTGCCCAACTCAGGACTTTTAAACTAATCACATGCTTCAAATGTGTGAATTAGTTCTCTACTTTGATAAAAAGAGTAAAACTAAAGGGAACTATGTATAAGTCTTGGATTAATGGAGAAGAGACAGTTAGTACAATAGCTTATTATCCCTTCTAAAAGAACAGAGATGGAAGTTGTTAGCTAAAATTACTCAAGAGCACTTTAGAAGGCCAGTGACTTTTCAATTAGGCCACTGGGGCTTCTCTAGAGCACTTTAAATACCCTCAGATTCAGCTCAGAAAGAGAAATGTCTGAAGTGTTCCCTGTCACTGTTGCTGTTACTGTAATAGATGTTTGAAAATTGATTCCGAAAAAGGATACAGTTTGTTCCTCTGAAACATATGGATGGATGGATGGATGGATGGATGGATGGATGGATGGATGGATGGATGGATGAATGGGAGAGACAGAGGAAACTAAATAAGTACCAAATTTACCTTTGGTGGTGGGGTAAGTACCAAACTTACCTTTGGTGGTGGTTTGAGGATGGCCCTCCGAGGCTCACATGCCTAAATCCCCAGCTGCTAGAACTGTTTGGAAAGGATTAGGGGGTGTGGCCTTGTTGCAATAGGTGTGATTATTGAGTGTAGACTTTTAAGTTCCAAAAAACATTCCCAGTGCCCCACTGTGCCATCATGGACCCTGTGAAATTGTAAGGCAAATGAAACATTTTCTTTTGCAAGTTTCTTGGGCAAAAGTGTTTTATTATAGCAATAGAAAAGCAAGTAAGGCTGTAATAGTGAGAGGTCTGTCTGTGCGTGGTGCGTGAGCTGGTAGAATATTTTAGTTGTGTTTTTCTGTTATTGTGAGAGCTGTCACAGTTGATTTGATCATCTTGTTTTTCCCCTTCCCTCTTCACCTTCTTTTCTTCTTTCTTTCTTTTTATTCCCCAACCCTACTTTCTAATTATATTTTTAGACAGGGTCCTGTCAGGTTGGCCTGGAATTCACTGTGCTGTCTAGCCTGGCCTCTAGCTCTCTGTAGTTCTCCTGTAACCTCAGACTTCCAAGTGCTAGGATTAAAGACATGCCAGACATTCCTGAGTTATTTAAGCTTACACGAGCAGCCATTTTTCAAACCTTTGAATAACTGTTCCTTCTCTAAGAGGGACTAGGGAGGTAGCTGGCTTGGTAAAGTACATGAACACTGGGACCTGAGTTTGATCCCTAGTACCCCCTCCGCTACAAAAGAGAACTTCAAGTGCCCTGGAAAGGTAAAGACAAGAGAATCTCTGGATCAGCCAGAACTTCCTAATCAGAGAGTTTCAGTCTGAGGGGCTTTGTCTCAGAAAAACAAGGTTGACTCTCAGGAGCACCTGAGGTTGACATTTGGCCTTCACATGCTCACACGTGTCCATGAACCCAGTCACACAAATATATCTACATACATAAAACACACAGCATACAAACACACACACACAGGAGAACTGTAAAATGTTGGGTGTTGTTGCTTAGTCCGGGTGTAGATTTCTAGCATCTTCACAGTTTGCATTAATTGTCATTAATATTTGTATGGAGAAAATTGGAGATATTAACAGTTTCAGAGAGTAGTGATTGATGCTTTGAAATACTTTAGTGAAATGTATTTTCATACGTACATTTGTCACAGCTCATTCCAGCATATTTATTCAGAGGCTGAACCATCTGGTCTTCCAGGAAAAAATACTTCCCTGATGACTCTGCACAGCAGTACCAGCACCGAGCAGAAGGATAAACTGAGTGAAGGAGCTAAATGCACAGAATGCAGACCTCTTAGGACATACACTTACAGAGCAGAAGGAAGCCCTGAAATTAGTTTTCAAAATGTATAAACTAGTCCTCTCTGAATGTTTCAACATGTAGCTAACAGGAAATTATTAATGAAATAAGTTTGGGAGGTCTTTTATTCTAAGTTTTTGAGATCTTATGTGTTTAATACTTAAAGCATATTTAATCCAGATGAGGAATATTTAAATGATCAATGACCATATGAGTGTGTACACATTGGAGGTCTGGCCTTAAAATTTAGTTTTTTATTTGCATAGCAAGAGGATGAGCCGCTGGAGGAAGCTGAATGGCAGTTGTGTTTAGTAGAGGAAGTCTGTCCTATAAGGAGGAAAACTCTTTTCCTATGTGAGATTACAATCTAAAGACGACATTCTGTGTTTCCTTGCATTACTCTCCATATATGGACTTATTTTATTGAGGCACAACCTTAATTAGTCCAAGAATAACACACACCATGTGTAAGAAATAGTATCTGATTCTGAATGAGACCTATATTATGACAAATACTATGTAAATTCAATACTTAAAAGTATAAGATGACTTATGATTATGTTTACATTTAACAGTTCCAATATCCACAACACAATGTGCCTATATTGTACTCATATTTCATAGAATTCCATTATTAATATTATCTTTATCTGCGTATACAACCAGTAAACTTTTTCAACATATATTTATTTTTATGGTGTAAATTTATTGAACAAATCAATGGGTTTCATTAAGACATTTTCAAACAGGTATTATCATAGACTTTCTTCACATCACCATCACCCCCTCTTACTTACCCACTTTGTTTTCCTAAGTATTTCTCCTTTTACTTTAATGGAATGCGTTAGCTAAACATTAGTATGTACATATAAATGTAGATTCCTTTACGAGAGAAAATATGCTGTTTTTGTCTTCCTGAGTTTTCCTTATCTCAATTAACATCATGGTCCCCGGTTTTATTCATTTTCCTGTAAACAACATTTTATTCAACCAAATAAGATTCTATTGTGCATATACGTCACATTTTAATCTGTTGATAGCCAGGCTGATTCCATAACTTGTGATTGTAGATATCATTGTAGAATGTCCTTTCACAGTACATGAAATGAGCTGGTACACGCAGATAAACTGACATTGGAGTTTGCTGTCCCAGGAGCTGTGCGCAGCTCTCCCTGCCCCCTTCTCAGCCAAGTGCTGGCTCTCCAGGTCTTCCTCTGAACCTTCCAGATCTCTGGCACTAATCTCAGCAGAGGAAGGAGTGGGGATGATGCTGAGTGGATTAAAACAATAGACAGGGGAAGAAGGACAGAGGAGGCACAGTACCTCGTGACCTTAAAATAATGAGCTGGGGTTTCCTGTGTGTCTGGTGAACTGTCTTTAAAGACAGTTCAAAAAAAGAGGCTCTAAAATGTTGAGGGTAAAGGCAGCATGCTTGGCTATAGCTCTGCCCCTGCTTTACCATTTAGGCTACTTTGAATAACCACATACATTTGACTGTAACTGCAAAGAAGTTGAAGCCTGGGAATGAGGCCCGTTCTTAACAACTTGAAAATCTTAGCTTAAAGTTTAACTCTTTAAAACAGTTGATAAAAGAGGAATATCAAGAGATACTGAGCATTTATAGGCTAAGATGGAAATTTCCAATTTTGATTTGTGGTGCAGCTCTGCTTTATACCTGTACTTAACAACAACAACAAAAACTTTTTTCATTGAAGTAACAAGAGTGCCCAGCTCAGTGCGAGGAATATTCTTTAAGAGCTGTGAGCAGGAGAATAGTGTTCCCAAAGCTGTCCATGCCCTGGCCCTGAAGGCTGCAAATGTGTTACCCGTTTAAAATCAGATTGCTCAAAATTAACTAAAGATCTTGAGAGGCTATGTTGTTTTGTATTATCCAGATAGATGGAATGAGCCACAGACATCCTGTAAAACAGAGGCAAGAAACTCACAGAGTCATGAAAGCAAAGGCAGAGAATTTGGAACGGCATTATTTCAAGGAGAAAGGCCGAGCTCAGCCTTTCAAATCTGTGAAAGCAGGAAGCAGTCTCCCACATACATCTTCCAAGCATATAAGCTCCAGACCAGAGAATAATAAAGTTATGATGCTCTAAATATTACACCTGTGATATTTATGCCATTGTCAACTAAAAACCTAACAGGAACCTACTAAGTATAACTTGCCATTGGAGGGCCTCTCTATAACATAAGAGATTATGCAGTTTTCTTTGTGTCTGTGAGTTGGTCTCAGTAACTAACTATTCTAAGGAGGCAGTTGATGGAACTGTATAAGAAGCTTCAGATTAGCCATGGTTTTAGCCAAATGAAGTCGTGTTTGTAAGCTCAAACTTCAAGCAAGGAGCAGGCCTACTGCCAGGAGTGGTGCCAATATGAATTAAACTTAAGAGATCTCCCATCTGTTTCTTACTCTTTACATAGTTTATAAGCAGTTCAGAAGATTTATCTTCAAAACATCTTAGTAATTCATTTTCATTATGATGCTCTAAATGTAGCACACCACTATGTTTTAAATGCTCTTTTAATGGACCTCTTCCTACCTATCATTGTTTAAGGGCACTTACAGTAATACTTTTATGTGTCTTGGAAAACATTCAAAGTTTGATAAACACAAACAGTTTGCTCGTTACCCAGGGTTATAGCAAGCTGTAGATATTTGTCTTTACTGCTATAAATGACAGTGTAAATATGACAACAGCAAGGCATACTAGAGCACACCTGGTAATGCAGCATTTCAAAGGCAAAAACAGGAAAATCACAAGTTCAAGGCTAGTCTGGGCTATGTTGGGAGACTATCTTTAAAAAGAAAACGAAAGCAGACATTACGAATAAGATGTTTCCCTTCCCAATCCCACAGTCAGCAGTTAATATTTTTTTGCAGTCATATGTCTACATATTGATCAAATACAGAATTATTTTATGTCCTTGTTTCCTCTCTTCCATTGGATACTATTTAACTGAGAGCTGGCTCGTTGTTTTATATGTCTCTTTGAAGTGCTGTGCTTCATCTCACTATGCAAATGACACATGGGTGACTTCTTTGAACTGTCCTATTAATGGGCATTTTAATTGCTTCATATTTCCCACCATTGCAGTGTTCCGGTGCTTCTCATGCATTTGTATACCTTTTAAAACATGGCTGTAGATTTGTGAGCTCACAGAGAACATAGGTTTTTAATCTTTTTTTCCCTAAAGAGTCTGTGACAAGCTTGGGATTTTCAAACTGTAATGTTTGAAAAACAGTGTTGCTTTAATCTGGTTCTTGGATGATTGTTGAGGTCCAGCACTGTTTTGTGTCAGGATTGGACACTGATTCTCCTTCTGGAATTATCTGTTCCTCCATCTGTTGCCTACCTGTTACTACATTTCTTTTTCTTTTAGAGGTTTTCTTATCACAGTTTTATACCCTGATCATATATATTATTAATTGTAAATGTTCTTGCTCAGGCTGCTTTGTTATCTTTGGATAAGGGAGCATTTTCCATTCAATTTTTGATCAAAAGACTTATTTTTGTATTTATTGAGTTTTAATTTTTTTCATACAATATATTTGATACTATTCTTCCCCTTCCCCTAACTTCTCCTAGGCTCTCATCAATCTCCTGTCTACTCAACTCCATGTTCTTAAAGGGGTATCTTGAGAACACAAATTGGGGATTGGGAAAGTGGCTCAGTGGGTAAAAGCACTCACCAGAGGACCTGAGTTGGGATACCAAGAACCTATGTAAAAACCATATGCAGCACTGTAAACATCTGTGAGTCCAGCATGCAACTGCAGCCCGAGAGGAAGTGGAGACAGGAAAATTGGCTCAAAGCTCACAGGCCAGTAACTCTGGAGGATGCAGGAGGCCAAAAGCAATAAGAGAGACCTTGCCACCAGAAGATGGAACAAAAGAACTAAAAGTTCTTACCTACTCACTGCAGAACCTACACACACACACACACACACACACACACACACACACACACACACATTTAAATTTGAAATTTAAATAATAACCATACCTAAATTCAATGTAGCTTTTATCTAGTGGTATGCAGTACTGGTATTGAATTGGTATACAATTCTGCATAATTCTTATAATACTTTGCACATGATAGCAAACATGATCAAATATTTGTTGAATATGTGAATGGCCTTTATTTTAATGTTGTGGACTGAACCCAGGACCCCAGAGCATGTTAAACATACACTCTACCACTGAACTACACCACCATTCCAGTAATGATTATTTGTCTTAATATCATAAGATTTTGAAATAATAAAGTTAAATCCCGGGTTGGTTAATCAAGATTTTAACTTTAAGAGTGATTAAAAACTAGATGAGCAACAGTTCCCATAGAAGTCTTCACGGTGCAATGTCCCATTTTCCAAATATATCATACATCACAGAAGCCCCACAACGAAGTTTATGTTAGTAAGGAACTGTGGTAACATCACAGTGCTCTTGGGGTTTCAGAAGAATGTGAACATATAGCAGAAAGTTAAGAGCCTTAAGCTGAGTGTGACATCTATGCCAGCAGTGCCAGCACTTAGAGGTAGTGGCAAGGGGATCATAGCTCAAGAACATGCCATCTACACAGCAAGTTCAGGGCCAGCCTGGGCTAACTATAAGAGACCTCATCTCAAAAAAGCAAAACAAGAAAAGCCTAGATTCTGGGGGTCGATAAAGTCATTGTTCAGCCCCATACCTGCCACTTGTGAGCTGGGTAAATGTCATCAAAAGTCTTCACTAAATCTCAGTTTCAGCAACTACAGACTAGGAAAATAGCATCTCCCTCTAGTCTGAGTTAGTATACTGAGGCAGTGACATAGTTTTCAATGAATGTCCCAGTTCATATTTTGAGATGAAGATTATTATATAGTACCAGGTATTATGCAATGTAAATATGTATATTTAATTTTTTAAATATTTAAACAATTATTTATGTGTTGTGTGTCTCTTTTTGCACATTGTTTACCTGGTGACCTCAGAGGCTAGAAGACATAAAGATCCCTTGGAACTAGAGTTACAGGGGGTAGTGAGCCACGTGCCATCGGTGCTGAGAGCTGAACTTGGGTCCTCTAGCCAAGCAACAGGCATTCTCAACCACTAAGCAATCTCTCCAGTCCCCCTAGATTTAAATTTTGATTGACATTTATGTTTGTATCATTATAGCAAGCCATACCTTTCATTATGAGAACCAATTTCCTCGGATGATGTATTTCCTGCCATTTCAGTGTGGTGCTGGTTACCTAGACAAGGGCTTTGCAGAAGCAAAAGCTGTTATTGAACTACATTTCTAGCCTCACTTCTGTCTTTATTCCTGGTGAATGATTATGTAGTTGGGTGAGGTTCAAGTATTATTGCCTAAGCCTTTAATTTAAAAATATTTGTTAAACCCTTTTAAGCCCCATTCCCATGGCAATACATGGGAAAAAGCTCAGTATCTCTCCATCTGATTTCCAGTTAAAGTCATTAACTTTTATTTAGGCTTATTTTTTATATATACTTATATATAAGCAAAAGCTTTTAAGCATCGTTAGTTAAAAATAGCCCATATTTTTTCCCCTAAAATTACATGAGAGAAATAACTAGTTCTTTGGATGAAACTTGAGTTTATCTTTTTAATGGCCACATAGTGTTCTGGGATTTGATAGAGTATCATCCAGTCATTGCTTCTCTGAGTGTTAGATATTATTTCAATTTAATTTTAGCACTATAGGTTATACTATAATATGCACCCTTACATGTCCTTATCTACTGATGCATTTATTTCTCTGAGATAGATACCTGGGAGTGGGTTGCCACTTAGGAATAAATTTGCATTTTAATTTTTAATTTTTTGCATTCTTAATCTAATAGCTAATTTTAATAGCAAATTTGATCACTAGCATCAAGTAATACAGAGAATTTATCTTCTGTAGAGAATGTCACTCACAATAGTCCCGTTCACCGCCATGGTGACAATAAACGGTGGTAAGGAAGTTTCAAACAAAGAAGCATACCATTGGGATGTATCCTTCTTTTTTATTACTGTACTAGGAAGTGAAGTTGGGCAGGGGATGGGGCGGGGGACTTGAGGAAGAAAGACTACAGAAATAGAAAAGTTCTCAAGTTCACTTTCATCTAGAGCTGACTTTCCCCTCCATGGCGGCAGTGTCCTGAAACAGGATGTCTGAGCATTTTGGTGAGACTCAGTCACGTGGCCACGGCACACTTTTCCTTTCAAACTCCTTGGCTCCTTTTAGCTAAGTGTTTTGTTGTGTGCCACACATCAACATATCCCACCAAAGCATTTCCACCTTTTCTGCAGTGGTGAACCAAGCGGGGCAGAGCACCAAGGGTGGAGGTTCAGGTGATGCTGAGCTCTAACCCTGACCCTAAGGTCAGGTATGCTTAGTTGCTCCAGGGTTAATTGCTCAGTTTACACATTTATAGTGTATCTTTGTAAGAGGCAGAATAAAATTCTGTGATTTGTGAGGCATAGGGGCACATGCCTGTAACTGAGACATGAAATCACAGTTCAAGGCTAGCTTCGCCTACATAGACATCGTTGTCTCAACAGCAACAACAGCAAAAAGACAAAATAAAAGTAACAAAATCCCTTAGGTTGGAATAGAAAAAAGCCTTCTAAAAATAGCATCAGACCATATGTATCAAAAGGAACAACACTAACAGAGGCTAATTATATTTTTACACATCACCATTAGTAAATTATATTAGGAAATATGAGTTTTCTGCATAGTACATAATATATAATAAAGATTAACACAATCTGCACATTTATTTTATTTTTCAAATCTGGTACTCAGCCTAGTATGGCGGGGCCACTGAAGATCTTTTCTAAGCCAGCTTGTGCTGCACAATTGGACTATCTCCTTCAAGAGGTGACTTTAAAATCGGCTCACAGGAAGTTGTTTAAAATGCTATAAACAAGACTGTCAAATATCTCTCCTTCACCTGTGCAGAGGAGCGACCCCTGAAGTCAGTAAACTAAGATTGAAAAGCACAAAGATAAAATCTAAGACAAACCACATATAAACATATACATAACTTAAGAATAACTCGAGCTGTTCTGCAGATACGCTCACTGAATGTGAGGATATGCTTTTCTCGGGCCACTGTCTCAGCACCTGAGGAATTTTCAGCAATAAGAAGCAAACTTTACTTTTCTATTCACGGTCATTTTCCATTGCATCCCAATTACTGTCTTTGGGAAAGCATTTATTTGTATGTATTTTAGGAATAAAACTGACAACTTTTGAAAGCACAAGTTTATTTTAAATAGCGTCAATTTAATTTAAGTGACAGCGTTCAAAAGAGGGTAACAAAAAATCATCAAATTCTGTCAGAAACAAAATGTTCTTTTTTATTAACACTAAGTTGGCTCTTGTCAGCAGTTCTCAGTTTGTTTACACCCTTGGTCTGGTCTCTCTCAGGCTCCCAGAGCACTGAAGAGGAGAGAGGACAGGACCAGCATCCCCCCAGAGCACTGAAGAGAGGAGAGGACAGGGACCAGCATCCCCCCAGAGCACTGAAGAGAGGAGAGGACAGGACCAGCATCCCCCCAAAGCACTGGAGAGGAGAGAGGACAGGACCAGCATCCCCCCAAAGCACTGAAGAGGAGAGAGGACAGGGCCCAGCATCCCCCCAAAGCACTGAAGAGGAGAGAGGACAGGGACCAGCATCCTTTCCATTATGGGACTAAGAAGCACCCAACTCCTTTTTTTCCAGTCTAAATCTTCAAAGACAGCAATGACTAGAATAAGTTAAAATGTCAACCAAAGAACCACATATAGGATACCTGGCTGACACAGGGGTAGCTTATAACATTGCTCCATAACTGGAAAAAGAAAGAAATCTTTAGAATTACAACTAATAAAACATACGTGTTAATAGTTCACATGATCTGTCAAAGTTCCAAGTGGGTTCTCCATTATTTGGAGAGTTTTCTAAGAAGGTGTGGTGTAGTAGTGGGGGTTTTCGGTCTTGGGCGGCCAGAGGTCTAAGACTTACAGACTTGTCGCCTGAGACCGCTTATCTGTCTAATCGCCTGCCGCTCAGACCCTTAGAAATGACTTAGACGCTTATATTAACTTTATGCTGTTTGGCCTATGGCTCAGGCACATTGTTAGCTAGCTCTTACATCTTAAATCAACCCATTTTTATTAATCTGTCTGTCACGTGGCCTGTGGCTCACCTGTGTTCTTCATATGTTGCTCCTTTGGCGGCTTTCGGAAGAAGTAGGAGGAGGAATCAGAATAGGTAGGAGAAAAAGGGTAGAGTCACAGACAGATCAAGCAAGCCGCCAAAGGAGCAACATATAAAGAGCACAGGTCTGTGGGTCTCGGACCTCTGGCCACCCGGGGCCAAAGAAACCCCACTACTACAGTGTAGTATCTGGAAATTTTAATGGTCTTATTGTTTTTCATAATATTTTCATTTTGTTACTATGTTGAAGAACATTAAGTATTTACATTAAGAAAACTATAAAATTACTAGGCATAGATTGTAGAGCCTTTTACATTGGGAAAGGGGAGAGAGAAGGAGGGGAAGGAGAGAGAGAGAGAGAGAGAGAGAGAGAGAGAGAGAGAGAGAGAGAGAGAGAGAGAGAGAGAGAGAGAGAGAGAGAGAGAGATGGCCACACCTGTAGTTCCAGCCACTTGGGAGGCTGAGGAAAAAGGATTGCCATGAGTCTAAGCTACAACACACACACACACACACACACACACACACACACACACACACACACACACACACACACACGCACGCACGCACGCACGCACGCACGCACGCGCACGCACACGCACGCACATGCACACGCACACGCGCACACACACACACACGTGTGCACACACACACGCGCGCGCGCGCGCACACACACACGCACACACTGGGAAAGTGTTTTAAATTTATTTTTATTTTCTGTGTAACCATGTCTTGCCTGCTAAACTATCCTCATCCACTTGTCCTGCATTCTCTCCACACCTCAAAACCCACAAAAAGATCTCAGGGATTTGGTGGATGGTGAGAAGAAGCTGAACCTTTTGTGATCCCTGCTTAGTAACTCATAAGGAGCCCTTTAGTATGCAGAGCCTGTAGTACAGGAATTATTAATCCTCATATTTAATAAATACTTATACAGTAAGTACTCACTGAAAATAAACTTTCCGTGATCTTGGATGTTGTTTATGGAATGTTTCTCTATAAGACAGGAATGGAGCCGCTATCTTTTGTGGCTGTGAAGATTAAGATAGCACAGCAGCGCCTGTCCTGGGTTCTGAGAGAAATGATTGCGTACTTTCTCTTTTGTAAACAGGTTTCTGAAAACTAGGGGGTGAATGAAATGCTTGACTTCTTCTAAAAAACTAGGGCTATCCTAGCATGGAGGTTTCTTGGTGCCAATAAATGTCTCATAACTAACCATCAGCTTTGAATATTCATATCTAGGAAATGTGAACATTTTCTGTTTATTAACATTGAGAGACTTCCATGGTCAGATGTTTGAATGCTACCATTTAGGAATATGAGAGATTTCCTTGTTTCTCTCCACTCTAGCAAGGTTTTTAGAAGTTTGTACAGGTTAGAATTCTTGTCATGTTTTGGTTTCATCCTTCAGCCTCAGACATTAATATCTAAAATTTTACATACTGTAAGATTTCAGTATTTGTAAACATCTTTAACTCAACTATGTGTAATGCTATTCATCTGTGATCACAGGGCCAGACAGAATTACATTGTGATCTGTCTGTCCATTACTTACTCCCCCAAGCCCAGGAAACTACTGACCTTTTCACAGTCATTAGTTGTTTTTCCTAGAATGCTGTCTAACTCAAATCATTAGGTTACTTAGTTTTTTCAATATGGCCAAGTGTTTTTAAGAGTCACCTACATTTACGCACGACTTGATACTTCATCCTTCATATCACCGGCTAGTAATTCATTGGATGGATGCATCTGAATGCTTCTCTTGTTTGCTTTCTGTTGCTGTAATAGACACCATGATCAAAAACAAAGGAGGGAAGGGTTTATTCCAGTTTACAGGTCTAGAGTCCATTGTGAAGAGAGACCAGGGAAGGCACTCAAGGCAGATGCTTGAAAGAGAAACCAGAGCAGCATGGATGCCAGGGAGTGCAGCTCACAGGCAGCTCACAAACAGCTAGCTTTTTTATGCAGACCATGCCCACCTGCCTAGAAGTGGTACCACCCACAGTGGGCTGGATCCTTCTACAGCAATGAGTAATTCAGAAAATGTCCATCAGACGTACCCATAGGCCAAACTGATGGAAGTAATTTCTCAATTGAGGTTTGCTCTTCCTAGGTGGGTCAAGTTGATGATTAGCCATTACTGACATTCAAAACATGTTTTTGTTTCATGCACAGGATATCTTACAAACTTCTGACATTAATATTAGTCTTTTTTTTTTAACGTCTTTGTCCTCTATTTTTGTACAGTTTCCTTCAGGTGATCCTCTTGTTTGTGTATCTGTTTTTGCCTTGGTGAAAACATCTGTGTTGGCTGCCTGCCAAGGAGTGGTATACCTGACAGCCCAGGTGCTCTACTGACAGGGACACGCTGAGCAGGACATTCCCGTGGGCTGCTCGGTCTCTTCAGAGCTAGTTCCTCTCTGGAGGGGAATATTGTCAGCTGTCATGTGTATGAGTCAGAAAGGAAGGAGCCCTCAGTTTAAATTCAATTCCAAACTTTACCCTAATCCTACTGCTTGGCCCTTATGGACCAGAAAATCCCATTTTCCTACCTTATAGAGGAAGCCTTCCCTCTTGTGAAAGGCTCTCTGAAAACGTTCACACCCACAAATGCATTGTTGGTGTGCAGTCTTTGGACATCTGCAGCATTACCTTGATGCTTTTATCAATTGGACATTTTCCTCACCCAGGAATGAGCCAGGTGTTTTGAGAAGTCACAATGCCTCATTCCTGCACCTTAGCCTCAGCTGACCACTAACCCACTTCCTCTGTCTACGGATTTGCCGTGTCTGGATATTTTGTTTTATGTAAATAGAATAATATGATATGGCCTTTTATGACTGGACCATTTTCCTTAGCCTTGTGTTTTTAGGGTCCATCTGTGTTCCTGCACATACCAGAATTTTACTTTTACTGCCAAATAATAATCCATAGTATCAATATAACATTCTGTTTATTATTTGTCAGTTGGTGTTTTGGAGAGTTTTGCACTTTGGGTTTTATTATAACAATGCTGCTATGTCCCCTGAGAACATATATCCTTTGAGTACATACCTAGGTATAGAATTTCAATGTTATACAGCAATTCTATGCTTAATCATTGGGGAGATAATTTATGTCTTTCATAGGGTTTACCATTTATGTTCCCCAGAGGGCTCCAGTTCACCATGCCTGCACGACACCATCTTCCTCTCTAGCAATAGTTCTAACACGTGTGACATTTTATTTTTCCTAACTAGTCAACATATTTTCAACCACTTTTAACCCTACCTTATTCCCTCTTCCCCCTTCACACGTGTTAGTTTACGATGTTTGAGGTTCTGTGGCATACACTGCTTGCTTCCCACGGGCCTCTGGTGCTAGCATTTCTAGCTGGTCTAGGGGTTTCTAGCTTCCAGCGTTTTGTAATTTTTCTTTCATTTCCTTTATCTTGTTTGCTTTATGTCCTTCAGTTCCTTTTTGTTTACTAATGGGTTTTAAGAGGGAAAAGTAGATAATGCATACAATTAAAGACTACCTCTCAAGAAGAAGTTTTCTTTTCTTCATGTTTGCATTGTGAACTAGTTTTTAAGTTTTCGTTTGTAAGGAGGAGGCTGAGGCAGAGCAAGTGTTTCTTGTTGCAAAGGAGGTAATGGTGCAAAAGGAGCCCTGGCTGCATCCTGGCTCTTGGAAACAAAGGAAAGCACACTTCACTCCCTAGTGGTGCTTCTTAGCTCGTGAGATCACGGACTGATATAAAAATGTAGCAGTGGTATTTCTCATGTAAATTTGCTAGTCACGGGTCTTTTGTGCTCTCTGCAACTGATGGCCATTAACTTCATTTCAGATGCTTTAACAAAACAGTACTATTGTTTCTTCATAACCCAGGCAATGCACTAAAAAGTGCTCTCGCACCATCCCTCTGGTGTTCTAACAGGCTCATAAGTTACCTTCTAGCAGAAAAAACATTACATAAGGAGGCTGAGCCCCTAGTATCTCATGGAACGTGCTGGGCGGAGAGGGAAAAAGCTTTTGTGTCTACCGTTTTGGATTCAAGGCCTTTCTCTCTTAGAATTCTACATAGCACTTCCTGAGAGACTTTAGTTTGTACAGTTTGTAATCTGGCCAGTTTGGCTAAATCTTTCGGGGCAGTGTGCTTACATACTGTTTATGGGTTTGTTACCAACACAATAAAGGATTCAATACATTTTTTTTTCCCTATAGGTGAACTTTCTGGGTTGTTTTTGGTCTCAACAAAACAAAACGATGGAGCTTAGGTTGGCTAGAAACTCTGATCCTTCTGCCTTGGCCCCTGAGTGCTGGAGTTACAAGTGTGCCCCACATCCCCAGCTTTGGCCTTTTGTTCGTTGACACAGGTTGAAGGCTACAGAATTGTTATTACCTAACCATATTAACATGCAGCTAGAATACAGATCATACATGGTGATTCAAATAGGACTTTGACAGCAGGAAATGACAGCGAAGTGTCTATATTACCAACTTAAGAAGGATTTTGCAAAATATAAGAGGTGAAAAACCCCCTTCACTTGAGGAAAATTTAGGTTCTACACTGCAACTGTCTTTTGTCTCAGCATTCAAGGGAACTCAAGGAGAAGAGCTGATGGCTACCTTGGGGGCACTATGTGCTTGAGGACACACCATACAGCCTAAGTATTCCAGGTTTAGTTTGTTTTTTTTTTTTTTCTCCACATTTTGTCCCTGTCACTGAAGTGATAAACAGAGAGAGCCATTAAGACAAAGGAAGAAGTTACCATAAGTCCAGGAGGGCGGGATGTCTTGTGGGAAATTAGCCTGAATGTGCCAGGAAAAGAGAAGAGGGTATTGTACCTAAAGAGCACAGGGCAAAGGGTGGTGGCTCCAGATAAAACGGAGAGCTTGGCAGGATGACCTCTGTAGGGTTCAGCAGGCCTGGCTAACAGTTCAGAGCAGATCTGGTGAGCAGGCCTCTGAGTCATCAAAGGCAGGGAACTTCAACGGTCTTACATTGAGTTTCTTACTCCTGTATCCCTCAGAAGTCAAAAGGCAGGGAGATTTGGGACTAAGTCTTTGGTAATTTGGGATGGTACTTAGTCCTCAGAGAAATGCTATTGTGCTATTCTTATAGTGATGAGCTTGTATTTCTAACCAGTATCATTTATGGACACACATACATGGATGTTATAAATCCTATGGAAAAGATGGACTATCTTTAGAGAGCTTTTCTGGACATGTAAGCTATCAAGCTAGCAACACCGAACTAAACAAATTCCTGCATATTCATAAACTAATATTCATAAACTGAATAGCTGAGATGCCTTCATTTGCTTTTCCAAGTATCAGAATAAATTCCAGTCCAAAATCTTTAAGTCTTTGTATTGCATGCCCTATAAATATCTATGGAAGTAGCTGCAAGAGATAGAGTGAAATGCAGCAGATTTGTTACTATTGGGAAGCCTATAGTCTAATAATGAAGGAAGGATTGGGAGGCAAGTATTCTGCCAGAAGAGGTCCGGTGCTACAGGAGCCCTGACTCAACTTCGCCTATGGGAGCTCCAGGAAAATGTGTGACTTATTTGCAGTGAGGAGAGGATGATGGCTACCATTCTTAGACATTGCATTAGTGCTTTACAATGATTTACATGATAGCAAAGAGTGCCTCTCTAGTCTTCTCCTCTCTCCCACAAACCAGCAGTCATTTAAATCTGTATTTATCACCTTAGCATTTTCAATTCTTTCCAATTTTAATTTTTAAAGACTTTTTTATTATATATGCGTGTATATATATATATACACACACACGAGGTTTTATCTAACTGTATGTTTTTGCACCACATGCATGGCTAGTCCCACTGAGGCAGGAAGGAGGTGCCAATCCTGTGAAACTGAAGTTATGGATGGTTGTGAGTCCCCACGTGGGTTCTAGAGATAACCCAGGCCCTCTGTAAAAACAAGTGCTCTAAACCTTTGAGCCATCCCTTCAGCCCCAGTTCTCTTCAATGTAGATACTGCTTTAGATTCTTTGTGTCTTTAGATGCAACATTTCAATATTCATCTATCTATGAGTTTTCTTGGCTTCAGTTTTAAAAATTTAGCATGCTATTGCTCCCAAAGTAATCGCAAGATGAAACTCTGGTTATGACATTTCTGACTCAAAACTTTTTATTTCCATTGGTAAAAACTTTAGTGGGAATACAAGTGGGCCCAAGTTTTGTTCTTCTGGTTTGTTGCTTTTAATGAAAATTGTCCTTAGGCATGCCATTTCCATCATATTTCATCCTCTATGAAACACCTACCTTTCTCCTTATGTGAAATATTATTTCGCACTTTGGTATTGTGGCTTATATTATTGACCCACTAGTCAGAAATGCTAACCTGTCTTTTCTGCACTACCATGCTTCCCCTGGTGAGCAAAGGCCTTCTGTGTACTCCTTTTCAGGGTGGATATCTGAATGAACAGAGATGTAAGCATGAAGAATAAGAAGTCTGCTGTGTTCATCAACAATAACAAAAACACCCTTCATAATTAATATTAAATGCTTCCAAATAAGGAACCCTGAAGATAACAATATTTAATAGTGACAGATGGATAACCTTAACAAGATCAGGGACAAATGCAAATTTCTAATTACTTAAATACCTGAAGAAATGTTAGAACTATAAAGATAACAGTCAATCTGTATCTAGAGGTAGAACCTTTAATTTTCTCCTCTTGGAAACTAGAAACAAAACCTGGAGATGAAATGAGTAAGGTCTAGAAGACAATGCTGTGGAGCAGTCAAGCCAAACTGAAGATTTCAGAACATTTCAGCAACAACCCTTGGGATTTAAAATACCGGGGAACATTTACCAAGCGTGACCATATGCTGAGCCACAAAACAAACCTTAACAAATCTAAAATAGCTAAAGCATACCATTCATATTCTCCAATCACACCAGCGCTAAACTGAAATCATTTACAGAAAGAGGCCTGGAAAATCCCTAACATTTTGGAAACAAAACAATTTTCTAAATTCATGTGATAAAAGGAAAATTGGAATTAAATGCAAAATAAAATCTAACACTTCAAAATTTGTGGGTAAAACTAAAGGAATTCTCCTAAATTCATAATTTAAAAATTAAAACATAATTATATTATTTCCCTATTCATCCTTTCATTGTATACACACACGCCATGCTCAGTCTGTATAATGTTACTTGATTGTATGATAAGTATATGATTTCAGGACTGAGGAACTGGTATTGGATAACTAATTGGGGACTTTTCCCAGGGAAAGACAATTTTTTTTCACTCTCAGTGTCTCTTAGTCACCGACGGCTCTTTGCATATGGTCAGGGATCTCATGAGGCCCCTTTCCATGTTAGGATGTCAGTTGGTGTCATTCTTGTTCAGGTCTTGTTTAGACCGCCATGTTTATGTATAGCATTGTGTGATTACGTTAAAGGAAAACTGCCAATTACTATTCTGTTTCTTTCTAAATAGACTGGAAAACAACAGGTGAAGTTCAAAACAAACAGAAGGACACAGGTAACACAGACAACTAAAATGACATTGAGCAAGTAACAGATATTGGCAAGGATATGGAGGAAAAAGATCTCCATATACTATTGGTGGAAAGGTAATTCTTTAGAGCCACTGGGGAAGCTAATATGGAGGTTCCTCAAAAAAACTATAACTAGAATCTCTACATGATCCAGGTGGCCCATTGGGTGTATATCTGTTTTAGTTTTCTTTCTATCCTTGTGATAAAACATCATTACCAAAAACAGCTTGGGAGGAAAGGGTTTATTTCATCTTACAGCTTGCAACCCATCATCCAGGGAAGTGCAAACACAAACTCAAGGCAGGAACCTGGAATCAGAAACCAAGGAGAAATGTTGCTTACTGGCTACTTCCTCATGGCTTGCCCAGCCTGCTCTCTTATACAACTCAGGATCCTATGACCAGGGCTGGCACCACCCACAATAGGCTGGACCCTCCCACACAAATCATTAGTCAAGAAAATGTCCCCATGGGCTTTCCCGCAGGCCAATACTTTAGGGGGGCAGTTTCTTAATTAATGTTCTTTCTTCCAAATCGCTGTAGCCTGTCAAAACTAGCCAGTACAATACCCAAATAAATGATGTCAGCATAGAAAAGAGATTCCTTAATAGTCATATCTGCTGCAGCAGTATTAACAATGACTAATATATTAAATAATCCCAGGTGTCCATCAAAAGGATAAGTGAATGGAGAACTTGCAATATAAATAGATAGATACATATATATATATATATATGTATATATATATAATGGGGTATCACCCACAAATAATAAAACTTTGCAATGTGCAGCAAAATGACCATCATGGTAGGTGGAGCAAGCCAATCACAGACAGATATGAAAAATTTCTAAAGTCTCTGCACAACAATGTAAGTATGATCAGCACCCTTTACCTGGATACTTAAAGTAATTATGATGGTCAACTGTATTGTTCCCTTTACTATAATTTTCAAAAACAATGATTTACTCTATAAAAATTAAATCTGAACAAACATCACTTTAAGAAATAATCAATATTCTTACTTTTACCTGATTGGCTTTCATTGGATTATGACTTTATAAGTCTTTATACCAGACAGTTGAGGGGCCAGAGAGACAGTTCAGTAGCAAAGCACTTGCCTTGCTTGCTCAAGGCCCTGAATTTGGTCTTCAGCAGTGAGGTCTAGGGGTGGTGTGGAGGGTAAGCCTTTTTTTCCACTTTGGATCTAGGTTTAGCTGTGTGATTCAGTAAACGAATGTTTCAGAAGCAATGGTGTGCTGATGCATAGCCTATGCTTCAAGAAAACTTCTTTACTTCCATTCATTCTTGAGTTTCTGATCCTGCCCCATAAAAAGCAGGGCTGACTTGCTAACAGATGAGAGGTCTGTGGATCCATCTATCTTTATATCTGAAGCTGGGTTGTCTGAGCAACAGGCATTGTACTGTGGACACACAAGAACAGCTGATATTAGAATGATTCAGGGAAACTGTAGTTTACAATAGAAGAATGTAATCCATAAGTAAAGACATAGATGCAAAAGAAGCACATGTCAGCTTGCTACCAGGTAGATGAACTATGAAGACGTAGCTCAGTATTTGAGTGCATTGTTACACCTTCATTACTCCTGCAGGAATGAAAGTTCACCTTTTCTTTTTCTTTATATTTATTTTAGAGTTTAAAAAAAAAGAACAAGAAAGAAAGAAAAAGAAAATCCTGGGCTTCCTACATCCTCATTCTGAGTATTTTTATTACCGTTTTTTTCTTCTTATGCTAAAGACTATCCCCCTGAGGATAATACGCATAATATAATAGCTGTACCACCAAACTATACCCTCTGCTTCAAGCTTTCCTTTTATTCTTCCCTTCCCTCCCTCCTTCATTGCTGGACATTGGACCAAAGGCCATTTTGAACAAGTAAGAGTTCTACCACTGAGCTATATCCTTGCCACTGCTACCCCTGCAAACACCGTCCCTCATCCTCCTCCTCTTCCTCCTCCTGCTCTTCTTCAGCAGTTTATATTTTCATAAGTAGGATCTGACTAAGCTTCCAAGGCTGGCTTTGAACTCACTCTGCAGTCCAAGCATGTCTTAAGGTTGTGACCCTCCAGAGAGGCTGGGACCACAGGGCTGCTCCATAAAGCCTGGCTATTTTTTGAAGGTTTCTGTACCCTACTAGTTGAGATATTTCTGGTTCCTCTTTGCTTTAACAACATCTAAAAGAAAGTCCAAAGCTTCTGCCTTGAGAGATGTAAGTGTATCTGAGAAGATGCCACCTATGCCTATCAAATACCAGAAGGACAAAAACAAAATGCTCCTGGGTGATTTATGGCCCAAAGGGTACCAAAGCAAAGAACTACGGAACCTCTTATTGCCTGTACCACCCTCTGGCATTTAATCACACAATGCTTGGTTTTGTTCTTTAACCTTTCCTGTTATGATACATTGTCATTGGCCTGTGTAACTATGAACTTCAAAAGCAGAGAATGCATCATACGCTTTTGTGTCTTCATCTTCCAAGGCCGTAGTGTCCACTTACCAGTTAGGTGCTTATGAAGAAAAGAGGGATTAGTGAGCTAGAAAGAGGAAGGAAAATGGCCACAGTCACTGACAGGGTTTCAGTACAGTGGTCTGGGGAGGGTCAGGTATTTTCCATAGCCATCCCTCAGAGTGGGTGTTGCCACTTCAGCTGTGCTCTCCTGGATGAAGGCCAGGACTTGATTGTTATGGTCCTTCCTTTGCTGCTAGTCACTGTTAAGAACAGCAGGTTCACAGAAAGCTCCATGGAAATCTGTAAAAAGAAGCTACATGTGATGACGCCAAGGCTCAGTGCCACTGACCAGCAGAAAGTAGAATGCCCAGGCTGTGCTACATACAAGTCACAGACACCCAATCTCAAGTCCTGTAGGCCAGGGTCACTTGGATTCCGTCCATTTTGCCAACAGGTATTTTAAATACATCCACTACCAAGGCATAACAGTTGAAAGGACCCACCTTCAGATTCTTTTATATATTTTCTCATTACTGTAGGGCAACAGCTCTCAACTTTACTAATACTGTGATGCTTTAATGCAGTTCCTCACGTTATGGTGAACTCCAACTATAAAATTATTTTGTTGCTACTTCATAACTCTAATTTTGCTACTGTTATAAGTCGTAATAGAAATATGTGACATGCAACCCTTGTGAAAGGGTTGCTCAGCCTCCCAGGGGTCCCGGCCCACAGGTTGAGACTATTGCCTTAGTTACTGAGATCGTAGAAAAGCATGAAGAGTAGAGTAACAGTGGTCAGCTTGTCTTGTTCACAGAAACAGTCACTTTAAGGTTTTAGCACATTTGTTATGTACATGTGAATGTGTAAACACTTCACCCTGTTCTCATCAGTTCTTTCTCTAACATTTCCTAACACATTCGCCACTCCCTATCCATCAGTTCCACCGTGTATTCTAACATTTGGGTACTTTATCCTATACTAGGATAGGCATACATTTTGTTGCTACTCAGACTGCTTCCTGGTTTCGATTATTATCAGCAATGCCCTTATAACATACATTTTAGAGCAATTTTTTTATTTTTACTTGGTAAATATCATAAAACAATCCAATGGTGGTAGTGGTTGTGGGTAGAGCAGAAAATTATAAAGTGCTTTATTCAGTATGTATTTGATACAACTTATTATTTCTTCCAGTTTCAAAGATGTGGAGGCTCAGTGCAACTGGCCATATCATATGAAGAGCATCTTACAGATGTGACAGATAAAGCTTGGCTTTGCCTGACTTCAAAGCCTTTTCTTGATGTGAACATATGAGTAACAATAGTAGTACCTTCATTTTTATCAGTTCACTAAATATTTATAAAAGGCCTACTATGAAGGAAGATAGAAGGGTACAAGGTGGGGTCATAGGTATAGGAAAAAGGTAGGGAGAAGAGAATTAACAAAAACCAATTCTGTTTGAATATGTCATAATGAAACCAAATTCACAAGAGACCCACCATGTTCCTAGCATTGCTCTCAGTCTTGGAACTTTAGTAGCAAAGAGTTTAGGCATTCTCCCAGTTTCCTGGAAGATGCAGTCAATTAGGGGCAGAGGAAGACATCAAAAAAATAGACACAAATGTATCAATAGTACCATGAGAGAAATGGAGTAGAGCAAACTATTATGGAGACCTAATTTAGACTGAGTGGTCTCAAGGACTCATTAGATACTAACACTTAGAGAAGTGGGTCTCAACCTGTGGGTTGCAACCCCTTTGACAAACCTTAGTCTTCAAAAATATTTACATTATGGTTCAGAACAGTAGCAACATTACAGTTGTGAAGTAGCCAAAAAGATAACTTTATGGTTGGAGGTCACCACACCATGAGGGACTGTATGAAGGGATTGCAGCATTAGGAAAGTCGAGAACCACTAGTTTAGAGGCTGAGAGGTAGAAGATAATGACAAGATGAGGACAAGCATCCCAGTGCACAGGGCAGCCGAGGGTACAGCTGATGCCCACTTCCTTAACAAGGCTCCCAGAGGATGAAGATGCACTAGTGATGAGCACATCCACTTTCTAAAGATGGTTTCTGAGCATGTCCACGCACCCTTCATTACAAACGGGGAAAAGGATTGTCCAGTGATGGAAATGGCCTCTCTTTCTTATTGGCAATCTCAGCAAGCCAACCCATTTTAAAACTTCCCAACCTACTGCCCATCAGCTCTCCAGACTCATTAGTCCCAGAGTGGGAAGCTCCCATTCTTGTTTTTTGGTGGGTTTTTTTATATTCTGAGATTCAAGGAGTAGATATCTCAAGTAAAAAATCTTGGAAAGTTTGCCCTTGGTTAACTTCATTTTATACCTGTATATTATATCACATCCTGAAGATTCTGATTTCCCAGAGAAAATTTGCCCAGGCTTTTGGCCAGCTGCAATCTGGAAACCCAGGAACACTGAGGAAACTGAGTTACTGATGTAGAAATGTCTTTCTGAATGCTGTGAAATAAAGGACTGTTTTGGACTATGCCAGCCACCATAGGAGAAGGCGGGGAAATCAGAGCATAGGTAGGACAAGGAGGGCAGAGTCAGTAGAGACAGGATCCAGTGACCAAAAATCAACATGTAACGACAAAGACACAGGTAAGTCACAAGCCACATGGCAGGACAGATTAATGGAAATGGGTTGAATTAAGATGAAAGAGCTAGCTAGCAATGTGCCTGAAACACAGGCCAAACAGCGTGTAATTAATATAAGCATCTGAATCATTTTGGGGGGACCTAAACAGGGCAGGCAGATCCGGACTGCGGGACTGCAGGTCTATGGGTCTGAGAGTCTGGGTCCCTGCCTGATGGGGATAGAAACCAATGTTACAAGTTACTACTCTGGGCGATAATGGAAAGAAACAAACGGGATTATTATCATTATAGTCTGGAATATTAACATAAACCACATTCTTCTGGATAATGGAGAACTGAACTTTGGCATCCTGGACTGCAGAAGGGAGAGTGAGGTGGAGCCATTCTCTCTGGAAAATGGAAAAGGGAAGAATTTGATTAATAATTTTTGGGGTAATAGTACACTTTACTGGATAGTAGGGCAAAGAAAACTGAACTGACTTTCAGGGTAACAAAAAAAGCTACCCCAGTAAATGCAGCAGTATTTTCAACTCATAAGAAAGTCATCAGGGCCAGGAGTGTTGGTACATGCTCATAGGTCAGTATTTAGGTTGAAGCAGAGGGTTATGAATCCCAGTCCAGCTTGGTCTGCGTAAAAGGCATTTTCTCAAACAAAAATTAACCGAAAAAGAAAAGAGCTGCCAGGGGAGGCTGTAGGCAGCGGAGACTACCTGAGTGACCACTGAGCACAGAGAAAGCTGTGTCTGAGAAGATAGGTTTCAAAGACCTTTCATTCCTGCCTCATATGGCTTGAGGCCAGTGGGCTTCACAAAGCCTCAGCTGCCAAGTTCTACAGAGCACATTAGCCAGGTAGTAGCATGTGCCTATAATCATGGCATGGAGACTGAGGCAGGAGGATTACCACAAGTCACAGCCCAGTTGGGCTACTGCATGAGACTCGGTCTCACCCCTACCCAGTTCTACCTGGATATCAAATGGATACATTAAAAACCCAGACCACAGGCTTTCACTGTGACCCTGGCACTAAGAATTACCTAGATGAAAGAATCTGGTCCCAGCCTAGGAATGCCAGAAGTGGGGCCCCTTATTTAATAATTTTATACATATGAGATGATGGATTCAGATGAGAAATTTAAAAATTTTAAGTCTTTATAACTGAAGAAATGGGCTGACTAGGAAATGATTACAGCAGAGCTTGAACTAAAAACCCAGAAAATCAGATTCTGAGGCTATTTTATAATGCCAAACTTAGAGCTATCTCATAGGAATTCTAGAGAACTTTTTGGCAGAGCTCTTTAAACTTAAGAACAGATTGGAAAGATGAAAAGAAACTGGTGAAAATCAAGACTCTAGGCATAGTGCCAGATAATTTTGCATATTAATATGATTATTTCCATTTTTGAGTCAGGGCATCATGTAGTTTAGGATGAGTTCACTATGTTGTTAAAGATGACCTCGAACTCATAATCCATTCCCAAAGTGCTTGTGTCACTGTTTTCACAAGTGTTCAGTCTTTAAACACCCCTGGAGAATGGCATGCCGGCACACCTCTAGCCTCAGCATTTAGGAATCCATTAAGATGGCTGGTGGCAAGCTAGCTGTAACATACAAGTTTCAGGTCAGTCGAGGCTGCATATGGAAATCCTGTCTTAAAAATACAAAAGCAAAACCCACAAAAGAGATATTGTCATCTCAAAGTGATAATAGTACTCAAATTCTTATGTCTGAGCCTGCTGTGGCCATGTTAGAGCAGCAGCAGGTGGCAGTTGACTTTAGGAGAATGCAGGGCACTGGTGGGCAGATCTCAGATGGGCAAGACCCAAAGGGCTTTGGCTCTAGAATGTCTCTTGCCATTGCTGTGTCTCTAGATGTTTGCTTACTGTCATTCTTCTCTCGTATCTGGCATGGTGTGAATGGGTATGGGGGGGATCCCCAATGCCTTTAATGCAGTGTGATTATCTCTTGTAATATCTTATTCTACTTGGAATTTTTAAAAATATGTTGATTATTATGAAGATGATGTCCTCTTAAGCTGTACTATTTAACTGAAGCAATGATTTCATACAATAATAGTGTCTGCTTAAATAAGATTTTGATGATTGAAGGTTTTTGATAATTATAGTGAGGGATGGTGACAGAGGTTGGTTTAGTGGGAAAATTAATATAGGTAAAAATCAGGATGTAGTGTTGTCTTGGCCGTGATAAAGCAGGGGCTGCAGAGGATAGAAGGTAGGAACAAGGAAGTGTCACACAGCTAGAGCTTAGGAGTTTCTCTTGAGAAGCCATATTGATGGTGGCTTAAGTTAATGATTAAGAAAAAAAATTATATGTCCCAGAAGCTAGGCTATCTCAAGTTCTGTTAATGTTGGGAGATGCGTTCATGGGCTTTGGTGTGCAACATAGTATAATAAAGTTCTAAATAATAACTTAAAGTTAAGTTAGGATGGCTTTGTTAATGACTTTGAGGTAGGAAATCTTGGGAAACAATTAAAGTTTAGAAAGACACAGTTTTAATAGTTGAACAAGAGACTTGTCAAGGTCAGGGAACAGGAACAATGGCAGCCTAGATATGGCTGGCTGATGCACTTTTGTTTTTAGGATGGGCTGTTGATCAGAAGATTGATTCCTTTGTGCCCATTTCTACCCCCAATTTCCTGATATAAAAAATTGTTGTTGAGTAGGTATTCACCCTGAGGATATGAAATAGAACTGGCTGGTTGTTTTTCATATATAAAAGTTTAGGTTATGATTCCTGTAAGACTTTTTAAGATAAATAATAAAAATAATTGATCTTTTCCTTGTAACTGAAGAATGCTGCCTTCTAGTGATGTGGGATGTCCTTTTGCATGCTATTAAATATTATTGGCTAATAAAAAATTTAGTTGGGCCTATGGCAAACCAGCTTATAGGCAGGCAGGAAATCTAAGCACAGATAAAGAAAAAGGAGGGCAGAGCCATCCTTGTAACTGCAAAATACTGCCTTCTAGTGAAAGAACTAGCTGAGAAAAATGCCTTGCTTGCCTACACTGTTAATCTAGAACAAGTTGTGAATGTATGTGGATTCTTGAAAATAATTTTTCACCTGTAATATGTAAATTGCTTAATAATGTAAGGGAAATTGGAAACATGTTGCTTTTTATTTGTATTCATTGTAATCACTCACTTGGAAAATAGAATGTTAACCACACTGTAATTTTCATATTGCCTGAAAGAGTTTGCTGGGATATATAAGCCATAAGGGAAAAAAATTAAGACACTAGAGAAAGTAAACACCAGAAAAGATGTAGAAGGAAGAGATCATAAGAGGTACAGAGGGACACATCTGGATAGAGGTAAGGAAAGAAATAGAGATGAGAGAAGATGATAGAGAGACCCTGACGGCGTATACATGGATTTCCCCCCTGTTTTGACAGCCTCAAAGAATTAAGTTTTGTCCCCTTCTCCATGCCCATAGAATTAAATTTTATTTTGTCAGATAGAAAAGTCAAGTTGAGTGATTAGTTCTCTGACTCCAGGAACCCTCTCAATTCCTGAGCTGCTGAAGGCTAGTCCTCAGATGTGCTGGAGGCCTGACCTGGGATCCACCCCACAGGTTGGAAGCATTTCTGGTTCTCAGTAACTGCTCTCAAACAGTTAAGGCTGGAACAGTGGTGTTTTGCCCCCTGGTATGCCCGAGGACTGAGCTATCAACCCTCTCAGGTTAGAAGCGTTGTGGGAACTCAAGATCATTCCTGAAATGACAACACTTAGGACATAAAACAGTCAAGACCAGGAGCACTGTGCCTCCCCCTGTGGCTCCTGGGAAAGGGAGAGGTAAGTCTTTCTTCATGCAAAGTCAGGTGCTTCATTCTGAAGAGAGGTCACCGAGAACAGATGTTCACCTGAGGAGCGTAGGGTGCCTGAACTTGCTGGAGAATCCATTATTCCAGAGGCTCTGTTCTTTTGACTCATAGACTTCACTGCTATGATCCTATAAACATGTACACCTTTTTTTCCCTTTTCTTTTTCTTTTGTTCTTTATAGAGATAACAATGTTTGTGTATACTTTCTAGGTATGTGTGTATGTATTAAGGTCACACGAGTACACATTTTCAGGGATCTGTCTTTCCATCACATCGGCTTTAGATTGAATTTAGGCTTGGTTTTACCGGCTGAGCTATCTTACCTGCCTCATATTTTTTTTATTTTTTATTTTTTTTGAAATAGTTCAGGAATGGGGTTTATGGTTATAATCTCAACACTCAGGAAGCTGAGGAAGAAGTATCACTAGTTTGGGCTATAGAGTGAGTTCCAGGCTTGCCAATGTAATAGAGTAAGAACCTCTTTCAAAAAGTACCTCCCTCATATTTTTGCATATAATCTGCTTCTGAAATACTGTTTGCCAGTAACTATGAAATTGTTCATGTTCCTTAAATCTTTCTATGCCAAGCTATTCAACAAATTAGATCATCCTCAGATGAAATGCTAATAAAAATTAAAGCTGTAGCCAGTAGCATGCGTATATTTGGGCCCAGGGCCAACAAACAGGCCATCTGGGTGTAAGAAAATAGGCTAATGGCTGTGGAATCTAGTCTCTGGTGGCTACGCTGAGAGCTGACCTCAGCCGTGCTTACTCATATTGATTGCTTTCCAGATTATGATTTCTCATGACAGGAAACTTCTTTGCCCAATTCAAACCCTGTGAGTTAAACACAGAGCAAATGCTGTTCCCAAAGCCCCTTCTGTCAGGGATCCCGAGTGCACCCCAGAGAACAGATTAGTCTGAGAAGGGCTGGTCTTCATCGCATACCATACATAGGTGGAGGGCTTGTTATTCAATTCCTGGCCTATGAGAGGATACCCCTATTGTTCCTGAAAACGCTGACCAGGACCTTACTTGCAACAAAGATCCCTCTGCCCCACAAACCCAGTCAAGGCAGGAGCCGAAGCAGGGAAGATAAGTGCCTGAAGGGCGAGATGGATAGGGCGCGCAGTGCCCCCAGCCCTGCTGATACCAAGTGCCTTTAAGATACAGCCTTTCCCATCCTAATCTACAAAGGAAACAGGAAAAAGGAACTTAAAACTCCCTGTGCTCAGACAGAAATGAGACTGTTACCGCCTGCTTCTGTGCGATTCCTTCTTGCCTTCAACTTGTAAACAAGAGCAAGTAGAAGATGCCAGTGGGAAATCGCAAAGTTGTGGGTTTTTGAAAGGCTCCCAGGGACCTCATGCTCATCTGTGAACGCTGGATGGGGAGATCTGGGGAAGTATGGACTCTTTAGCCGGCTTAGTTCTCTGTGGAGTCAGCTTGCTCCTTTCTGGTAAGTTTTGGCTTGATGTTTACATGTATATATACATATATATTTTTTTAATGTAGTATTTTAAAACACAGTAACTTCAGCTTTCTGTCTCACCAAACCTTCATTTTGGTGATGCTGGCACTGCTTTTCTGTGACTCTCCAGTTTATACAAGTAAAGGTTGAAGTTCATTCTCCGAGGCATGAGCTGGGTTTTTTAAGCATCTCTTCTGGATGCTGCCTCCAGGGTTGCCTGCCTTAGCCTCTCCCAGGACGGAATAAGTCACCTTATTTGAAGGAACCTGCTTGTATAGGATTACTCTTTCTTGCCTCTCATTCTACTTACTATGTTTCTTTATCGATAACGTCCAAAAAGAGTCTTCTATGATTTTGTTTTGTAGAAACAAAATTCCTACCTAGAGTGTATAGACTGTCATTGTTAAGTAAAAACAAACACTTTCCTGTTAAAATTTCATATTTTCATTCTTTTTAATCCCAGTATTCCAACTGGAGACTTCTTTCTGTTAGGTAGGAGTCAGTGAAATTAGGGCTATGCTACTAACTTTAGTTAGTTTTTTTTAATGTTTCGTATATAATAAATCATAAAATAGCTCAAGCTCACTAAAACTTAAGCAGTTAGTTACCAAGGTCACAGGATTCAGGATTTTAGCAAATCCTGTAGCAGCCCCAAGGAAGGACTGGTGAGAGTGAGCTTGGGTTTTGTGTGTCTGTATCACAGACTCTACACAGTAGGGTGCCTTGAAACTCACACACCATATGTAAAACATACTGGGAGAAATATCATGACCCAAACTGCAGATCACAGACTTGTTATCATTGTCACAGATGTCTTCCTCTTGGTTTGAAAATAATCTAATTATTATAGTGAAAATGGAATTGACACAGGAAATGAGTTTTGGAAATTTTACCAAATTTATTGGTGAGGATATATATAGCAATAGGGTTGGATACCGATACTTGTGATGATATTTCTGTATTTTTATGTTCTTTATTAACTATTCAAAAATTAACCCAGCAAAGTAACATACTTGTGTATAATTTGTCATTTAGCTCTTCAATTTGAGTTTACCAATATATCAGAAATTTAAAGATAATATTTTAAGAGTAACACAAATTGGTGAAGAGTATCTGAGATGGTGTCAACTACTCATACAGTAATTTATAGTTAGTATAAATTACTCAAATTTATATTAATGTAGAAATATGTTAACTTCTTGATTATTATGTACTTGTAAATAATTATCAAGAGCCCCTACTTTTGTCTTGCTTTCCAAGTGTTACATTTATCAGTGACACATAATCTGGGACTGATTTTACATTAGAGATTAGAGATTATAATAATACAAAGCCCAAATAATGATGTTTGCTCTGATTTAAGCTTTAAGTAGTTTTAAGTTAGATAAAATAATAGTATGTTCTCTCTCTCTCTCTCTCTCTCTCTCTCTCTCTCACACACACACACACACACACACACACACACACAGAGAGAGAGAGAGAGAGAGAGAGAGAGAGAGAGAGAGAGAGAACTATTTTAACTTATTTCCCCATAGTGACTTTGTTATGGCATTTTGCAATACAAATTTATAAAAATTGTCATAAAGTCAAACAAAAAAGTCTGGTGACCAACATAATTGTCTCATTGCTGCTTGACTTTAGCTTCTTGAAACAAATTTCTGGAGGAAAGATGACAAGAAGGAGGAGGTCATATTCATGTGAGAAAGGAGAACACAGAAAGTCTCTGGGGAAACTCTGTACTGACTCCTAACTTTCATTCTGGGTCTAAGCCTCCATGAACATGAATGCTTGAGGTTCAGTGACTACAGCAACAGCCACAAGAATCCCATACGCAAGCCAGTGTCTGATAGTAGTCCTTATTAATGTGGCAAGAGAGGAGGGTGCTACATATTTATAGTCTACTTGGTGGCTTCATATTCATTTTTCAATGAAAAAACATAATTGGAAAAATACATTTGTTTGAATAAAGGTTGCTCTGGATGGCAGAGCAGCTTGCTAACCCACAAGCTACAAGAAGTCTGTAGCTTCCACAACTCAGGACTCTGGTGCTTCCTTTTTTCCACTTGAGAATTATCGCCAATTGCAACTTCCAAATAAGTCCTCAAAACTTAGTAATATTACCTACTCCTTAATTTCCTATCTGTCAAATCTGTCTGCTTGCTCTAAAGAACTGTGTACACGTAAAACAATGAATGGTCTTTCTCTTTTATCATGAATGTCCCATATGATTCACACCGATGGGAAGTCTGAAGTCTTTAGGTCACACATCTTAAGCTATCTTTCCTGTCTTATCTGACATTTTAAACAGCTGGACTTAGAGATAGCAGATCTGTTGTCTGATGGCAAAAGAAATGTAACAGTTAGGTCAAGAAAGTGGTCCCAGGTGGAGCCTCCCCCTGAAGGCTGGGATCAGGACACCCCTTGGAATTGTTTCCCAAGGGAAGAGCTGGCCTTCCCAACCATTGCTGTTCTTAGTACTTTTCTCTCAGCTCCGCCTTGAGAAAACTTCCTGGAAGAGTCTAGTTTTTATAAGACATCACTCCAGGAGGAAAGGAGTTGTTCAAGTCCCTCTCAAAAAGCCAACCTGTGTCCCCTAGCCCAGTGCTTCTCAACCCTCCTGACGTCACAACCCTTCAATACAGTTCCTCATGATCTGTGAATCCCAACCATAAAATTATTTCTGTTGCTACTTCATAACTGTAATTTTGCTACTGTTATGACTCATAATATAAATATTTTTAAAGATACAAATTTGTGACTCACAGGTTGAGAACCACTCCTCTAGGGGCTTTAGGTAGGACGACTCTGAATTTTTCTGAAAATATCAATTTGTTACTTGCAGTTCCAGGATTCAGGAAATTTCTTTAATCTAGAAGGGTTGGTCCAAAGCAAAAGATCCCATTTCAAAAATAGTGAAATGTCAAATTTGATATTTGAGTTAAAAATACATTATGAATGTTTATTGTAGGAGAGAAGTGGTTAGTTTAAAATTCTTGTGAATCGCAAGTAGGTTTTGATAAGACACTAAATTAATAGGAGCTCTGCTTATGTGAAATATGATTTATAAATTAGGTGCAAATGAGAAATGATATCACTTCAATATGCTGCTTAGAGTATACCCATTAAATACCAATGATCCAGAGAAACTTGACAACAGATGGGCAGGTAAGATGTAACAGTTTAAAACATTGACAAGGAATCACCAATTTCAGTTTATAATATCAAAGGCCAAAATGGATACTCACAGCACACAAATCATTCATCTTTTCTGGATGAGAATATCTATGTCTCAGGGTTCCTATAAGGATCAAATAGGACACTGCATGTCAAGTGTTTAGCAAGAACTCCTTCCATGAAGCCAATATAATTAGAGAAGTCCTCTATCAGCATCACTGTGCAAAGCACACTGATGTCATCTCTTCCAGCATCTAATCAAAGCTCTTTTCACTTAAAGTCACAAGATCTTAATATGGTTAAAACCCCCAAGGTTCATACATTCATCCCTGCTCATGGTACATATCAAGATCACCTTCAAAATCTCTACATTGTAGGGCTGTAGAGATGGTGCAATGGTTAAGAGCACTGGCTGCTCTTCCAGAGGACCCCAATTTGATCCCCAGCACCCACATGGCAGCTCAAAACTGTCTGTAACTCCAGGGGATCTGACATACATACATAAAAATAAAGTTAAATTATTAAACACACACACACACACACACACACACACACACACACACACACACACAACCTATGTTTTTGCCTCAGCCTTTGTTTGTAGAATCTTACCCATTTGGAAACAGCAATTTAAAATAATATATATATTATTTTATATATAAAATACATAAATATATATATATTTGTATGAGTGGTTTGGCTGCATGTATGTCTGTACTATGTGTGTGGTTGGCAGTAGTGGAGTCAGAGGAGGGCACTGGGTCCCCTGGAACTTACGGATGGTTGTAAGCCACTGTATGGATGCTAGGAATCGAATGTAGGCCCTTAGGACTGGAAGTCTCACCTGCTGAGCCATCTCTGCAGCCCCATAGAAACTGCATTTTTACCCAGCGCCACCTTCCCTAGGGTAGCTCTTCATTTTTGTGTTTCTCCCCTAACTCTGTGCAGACCGTCAATGGCTCTTTGAGTTTGGGGCAAGTAGATTGAACTCAACTTGATTCTTAACATTTTTTACAACTGGTGTTTCATCTTTATTCTTATTAATGCATGCATTTGACTTTTAGTGATTTCTTTTAACTGAATAGAGTTTAACACTTGTGGTAAGGAACTCTTGGTACTCTGTAGCAGACCTGAAAAAAAAAAAAAAAAGAAATGTTATAGACAGGGTTGAAACCATATTGAAATAATATATAGTATAGTAGATCAAGTTCATATACAATGAAAGTAATAGTTATTGTTATTATAACAGGTTAATTTTTAAGTAAAAAATTCTTTCTTTGGGCAACAAAAATAAATGATAAGCTCAAAAGAATGTTTAGCTAGACTTTTTTTTTTAAATCCTTAGTATTAGGCATTTTATAATTGTTGAATAGTTGATTCCTATAACATATACACAGGTTTTACATGCCTTTTGATATTTATTGCTTGTGGTGTCTTTGGGTTCAATAAGTGGTGACGCATTGAAGACTTACTTTGGGCCATAAACACTACTGGAAACTAGAAATATAAACAAGGTCTACTTATTCCCCCTCTTTACCTTAGAAAGCTCATATTTTGATAGGAAAATAGATGATAAATTGTAAGATTTTGTGATAAATGATAAAATTGTAATTTATACAAAATAGAAGTATTTACAAGGATGACAGAAGTATTTGTTAGATTCCATAATACAAAATGAAACCACAATATCCAAATTCTATTAAATATTTCTTTTTGTCTTTTCTTTGGGGATGAAATTCAAGGTTCCATGCATTTTAGGCAATCACTCTATTAGTGAGTGAAAGCCACAACTCTTAAACATAAGTACTGAGCAACATGTGGATGCATGCATCTTTAATACCAGCATTTAGATGGTGGAGACAGGAGGATTATGAGTTTAAAACCAGGCTGGATTGCATAAGGCATTTAAGTTTAGCCTGAGCTATACAGAGGGACCCTGTTTCAAAAATGAAGGGCTGGGTATGTAGCTCAGTAGCAGAGAGCTTGCTTCAAGTTTACATATTCTGGGTGGGTCCTCAGCCTTATAAATGGTTAAAATTATAATAAAAAGTGCACAGTCAAAGGTTTTTAGAGATTGGTCACGTTGTAAAGCTTGGGCTGGCTTGCAACTCTGTGTAGCCAGACTAGCTTTGAGTTTGAGATTATCTTGACTCTGCCTCCAAGGTGTCAAGATTGTGAGAGTAAACTACCAAGTCTGGTCTAAATTATTTTAAAACTGAAAAAAAAAAAAAGAAAAATGACTTTTCATTAGAGGAAGCAACCCAACAGAGGGTTGGCAGTCAAGCTGCAGGAAGTGGAGTAGAGTTGGAACGTAAAGTATTAAGTTAAGGTTGGAGTCAGACTAGTAAGGGCCTTGGAGGTAATTTTCAAATAGCTTGTGCTTTCTCTATTCGTTGAAATTTAGCAGGGTGTTAGTCCCATTACAACACATCTGATTTAAGCTCTGGAAAATTCAGCATGGTAATTGTGTAGTGGATGGATTAAGATGTTGGAGACTATAGGTTGGATCCAATATGGCTTCTCTACCTTGTAGGCAAGAAAGCTGCAGGGATGCAAAGGAAGTTTGGAAGAGGCTTAGGAGAAGAAAATACAGGGTTAGTGGTGAGTTTCATAGGGTAGAGCTAGGGAGCCCAATTCTGGTTTGCATGGAGGTGGCACCATGCTGGTAAAAATGGCAGAACATGGAGAAGGGCTAGGAAAGAGCTATGATGATTTTGTGCATGCCCATGTTGAGATTGCATTTAAAGGGAAATGCTGAGCAGTTTTTGAGATCTGATACTCAAAAGAAGGGAATTAGGCTAACAAAGAAATCTTGATAACCAAATGTTTTAGGAAGAGTTAGCAGTCAGGGGATGGCAGAAAACAGCAAAACCAGTCAGATTTCCCTCCTGAAACTTCTAAACAATTGGTGTTGCTAACCACAGAAAGATGTTTTTTTTTTGGGGGGGGGGGGGGTCAACAAGATTCAGGTACCAGGCCTGAAGCATTAGTCTAACAATGAGTTACTTTACAGAGAGCCAGGCAGCTACCAGCCCTGGGAGGAGGTCAGGAGATCACTTGCCATCACTCACTCCCTGCCTTTTTTATTTCTGGTTTTTTAAACTGATAACCTAATTCCTACCAGTCTGACTAGGCTCTTCCTTAGCTTGCTTTTAGCTTATTTTTAGATGGAGCCATGGGTGCTTCCTTCTATAACTATTTCCAAGATCTATTTTTTTTTTATCTCTCCCGTGTGTGTGTGTGTGTGTGTGTGTGTGTGTGTGTGTGTGTGTGTGTGTGTGTGTGCCATGACACACAAATGGAGGTCAGAGTTTGGTTCGCCTTCCACAATGTGGGTCTTAGAGACTGAACTCAGGTCATCAGGCTTGAGAGCAAGCACTTGGCTGCCTCCCATGTGTTTCTTCAGGAATCTGACCATGTTCATTCTCCAAGGCTTTGGGAGCAGGAATACAAATCAGGGTCTGCCAGATGGGCAGAGTCTTTACTCTTTGGCACATCTGATGATGATAGGGAGTGAATTTCCACGGTTACATGACTGATGTGGTGTGTAAGTGACAGAGATGAAGACATTTAAGGATCAGTCACAGGAGTCTGTAGGACTGAGAGATGTCCTGGGTGGCTGCTGTTTGCTCCCTGCTTGTTACAACCTCTTGTTCAGGGCTTGACCAGGGAGGTGTGTGTGGTAGTCACACCCATCTCAGTAGATCTGTCAGCTTTCCCGCTTTTGTTAGAGGGTGATATCATGCTTCCTGGGGGGAGCTCTGGAAGACAATGAGCAGCCACTTTCCTCTAGATACAATAGGCGGAGTCAGGAAGGTAGTATTGACATTGCTGGGGCCCAGGAGCTATTCGCTGCTCTGTGGCAGTCAGATGGTGAACCAGTGTAACCTTGGCACACAAGCCTGGTTTGTACAAGGCGTCTGACTGCAGAGCCAAAGGGGACTCCACCCAAGGGACAGGAGTGTTTTAGACATCTGGGAATTTGGGATGGGCTTTAAATTCAGAGCCCTATGCCAAAAGCAACCCAAAACAAAACAACCCAATCCAATTAATACAAAACAATAATCTTACCAATATTAACAGAAGTGACTACTATAGATTAAACACCTATGTGTCAAGTATTTTAACTTTTAATATCTCATCTAGTAGGTATAGTTATTCTTTTCTTAATACAGAGGTAACAAGGCTCAGAAGGTTAAATTATTATTAAATTACTTGCCCAAAGTTAAAATGTGTGGCAGGTATCAAATATTTGGAACTTCCTAACATCTGCATTTAAAAGACTTCACCCCCTCCCACTGTGACTCTGATGGGGGCTGTTAATCACTGGACACAGAATGTTCTTTCCATCCAAGGTCCGCAGTTGGTTCTCTCAGAGGATGCAAAATCCAACAGGAGTTTAGAATGTGCCTGGGACTTTATGAGAACTTTTAATGTAAGAAATTAATTCTCTTACTTCACTGAGGTCAGAGTCCCTAGACACTTAGGGAGCTGGTGTTTAGGATGAGAACTAGCCTAACAGCAGAACAGAGCCGTGACAGGCACTGATGGCATTTAAAGCCTGGGTCCGGGGCTGTCCAGAGACCCATCCCAGTCCCTTGTGATAATGTGGGTTTCATTATCTCTGTGGACCACTTTGACCTGGTTTCTGTCTTCTGAAAGTGAAACATCCTTAATAGCCACAGGCCTCTGAGGAAATTATGCAAAACAAGAACTAAGCAAAGCAATCTTTAAAACATGCCTCTAGGCTGCTTTGTGACTAGTCACTTCAGGCTGCATCCTAGAAAAAAGGCTAATGGCACACATTCATGGGACCTGGGGAAAATTTTTAAAGGAAAACTACTTAGCAGTACTTGCTACAGTGTCAGTATGTGATAAGCTTAAGCATTCAAGATCAGAGGGTCTCAACTGTTCTACAAAGCAGGAACTTCTTAGGATGCCAGATGTTGGACTGTTCAAAGCAGGCCTCCATTCCTGAGCTAATCTGTTGATGTATGATGGGGATGGCTATCTGGCTTCTTTGACTGCCTTAAGACCATCCTTGTATCAGAAAAGGGAGAGAGAGAGAGAGAGAGAGAGAGAGAGAGAGAGAGAGAGAGAGAGAGAGAGAGAGAGAGAGAGAGAGAGAGAGAGAGAGAGAGAGAGAGAGAGAGAGAGAGAGAGAGAGAAGGGCTTAAAGCTCTGGGTTCTTGGGCATCTGCTAAACATCTGGATTGTCAGGTGAGGAAATTCCTTGTTTGTGACTCATCCAGCCAGCAAGGTGGAGGCCCTGCTTTCTCCAGCCAGTTCCCAACTTCTATCCTCCAGGTCTTAGAGAGGCTAGAATGTGACACCAGCTATAAGTGTCCTTTTCATCCTCAGCTCGTTACTATCTAGTTGACAGCTGGTGGACTCAAGCCAAATTGGTCACACTTATTTTTTAGGCTTGTAGGGTTTTGAACCTAGGACCTTATGTATGCAGGTCAAGCATATAACCACTGAACTCCACACCGACAGTCTGCTTCTGCTTTACTTGTGGCAAGCTTGTTATTACGTCATAATGCCATGAGCTCCGTGTTTTGCTCACATTCCATCACTTCTTTGTCCAAATTCTCCCCTTTCTGTTTCTGTTCCTGTTTCCACACCCTCTGCATTTGAAAACATGTAGTACTCTTCTAGAGCGTGATTTCATCATCCTCTTGTTGGCATATTTGGGTCTCCATCTCCAGAATCAAGGAGGGGGAAGATGGTTGTAGTAAGCTGTGTTTGAAACTCTTCTGATTCCCCTCCCCCCCTGTATCAGCCTGTTGTGACTCCCAGTCCCTCACGGGTTGGAGCTGTGCCAGCTTTGACACAATTTAAAGCTATGTGGGAATAAGAACTTCAATTGGGAAAAATGCCTGTTTCAAATTGGCCTACAGGAAAGTCTGTGGGACATTTTCTTGATTAATGATTGATGTGAGAGAGCCTAGTCCGCTATGGGAAGGCAAAGCCTGGCAAACAGTCCCAGGTGCTATAAGAAAATAGTCTGGGCAAGCCAGCAAGCAGTGTTTCTCCATGGCCTCTGCTTCAGTTCTTGCCTTGAGTTCCTGTCCTGTTGTTGGTTGCCTTTGCTCTTTTGGGGGCCCAATACCCAGCACCCAAATGAATCACAAACAGAGGCTTTTTCTTAATTATAATATATATATAATTATATATATAATTTATATAATTATAAATTAATTATAAAACCTTAGCTTGGCTTGTTTCTTCCAAGCTTTTTTTTTTTTAACTTTAAATCATCCATTTACCTTTTGCTCTGGGCTTTTTCCTTTTCTTACTTCTGTAGATCTTACTTTCATTCTTACTCCATGGCTAACCCCCTGCATCCTCCTCTTCTCGTTCTCTTGCTCTTTCTTCTTCCCTCTCAGATTTCTCCTTCTAATTATTCTCTCCACCTGCCAGCCCTACCTGTCCTTTTTCCTGTCTCTCTGTTGACCGTTCATCTCTTTATTAGACCATCAGGTGTTTTAGGCAGGCAAAGTAACACAGCTTCACAGAGTTAAACAAATACAACGCATCTTTACAACATTAAACAAATGTTTTACAGTATAAACAAATGTCAGACATCTTAAAATAATACTCTACAACACGGTTCTGACTTTCCTCAGTGATAAATGTAAGATGAAATAAAACCTTTCCTATCCAAGTTGCTTTTGCTCATGGTGATTATCACAGCAACAGAAACCTAACTAGACATGTATATACTATTCCCTCTACTTGGACTAACCTCTTCACTTGTCTTACATATCCATAATTAGTGGTTGAGCTCACCTGTTATTCCTAGCAATCAGTCTTGACCTTCCTGCATAAGTTAGGGGCCTGTCTTAGACTGAAGCCAAAAGGGGTGGGGGAGTGAAGAACAAAGGCGACCACTCAGCATATAATCCCATGATCTGAGACTGAAGACCCAAAATCATACGGGAATGTATGGTCGGACCAGCCACAGAAGACTGGTGCTGCCAACTGTCTGAGGTGCCTTAAGAAACAACACTCACTATGGCTCACCTGGGAATGAAAAGGAGGTACAGGGACCCATTGTGGTCTTCCTCCATCATTGTTTTAGAGTTTTATAGGAAAAATTTGTGAATGAGGCAGTGGGAACAATGTGTATGGGCTGTGGATAAGATATTTTGTGCTTGAACCTTCTCAAAGTTCAGATGGACATTGACAGGGGAACCTTTCAATTGGTACCTAGAAAGTTTTAGGTATATGATGCTTGCCTCTGTTATTGTAGTTAGAGCATTAATTTTATTTTTTGCCTACTGAGCTTTATTTGTTATTTAAATATTCATAGGAGTAGGCATATGTTTCACACAAGTATTGGCAGAACCATGCTTAATAAGCAAGTTTGCTTCAGATTAAATGTCCTGAGCGTTTGTTTCTCTGAATGTTTTATACAATAGAACTCACATTAATGTATAGTTTATGTGATGCTTAGAAGAATGTTCTAATTAGAATGTCAATGTATCTATTTATAGTGAGCGTTCATTAAACTATATCATATCAATCAGGTTCTTATATGCATATTTCTCAGCACGAGGCTAGGAAAATTAATTTAAAAATACAGCTAAAAGGATAAATCATATACATAGCATTTAGAATTAGCAAAAATCATGAAAATGATGTATGAATGAAAACAGATGGGAAAATATTTCCCAGTCAAATAAGTGGTAAATCAAATATGCATAGTGCTAAGAATATTTAAATAAATCTCAGTAGGCAAAAAATAAAATTAATGCTCTAAACGCAATAACAGATGCAAGCGCTGTTTTTTAATATTGCCGTTTTAAAAGAACAATTCACATATGTCCAAATAAATAACATAAACGTTATTTGGACATGTAATTTATACTATGCCAGTGACGAGCAAGCAAGAACCTCAATGCTTTCAGCTTGTCTCAGAAGATGCTGCTGTCTTTTATCTTGCTTTTCCCAGGAATCCTGGGAGAGTGGAAAACTGATAAAACAACAGATAAGACCTAGTTTACCCCTTGGAGACAGGGAACATCCCTAGAAAAGGCCTGGAAGTCAGATGGCAAGGCAGCAGGCAAAGCCTGGCAACAGAGGAATGGGTAGGTCCATTCCTTCATTTAAGTCCACATTTATTGGACTCTGCCAAGCATTGATCCAAAGCTAGTTAAGAAGCAGACCTAATTGTAAGCACTAATGTCTGTTGGAAGAGAATCCTTATTTTTTTCTAATTGGAGCAGATACATGATTGCTACGTGAATTCTGGGACAGGACAGGGTCTCAACAAAAGGGTGGATTTGGGAAGAGCAAATAGCCTTATGGAAACTCAATAGATGTAAAGAGTGGAGGGAGATATTATAAAAGGAGCAAAGAGCATTAAAAATGAAGGATAGAATGTTTAAGAAATACTTTGGTTCTTTAGTGTGACCTACTGTCAGTACAATGAGAAAGTGTTAAAGGGGAAAATAGGTTGAGAAGAAGGTATTGGCTTGACATTGGATGGGATGGGGACACTACTATGAAGCTCTTTAGGATGCATCATGAGTCCATGAGAGGGAGTGAGGTATTCTAGGTCTTTCTAGAGAGCAAGGAAAGAAATCAGTATAGGTCCAGGAACCCTTGCATCAATTGGCAATATGGGTGGAAGAGAAATGTCCCACTTGAGAGGATGAGCCCAGAAAGGAGGAACTTTTATGAAAAAAAAAATAGTGGATGCTTTAATAGAGGAGGGAGAACTTAGAGAATCTGGCTATTAGGTGAATTGTTGCAAAATATGACTGGGCAGGGATTGGCTTGCAGACTAAGGAAATAGATCAGGTAAGCATAGATTGTTTTCTGAGCGATGTCTCCGAACTGGCAGCGCCCCAATACCCCATGTACTTTTCTGTGAGCTTGATGAGGGGGTGAGCTGACAGGGAGAAGGATCCAGGGCCTTCTCTCTACTATCACGGACTCAGGACGGTTTGAGGCCATGCAGGAGTTTGAAGGAGGTAGAGAAGGACTGTTGTGTAACATACTGTCCACTTCCCCTCAAGCAATGAACTCTTTTAGGTTTGTGAATGCATCATAATAGGGATGGTGGGCTTTGGGGGGAGTGTGTGTGTGTGTGTGTGTGTGTGTGTGTGTGTGTGTGTGTGTGTGTGTGTGTATGCCACCATCATCTAGTACAACAGCCAGATTGGTATTTTCATTCATGTATGTTATATGTGGCTTATATTTATTCTCATTATTCTCTCTGGCCTACCCCCAGTGACCTTTTCTTGCACTTAGGCCTCTTACTTTCATGTACTTTGGCAGAGTTTGTGACTCCATGAGTTTAATTTGGTTGTTTACAGGATCCTGGGTGAGGGACTATTTATAGGAGTGTGGGCAACTTACCAGTAGCTACATGATTGGAATGTCGCTCCCTCTCCCAGCAACCATAGACTGAACAGTTCTTCAAGCTAGGCCTTGTGAGTTCTTCCCTCACTGGCAACTGCTGAAAATCTAGAATCCTTGAAAATTTTTTGTTTTTTGGTTACTGCCTTTTCAAAAGAGAGCGACAGAAAGAGAGGAAGGGGAAGAGAGAGAGAGAGAGACAGAGAGAGACTCTCCCTCTAGTGTTTATGCTAGCACCAAACTACTGAGCATGTTCTCTTCCCATCTAAGCCTCCTGAGTAGCTAGCGGCGTGCACATATGTGGGTTGCTGTACCTGGACAATCTTTTTAAAACAAGCTATCATGTGGCACTAGTGTTCTACATGGTAAAAAATGCCTTTCAACTCAGCTTGCTCATTTGATAGATATCATCAGGGGGATGCAGATAGTTCAAAGATACCAGAGTCCCTTAGCTCTTGAGAGCTTAATTGTCTTCATTTGAGAGAGTGTGGAGGGCAAAAGTCCATGAACATTTTAAGCAAGTCCTGTGTGTTGCCCAGCTCAAAATTAGAGCTCTGCTTAGTGCTTGCTTTGGCTACCGTGGTGTAAGAGGCTACTTCTCAAGCTCAGTGGCTAAGCTGATTTACGGCTGGTTGCTCACCTGTGGCTTGGCTGTGTGTGTACAGCAGGGTGGCTCTGATGCCACTTGCAGTAGCCTGGACAGTTTTAGCCTTCTTGCTGCAAGTGTGGAGTGCAGGTTGCTCAGATGACTCAGCTCACACACTCTCCTTCTTGGACCAGCAGGTAATATTGGGTATTTGTTTTCCTGATGGTGTTAGAAACTCATGAGGGGTACATAGAAACAGACAGATGAATGAGATTTTTTAAAAAAACTCAGTTTAGGATAACACTGCCACTTCTAATATGTATGTCAAGCCTAAATTCAAGGGTTAGGAAGTTTAATAGACTCTAAAGAGTCTAAAACAAGTACATGGATATAAAGAGCCTTGAAGACTTGGGGCCAAAAGTTCAACCTAAAGCACCTGCTGTTAGCTTTGAGTATAAGACATTTCATCTGTAAAGCTTACACTGTGATAGTATCCATCCTAAGGGACTCTGTGGGAAAGAATATGTTAATTTAATAGGCATCACATAGAGCAGAGCTTGAACTTAGAAGACATTAGGGAAATATTAGTACTGCTACTAATTTTATCTACCTAACATGATTACCCATGCACAGAGTGGCATAGAAAATCTTGACTTTACAAATTATCCAGTTATCAGCAGAAGGACTCCAAGAAGAAGCCTTCTAAGGAGCCCTCAGATAATCCATTTGTAATTTTATTTTCTGTCTTAGAAGTACCGCAGAGCCACAGGCTCAAATTCCTGGCTCCTGCTTGGGCTTTCTCTGTTCTGCCTGGCTTCCCAGCCCCCTCCATCCTGTGTATCTCAAGCCCAGTGTCAGCATGGCAATCACACAAACCACCTGCCAAGTTGACTGACCAGGAGCCAGAAACAGACGCCAGCTGCAGAAGCTCTGCCACATCCAGAGGCTGGAGTAATCTAACAGCCTGACACGGCCTGGCCATGGAGTGACTCTAGACTAATTCCAACATGAGTAATATGTGAGTCCCCCCAGCTGCTTCTGGAATCAAACAAAAGCCAGTGCTGTTGCCAGCCCTGGAAAGATCCCCTCTGACTATATCACCATTTTTCCCAGGGATGGTTCTCTCTAGGATGATTTGGGCTAGCTTCGATTAGATATTCCCAAAGTATATATAAATAGGTCAAATTCTGACAAACCTAAAAAGCTTATAATCCTTAGCTTACGTTTTCACATTTTGGGAAGCAATGAAGAACATGGATAACTGGGCAAATGAACCTGGGCTAGAGCCACATTCACCTGCATGTGATCTTGGACAAGTCATGTCGCCCTGTGTGGACCAAGGATAACATTGTTACCCACCCTAACAAGTTCTGATATGAAGCATGGACAATGTCTAGCAAAATGCAGGTTAATAGCAAATATTCGAAACTATCAGCTGTCGTTATTTCCCATCTCTTTAGCATTGAGGCCTCAAAACTCCTCCTGTCTTTAAGAATCTGTATCCAGGGCTGGAGAGATGGCTCAGAGGTTAAGAGAACTGACTCTTCAAGAGATCATGAGTTCAATTCCCAGCAACTACATGGTGGTTTATAGCCATCTATGATGAGATCTGGTGCCCTCTTCTGACATACAGTCATACATGGAAGCAGAATGTTGTATACATAATAAAATAAATAAATTAAAAAAAAAAGAATTTGTATCCAGTACTTTCCTCTTATTCGTGGTTTTGTTTTCACATTATTTTTTGGTTATCTGTTAACCTCAGGCCAAAATATGGCATAGGAGACTCCAGAAATAGCCACGAGTTTTCAGTTGATCATTATTGTGATTCAAAAATCTCTTCCTGCTCAGCTGCTCAATCTCACAAAGACCTTTGTTCAGTGTACCCATGCTGTATACACTGTCTGCCCCTTAGTCACCTGAGTTACTCTCTAGGATGCCAGATTAACCACTGTGATATCACAGTCCTTATATTCAAATGGCCAGGATTTTAAAATAAAGGCTGAAAGGTGATAAAATAGTAATGCTGTTGATATGGAGGCACCAAAGAGAATCTGATAGCAAAACCATATAAGGTGCCAACTTATTAGGGAATGAAAAAAATATATTCTGAGATTGCCAAGTTTATAGTGAGAATCTGTGGAATTGTGAAGAAACAAGGTCTTGACTTCACTGCTGTATGACATGGCAAATGTTGTGTGACAAGTACTTAGTTCATAAAGTACTTAAATGAGTGTGTTCATGTATAGGAAAAAAAAAGCATGTATGGAGTTTAGTACATTCTGTGATTTCAGACTTCCACAAGTAGCATGGACTGTTCCACCATGGATAAAGGATATTGCTGTATTCATTATTCTATTCCATAACATTCCCTCTCAGCATACTTCATGGGTCCCCAACGCTTTCTACTTTTGAGCTATTTTTTTTGCCTAAGACTTCTGTTTATCTATCTATCTATCTATCTATCTATCTATCTATCTATCATCTATCTGTCTGCTGGTTGGTCAGTCAGTCTGTCTATCTATCTATCATCTATTTATTTATCTATGTATCTATCATTTATCTGTCTGTCTATTATCTATCTATCATCTCTCTCTTTCTCTCTCTCTATGTATCTATCATACATTTGTTTGTCTGTCTCTCATCTATCTATCTATTTATGTATCTATAATCTATCTGTCTGTCTGTTGGTCAGTTGGTCTGTCCGTTTGTATATCTATCTGCCTGTCTGTCTGTCTATTATCTATCTATCTATCTATCTATCTATCTATCTATCTATCTATCTACCAACTATCACCTATCATCTATCTAGCATCTATTTATCATCTATCTATCTATCTATCTATCCATCTATCATCTATCTATCCTTACTTAGTGTGTGTGCATGAGTGTAGGCTAGAGGACAACTTAAATTCTCTTCCTTTCAACATGTGGGTCAAATTCTTTGCAGGTATAATCATGAGTAAAATATACACCTCGCTACAGAAAAGGTTGCTATTGCAGTGTGAGTTGTAGCTAGGCATTCAGTGGTTGATCGCAGTAGCTATGTTATGTAAACTCTGGGCACAAGACTAGCATCCTGCAAAACCATGGTCACAACATTAGTATATCAATACACAACTCCAACTGTTTACAGCAAGTCGTATTTTTGAACTTAGGAAACCTTATCTAACACTTCACCTTCATGTGTTAGGAAGGTAGAAAGCGCCTCAGCACTGTGTTTGGAGACTCTTTCAAAGATGAAACTGCAAACAAAAAGTACGACATTGTTAAAAGAAAAAGGTCCCTAGATAAATTTAAAAGAGATAGTTTGTAGTATGAGAGCCAAGCAGCAGAATGCCTGCTCTACAAAAGCTGGAAACTTATGAATCTGAGGTCTCTGCATTCATTCACATGCCTGGGAGATACGGCAGCATGGCTTTTGAGAACACAAGTTAACTTCAGTTACTAGGCAAACACAGAAATAGCACCTGTAAATAACCAAGACTCCTTTACCTGTACATACTACTCTGCAGAACAGAAGCCAAATAGACACCCAGCTTTACCTGACTCCTTCTGAATATCTTATCCGGTTTCTGTATTTCTTTCTGTCATCATATTAGTTTCCATTCTCTACCCTGAGTGGTTTATCCAAATATCTATCCAGAGAAGTATTTTCTCTCTATTTTGGCATGAGTGCTAAAGATGTGTGAGGACCCAGGTAAGCTGCCACTTCTTAATACTGCCTCGGCCTATTGCTCTTCACAGAATATTCTCTCATCTTGGAAGCATGGTTCCGAATTTCTGCAGCTTCTAAGTAGCCCATTCAGTCCCAAGCCACAGGAGATATGCAAAAGTGATCAGATTCCCAGTGAACTGATGATTTTGAGAAAGGGCCCATGTCTTTATAATGTTTTCTTTTGTAAAACTTCTTTATAATTTTAATCACTTTTAGAAAATATGATACAACAATGTTTTATAATTTTTGTTCTGAGTGTTCTAAAAATTGCTTCATAATAATTCTCATCGAAACCCCCAAAGAGCTGGACCATGGTGGCACATCCTTTAATCCTAGCACTTGGGAAGTGGAGGCAGGAGGATCTCTGTGAGTTTGAGGCTAGCCTGGTTGGCATATAGAGTTCCAGGAGAGTCAGGGCTACACAAAGTGCCCCCTAAAACAAAACAAAACCCCCAAAGATACTGGCTTTGGAACTTTGTTTTTTATATTGAATAGTGTATTTTATATAAAGGATAATATCTTCAGCAGGATAAATAACTGAGAGAATTCTGAAAAGAATAGTGTTTTGGGACTGGCTCTGCTAGGTCTTAATGTGGGCTACAATAGTCTTTATGTTTTAAAATTATTGTTTTTATGCATGTAGATATTTTGACAGCATGTTTATCTGTGCATGATGTGTATGTACTACACTTGGAGACTAGAAGAAGACTTAAGGTTCTCTGGAATTACAAAGAGTTGTGAGCTGACATGTGGGCACTGAGAACTGATCCCAGGTTCTCTGGAATAACAGCTAATGCTCTTCCAGCCGAGCTCTCTCCACCCTCTATAGGAGCCTCATGGCAGTGCCATAAGTTTGGACACAGAGATCATCAGAAAGGGCAAAACACGTCTGGATTTCTATAAATTTTTAATGTAGTATGAAGGATACCAAATCCTGAAGAAATGAATAATTCCAGAAAGCTGGTGTTTTGTTTGGAGAGTTATTTAATAAACACACCTCTTACAAAGCAGACCATAGTGGTAAATGCCTATAATCATAATTTTAGAAGTCAAACAGAAGGATTTCCCCAAGTTCAAGACCAGGCTTGATTACACAGTGAGTTCCAGGCCAAGCTTCTGAATGAGATCCTTTCTCAAAACAAAACAAACCCCCTCCAACTCCAAAATAAAGAACAACTGCACTAAACAATAGCAATAAATGAAACCATCACAAGAAGATGGAGTTTTCATATGGAGAAAGATCTTTTCAGCCTAAAAAAAGATTAAGGGAACATGAAAAGATTAAATATCTGGCAGGGAAGACACCATGGTCATCAAAAGTAAAAATTAATTTACCTTGTCATAAAAATACTAATTCAAAAATAAGCAAAAATTAGAGATACAAACAAAATGAGATAAATAACTTGCAACAAATAAGGGAGATAAAATTAAAATATAATTTATGTTTTAAAAAGTCATTGAAATCAACATAATAAAATAAAGATAGGAAAAATGAACAACAATGTCCAAAAGGGGCAATATACCTGGAAAATTAAGCTATGAAGAGGGTTGCTCTGAAATTGATTCAAAACAAGAGATCTCTTTTTTGTCATAATAGAAAGATTAGAAAGCAGTGAGCATGCTCACTAATGCACACCAGGCTGGTGAATGGTGTCTTTTCATGGACCGCAGCCCTGAAGAAGCAGCTTGGCATTGTAGAGCAAGAATCTTTTAAATGTTGTGGTAAAGGCTAAACAAACATTCAGGAGAGAAAATTGGTTTTTATTTCAGCTGTGGTGAGGGCTCCTGTGGTTTCTGTAGTTTGTCCTTAACTACATAAATGAAGGTTATACATTAACACGCTGGTAAGCACTAAAATATTGCTCTCTAATTACTTCCTCTCACTGTGTCTAGGTAACACTGAGTTAATGTTTAAAAGGCTTTTCATGATAAAGGTTATGTCTTTTATGTAACTTTTAGAATGTTGTAGGATATGTTATTCTTATGATTTAAAAAATTATTTGCTTGTTTTTTTCTTAAAATCACTATCGCCTAACTAATGACCAAAGTACACATGCTTATTTTTAATACATAAAATGTTGATACCTGTTGTAATATTTATTAGTTTATCAGTATAATAGATACATGGTATGTTCAGAGACAGAATTTCTACCCTGGACTTTTTTATTAAATTATTCTAATGGAAAACTAAATAAAACAAAAGACAATGAGAACTATTCTCTCTTGATATTAGAAGTTTGGGAATAAAAACTTTGACAATAGCTATCTAGATAATGATTTTTCTTTTAAAAAAAACTTTACTTATTTGTATATGTGGGCACCTACTTGCCTTTATGTGCATCATAAGCATGCAGTGCCCACAGAGGCCAGAAGAGGGCAATTGATCCCTCAGAAATGGAGTTACATGTGAGTGTTGGGAACTGAACATGGTCCTCTGTGGTGCTGTTAACATCTCAGCCCTCCCTCCAGCCTCTAGATACCCATTTTTAAGTATAGCATTTGTGCCAGTATGATTAAAGTAGATATATTTTAAAAAATTTTAAACATAATTTTCTTTATGGAATCTTTGGGAACCTCAGACCATGTACCCAGTCATACTCATTTCCTGGTCCCTCCACATCTATCCTTTACCATTGCAGAATTTTTCATAATGCATAAGAGAAAATAAAAAAGAAATTAATCAAACAAAACACACAACAAACAAAAGCACTCCTCTCCTCCATTTTTCCCGCCTCTCCATCATCACTTCTTCATTTGTCTTAGTGTCACTGGAAGCTGTGGTAGATCATGCAGTAGACCTATTTCCCAAACAACTGTACATGCAAATGCTCATTGTAATGACTTGTCGGTCGGGTTCAAGGCTTCTGGCTTCTGGTTCACTACCAGTATTGGACCCTTACCAAGACTCTTCTTGGTTATCCTGCTGTTGCATGTCATGGTGATCCTGTGGCTCTGGTTCCACAGGACCAGTTCCTTCACTCACTCCAGCAGATAACAGATGAGGTAGATATTGGGGTGGGCCAACTCACAGCACTGGATGTGAGCCTGGATGGTAGTTGAGTTGGTCAGTCCAGGGCTCATCTGGGACTGCCACCCTCAGGCAGGGGTGGAGTCAGCTCTTCTATGCCCATGCCATTGGGTTTCTCCTGTGCCCATGGTTAGGGGTGGAACCTGTTATTCGGAGTGTAGTCCTAAGTTTCTCTGCATCACCCATCTTGTCCCACAGCCATTTAGTACCAGATAATCACATAAAGGTTTATATTGACTGCAAGATGTTTGGCCTATGGCTCAGGATTACTACCTGCTAACTCTTACTCTTAAACTAACCCATGATTCTTATCCATATTTAGCCATGTGGCTTGGTACTTTTTCTCAGAGCAGCATTCTCATCCTGCTGCTCCTGCATCTGACTGTGCTACCTTCTCTGTTTTCCCTTTTCTCACAATTCTCCTTGTCTGGTCACTCCACCTATACTTCCTGTTTGCTTAGCTTTTGGCCAATCATCGTTTTATTAAACCAATATTTACAGTATACAAGAGCATAATCCCTAGTGCTGGGCCAGCTCTCTGAGGGCTGGCAAAGAGCAAGACCAGCTCTCTCCCTCCAATGACCATTGAGGGGCAGGGCCAGTGAAGGACGGGGCCAGCTCAGCACAGCCCTCAAATTTCAATAGGTATGGTTTGCACATCCACACCCCATGAGAACAGGGGCCACAACATCAACAAAGACCTCAGATACAGTAGAACCGTGACCCAGACTTGGCCCTTGGCAGTAGCCTAGGCCCAGATGTCACTGGAGTACAGAGTGGCAGCACAGGCCACCCACATCAGCCTTTTCCTACCACCTTTGCCTTTTAAGCTGTGTCTTTCTCCACAGCACATAAAAGCTCTGCTTCTCCTTTCCCATTTCTCCACCATGTCTTTGTTCATTGTAATTATGCTAATTGGGCCTAAGGGTCTTTTCTACCTTCCCCAAGTCAAGAGGTACCTGGTGGACTTGTGATATTTTTCTAATTACAAAATACGTTTTACTCACACAAAGAATTGGACACACAGAAAATTATTTTGAATAGCTCAGCCAGCAGCATTAATCAATAGGTGTTTTTTTTCCTTGTTGTTTTTAAAAGAATGTATACCTTTACACAGATAACAGAAGAGAGGCAAAGACAGGGTTGAGTGTTTGAATATGAATGTTTGTTGAACATTGTCTTTAAACACAAACACAGTTGTTCTATGCTGTTTTCTAAAACCTAGGCAGGAGAGAGAAATATAAGGATCTTAACCATAGGATTATTGACCATAAGCTAGAAAAGATTGCATCGAAAGTGAACTCACAGAGTAAATTCTGTTTCCTGGTGTTACCCTGCTACTACAGTTAAATGTCTGAAACATGCATTCCTCCTAGCTCTAACTGCTCATCATTTTATCGTTACCTGAAGGAAGGTGTAAGGAAGAGGAAAGTATTGAAGGCAAATAGCATAAGTGGAATTAGAATATCAAAGACACAATACTGTTGCCTTTTTTTTCTTAGAGGTTGGACAGATTATGGCTTATTTTAGGGTCACTACATAACTGGGAATGCCCAAGAATCCCTGGCTTAATGTGCCTATTGTGTGCCTATTCATCTTTGTTTTCTTCTTCATATAAAGAAGTTGTATCAACGGAGTGTGGGTAAAATGATAACATTCCATAGCTCATCTCCAGTCTTCCACCATGGCTGTTTGGTCATTACTGACTGATTCACCCAGCTTTGGAAGTCAGTGTTCTCAAGATGCCTACCCATCCTTGTATCCAGATCAGCTGCTACATATGCTCCTCTTTGATAGCTTTGTTTGACTGAGTTGTGTTTGTACTGGTCTATAGAGATCTAGAATTTCCAAGAAGGTTCTCCAGAAGCTGCTTTGCTGGTCAGGCTGAAGGGCATGTTTGGGAATCTCTGGGTGCTCACCTTTTTAGTGACACCCTGCCTGCACACTCACACTCAGTAAGATCCTTCTGCTAATATATATCATAGAATATGCTCTGGTAATCAGAGTCCAGAGCCTGAACTGGTAGATGGGTGTTCTTCTAGAAGAATTCTTGGCCGAGGCAATGGTAGACATATGTATTAGCAACTAGAAGATGAGGCACCGAAAGTTGATTTGCATCTCTCATTTTCTATCGTCTTAAGTCGGATAGCATGCAAAGTAATAATTTGATGGATTGACTATTTTAATAGAGGGGACTAGTTTTAATGAACGAGCCAATGACATTGATTTTTTCTTTATTTTTAAAAAAATTTACACAATACATTTTGATCATGCTTTTTCCTCCCTCAACTTCTAGATCCTCTTCACCTTCCTACCCACTCAACTTTGCTTTCTTTCTCTCTTTGAAACAAACAAAAGTAAGACAAGACCACTACCACCAAGGCAAAGAAAGCAAAACAAATAAGCAAAAGTTTACTAAGACAAAAACTGTATAAACAAAGAAAAAAATCTACCATTGAAGTCCCATGGAATTAATTTTGTATTGGCCAACTACTCCTGGGTATAGAGTGTGTCCTGAAGAGTGGTTAGTAAACCTAGTGAAACTCCATAGTAGAAAATGGGTTTTTCCTTTACTAGTGGGTACCAATTGTAGATAACTTCTTGATTATAGGTGGGAGCCCATGTCTCAGTGAGACCCAAATCTGGTTTGCACATGATGTCACAATCTCTGAGGTCATTTGTTTATCAGTCCCACAGTGTACCAAGACACTATTCCCTTGGGGTCATCCATCACCTCTGGCCCTTACAGTCTTTCTGCCTCTTCTGCACACATCCCTGAGCCTTGTGGAGGTGGTTTGATGAAGATATCCCATTTAGTGCTCCAAAGTCACTCTCTGCACATTATGATATTGACTTTCGACAGTGGTATGATGAGGTCTTCTTGTTCTTATTACTGTCATTGTATTGATAATTAACATGCAACAGACTTGGAGTAGACAGATACCTCACCCACTGTGTGAGATTTACTTAGGAGCCTAAAGAGTATCAAGAATGGAAGGATATTTCCTTCTTTGCTGACATTTTAATAATGCTTATTCTCAAATGTTACAGTTTTGAAATTGGTCACACATACCACAGAAGCCAAGTTTGAATTTAAGTCACACAAAATTAAGCAAAAATTTGGCTTTCTTATAACACATTCAACATTATACAATTTAAGCACTAAAGTCAATTTAACCTAATTTTACTCTCCCGGCACTCTGGTTAGTGAATTATATTACAATTATATTACAATTCTGAATCAAATGATTCTTAGAGCACAGGGTTGTAACCTGATTTATAAATATGTGTCATCTTTAAGGTACAATTAGATTTAATAGTAACTATCCTACAAAGTAAAACTTATTTTCAAGATCTGCTTCTTGAAGTAAGATACATTTAAGAAATGAGTAAAGAAGATATGAGATTTTGTGACACAGCTGCATGTGCCAGGACTTGGAACAGTTCCTGAACTTTCTAAAGAACCTGAAAGCTGTGTCTTATTTCTTATGCAGGTTGATGTTGCTTCACTAGGCTGCTGCTTCATGAAATAAGGGATGAACTGGGTATAAAGTAGAAAAAAACGGGTTTTTTTTTGTTTTGTTTTAGTCTACTGTTATTGAGCTAGGGACTATTTATTAGATCATTTTCTAAAGCTCCATTCTCTGGATATAAGATAAAAAATCATATCTATAAACATTTGCTTTCCTTGTGGTGGACTTTGCAGGCAGGCTGTCACCTTGAAGGGTCTGGTTGTAACAATTTTGGAGAAAAGCAAAACTCACTCTCTTTACCTTGGCTTCACAAATTTGGAAATTATACATCATATATCCAGACTCTTAAATCATTGCCACCTTTTTCACAACAATTATTATTATAATCACTATATGTTCTACTATGTGTCACATATTCTTCTTGTTATTTTAGAGATAGGATCTTGTAACATTTTTCTATGTAGCCCAGGCTAGCCTTATACTTGCCTCAGCCACTTGGGCACTAGAATTACAGGCATGTGTTACTATGCCTGGCATATATCCTTTTTAATTAACACATATGCACTGTATACATTTATGGGGTACCATGTGATATTTTAACTCAAGAATACATTGTATACATTCAATTCAGGGTAAATATATCTGTTAAATTTATCATTTCTGTGATGTAGAATTCTTATCCCTTTCCTTTCCTTGCCTTCACTCCCACCTCCTCTTCTCCCCTCCCCTTCCCTCCCCTCCTCTTCCCTCCTCTCCCTCTCTCTCTGTCTTCCTTCCTTCCTTTGTTTCCTTTTCTTGTTTCTTTCTTTGCCTCCCTCCCTCTCTCACTCCTTCACTCCCTCCCTCAGTTTCTCTCTTTCTTTTTCTGTATTACAGGATAATATGTAGCCCAGGCTAACATCCAACTCCCTATATAGCAGAGGATAACCTTGAATTACTGTTCCTCCTACTTCTGCTTCTCAAGTGCTGGGGTTGCAGGTGTGCACTAGCATGCCCTAGTGTGTTAAGAGTTCAAGATCCCTTTTTCTAGCTGTTAAAAGTGTGCAAGGCATTATCACCACATACAGTCATCCCACGGTGCAGGAGAATACCGGACTTCTGCCTTCCATCTAACTTCATGCCTGTTTACAAACATTTCCCATCCCTTTATGCCCCTGATATCCCAACTAAATTTTCCACACACTCAATATATTGCAGCCATAAAATTTACAAAAGATATTTTGTATATATGTGCTCATTCATCCATCCTCAGGGTAATGTCTGGAGATAAGTATATTGACCTCCACTTACAGATGACCAGTCTGAAGTGCAGAGGCTACATAACTTATTTATGGTTCAGAATTACTTAAGTCATATGTATCAGTCAGAACTGAAATGGAGGTTGCCCCAATTCCCTGCCCTCTGCCATACATTGTTTCACAGTGGTAAGTTTCTGTGATCTGTTTTGAGATACACAGCTCTCCCCAGGCATCTGAAGTTGGAGGATGGCATCGGCATGTCTTCAGGATGAAGGTGCTGCTGCTATATAAATCCATGGCTTAGTGTGCAGAACTCTACTCCATTTCCCCCCAAGAGTTAGTGAACACATGAACACTCCTAGGTACAGAGGGACACAGGCAGAGCACTTGGGAGTGTGACTTGGTGACCTAATGAATGAAAAAGATATTACTTCTACTGGGCTAATGCAAGCATCATTATTGCCTTTGTGTTTTTGCTTTTCTCTCTTTTTCTCTTTCTTTTTGTGCTGCCTGTTGGACTATTGATTGGGAGGATGTCAAATTTATGCATTAATTTTGCTGAACTTTCTACATTACCCTCATTCTGTTGTTTTAAAATTAGATTTATTTATTTTATTTCATGTCTGAGTATTTTGCTTGTATGTATGTTGGTGCATCAAGTACATACTTGTCACCTGTAGAAGTCAAAGTGGGTATTAGAGCCCTTGGAACTTGAGTTATAGCTGCTTACAAGTCACCATGTGGGTGCTGGGAATTGAACACAGGTCCTCTACAAAAATAGTAAGTGCTTATAACTACTGAACAATCTCACTACCCTCCCCATTCCACCTTGCTAAAATTACATAACATGTCTAACTTTTTAAAATTTTTGTTTGCATTTCTTAAACCTTTTTTGTTTTGTTTTTAACAATCACCGGTTTTTTGGGTTTGTTCTAATTTTAAGTTATAGATGTTTGTGAGCTATCACGTGAGTACTTGGAATGGAATCCAGGTCCTCTGGAAGAGTATTAGTGCTTTTAACCTTTGAGCCATCTCTATAATCCATTTCCCCTTGTTAAAAATAACATTTTTTCTAGTCTTTAAACTTAAAAAACAATAGCATTGAAGAAACTCCTTATGGAATTTGCTTTCATTGTGGCAAAGTTAGTCACTGGGCAAAGAAAGTGTTCTTGCCTTTGACTGCTGACAATGTGCTGTATAGACTGGACATGTAGGACACACAGGAAAGGACTTTTGAACTTTGCCAAAAGGAGGCAGGACAGTTCTTCTAAATTCCTATATCACAGAAAAGTCTGCCAGATATTCTGGGCCTGTAAGCTGAACATCCCAACATTGCAGAGGAACTTTGGGTGACTATCCAGGCAGCCAAATGTCTCTGCCGTTAGATAATATTTTATCTTTCTAGGTCTTTGGAGTTTAAGACTAGTTATAGTTTTGGTTTTTCTTAGATATGAAAGAAAGTGACTTTGGAGTCACTAAGATGTGATGGATGGTGGAGTATTTTCTCTGAATTTGCTAAATGCAAATGGACTTAGTATTGTAAATGTATTCTTGATAACTATTTTTGTTCTATATAGTTTTACTAAGTTAAAGTTAAAACCTTTCATTTATATTTAGACAAAAAAGAGAAATGCTGTGGAATATTATTTTAAGGTGTGTTGCTTTTGTGTATGTTGTATTTGTTTAACTCTATGAAGCTGTATTGCTGTGCTTCTCTAGAGCACCTGATAATCTGGTAAAGAACTGAACAGTCAATGGTGAGGCAGGAGAGAGAAATAGACAGTGCTATCAGGCAGAGAGAAGGAATAGAAAGAGAAATCTGGGAGGAGAGAAGAAAAAGTGAGCAAGAGAAGTAGGAAGAAGATAGAGGCCAGACAGCCACTCAGCCTCAGAGTAGGAATAAAAGTAAGATACACAGAAGTAAGAAAAAAAGATAAAATCCCAGGGGGAAAGGTAGACGGGATGATTTAAGTTAAGGAAGCTGGCTAGAAACGAGCCAAGATAAGGCCTGGAATTTATAATTAAGAATAAGCCTCCATGTATGACTTATTTGGGAATTAGGTGGCAGGCCCCTTAAAAGAGAAAAAGCAACCAACAACATACAAGCCCCCAAGAGTGCTGGTCAATTTATTCTGTGAGCCATCTTCTCTAGGTGTCCTTGAACCCTCTGGTTCCTCCCATCCTTCATCCCCCTCCTCCGCAAGGACTCCCTCATCTTTAAATGTTTAGCTGTGGAATTCTGCATCTGCTCCCATCAGCTGCTGGATGAAGTCTCTCTGGACTCTTCCATGATTATTCTGCTAGGCTCCGAGCCCAGAACATTCTGTAGGTAGGACTAACTATAGGTAGAAAATTTTGTGGCTGGATTGGTGTCCCAGCTTCTTCACTTGAGGCCTTGCCTGGTTACAGAAGATGGCCAGTTGAGGCTCTGTTTAGCTTTCTAATCTTTAAAGAAGAATTTTTTTTCTGCCAACAAAATATGTTGTTTAACTTGATTTATTGTACAGTGGTGTGGGAGTACTGACTGGGAAACTGTCGGGTTTCATTAGGAGGAAGTTGGCGTGCAGAGATGAGCAACACTAACACATTGTTACACACTAGTTCTTGAGCTGAAATGTCAATGACTGACACAATCCTGTGCCATTTACCCAAGAACTGCTGTTGAGCCTGCCCTACAGCCACTGTGGCAGCCTAGTCCTTTCTTCACATGTCTAGACTGATCTATCATTCAGCAATACATGGTTAATATCTGGCCTGTGGGGTTCTTGGATCCTCTTCCTGATGAGGTATCTATTTTGACTGGACTACATTGTTAATTGTCTTGATTATTACCCTTGAACCATCCAAAGGTATCAAAGTTGGGAAAACTCAACTGCCGAACATTGGCTTGACTGTGTATATCCTTGTTTAAAATTTTGCCCATTCCTTTGCTTTTCTGTTTTTATGAGTTTTGTGGATTTCTCTTTAGCATTGAAATATTTAAATTCTTCTATTGTCTCAAGTATTTGTCTTGTACGGCCATTTCAGCATTGACCTAGATCATAACTGATCTTCAATCTGAAGTCCCAATATTCTTTGCTTTATGATTTTATTATTTTACTATAATCTTTCTTTTATCTCCTCTTCTTGTTTGCTTATTTGGCTGAAATAGTGTAATATTATTTTTCCTAGTCACTTGTGGTATATAAATTTTGATTTTTAAATTTTATTTCATTTTTGTCTACCAATATGCATACTCATTGATTTCTAATAATGGAGGAGCCACATTTTGAGTCTTGTTTTGGTACATTCCATTCTCTCATCTTTTTTTCTCTTCCAAGACTTTGATAACTTGCTTTAGAGTTTGATATTCAATTTGCTTTTCCACAGTACAGATTGCCAATTTAAGGGGATTACAGTAGTTTTTGATACTCGAAGTAATTAAATGAGCCAGAAAGGCTGGCACATACCTTTAATCCCAGAACTCCAGAGGCAGAGGCAGGTGGAACGCTGTGAATTCAAGGCTAGCCTGGTCTATTTGGAAAGTTACAGTCTAGCTAGGACTGCATAATGAGACCAGGTTAAAAAATTTAACAATAAAAACATAATTTAACAATAACTCCATTGGTCTTTGTATTCTAGATGTAATAACTGATAGATTAGACATTTCGGTTAGCCCCATAGTTGACATTCTTTAATTTACTCTGTCTTTAATAAGCTGTAAGGGGCCATAGGATGCTAGTCAATGATGTTTTAAACCTGAGATTCAGACTTTAGTGTTAATTGGTTATGTTTTTATCACATTTTACAGAAAAATAACCTCATGTTCGGCATACCTTAAAGTACTTTAAATTTTCTATAGTTGGAAAAAATAGGTGTGGTTAGTTTGAGCTTTCAGTTATGGTAGTTAGGCTGGTTAGTTTCTATTGTCAACTGACACAAACCAGAGTCACCAGGAAAGAGGGAATTCTTCCTATGGCAAGACTGTGGCCATTTCCTTGTTTGTTAATGTAGGCAGGCCCAGCTACATTGTAGGTGAGTTAAGCCACTAAGGAGCATTTTTCAAGGCATCTGCTGAGTTAATTACTCAACTAATTCAATCACCTTGACTTCCCTCCATAAAGGACTGAAGCTGAAAATTGTGAGCTAAATAAACTCCTTCTTCCATGGTGTTTATCACAGTAACAGAAAGTGAACTCAGGCCATATTGTTTGATCTCTAGATTTTGAGTTGTGCAAAATAATGTAACATAAATTCTCTTTAATACCGAGATTTAAGTTGTAACTTGGAAGAAACTGGACTTTGATTGACAAATATGTGTAGGGAAGAACATCTTTGGTAGAAGGAACAGCAATAGTAAAAAAGGAAAGTGGCAGGAAGTTTGATTAACAGCCCTGGAACTTTACAGTAGTTCAGGTGACTGAGAATTGAAGATGTGAAGAAGTTGTTGGTGACAGTACAGGGCTAAAACACACAGGCTCTGGGCTCTGAAGTTAAGGTGAAAGTTGTTTACAATGGCACAGCATTTGTTAACCTCTGGAAATTAGAAAAGTGTGCTTTCCGAATGGGGATGAAGGACAATAGAGAAAGTTTAGTGGTTAATAGCACTTGCTCCTCCTGCAGAGGACAAATGTAGTTCCCAGCACCCACATGGTGGCTTGAAACTACCTATAACTCCAGTTCCAGGGGATTTGCTGCTCTCTTCTGGCCTTTATGGGCACCTGCATGCACATGGTGCACATACATACATCCAGGCACACGTCCACACACATAAATGAACAAATAAGGAAGGAGTAAGGTTAATAGAAACGAGTTCATCCTAGGCATGCTACCTTTCTAATACATAAAGGTATTTGGCAGGCACTTTGCTCTGAGGAAAGGCAATGCTACTTGCTGAGTTTTAGAAGATGAACTGGACGTGGGGTCTAAGAGAAGCCTGCTATTTCAGATCCATGGTCTTATGCATGGAGCATAGCATCCGCATATGTTTCTAATAGAATGAGTAAAGTACTCAGGCATTTGAATAGTTTCAGACAATATGTACAGAGTAACTGTCAGGAGAGGAAGGGCTAGGAATTTTAGGATGTTCAACATTTGCAGTGACATGGAGTCATCTCTATTTCTTCGTCTGCAGTATGGAGATACAATATCCAATACATGTGGTGCTAGCAAGAATTAACAACTCACTTAATTTATCTGAGATAGGTAATTAATAACTGATAGCTACTATGTTTTTAAAATAATTTTAATAACCATGTATAATTGAAAATTAGAACTAGCAAATACTTGACATTGATGATTTGCAAACTGTTTTCTTTAAAGAAATAGAATCTGCAGAGAGATGCCCCAGCCTGGGAGAATAAAGCAAAGCCAGCATTCTTCATTCCCTATCAGTCCAAGAAAGCATGATTATTTGTTTATAGGTATTGCTTATTGCCAGGATAGACCCAAAGGCAAGTTGGTGCTTAGAGAGAGCATCGGCAAGGGAGGCCTGTGCACCACAGATGGCTCAGGGAGAATGGATTTGCTGGTGCTATGATCCAGGAGCCAAGACTTGGAGAGGCAGAGCTAGCCTTTTGGAACTGGATCTGGGTAGAGAAGGATGGGAAGCATCGGCGGAAGGGCAATGGCATGGCATACGGACTAGGTGTGGTTGTACATGCCAGAAGTCCCTGTCTCCTGGGTGGGAGGATGGCTTAGCAACAGGAACACAGGGCCAACCCAGGCAACATGGTGAGAATCTATCCCACATGCTGATAGTAAATAAAATGGTATATGCTATTTGGTTTATAGAATTAAGTAGCCCATGCTAGATATCCTATTAGAACACATAATGAAATAAGTCTCATTCTCATTTTTTTTCCTAGGTGACTTTCCCTCAAGAGACTTGTCAGTCCATTTTTCTTTCCATCTTTAAAAGTCTATGAATAAATGATGCCTGCCAACAGTGTTGTAGGATTTAAAAATCAAACTTACATTCATCCTCCGCCCCTTACTTTACCATTAAAATGCTAGTCAATCATATCTTTGTTATAAGAACATTGTGAGGACCCAGGAGATTTTTTTACATGAAAGTGCCTGGTAGCATATAACTTTTTCCTAGGAAAGTATTAAATATTTTTGTTCCTAGACTATGAAACAACAAAATCTTTAATTCTTGCCCCAATGGCTCAGGAGATAAAAGACACTTGCCATCAAGTCTGTCAACCAGAGTTTGATCACCAGGATACACATGTGGAATGATAGCACCAACTCCCAAAAGTTCATATCCAGTGGCATTTATCTCTCTCTCTCTCTCTCTCTCTCTCTCTCTCTCTCTCTCTCTCTCTCTCTCTCTCTCTCTCTCTCTCCCTCCCTCCCTCCCTCCCTCCCTCCCTCCCTCCCTCCCCCCCCCTCTCTCTCTGTGTGTGTGTGTGTGTGTGTGTGTGACACACTAGGCTTTGGGATAATTCAGTGGCTATGTCTCAGGTGCATTCCTCAGTAGCATCTCATCCCATTGTGCCAAGGTGTGTGTCAGTTGCTTTGGTTCATGGAGAATCTGCTTCCTTTAAAGGTCAGCCCTCTAAGAAGAGGGCAAGAATCAAAGGGTTCCAGAAAGAGACACACAGTCTTCCTTGGCACTCTGTTGGCCTGGACCTGCATCCTGTCCATGAGTGTTTGAAGTATACAGGAACACAGGCACACAGCAGGACACGAAACATTGTGAGCTCTCTTTCTGAGGTACCTTAGCTCCCAGACCTCTTAGCAAAACAATTATCTTTATCTAGGGGGTCAACAGTGACTATGGTTTCATGCAGTTATACATATAACTTTTAGCCATACTAATAAAATATCCCCTTAAAAGAGAATTACTTTTTAGAAGCTATTTCCTAATTTTAAAATGAGGATTATGTGACAGAAGTTTGGTATTGGCTATTTCACTGTCCCATGAATGGTTGCTTGTGTGAGGCAACCAGCAAATGACAAAAAAATTCCCTTGGTTTAAAATGAATTACCTTTGGTTGCTGCTGAAGTTCTACCAACTCAACCCAATCATATTAAACATATCTCTAGTTTGCAGGCACAGTGCTTGGGCACTGGCGAGGTGCAGGTTAGCAGAGCAGAGTCCCTTTTCCCCATTTCTTCTCTCTCAAAAGAAGGGGCTAAATAAGTCAGTGACAGATTAGAACATTTTGTTAACTGAATTAGTGTGTTCTTTTCTACTTAAATGCTTTTTTTAAAACTTAAAATCATAAAAATAATGTAGGATTAAGTATTCAAGCAGTAAGTGAGCAACCACACTGTTTCTGCTCTACTCCTGATTTCTGTGCCTGGCAGTTTGATTAACCAGAGGTTGCCATTGCTTTGTTGATTTATAGAATTTTTAAGATGTTATAGAAATTACTATCAAGTGTTATATATAACAATGTTTTTCACCAAGTGAAAAACTTTATTCATATAATATTCTTTAGTTGTTGAGTGTCTTTTGGCCTTTTTCATAGTTAAATCTGCCAGTATTTTCCTTCATGATCTTAATTATATTTGTGCCTTTAAATGAACACACTCTAAGTATGTTGAAGGCAGACACCGTGTCTTATTCTTTTCTTCTCCACAGCATGTAGCACCAAAACCAGGACTTATTTTTGAATTTATTTATTACAGTCTCATTTTTGTGTGTATATATGTACATGCTTGGGTACATATGAATGATTGTGAGTGTGCATGTGGAGACAAAAAAAAACAACCTTAAGTGCCATTTCTCAGACATTATACATCTTGGATTTTTTTTGTTTGTTTTTGTTTTTTGAACAGCATCTCTTGTTAGTCTGGGGTTCACCAGTTGGACTGGGCAGGCTGGCCATTGAGACTCAAGGAACCAACCACCTGTCTCTACCTTCCCTGTTCTGGGATTACAAGTGAACATCAATGTACCAGGCTTGGGCATCAAACACTTTACTTACTGAGATATCTCTACAGCATCTAGTCTTTTTCATTTTTAAGCTGTTCACTTACTGAAGTGGGGTCTATATCAGTTATGTCTCAAGCACTGTGTTAATTGTTCGCAGTAGGATGATGAAGAAAGTAGCTTTTCATGGTATTTGAAAGAGAGTATGATAAATGAGAATAGATTTAATATCAGTGAGATGAATTCAGATTTTATATTTATACCATATATTGCTCATCTGCGAATTATTTGGGGCTCATGCTCCTTCACTTCTGTCTTCCTTGCTTTAAAGATTGCAGGCTGTGCATTACCATGTCTGCCTTGGGATTTTAAAATTTTAACCTACAAAATATGGACTGTAGATGCCTTTTCTAGGACATTGTGAGACTTCACATAGACAGTGTTAGTAAAGGCCATAACAGTGTTTTCTCTGCAGTGTATAATACAAATATTAACTTACTTTCCTGAATAGCATAATGGTAAACCTTTGGGTGATCTAGATTTCCTCTTTGACAATCTCAGAAACTGGGGCGATTCTGGATTGCCTTCATGGTAAACATATTTCCTTGGTTTGTTCCTGTGATAGTTCTCAGTGGGTAATTCTTCGTCACTCTTTTTGTTTGTTTGTTTGTTTGTTTGTTTGTTTGTTTGTTTTTTGGTGTGTTCAAGCCAATCCATCAAATTGCTCTTTTTATTAGGGGCTAAAGAACAGGGCACTGAAGAGATAATGAGTCTTGTTTATTGCTGTCACAGAGAACAGATATGTCCTTTTGTGGGTGGATGACATATACCTTTTGGGGCAGCATAGAAAAATAGGGGATTTGGAAGTCTATGTAGGTAGCTGAAAAGTCCAGAAAAAAAGTGGCTTGAGTTCAAAGGCGGAGTCACGCCCTACCAGACGCATTTCCTGGTAATGGCTAAACGAGTTTCAGTTAGGTAATCTGCCTTTATGTTAGTCAGTCTCATCATCACGACCAAATCAGTGAGACCAACTACTTAAAGGAAGAATTTTAACTGACTCATGACTTTAGAGGACTTAGTCTGTGATTCATGTCTTTGTCGATTCTGTGCTTGTGGTGAAGTGAGAGTCAGTGGCAGAGGTTACTCACACTCACCACAGGAAGCAGATGAGAGGAAGGAGCTGGGGACTAGGTAACCTTCAGAGGCATGCTCCAGGTGACCGACTTCCTCCAACAAAGCTCTGTCTTCTCTAACACCTCCCAAAATAGTATGGTAAGTGGAGGTCCAAACAGTCAACGCTAGAGGTTGTGGAGGATGGTTCACACTCAAATCATAAAGGCCTCTTTGAGTAAAGTTGAGTAGGACATATCCATATTGTCAGGATCGTAGGTATCTGATCCCTGGGTATCTCTATTCTCTTTTCCTTATATATATTTTTTCTACTTTCTGATTGCTTTTCTTCAATATCTTCTCTCCATAGTTCTAGTTTCTCTCGGTGCTACCCAGACAGATTTGTAAATGCTCTAAGTTGGCCCACATCCAGTATATATTAGGTCAACTACCTTATTACCCTGGAGCAAGAGAAAGGGGACCAGACAAAGGTGAAAAGTTGAGGACGGGCATCACCTTTTGTGTGACTTCAGACCACTCTCTTTTGTTGTAGAATGTATGGCTCTATCAGAGAGTTTCAAGCTTCCAGTTTTAAAAAGTCCTCACCTTCATAGTACCATACCCCTTCTGTCTCTGACACCTCCCTGGACTCCCTGGATAGAGTCTGCACATCAATACATACGTGTGACAAATCTCTAACAAAATCTAACTGTATGGATTCTCAGCTTTGTTCTTAGAAATAAAAAGATTGCTAGCCTTGTCTGGTCCTAATCATAGATAACCTGTATTATTTATTCCCTATGAAATTTTCTGGCATTTGAAGATGGGGAGGAAATGTATTTTCTTCCATCATATAGACAACAACCTCATTTGGCTGGAAAGCATGGAAGAGACGTCGGAATGCCCCTGGAAGAACCTGGCTTGGCACACAATTCCTGCATGAAAATAGCTTGATGGAGGGACATGCCCACTCACATCCAGGATGCACTTGCCCGATTCTCAACTCCCAGTCATACAACAAAACAGTCACATCCTTTGTTACTTCCAGTCTTGTGCATTTTTGGCATCATCTTGTCAGCTGTCTAACATCCTAGAAGGAACCTGGAGGATGAAGCCATTGCTCACACACGTGTATGCATAAAAGACTAACAGAGAACCAAAAGGAAAAAAGGTGGCACCATGGAAAACGGGGCTGGGATGCTGGATTTTTTTTTTTTTTTTTTTTTGTGGAGACAAGAAGGCAGAACCCTCTAAAAGTAATTTAACATAGGCTTTAGGATGCAATGAGTAGAATTTAATGCCAACTTTAGGACAAATTCAAGAAGATACAAGAAGGTAATCCTACTAAGTATTTGGTCTTTTTTTTTTTTTTTTTAAAGAAATCTTAACCAGTAGTTGACCTTCCAGGAAAATTCTTCTGTCTTTTTAGTAACTCAAATCCTCCTTTGTTTTATTTCAGAAATATATTTATTTATATTGTTTGTGTGTGTGTGTGTGTGTGTGTGTGTGTGTGTGTGTGTGTCTGTCCCTATGCATACATGTGTGTGCACTTTCCACAGCACATGCATTGAAGTCAGAGGACATGTTTATGGAGTTAGTAGTTCTCTTTTTCCATGTTTACATAAATCCCGGAGATCAAACACATGTCATCAGACTCATAAGGTAACTAATTTTTCACCAAGCCATCTCACTGACCCCAGTGCTCTTTTATGTTAAGTACTTACACATTCTCCATTCAAGTCTTATTGAGTTCACAATTAAACAACCCCGTAGAGTTGTACAATTCCCTATCACGGTACTAATATTATATTCATCAGTGTGATTAGTTTTCTATATCTGTCTTTCATCTTTGGTTGCAAGCCATAGGAGACTTGAGATCTTCAGGGACTACCATATAATAAATAAACAATGTTTAGTTAATAGACATAATAAATGACAGTTTTTAAGGATAATTTTCTTCTTATAACAAGATTGCAACCCCAACAATTACCCAACTATTTTATTCTCAGAAACTTCAAAAATATGTTTTAAGAAAATGAAAAATAATAATTCCTTAAAATCAAGTTTAAAAGCTTGGTTTTTTTCTCTAGTTCTGAATTTGATTTGATTTAATTAAGATTTAATTTGATTAAGAAAGTGTTGATTCAGGTCCAAAGTCATCCTGTGACTACTTCTAAAGAAAAATATTTTCATTTCCATATTGTTAATATATTACTTTCCAAGGCAATATCGAATGGAAGAAAATCTAAGTGTGAAAACAAACATTAAGGGCTAAAGATATAGCTTGGTGGTAGAGCAGCTGTCTAGCATGCACAAGATCCTGAGTTCAACCCCCAGCATGATTAAAAACAAAAAAAGGAGTTGGGAAGACAGCTCAGTTGGCAAAGTACTTGCCATGAAAGCATCGAGATCTGAGTTCAAGCCCCCTGGAACCCATGTACAAGTCATGTGTGCTGCTCCATTCTTGTTATCTTAGAGCTAGCGAGGTAGAGACAGGCAGATCCCTGGGTCTTGCTGGACAGTGAACCTAAACTAATAAGTAACACAAGTACCAGTCAGAGGCCGTTTCAGCCAACAAGGGGGGTGGCTCCTGGGGAAGAATGCCTGAGGTTAACCTATATTCTCAACATTCACATGAGTTTACATGCACGTGAACCTGTACACACGTCTTCACCCCATAATGTTGGCATTATTGGGATCATAGTCATGTCTTGCTATTTCCATGGGTGTTGGGATTCTAACTTAGGTCCTCACACTTGCAGAGTGGGGGCTTTTACTCATTTACTGTGCTATCTCCTCAGCCCAGTAGGATTTGTTTTTTGACAGCTACTCTCAAGGAATTATTCTCTACAACAAGCTCTACATGTTTCCCCAGCTGTGAAGTCACTACCACGGTTTCCGTAGTCTTAGTAGAAGACCTCTTTAAAGGGCCTGCAAGATGTATCAGCTCGAAAAGGCTCTTGCTGCAAAGCCTGACAACCTGAGTTTTATTCTGATACCCACATGTGTTGTATTATGTTTCTGTCTCAGACTTTCTGGCCTAGCCTCATGGCCCAGACCTGAAGACTTACCCCATAGTCCCATTGAAACACACAGATATTTATATTAATTGTACACTGATTGACCTGGGGCCCAAGCATATAACTTGCTAGCTCTTGCTCTTAAACTAACTCATGATTCTTATCCTGTTCAGCTATGTAGCTCGGTACCTTTTCTCAGAGCAGCATAGGTGCCCTCTGCTTCTCTGGAGTCTCTGGGGCATCTCTCTGCTCTGTTCTTACTGTTCGCAGAGTTTTCCCAGTCTGGTAGCTCTGCCCACACTTCCTGTCTGCCTTCAGCCAATCAGCATTATTTTGTTTTTTTATTAAACTAGTAGGCAAGACAATTATTTACAATGTAACTTAATCCCACTACACACATGGTAGGAAAAAATCAACTTCTTCAAGGTATCCTCTGCCCTATACACACACACACACACACACACACACACACGCACACGCACACACACACACACACACACACACACACACACACAGAGCAATATGCCAACACAGTTTCTAAAAATAGAAAAGACATCTTTAAAGAAGCCATAGACTACAGTTATGCCCATTGCAAGAGCCTTATACTCTGCTCTATATTCAGAAAGTCTAACTACCTTTCTCTTCTCCTTATTAAATTTTATTGTAAACTTCTCCTGCCCTGAAAAAGAAAGTACATTATTTGAATGTAAGTCAAAGAATTATGTAGTGGGAATTGAGGGATAAATGACAAGAGACACATTTATACAGCTCTTCCCCCCCCCCCTTTGGTATATAGACTATTAATAAAAAAGGCATTACAGAGTCATTTCTTCTTGGATCCATCTGTAGTATGGCTTCTACATCTAGTGGCATTTGTGTGCTGACCTTGGTTATGAAGACTCTGAGTTGTGCACTGTTCGGTCAGCTGACATCTTCTTCAGTTGCTCCAGAGTTCACTGAGCTCATTTCCAGAACACTGGCCAGAAACAGGCTGAATTTCCCACCCTTTCCATCCCCTCTGGGCTCTTGAGGTGGATGTCACACTGGAATCCACACATTTCACCTCCTGAGTGTGGTGGTTTGAATAAAAATGACCACCAAAGGAAGTGGCTCTGTTAGGAGGTGTGGCCTTGTTGGAGGTGGTGTGCCACTGTGGAGGTGGGTTTTAGAGTCTCCTATATGCTCAAACCACACCCAGTGTCTCATCACTTCCTGTTTCCTGTGGGATCAAGATGTAAGAACCCTCAGCTCCTTCTCCAGCGCCATGTCTGCCTGCATGCTGCCTTACTTTCTGCCATGGTGACAATGGACTAAACCTCTGAACTGTGAGTGAGCCACCACAATGAAATGCTTTCCTTTATAAGCGTTGTGGTGGTTGTGGCATTTCTTCACAGCAAAAGAAAACCTTACTAAATCACTCAGTGAGTTCTTTGACCATCTAGGTGAGCTCAGTGACTGCTTTCTTCAGTACTTCATGAGAATGTGTTCATTCTCCATCGCTAATGGAAGTGAGGGCAAAGGCTATTCTCTGCCATCTGTCAATGTAGACGTTAAATGCCAGCAAATTTTGCTACAGCTTCTCAAGGATGACTAAAGCCATGGCAGCAGAAGCAATAGTGTTGGCCTCCTATAGAAGGGCTTAGCTCTTGACCTTTGCTTTTTTTAAGGGAAGGCAACAACATGTCCTTTGTCTGCACTTAAATTGACAATAACCAGCTCATAACTAGTTGGCCTTTTCAAACCAACTGTGTTGTCCGTTATTTCCTAAAGCATGCCCAGTGCTCAGGTTGAGGTGAGACCAGATCTCACAGTGTTGGCCAGTCAATTGACTGGGCCTAGACAAGGGGCTAGATGGGACGTCAGTTGCAGGAATGAGTGTGTTTCCTTCCTGAGGAAGACCTTCTGTGGAACATATGAATGAGGACATTAGGAGGTGAGGTGGGGCTTAGTCAGGGACTTGGCTGGCCTTGTGTACGGGAGGAGAGGTGTGAGGGGAGTTATTTTTGGATGCTGCAATTTCACTTTGAGATTTTTCTGGCTCATCCTCTATGCAACAATTCTATGATCTCTCTGGGTTGGCATTGATTGTCAATTTAATATAGTCTAGAGTCATCTGAGAAGAAAAATTTCAATTGAAGAAATTCCTGGATCAGCTTGAACTGTGGCTATGTCTATGGAAGGTTGTCTCATTTATTAATTAATGTAAGAGGCCCAGCGTACCGTGGACAGAACCACTTCTGAGGCAAGTGTTCCCAGTTATGTAAGAAAGATAGCTAGGCATAAGTAGGGGTGAAGGAGGGGTGTGAGCCAGATAGCAAGCAGCATTTCTCCACAGGTTCTTCTGAGAGTTCTTGCTTAAGTTTCTGCCTTGACTTTCCTTAATGATCAACCTTGATCTAAAAGTGTAAACTAAATAAAGTCTTTCTAAGTTGTTTTTAGTCAAAGTCTTATAACATGGCCACAAAATGAAGCTAAGGCATTATTCCCAACTTCACATTTTCCTGAGATCTTACAGATGAGATGATAAGTAAGGATAGTTCATGATCAGGCTTGGAAAACTGCACTATGCCCGTCCCTGTCTCATTCTCAGATATAAAAAGCAGCTAACTAGAAATCCTTTGACTTGAACTTGACATTCTTCTTCCCAGTTAATCAGATAAAGACATAACTCTCAGTAAGACCATCATACAACACCACGGCCCACAGCACACACTGTCAACTGCACGCAGAGCACACTATATGAGCGATACTGTGCTAAGTGCTCAAGCAAGATCTGGTAGATAAACTCCAGTCAGCCTCAGATCCTTAGCTTCCTTTCTGTGATGTTCTGTAAAAGTGATGACGTTTGTTTTTGTTCCCTTGTAACCGAAGAATCAAAAGAAGAGAGAAACTGGACAAAGAACTGGGAGAGAGGGAGGTGGATGTAGGGCATGTGAAGGGGTAAAGAATAACGGTGAAAGCAAAACTAGACAGATTTCATTTTGTTCTATACCTGTCAGTCTATCTATCTTCATAGCTACACCACCCACCCATTCTTGGGATCGAACCCAGAGCCTCAGGTACGTGAAGGCAGCATCCACTACTGAGTTTATCCCCCAGCTCAGGTTTTCAATTTATTCAAATGTAAATGTAGTTTTCATGTTTCTCGACTAACTGCCAAAGGCCAGGCAGTGTTTTGCTTTTATATTTGGAGAATGGGTGAGGTTTGGTATTAGGCATTCAGGATACAGAGTAAAGGGAGATGGAATATGGTCATGGCTATATGACTACTAGTGTTTGTAAGTTCTTTATGGCATTTCATCTTCATGAGGCATAGGTCTTACCAGCACCGTTGTAAAGATGAGGTGAATGATGCTCAGAAAGAATTGAAAAGTCACTTAGTTGTTGCCTCTCTGTTTCCATTAGGAATTTAATGTGGAAAAATATTAATATCTTTTTCTGAAAATTTCTCCTGCCTTTGTAAAGGCTAAACTTTTGCCAGACTTTGCAACCAAGTTTATTATATGCTTTGAGATGATTAAAGACTAAGTATTCAATCTGTTGGCCCACCGTGTACTGTGTTTTTTAACCTGTTTAACTTGCCTTTAAGAAAACAAGTTACCTGAACCTTACTCTGCCTTGGATTACCATGCAACCATCTAATTTTACAGCCTATGTTAATGCATAGCTTTAATCTTAAACGAGGTACTCTCCCATGTTTCTTACCTTGAATAATGTATGCATATGTATGTTGTGATAATCATTTGCTGAAAGCAGCCACTAAGTTGAAAATAACTTAACAAATATTTCTCTAGGAGTTGGAAGCAAGATGTGGATACAGATTGATTACATGTGTATCTGTGTGGTTATTGAAGTAACCTGTCCCCTTGTTTTTCTGTGGAAAAAGTATTCCTCATTCCTTCTTCATACCATGTTTTCTGTGCTGTTCAATAAATACTGAGCATAGCCCTTTGTTACAACAGGTAAACATAGACAGACAGCCAGGACAGACACAAATCAGAAATGGACATTGGACAGGTAACAGAAAGAGGCCACAGACCAAAGTTACACACAGATAAGTCATAGGGAGAGAAGTAGGTTTGGACTTGTTGTTGGTCTAAACTACTCCAAGAGGAGGTCTTTTCTTTGGTCCCTCAATGTGACATATTTTGGTGTCCCCTCTGAGATTGACACATAAGTGCTCATTAAAGTAATGAGTAAATAGTTATATAATATTTTAAAGATGAAGTCTATAAAGTTAGCATGATCATATGTGGTTGATATATACCTTTAATATGCTTAATGGGTAGTATGATAGCATCAATTCATTAATTAATACTAATTATGATAATTATCAATATTATATATTTTCATTACTTATCTCAATTGAGCAAACATTTAATGAATGTCTTCCTATGTCCCAGGCAATATATTAGTGAGGTATATTGGTATGCACATGCATACATACATATGTATATAAGTGTTCACACACACAAATACTGTCTGGGGAGAACAACAGTCCAAGTATAGGGAAGTTAGAATATGAAGTAGGAAATTGACGTAATAAGATTTAGTGGAGGAAGAAACCTGATTCCTTGATACAGAGTTTTGAGTTTGTCTAGTGGAATATGGGCACACTTTATTATCTGAACATTTTAAAATGACTGTTTTGTGATCATTTTTACATGAAGCATAGGCAAGAGGAGCTTGGCCTGAGGAGCCATGTTAATGCCTGTCATCATGCATCATGCTCTCTCTTTTTAGGAATAACAGAAGGAGCCATGGACCTGATCTTGATCAATTCCCTACCTCTTGTGTCTGATGCTGAAACATCCCTTACTTGCATTGCCTCTGGATGGCACCCTCATGAGCCCATCACCATAGGAAGGGACTTCGAAGCCTTAATGAACCAGCACCAAGATCCACTGGAAGTTACCCAAGATGCGACCAGAGAGTGGGCGAAAAAAGTTGTTTGGAAGAGAGAAAAGGCTAGTAAGATTAATGGTGCCTATTTCTGTGAAAGTCGAGTTCGAGGACAAGCCATAAGGATACGAACCATGAAGATGCGCCAACAAGGTAACATGCCTCGAACTGATCATCAGGTTGGATCCACCGGAAGATACACATATTTTATCAGATGTTCTCTTGAGGTCGCACTAACCAACTGAGTGTAGAGATTGAAGACACTATGTCCATCAGCATTGCTTATCTTTCTCTGCTACACAGCACATTAGAGATAAAAGGTTTAACCCAGTCTAATGCCCTCCCTAGACTGGGGCCAGCCAGGCCAATGCCATCCTGGCTGTTTCATAATTTGAAATGAAATATGTTGTACATTTTAATTGTCTCATGGCATTATAAAAATATAATTGTCGCTTGTATATACATATTAGAATACGGAAGGGAAATTTTGAGATCCTCCTATAAAACAACAAAAAAGACTCTGGCCTCTACAGGGTGGGTGTGATGGAGCCATTCTGCCAAATTTGAAGTTTCAGTACAATGGCGTTTGGAATAGATGGTGTATAAACATGTTTCAGTAATGTGCTCTGAGGTCTCTGGACCTAGACAGACAGGTAGACAGATGTCTGATGGATTTGATGATGCATTCTGTGAACAAGACACATATTTCAGGTTATGATGAGCTTGCCTTGATCTCAAAGGAATGCTCTGGCTCCTCACCCATCAGCCATCATCTTTGAATGGCTGACACTACAAATAACATTTTGTAAAAAAGTTTTTGTTGCCTAAGCATAGGGCTCGAGAGTTGCCCTTTCATGAAATGATAATATTGTGAGCACTTTCAATGATTTAATTTCTTATTCTTTTAAAAATTTTAATTTCTACGTACATGAGTGTTTGCCTACATGTATGTCTGTGCACCAAATGTGTTCCTGGGGCCTACAGAAGCCAGAAGAGAGTGTTAGAGTCTCTGGAACTAGAATTAGAGACAGATGTGAGCCACCATGTAGGTTCAGGGGACTGAATTCAGGTTCTCTGCTAGAACATGTGTTCTTAGCTACTGATGCATATTTCTATACTCTTTAAGGATTTAGTTTTAAATGACAAAGCTGATCTCAGTAAATTGGGAACCTCTGCATATTGGGTACCGCAGACCCCCCGATGCACAGAGACACACAGATGTTTACAATAGTTTTCAGCTGATCAGCCTAAGGCCCAGGCATATAGCTTGCTAGCTCTCTACCCTTCATCTAACCCCTGACTCATCCTGTTCAGCCATGAGGCTGGGTACCTTTTCTCATAGCAGCATCGTTGTCCTCTTCTTCTTCCGGCTTCTCTCTGGAGTTCTACTCTGTGCTTCCTGTTCTCAGAGTTTTCTTAGTCTGGTATTCCCGCCCATACTTCCTGCCTGCCTTTGGCCAACCAGCACTTTTTATTAAACCAGTGGGTGGGACAATTATTTACAATGTAACAACATAATCTCCCACATTTTTATTTTTATATTTTTCTTTTAGTTTTGAAGTGTGTGTGTGTGTGTGTGTGTGTGTGTGTGTGTGTGTGACTTCAGCATGGGTATAGAGGTCAGAGGACAACTTTATGAAGTTACTGCTCTCTCTACATTTATCTGGTATTCAGGGATCAAAATCAAGTGGCCAAATTGACAGCAAGCGCCTTTACCTGCTGTGCTGCTTTGCTGGCCTGGGAGGGCTTTTTAAAGCTACTTGTGGCTTTTTAAAAATGGAGACTTTGGCTCAGACTTTTGCTGAGTAAGCCCTAGGATTCTGTGCTCGCATCAATGGGCCCAGAGACAAGTGCCTACTGTACCATTGACTGGACCTTGCGTAGTGAGAGTTCAGAATCAGCCCCTCTGTGGCATCCTCATGAAATCATTTCTTTGTAAAATATTTGGAGGCAGCAAGCTCAATTTAAGGTCAAAAGTGATAAAATCTCTATTCCTCACAAACAAAGGACTTTCTTAACAAAACTATACTGTTCACCTTTAAATGACATTGAAGCAAGTGGGAAAAGCACAGAGCAGACATTCCCAGGAATGCAGCTCTCCACAGAGGGAAAAGAGGTTGAGCAAAGGGATATGAGGTGTGCCAAAGCTATCATGGCTGATAGTCAGCTCTGTTATTTTTCACATGTCATTTGGGTTTGATTTGTGTAAAGCGTTGTATCGTTTTGCTGAGTTTCCACATTCCTGAAGAAGATGATCTGAGATTTGTGCCTCATTTGTTTAGAGTATGAAGTGTCAACATTCCCTATTGGGGTTGTCTTGAGGTCACCCTTGATGAACTATAAATGATGATATGTAGAGCCAATTGAATAGAGTGTTTGGAGTTGAAAACTATCACTAATGAGCTGCCCAAGCTAAGAGCCTGGGTCACAGAGGTAAAGGATACTTTAGATTTAGTAAAATGAGACAAGGCAGGTTTAGATGTCAAGCAACAGTATGTAAGTCAGTAGCTTTTACTCTTATACCCTCCAAATTAGAATTCTTTCTCTACCATTCATTAGCTGTACAGCTTGGAACAAGCTAGTTGACTTCTGTTGGTTTTATTTGTCACTATCTGTGAAATGGGTATAACAACACCTACCCTACACAGTTATGTTAAACTTTGAGTAAGATTATGTATGCATATATGTAAGCTTCATCATAGAAGCACACTGGTTTACACAGCTGTGCTTTCAAATACTTGTATAAAGTAACACAGTTCAACATAAGGTGCTTATAAACAGTGGGAAATGGGATTTCATGATCCCTAGTGCAGTTATTGTGTTCATGTCTCTACAGAGCCCTTTGAATAGCAACCTCAGTATTAATGGTTCTTTCTTCAGTTCTGAGCTCTAGCTTTAAGAGTGCCAGGTCTCTAACCTAAAGCCCCTGGCAGGAACCAGAGCAAAGAATGGAGAGTGGAAGGCAGCAGCTGATCTGAGCAGAGGAGCACTGGCTCAGGGCAAGTTATTTTTAATTGTGAAATAATAGGTTTTCTTATTTGAAAATTAAGGATGAAGATTACTTTAAATTTTTGTCTGAAAATCAAATGAGGTACTTACAGGTTAGTAACACTATCAGGTTCACAATAAAGGTTCAATCACTATTATAGTACACTAGAATAGAAATTTAGTGGGGTTTTTTTTTTTTTTGGTGTTTTGTTTGTTTGTTTTGGGACAGTGTCCTGCTCCATAGTGCTGGCTGGCTACAAATTTAGCAGTCTTACGCTTCAGCCTCCCGAATGCTGAGATTAGCAACAAGAACCACCCACCCACTCTAGGGGGATTAGTTCTCCTACTTGGAATTTTAGGGTGTATACTAATTGTGGAATCACACACAGAGTAAATAAGGAGGTGACACGTTTACTCCAGTATTTGTACAGTAAGAACATCTTAGACTGGTGACTGGGTCTGCTTTTCCTGTTGGTCATTCAGTGGGAGAAATACATTTCAGAGAGAGTCATATTAGTTATGGTATCAGAAAGATTTCCAAAGCTATGTCTTTATGCTGCTGCTAGTGTTAGCTCTGAAGTAAAATATATCGGGTGGGCTAGGGTGATGGCTCAACTAGAAAAAAGTGCTGCTTTCCTGCAACTATATGGATGTGAATTTGCTCCCCAGAACTCTTGTGGGGAGGGGGAAGTACATGCTTGCAATCCCAGAGCTGGGGAGGCAGAGCCAGTAGGAACCCCGAGGATGGCTAGCCAGCCAGCCTAGCCTAATGGTTAAATTCTAGGTGAATGAAAGATCCTGTCTCAATGAAAAGAGCAGATGGCATTCCTCAAGTTCCAGACGTTGTCTTCTGGCCTCCACATTAGCCCACATATGTGTACACACACCCCACCTCCCATCTTGGGAACTCACATGTCTGTCCAGGACCATAGCAGGACAGGGACGAGCATCAGTGCATTCCTTTTTGCTGCTGACTCATACAGCTGAGGAGGAAGTAGAAAGTCCATTTGAGATGTGCCAAACACAAATTAAATTGGCTTGCATACCCCAACAATTCAACTTTTGTTTTTTAATCAATGGAATCTCAAACAATCAAAAGCAGTTTGCTCAACCCCAGTGGAGATTTCATTTTGGGGTAGTGAGTTACAGATGAAGTTTGTAGCAGGTTTAGATCCAAAGATCTGTTTCAGAATGAACCAGAAGAAATGGGAAATTTTCTTTTCCAAGTTTTGCTTAAGAACTGACTTTACAATGGAACATCTAACAGCCTAATCATGACGATACAGCTAATTGAGCCATCTGCACCTAAGTAACCCAGATACATTAAACGCATTAAAAAATAAACAGGAAAAAATTTGCAATCAAATGCATCAAATTAATTCCTCTTTTTGAGACAGGATCTTACAGAACACAGGCTGGCCTCCAGCTTAGTGTGTATATAGCAATGTCTTTACTTTTAAACCTCTGCTCCACTTCCCAAGTATTGAGATTCTAGGTGTGCATTACCATATATGGTATATGCAATACTGGGGGTTGAACCCAGAGCTTTGTGCATGTTAGGCAAGCATTCTACTGAGGGGTCCCAGACTCAGGCCACATTCATGTTCTTCTCTACGATTAATTTTGAGTATGTCATATACTAGAGACTATTTCCAGAAGACTTCCCCACCTGACATTCCTCTGGAAACTTTATAAATGTTTCTATCTAAATTAGTCTTTTCCAGATGCATACTGAAGGCTACTAAGATCCCATTAATACGTGAAGCTCATCATTGTATTTAGATGCCTTCACTAACTAGTGAGTGTTGGACCTAGGAGATTAAACACCAGCCTGACTGACTGCAAGGCATAGCTGCAGCTACTGGCTAGTGCCTTATTTCAAGACAGATGTGGTCCTGTCCTTCTAAAGCCTAAAGGAAACAGCAGGGGGCATATACTATGAGCAAGGCTGTGACAGGGAGTCTCTATGTGGCCACCTAACCTGGGTTCCAGGGGTGTGTATGGTACCTGTAGATACCTAACTGCAGAACTGATGGATGGGTAGGAGATGAGGCATAAAGAGGAGTTGAGAGAAGGGATCAGAGGAGGGATGCAGATGAGTGTATAGTAAGCCGAAGTACATGAGCGTGGTTCTGAGTCTGTATTTCAACTCTCACACTAACATTGACAACCCTAATTAAGCTCAGCAATTTTCATCCAGAAAAAACACCTTTGCTTACAATGTTTACTCTCATCTGCCTTTCCCTCTTGCCCTAAAGCGAACAAATGAACACTTCACAGTATGGTCAGTTTTTCCGTCTGAGAGATATTACGCATGTCACCTTCCATACAGGGTTTGGTAATCTCATTCATAATATGAAGTAGTTGGCCTTACAAGTCTTATGAACACTAACATGTAACCTTCGGCTCCCTAATTAAAAACACCTGATTTTCCTGGACTCGCTGTGTGATCTTGAGACCAGTTACTTAAACTCTCTGTATCTCAGTCTCCTCATTTGTAAAATGGGGATAAAGGCAGTGGTTATGTCATAGGGATATTATGAAAAAACCAATTCTTGTGTTTAGGACAGTGTTTGCTCCATAGCACTATTAAATGCTGCTCGTGTTATGATAAATGCACACTGAATATATAACAAGCTTCCATACCAGAGAAAGCCTGAAATCGACTATGCAACTTGACTCCCTTGCTAGTATTTGGCAAAGAATGACCAGCTTAGAGACATTCATGTTGATGGAAAGCCATATACCTGTGGTGCGAAGGTACCCCTAAAAAAACAGGGGGCTAAGAGATCAACTCTGAAATAATAAAAGGCCAAAGAGTAGGGGGGGAAAGCTACATTGGAGTCAAGCCTCTCGAGGAATCTGAGTTCCTTTCTGAGTACAATGCTCAGGGAGAAGTCCCACGGTCAACTAAACAATCTCCACACAAAGGGGAGAAAATATAAACAAACTGCAGAAAAGCCACAAAGAAGAAATGATCAGAAATGTTCTCACAGGAGTCTCTCACAGTCAGGAAGAACTTTGTGTTTTAGGGTGGCCAAATTGTCAGCATGAGAAGGAGCGTTCTAAAGCTTCCCCTCTACACCTATATCCCTGTCCCTGCCTGCCTTTTCTGCATGGTGACCCAATTTAGCTCCTCTCACACACACCCATATTACAAATTCATCACAACAGCTATGTCATTTATTGATATTTGGCAAAGACACCATGAATGCCTTGAGACTTAGCCTGATTCATATTCATAACAGCCTTCATGGTAGATTTTATTTCTGAATTATAGATGAGAAAACTTCAGAGATGAAGTTATTTGGTAGGTACCAGAGGCTGAATTCAAGCTCAAGGCCATCTGTTTCCAGTGCTCATACTGCCTTCAAATCTATACCTTGCTCCCTCCATGTTTGCCCGGCATCAAGAACACTGAAGGCATTTACTTTCTGCACCATACAAGGGAGACCTAGCAGGGAACTTTTCTTCAGTCAGCAGCCACTGCACATGACCCAAAATAAGCAGGCCACCAAAGCCTTCTCAGTGTGGTTCAGACATCTCAGTACTTATCTGTCTAAACTAGAGATACACAGTGCACTTGAGAGAGTCTCTCAAGCCAGCCCCCATGCAAAAGACACAGGGAAAACAAAAATTAAGATACTAACTAGCTGACTCATTGCAAGGTCCTTATTAAAGCCTCTCTGATTTCAAGACTTGGTCCTTGACTGAAATTCTAAAAGAATTCTGTGACTTTTGCCATCAGATGAAGGATATTGTACTGTTGATTTCTGACTCAGGTGTGTTCTGGCCAGAAAATACTTTTTTTATGGAGGTATGCTTTGTGACATTCATAATTAGGGATAGGGTTCTGCAAGTTTCTGAAGACCTTTAATAGTATTCTCCATGCCATGTGTATTTTTACTTGGCAGGTTTTGGTACGTAGAGACATGTCAGTTTCTTCCTTTAAGTGTTAGAATTGTGTTTCATGGGTTTTGAAGGACTGATGTTATTACATGGGTAAGCCATGTGAATAAGATTTCCTAATAAGATTTTACTAGATGGTGGTTCATTATCACCACAAAAGACTATCTTGATTCCTAAACTTTTTTGACATTAAAAATATTTTTCCAATTTAAGCCTGCAAAATTAACAGTATATATTTTTCTGTTGGTTTTTTTTTTTTCTCAAGATGATGTGTCTTTATAAAAAAGGTGCCAGGTTATATTTTCGTATTTTAATGCATTCTGGGATCCCTTGTCTTTTTACATATATTTGGTATGTCTTCTGTCATTTTATTCTGTTTTTTTTGTGCCCTATTTTTTTTTGTCTGACCTGTTCTCTGTGTAGTCTTCTGCTGACTTCCAACATCTTTTGCCTCTTAAGAAGATTGTATGGATTGCTTGCCTCTCCTTAGTGTTAGCCCTTCTATTTCACAAAATGACTTATCACTCCCTAAAGATAACCCCCCTTCTTATTCCATGGAATGTTGACCTCACAGACTATGGTGTACATTAAAAGGAATTCAGACACTTGCTTCTGGGAGAATGCTGGGCACTTTCACATCTTCTCATAAGCCAAGAAATGAAGTCATGTTGGGTTTTGAGACTGACACCAAGGCAGGAGTGTGCAGTAAGTGACGCCACTATAAGTCACGTACGGATCCTTCCCATTCCCCTTGGTACTGGCCAGTTCCACAGCCGAGTCAGCTCATACATGTTAATTGACAGGTGGAGAGTAGGACGTTATTGTCCTTGCTTTTCCTCTTCAGTATTTCAGCCTTTACATAATGAACAAGTGCGGCATTGTACTCATTCCGTTTGTTTGGAGTGCTCTAAAGCAGTTACACTTGCCATTTTTTTTTTAAGTAGCAATCACCACGTAAAAAGAGCAAAGGAAAAGTGAGTAGGCAAATCTTACTGTCTTTTTTACATTGAGACAACTTATGTACCATTAGAATCCTCTTGTACTTGGAGCAAACATGGTAAGGAGTTGGGAAAGGTACCAGATTAATAGTTAACATAGTTAATATCAGTATATAGTGTAATAGCAGCTGTCAATCATCATGAAGTCTTCACTTATGAAGTCATGTGTGTGATAAAGTTGTCATATGTATATTATGTGTATATATTTGTATTTTATAAAAGAAATCACCATTCCTTTCATTAGATTCTTTAAAAGGCTCATATAGTCTATTATCATCAAATCAAAAAGCCAGGTAATGCTTGAAATGTTCTGGGTCTCATCCCCTGGACTTTGGTGTTTATTCACTCTAGAGGCAAGTGTGGGAACTCATTTTTGTGTGTATGTATGTATTTACTCGGTCTTTCTCTTTTAAAAGCTTCCTTCCTACCAGCGACTCTCACTCTGACTGTGGACAGGGGAGATAATGTGAACATATCTTTCAGGAAAGTGTTAATTAAAGAAGAAGATGCAGTGATTTATAAAAATGGTGAGTCTGTTTCAGCCCCTTCCACCAATGTCGTATGAGGCACTGAACAACACCAACACATTAGATATTGTAATATTGCAGTTTCAATGGTTGCTGTCTGAAAAGCTGCTATGAACTTTGTCTACTTTTGTCTATAACAGAAGCCCTCTTAGACAATGTGTTTGGTTATTTAATTGAGCAAATGGAGGCAGAGATTCAAATGCATGCACACACATATAACTGTAGGTGCATACAGTGAATAAAAGCTGACTGATGTAAGTAAAGTCTCAAATCTACCCAGAGAAGATGTGAGGTTTTCTGACTAGGAGTGTTTGAGCATAACCTATTTTCTCTACTTTTCTCCCTTCCAGGTTCCTTCATCCATTCAGTGCCCCGGCATGAAGTACCTGACATTTTAGAAGTGCACCTGCCTCATGCTCAGCCTCAGGATGCTGGTGTGTACTCAGCCAGGTACATAGGAGGAAACCTGTTCACCTCGGCCTTCACCAGGCTGATAGTCCGGAGTAAGTGATGGAGAGGCCACCATTTTCTACTGGATTTGTAGTTGCAAGTTCTGGAGACTGAGAATGCTACATAAGCAAAATGGAGAGATATGGTGTCAGGATACCGAGGAGTCTTGGCAGTTTGATACAGAGGCTAACAAGCAAGTTGCAGCAAATATATACTTTAGAAAACATGTGGGGTTCAGAAATAGTGGGGTTGGGCTAAGCTTTTCATCTAGAACTTTGCTGTTACTCCAGCTCAGGTCCGCAATGCTTTACCTCTGGGTTTTATATTCCCAGTAGAAAGAATTAGCTTGACCTAAATACACAGATGTGTACCAGCCTGAACCAGGGCCGTAGACAAGAGGAAAGCCATGAAACAGAAGTCATAGTAGCGTTACAGGTCCATCCCCATTAGAAAGGAGCTGCAGTGAAGAGGGTGGTCTCTCTGGGTACTAGGATGCGACCATTACAGACAGATGATTTGGGTCACCTGGGGTCCTGGGTAAACGCTAATTCCTCCAAGACCCACATATGTTAGTTAGATCATTTAACTCTCTAATGTGATCTTTATTTTTAAAATTGAAAACTTCAAGAGAACTAGGGGAAACTTCCCTCCTCATTGTAATTTAATCATCAAGGATAATAATCAGGGTAGAAGGAGCCAGCCCCAGTAATTTTTTATGGGGAAATTGATTTGTAGAAAGCAAGAGACTTGCTTTGCGTTTCCCTCAGCTGTACCAAGTGGTTTGTGTTATTAATCACTCAGGCCTTTGGGTCTAAGTCTCTGTCATTTCTCTGATAATGGAGCTCTTTAGTTCATGAGGATAATTTATTTTGCTCTGCATTATGTTCATTCATTCATTCATTCAATCAATAAAGTGATTGATAACTGTATTGAAAAGTAATGTGTTGGTGTTTAAGACAAACTATAACAATAAACCCCTATCTCTTGGGTAATTCCCAATTACAGGTATGTATGTAATTAGATAAGTCAGCATTACAATATAATGGAATTATGAAAATTGTGGTTTGCCTAGTTTATGCCCCATGCCAAGAGACCTCAAGTGATAAAAGTAAAGTAAGATGTTTTATAATCAGGATTATTTGAACTTGGCCAGAGATAAATCTGCCCATGTTCCAAAAACTGGTTTCTTGTACAGTACTCATGTAAAACCAATCTTTAGAGGCACAAGACAGAACGTTAGGAAATCTTAAGAATTTAGCTTTTGATGTCTAGCTTTTCAATTCTTGAACCAGTTCCCTTTTACTCCACAACTAAGGAGAGCCAGACCGTAAGGAGCAGATTACATTCAGTTTTTTAAGGCTAGCTCTTGTCAGATATGATGCTGTATACTCAAAGCCTCAGAATCAGGGACAAATGGGCATATTGTCCTGGACCAGACATTGGAGTGGTCAAGTATTGAGAATGGAAAAAACAGAAGGGCTTCTCTGCTCTTACCTCTCACTTGAACACATGATTTCTGCCACTAGTGGGTGGGTACCACCCACACTAAGAAAGTCTCCAGAAGACATCACCTAGGAATCTTACAGTTTAACTGTTGTGACTCTGCCTGACAGTGTCGGATCCCCAGGTCAGGGCTCAGGTATAAAGCATTGTCCTTATTTTCCTTGTAAATTTAAAACTGTGCTTCTGACTGAGTAGCTTCTGACTGAGTAGCTTCTGACTGAGTAGCTTCTGACTGAGTAGCTTCTGACTGAGTAGCTTCTGACTGAGTAGCTTCTGACTGAGTAGCTTCTGACTGAGTAGCTTCTGACTGAGTAGCTTCTGACTGAGTAGCTTCTGACTGAGTAGCTTCTGACTGAGTAGCTTCTGACTGAGTAGCTTCTGACTGAGTAGCTTCTGACTGAGTAGCTTCTGACTGAGTAGCTTCTGACTGAGTAGCTTCTGACTGAGTAGCTTCTGACTGAGAAGCTTCTGACTGAGTAGCTTCTGACTGAGTAGCTTCTGACTGAGTAGCTGTAAATCAAGGTTTCCCAAGCTTCTCTTCTGTGCTTTGGTGAATTGCTTGGTCATTTCCCAGAACTCAGGGAAATAATTAAGGCTTATTATAGAGAATACTAAAGAGGATTCAGAGTGGAGATGCACAGGGCAAGGATTGGGGAAGTAGTGCTTCCATGTTCTCTCCAGGAACCTTTTAATCCAGAAGCTCTCTCAGCTTTGTTTAAATCATTAGGCAACCTTCAACCTTTGGCCCTTCCTAGAGATTACAGGAGGAACTAATATCCCAACTTTCCAGTCACACCTTCATGTTTCTGTTTATCCTTCTCATAATGTTACTTAAGGTCCCTTTCACAACCATAATTAGCATACAAAATTCATCTCATTAGCATAAAAAGGTATTCATTATTTGAATGTTTTAGAAACAGGTACTAGGAATCAAGAAGAATGGGAACCAAATTTTTATTTTTTAATTTATTACGTTGTCATCTGGAAAAGTGTTTTAATTTTTTTTTTTTTTTTTTTTTTTTTTTTTTTTTTTTTTTTTTTTTGGTGAGACAGGGTCTCCTGAGAGTCTTCTAGTTCAGACTCCCATAGGCCAGGCTTACAGATTTGAGCCACCATGTCTAGTTGTCAGCTTGTGGTAAAAGTCAAAACATGAATAGAGATTAGAATTTGGAGTTTATGTGGCCTTTTCTCTTAAAGCAAAAGATTCCATTTTAATCTCTGCATTGATTCCTGGTTAGAGTATATTAGAATGCCTCTATGTTAGCATATTTAATGGAGCTATTTGAGAAGTACCTACTATTGTCTGGAATCATTCAAAGGAAGTTTAAGTGGGACTATAATTACCCTGTGTAACAATAATTCCCTAATAGGATTAATTTGGTTTTTAGCAAGGGAAGCTGGGGGCATTTTTTCATTTCCCATTGCCATGAGGCATCTCTTCTGTGTGAACTAAAGCACACAAACAGATGGCACTTTAACATTTGGCTTTAGAAATCCCATGGCTGATATTTATAGATGTCAGTATAAATTTTCTTCTTGACAAAAGATTTCCTACAGTGTAGGTTTATTTTTTTTCCTTTGTGTGCTATAAATATGTGATTTCTTAAATGTAGAATCACAAAGCTTGACAGAAAAGCTAAGTCACAAAAGAAAAGCTAAATCACATTATTTGATTACCAAAAACCTATTAAGGTCTCCATCCTAGGAGATCAGCCTGTTTTGATTTATCCTCCTTCCTGGGATTGGGGATGAGGCTGGGCTACATTTACAGGCACATGCTAGACTGGGGAACACAGTTCCCTGCAAGAGGAGCCTGTTCCACTTACCTCATCCGACATTATGTTTAGCATGTGTAGATGCTGGTAACTCTGACTATTTGTGCAGAGTTCTTTCTCCTATTGCATGCCAAGGAGCTGCTAACTTTCAGACATCTTGCAATTTTATCTATTAAGTGGAAAGCTGTAAGAAATGGTGTGTGTTGATAGTCTTCCTGATTATATTAGAGAAAATACTGATAGCCAGGAGTTCTTGCCAAAGAGGTTTGGAGGTTGCATCAGCTGCAGGCATGCATCCAGGCATCGTGAGACTAGTGCTTGAGGACAATGATACTAGCTCCCTACAGATAAAAAGTGAAACTAAATTTTCAACCAAAAAGGGGCATACCAGCACTCCTGAGTTTTCTGTATGTTTGAAGTTATTCTTGAGTCTGATTAATCTAAAAATCACCGGGTATTGGAAATGACCGGTAAGGACATATCCAGGAAGCTTTATCACTTTGAGCTGAGTTTTCCCGTCTGGATATTTTGCTTCACTTGTTTCTTACACACTTTCCAGCTGAAACAGTGCATGTAACGGACTATTTCTTCTCTTTGGCCATAGCCTTCCTTTACCTACACCATGTAGAGCCAGTGTGCCAGCTTTCTGGGTGAAACTTCCTGGCACAAATTTTTTATCCCATTGTTGTGGGTCTGAGGTTTGATTTCTGTCAGGTTTCTCAGTGGTTTAGATGCCACTGATCTGCATTAAAAACGCTTCAGCTTTGGACCACACCATGAACACGCTGAAGTCTTTTTCCTCACCATATCTCTGCCTGGAGCACATTCTCTGGCCTCATTTTCCTTGCTGCTTTCGATGTCCTGCACATCCAGTTCTCCTCTGACTCTCATGGAAAGCCTTCCTTTATGCCCATTTCTATTGGCAAGGCAGGGTTTGGTATGCCTTGTCTCTGCTTCCATCATTATTTGCTTTTTAACTCTCGGCTCCATATTACACTACTAGCTTCCAGATAAAATATTAGCAGAGACTGTATTTTCTCTTCATTCCCCACTAAAATGACTGTCATGTATTAGATGCTCAATCACAGTTTCATGAGTGAATATGCTTTAAATTATACTTCCGTGTTTTTCTTAACAAAGGATGCGAAGCTCAGAAGTGGGGGCCTGACTGTAACCGACTCTGCACTCCATGCATGAACAATGGTGTCTGTCATGAAGACAGCGGGGAATGCATTTGCCCTCCTGGGTTTATGGGAAGGACATGTGAGAAAGGTAAGTGAATATACTTAATGACTTAAACCATAGCTTGAAAGAGCCATCATTACTGACTGGAGTCTTCAGTCTGGACATAGATGAGGAGGAGGCTAAATGGCTTAGATCAATGGTACCATCTTCGTGTGGATTACTTTTCCTAATGGTTATTTATTGCAGACCATTGGAAAGTTATAGCAAAGCACCCATCTGTGGTGCTGCAGTCCGAAAGAAGGGTTCATAGTTTGAAACTGAGTGGTGGCCCTGAGCCCTAATTTGTGAGGCTATTTTGTTCTCAGTAAGTGGATCATGATGGCAGGCTTGTCCCTGCCACTGCCAGCCCTCAGAGTTTCCCTCTCCAGGAGAAAGTTTAAAGGTAGAGTCTAGCATTTGAAGGGGTTGCAAGTTTAATTTCTGAATCAGTCTTTATGTCTCTCCCTCCCACAGCTTGTGAGCCACACACATTTGGCAGGACTTGTAAAGAAAGGTGTAGTGGACCAGAGGGATGCAAATCTTATGTGTTCTGTCTCCCAGACCCCTATGGGTGTTCCTGTGCCACAGGCTGGACGGGGCTGCAGTGCACTGAAGGTATGCACCATCTACATTGAGCAGAGGAAACTGCATTTGCTGCATGGAGGACATGCAGCTAGTTGACCTCACTGAGTAGGATGCATCAATTGTTGGTTACCTACTTGTTGCTGGATATAGGTGCTTAAATCACAGGTGTTTTCAAGAAAAAGACATTATATTAGACAGTGAGAGTCTGGACCTTGGAGTAGGTGTTTCTCATGCATGTCATCTAGGGATCTTATAATCAATTGTAACTACTGGCATGGTTCTGGACTGGAGCCCAAGGGTCAGCATTTATATTGGATCTCTAGGCAATTATATTACTGTTGGGTCTTAGACCATATTTTGAATAGAAGAATTAAGGAAGATTTTATTTTATTTGCCTTGTACCATAAAAATCAGGCTTTAAAACAGACCCAGATAACATAAAAAAGTTCAAAAGTAAAGTTAACTTCTGTTACTTCATTGACTTTACTCAAAAACTAATGATTCCAACTGCCAAATTCATTAACAAATTTATTAGCTCAAACTTCTCCTTGTGTGCACAAGAACCTTGAGATCTGTGCTCACAAAATTTGAAGTACACAATACTGCATACCTGCTTGTATTTGAAACACTATAGCTCTAAGAAGGTACTTAAATAGCATAACTGAAACTTTGTACCCCTGACTAACATCTCCCCACTGATCCCTGGAAACCACTGTTCTACATTTCTGGTTCTTTAGATTCCATCTACAAGAGAAAGTGCAAAATATCTGTTCTTATCTGTATGGTTTATTCAACTTAAATAATGTGCTCTAGATGCATCCAGATTAACAAAAATAGTCATAGAATTTCCTTCCTTTTTGAGGCTTTCTTTCTCCCTCTCATGTGTATGTACACACACACACACACACACACACACACACACACACACACACACACGATTGTTCTATTATCTAGCTGTAGAATTGCTATATCTTCTGATAATTGTGTAATTGCTTGCTTGTGTTTTATTTGGCCCGTTACATGTTTGTAAACAGTGGGAGTGTTCTGTTCTTTATACTCACCCATATTTGCTATCCTCTGTCACACCAGTAAGAGTCATTTCAACAGATGCAGGGTGACATCTCATTGAGTTTTTATTTTGTGTTTCTTTGAAGTTATCTGACTATGGGTTGCCAGTGATCACACCAGGACTATGTGCATGTTGGGCTGCATCTTTCCCCCTTTCCCAATGACAAGTGTTACTATCAAGCATGTTTCATGTACATGTTGGCCATCTGTCCATCGCCTAACAAGAGTCAACCCAGGTTCTTTTGTTCCTGTGAAAATTTCCATTAGAACTTAATAGAGATTGTACAGAATGAGCTGAAAAATGCAAGTTACTTCTTGCTTCCTTGAACATGGTATCAAGTTAAAACTGTACACCTGGACAAATCCCACGGAGCAATATCATTTTTAAATGAGTTTTCAAGTAAAAGCAATGGTGTAGCTGACCAAAATCAGAGCAGCTCGTCAACAGAAGCCACTCATCAGCTAATACTCTTAGAGTGTTGTCCAAGGAAGCCCGGAAGTTCAGTAGTCCTTACAGGAAAGGTACAGTTCTGCTCCCCTTGAAGGAGCTTGCAAAGCTCAGAAATATTGTCATAAGGAGAGATTAAGGGACAAGGAAAGAAAATTAATAGCATCGTAAATTCTCTTATTTGTAGTTTTTAGTAGTTTAACAGATATTTCTTTATATTTGCCCTGCTTGGTTTTCCTGAATTATCAAAATGTCAGCAGATTGTGGGAAGTCTAAAATACTATTAAAAAATATTTATTTTGTACGTGTGTATGTGTGTGAATGTGAGCATGCCTACGCGTAGACATCAGGCAACTTCTAAGAGTCAGTTTTCTCTTTTCACCATGTGGGCCCGAGGGATTGAATTCAGGGTGTCAGTCTTAGCAGCAAGTACTTTTGCCCCCTAAAATAGCTAACCCGGTGGTACTCAAACTTTGAGTCGTGACCTCTTTGGGGGTCACATTTCACACATTACAATTCATCACAGTAGCAAAACTGTCGTTGTGAAGTAGCTATGAAAATAATTTTATTGGGGGTCACCAGCATCAGGAAGGTTAGAACCACCGAAACCATTCCTCAAGCACAGTTTCTGTAATAGCTTTTCTACGGTGTTCTTTCCACACTACGGTGCTTCACCTTAAGATATTGTTCTGAGGGCACTAGTCATTGTTTCCTCCTTCTCTTCTGGTTGAATGTCCATGGCTATCGCTTCCGACGTAACGCGTCTTCCTTCTCAGCTCTGTTCTGAGTTCACGTCACTTTTGTTGTTTAGGTATAAGACTTGTCTTAGTTGGTTTTCTATTGCTGTTTTTTTTAAAAAAAATACCCTCAGAAAAGTAACTTAAGAAGTTAAGAAAGTAAAGTGAAAGGTTATAATTCAAGAGTACATTTCAACAGGGTGGGGACAACAAGGTAGCGGGGGCTTGAAGCAGTAGGTCACAGTATCCACACTCAGAAGGCAGAGAGTCATGATGTCTTTGCTCAGCTCACTTGACCCTTTTTGTGTAGCCCAGGATCCCAGATTCTAGGATGGGGCCACCCACAACTGGCAGGTCTTTGTCCCCCCATTAGCCTTATCAACACATTCCCTCACAGGCATGCCCAGAGTGGCTCATTTCCCAGGTGATCTAGGTCTAATCATGTTGACAGTTGAGATTAATAGTCATGGTAGTTTTCCCATTGTAGATTTTTTGGGGGTGAAGTTTTTATATATTTCTCTGCTAAAATTTTTCATTGCTATGGATGTACTTTCTTTGACCTCACTGAACATAATTATTTATACTTAATTTAAAAATCTTGTCTTCTTTTTCTAATATTAGGTCCTTGCAGTTAGTTGCTATTGAGTTTTTTCTTTTTTTAATTTAACACGGTTTTCTATTGCTTTTTATGTTGAATAATTTGGAAATTTCCCATGAGCACTTAATATTACATTGTAGGGATTCTGGAGTGTGGTATGTCGGGGGAATACTCACTTTATTTTGTTTTATTTTAGTCGGCAACTAACTTGGTAGGACTCTAGCTACAGGCTGTCACTCTTAGTCATCAGGTCAAACTCTGCTCAGTTCTTCCATCTTTATCTGGGTTTCTCTGTGTATGCTGAGCGTGCATGGTTCAAGGGTTAACCAAAGATCTGAGGTTTTCTTCCCAACTCACTATTTCTGATTTCCCTTCTCTCTCCCGCTACCAATTTCTCCAATTCTCTCCTCCAGTTTGTCACACCAATGAGACAACAGGTTTTATTGTGTGTATTGTATCATCTCACATGGCGTCAGTTGTACCCAACACTTAAGCAAAAAGCTAAAAAATGAAAAGTACACCATTTCTGTCTTCCAAATTCTATCCCTTTAGAAGTCCTCTGGTTTCCTCTGCCCCACATACCTTCTCCAGTGATTTCAAGTAATCCTTTTTTGAATATTGTATTTAGAAGTGTGTCCTGCTAGGAAATTACTGAATTTTCTAGAAACAGAATTGCTTAGCCTTTAAATCTCCGTAAATCTCACGAATGACACATTACTGTATATAAATCAGCAAAATTGATAATGTGGAAGGAAATACAAGCTATCTATTGAGAGGCTTAATTTTCTTTTTTCCTCTATACTAACATTGGTTTATGAAATCTTCGTTTCCAGCGTGCTCACCGGGTTACTATGGACCAGACTGTAAGCTTAGGTGCCGTTGCACCAATGCAGAGAGATGTGATCGGTTCCAAGGGTGCCTCTGTTCTCAAGGATGGCAAGGGCTTCAGTGTGAGAAAGAAGGTAAAGCAAGGTAACACTGTGGCCAGGGTCGTGTTCAGCATGTCAGAACAGCCCTGCTGGTGTGATTCTTTCCTGGAATCCTAATATCCCTGACATGCCCCCCCCTCCTTCCTTCCTTCCTTCCTTCCTTCCTTCCTTCCTTCCTTCCTTCCTTCCTTCCTTCCTTCTTTCTTTCTTTCTTTCTTTCTTTCTCTCTTTCTTTGATTCTTTCTTTCTCTCTCTTTCTCATACACACACACACACACACACACACACACACACACACACACACCTCGCAAGACAACAAGAAACACCGTTCTAATTTTTCCTAGGGATCTGTGTTAGTTTCTTTTCTATTGCTGTGATAAGACACCATGATCAAGACAACTTATAAAAGAAGTTCAATTGAGCTTATGGTTCCAGAGGGCTAGAGTCTCTGATAGCAGAGTGAAGGCATGACTGTAGATAGTTGGAGTAGCAGTGGACAGCTTGCATCTTGATCTACAAGCAGGAGGCAGAGAGAGACATACACACATATACAGAGAGATGGAGACAGATGTGGGGAGATGGAGAGTGAGAGGGGAAGGGGGAGAGGAAGGGGAAGAGACATCTCCTCCAATACGGTCATATGGCCATATGCCTCATTCTTCAACAATTCCATCAAGTGGGGATTAAATATTTAAACACCTGAGCCCATGGGGATCATTTTGGTACAAACCACCACAGGATCCTCCCTTTGCTTCTCTTTACTCTGAATAAATGGAAAGCTTGCTGAGATCTTCAGCTGACTCTTCAGATGCCTCCTGGAGGTCCAGACATGTCCTGGATCTGAATAACAGGGAAACTTTGAAGGGATTTGGTCAAAAAAAATACTTGGCAATAGAGTGAAAACAAAAGGAATGCTTCCCTCACTGACCAAGGCTGGTTTGAGTGGTACCAATGCCATGAGCACGAGCATTTCCCTTTTCCTGCCTACTCTATGTAAATGTCGCTTACACACAACTATACTCATCCATTTATAACATGCGGATCGTTCTTTGGCAAATTTTGAGTTACCCGAGAGAACAGAGCTTATACACCTGAAAATGTTTGTTCTCTTTACAGAAGAGGTTTGCTAATTCATGCCCAGTGTAATTTTGCTTTTATGGACCGTAGAAAATTAGAAATGAGGGGCTGGAGAAATGTCTCAGAAGAGGACCACATTTCACATGGTAGCTCACAACCATCTTCCAGAGGACCCAATGTCCACAGGCACAGACATATACATACACATAAAAACATTATAAATGAAAAGCATGTAACACATTTTACTAGTGTAAATGTGATTTGGAAAGAAATACATTTTTTTTCAACTCAGTCTTTATTCAGAATAAGGCAAGATTGCTTACAGGTGAGACCATATATACAACAGGAAGCCAGAGGGCCTCAAGGCCCTGCTTACTCTCTTTTTGCCAATCGACTTTTGAGTGAACTAACTGTGTTCCTGTAAGAACCACATTCATCTTTTCTGAGAGCATAAACCCAGTGACCTGGCTGTCTTGCTTAGAGGTCTCACCTACGAAAGCTTCTGCCACCTCAAAACACCACCACATTGAAGGTCAAGTTACCATGATACATAACTTTTGGGAACATACTTAAACCAAAATCCAATGATATTATTGATCTCTATATGTAATTAAGATAATTAGAGGATCTTTTCCCATGTCAACCCCCTATACTTTAATTAAAAGTTAATTAATTCTCTACTATTCCGGTAGTAAGCACATAGAGTCCTGATACCATTGCTTTTGTTAATACCAGGGCATTGTTTTCCTCATTCAATAGTGGCAGCACCATTTTTTATTTGACTGGCTAAAGATTGCTTTGGGGGAATTTATCGTATGTCGCTTTTGTAATGCAGTTGTGTATAATTTAAACCACTTCTTTCTTGTTACTTATATGTCACTTACAGACTTCCCAGCCAATGAATGAGCCCTCGTACTTTCCCACTCAGGATCATGTTCTTGAACAGCAATATTATGAGGCTATTTCCTGAGCTGAGGAACCATTTGTTTATCTTGTAATGGTGCACCTTAAAAAGCAAGATGGGGGCTGAAAGCTGGGTCTGGGGGAGTGTATGAATATGATGACAATTTTATTATTTTAATTTTTATATTGAGACGCTTCCTCTTTTTCCAAATCCACTGAGGGAGCACAGTACCATGAAAGAAAAATGTGCATTTTGGCTTCAGGAAGACCTGAGCTCGAGTCTTGGGTTTGAGTTTAGCTCCTTCTCCTATAAAGTGGAGATGACAAAATTGCCCCCAAATTTACTATGTAGTGATAAAACAAAATAGTTGTAAAGCTCTCAAATAGAGTAGGTTTTTGCTCCCCCCACCCTGTTGCTGTGATAAAATATTCTGACAAAAGAAACTTAAGAGAAAAAAGGTTTTATTTTGGCTAAAAGTTCAAGGTATGTCTCCATCATGGTGGGGTGGTCAAGGCAGCAGGAGCTAAAGAGGATGGTGACATTGAACCCAGAGTCAAGACGCAGAGAATAATGGATGATAGTTCTCAGTTTGTTTTTCTCCACTTCAGGATCCATAACAGGGTCTGTACTGCTCAGAGTTAGTGGGTATTCCTGCCTCAGCCTATTCAAGATGATCTTTCAGACGTGCTCATAGACCCATCTCCTGGGTGATTGTAAATCTTGTCAAGATGAACTTAGCTACAGTGAGTGGTTGCTAGAGTAGTTATTGCTGTTATGTTGAAGATTGGACTATGTGGCTCTAATAAATATATATTTTTAATTTAGGCAGACCAAGGATAACTCCACGGATAGAGGATTTGCCAGATTACATAGAGGTAAACAGTGGAAAATTTAACCCCATCTGCAAAGCCTCGGGCTGGCCACTACCTACCAGTGAAGAAATGACCCTGGTGAAGCCGGATGGGACAGTGCTCCAAGTAAGAGCCATTCTTCAGTATGCCTGCATAGCACCATAAATTGGTTTCAATATAGTGATCTGTCTCTGAAAGCTGTATTTCATTTTGGAGCGTAACCCCTCCCTGGCTGATGTGTTGACAGCTTGATGAAGTGGGACATGTTCCTGGGGTGCAGAACTGATCCATTGCAATTGCTCTAACTTCCTGTGTATGGGCAGTGTTGCAGTGCAGTGCCTGGGTGGAAATTTGCCATCACAGTGGGGTTGGTGGACCTATATGTACAGGTTATCCCGTGTCATACAAATTGAACAGCTGTGTGTGGTGAACTGTGTCCAGGTCAGACTGTGCAAGGCCCTAACTTCACATTATCTCCCTATTTCCTAAATCCTCTATCAAGAAGAGCAATGGAGCCACACAGAGATATTGAAACTCATGAATCAGTAATGTTCCTGTGTTATCATGATAACATTTTCTTATACTATTAAAGCCTGAGCCTGGGGAAGGTCTCTACCAATGCTAATGCCCGCTCCAGACATGAGGATTTTTAAATTGAAAATAATTTTTTTTCATACATATTCTGATTGTGATTTCCCCTCCCTTATCTCCTTCCAGACCCTTTCCACCTACCCACACATTCAACTCCATGTCTTCTTTCTTTCTCTTTAGAAAACAAACAGGTCAATAAGCAAACATACAAGCCAAAATAAAATAAAACAAACATAGGGAAAAAGAAAAAAAAAATGAGAAACAATACCCATTCATAGGCACACAATGTGCCCCCACAAAAACCCATAAAAACACAAAATCGGAAACCCATAAACAAGCAAAAGGCAAGGACAAGTAAAGTTAAAAAAAAAAAAAAAAAGCGTTATGAGCAAAACTTTTCCAAAAAATACCATTGAGTTTAATTTGTTTTGGCCTTCTATGGTTGGCCTTGGGGACTTGCTTAAGTGTGGTTTGTATATCCAGTGAGACTCCATTGGAGAAAACTCATTTTTTCCTTTGAAAGTGGTTATCAATTGGTGATAACTTTTAGTTGAGGGATGGGAAATTGTGCTCACTTTCCATCACAGCACTGGGACCCCATACGTGTTGGAGCAATACATGCTACCACAGTGTCTGTGAGTTCATATGTGTATTGGTCTTGTATCTAGAAGACACTGTTTCCTTGGTGTCTTCAATCCCCACTGGATCTTACAATCTTTTCACCTTCTCTTCCACATAGCTTCCTGGGCCCCGAGGGGAGGGTTTTGATGAAGACATTGAGTTTAGAGCTGACTGTTTCAAGGTCTCTCACTCTCTGCATATTGTCCAATTGGGGGTCTCTGTATTTGTTCCCATATGCTATAGGAGGATCTGGTGTTGACTGAGTGAGACACTGATTTTGTTGGCTGGTAACAGAATGTTGTTAGGAGTCATTTTATTACTGCAGAACAGTGGTATTTGATTTTCCCCTAGGTCCATCTAATCTTGCTGTCTGTCTCTCTGCCTCTCTTTCTTTGTTTTCTGTCTCTCTCACTGTCTCCCCCTCACTGCTCTCTCTCTCTCTCTCTCTCTCTCTCTCTCTCTCTCTCTCTCTCTCTCTCTCTCTCTCTCTCTCTCACACACACACACACACACACACATTCCACACACTAACTCTCTGTGGATAATCATACATCTCAAGCTTATCCAGTCTTAGGTTCACGGCCATCTGAGCAGTGTTCAGTGTGGGTTTCATTTTATGGAGTGGGCCTTACTAGTCAGTTAGTGGACTGACTAGTTTCTCTCCCAACTTTTGTTCCATTACTGTGATAGTGTCTCATGCAGATGAGTCATCACTGTAGACTGCAGGGCTTGTAACTGGTTTGGTGTTTACCTTTCTTCTCTGGGAGTGTGCAGAGTGTCTTTCAATACCATGAACACTTGTCAATAGGGGTGAAGGCTCTAGGTAGGCACCAGCTTGACTTCTCCGTGTTCAGTGAGTAATGTAGGTGTTGTCTTCATCAATAGGGCCTTGCTACTAGTTTGTAAAGAGCAAAAAATAGCCATGACAATAGCCTGTGTTGTTTGGGAGGTTTCTATGAGAATTCTTTGGCCAACAACTTGATTAGATGCAACCTATTCCTGGCACTGGGGATTTTACTATCTAATTGGTCCTTGGTCTCCCCACTATAGTAATTCCATTTAAAGTTTTTTCATTTGTGTATACATTTTAACAATCTTCTACTGTAGTAGGTTTTTATATAATGACCCTACCCTCTTTCTTTCCATTTAATCTTCCAATTCTAATCTCCTACCCACCTCTCCATAGCTACATATGCTATTTCACCTACTTTTCTTACCTCTTCTCTAGTCCCTTACTCTACACCTACCATCTGTGATTAAATGTATTATGACCTTCTTATAGAAGATTTAATGGCTAATATTCACATATAAGATAATACATACCAATTTGCCCTTTTGGTTCTGGGTTATCTCAGTTGAGATGATTTTTTTTTTAAGCTTCATCCATTGGCTGGTGAATTTCATTTTTTTATTTTACCAGCTGTGTTATCTTCATCATGTAAATACCCCACCTTTTTAAAAAATATGTTCTTCTGTTGAGGAACATCTAAGATATTCCTAATTTCTGTCTATTGTTAATAGAGCAACAATAAACACGATGAGAAAATTATCTCTGTGGTAAGATGAGTCATCCTTTGGATACATGCCCAAAGTACTTGATACTTGAAGTAGATCTATTATTCCAGGCTTCTAGAGAACGACTACACTAATTTCCATACTGACTGTACAAGTTTCCCCCTACCAGCAATGGATGAGAGTTCCCCTTACTCCATATCCTCACCATCATGAGCTGTCATCTGTTTAATGTGAGAAGACATGTCTTAATTGTGGAGAGTCATAATCTAAATATTTCTCGTCCATGCCAGTGTTCTTCCCATAGTTCTCATTTGGAGTATGATAGGGTTGCTGTCCAGTCCTGTATAGACTGTGAACATGCTGATTTCCCAGTGTCACTTACTGAAAAGACTGTCCTAGTTCTAATGTATATTTTTAGCATGTTGTACAGATTAGTTTGTGGCATACATGAGGTCTGCATCTTGGGGCACTGTTCTGTTTGACTGGTCTGTGCTTCTTATTTCATGTCAATGATGTGCTGCTTTAACCACTATAGTTTGTCAGTATAGGTAGAAATTCTAAGAACTTTGTGTTTTGTTTTTGCTCAGTTTTTCTTTGCTGTCAATTAATTAATCTGTGTGTGAACCTGTGTGAGTATATGGGTATATGTGTAGTATGTGAGTGTATGTGTATATAGGGGCAGGAATATTGCTTTCCCATCGTCACAGAGGCTGTGCTTTAATCTCCTGCTGTTTCAGCCAGTAATTCTGTCTCTGCAGTTACTGGCCTGCTTCTCTGGCAGTGGCCCAGCTGTTCAGGTCATAACCTAGCAGGAATTTTGTTCCTTTAGGCACCAACTCCCAAACTCCCAACAAGTATAGCTTTTAAATCTCTATCATTCTATTTACCAATAAGACTCAGGAGTCAGAGGCTAGGGTGAAAACTTGCTAGCTCAGTGAGGTTGAATAGCAGCTAGCTGACCTTCTCTCTTTGGCGTATCTGAGTCTGTCTCCCTACTCTGCCAGACAAAAACAAACAAGTGAACAAAATAAAATTAAACAACCCCCCCACCACTCAAAGTTCCTCCCTACTACTTTCTATGCATCTCTCTATCATGTTCCAGACACTCTGACTGTCTGTGATGACTTTCTGTCAACTAGTTGCTAACTTGGCCTCCTGGGCCAAAGCTGATTTTATTAACACAAATGTAAACTTGGGGTTCACAGTCTGATTGAATATCTTGAATATCCTGAAACACAGGAACTCATAGAGGCCAAAGAGGGCATCAGATCCCCTGGGACTGGAGTTATAAGTGTTTGTGAGCTGCTATGTGAATGGCAGAACTCATGCCATTTTGAAGGAGCAATAAGTGCTCTTAACCTCTGAGCCATCTCTACAATCTCTTTGCTGTCTTGTTATCTTGTGGGTTTTTCAGATATAAATTTTAGGGTTTTGCTGTTTGTGTTTTTTATGTCTGTTAAAAATTCCACTGGTTTTTTTTTAAAAAAAATAAGGATTGCATTGTTTGCTTGGGTAGTATGAACCTTTTAACAGTATTTGTTCTTAATCATGAACACAAACTGTCCTTCCACACCTTTCACTAATGAACTTGACTGCTTTCATTATAAGAAACTTTGACCCCCAGCTAAGACTTCTAGTTCTGTATTGAATAAGAAGGAAAATAATGGAACACACTTGTTTTGTCCCTAGTTCTAATGGAAATTATTTTTGTATTTCCCTCTTAATATAATACCAACTATAGATTTGTTACATATAACCTTTATTATTTTGGTATATATTTCTTTTATTCTGAATTTCTTTGGGACTTTTAAAATAAGAGATGTTGGATTTTGTCAAAGGCCTTTTCTGCATCTAGACAGATGACCTCATGGTTACTGCTCTTGAGTACCCATTATGTATAATTTTCTTACATTGTAGTGTTGTTGTGTGGTTCAAGTATCAGAATAATTCTAGGTTGACAAATGAGTAAAGTTCTTCCTTTGTATATTTTATGGGACTGTTTGAAAAACACTAGTGCTTGTTATTTTTTTTGAAGGTTTGGTGAAATTTTAGGCTTGGACTTTCTTAAGTGAGAGATTTTTTTGGTTGCAGCTCCAGTACAACTGCTTGTTATAGATCTGTTTAAACTATTTCTCTCATTGAAGCATATATCACTTTTAGATTTTCTAGGTTAGTGGGTGTCCTACTCAGTGTTCTATTGCTGTGAAGAGACATCATGACCACAGCAACTCTTCATTTTTCATTATCTGTTTTATTTAAAAGTTTTATTCTTCATTTTACGTATCAACTACAATTTCCTCTCCCTCCCTCCTCCCGCTCATCCCCCACCTTTCCCCGTCCTACCCCATCATCTGCTCACAGAGGATAAAACCTCCCATGAGGAGTCAAAAAAGTCTGACATTATCAAGTTAAGGCAGGACCAAGCCTCTCCCTGACTCCCCTGGTACTGAGGCCTAGCAGGGTATCTCTCATAGGGAATGGGCTCCAAAAAGCAAGTTCATGCACTAGGGATAAATCCTGGTCCCACTGCCAGAGGCCCCACGTATTACCCAAGCCACACAACTGTCACACACATTCAAAGGGCCTAGTTCAGTCATATGCAGGTTCCCTGGCTAGTCGGTGCAGAGTCAGGAAGCTCCCACTAGCTCGGGTCAGCTGTATCTGTGGGTCCATAGTTCTGGATCCATAGTCAGCTGGTTTTTTTTTCATTCTCTATATTTTTGTTCTTCTTTTTCCCCCCCCCTAATCATTTATTTATGCCATGATCTTAATGACTTCTTAGCATCTATTGATTTAGAGTCTGGTTTGTTTTTTCCAGAATTTCAAAGTGTATCAGTAAGGTCGTGTTTGTCTTTTGTAGTTATGTGTATTTCATGTAGGCAACAAAGAAGTAGTTTCTACTTTTTGTTTGTTTGTTTGGTTGGTTTTTCGAGACAGGGCTTCTTTATGTAGCCCTGGCTATCCTAGAACTTGCTTTGTAGACCAGGCTGGCCTTGAATTTATAGAGACACTCCTGCCTCTCCCTCTGGAGTGTTGGGATTAAAGGTGTGTGCCACCACACCTGGTGTGGTTCCTGCTTTTTTTTTTTTAAATAGTATCTACTTGTCCATTTCTTTTAAATGGGAAATTGAGACCACTAATATTCAGAGTTAATATTGAAAAGATGCATATTGATTAATGCCATTTCATTAATTTTGCAATGTTTGGTGCTTTTTTTCTCTCTTGATTAACTATTATTCTAGTGTGGCTTAAAGTTTTCCCTATGACTTTGTGGGTAGTTTTATTTTTCTTTTCAGTATTTCTTTAGTATTCAGGATTAATTCAAATATTTTCTGTAAAATTGGCTTAGTGGTCATAAATTCCTTTAGCCTATTTCTTATTGTTGAAAGTTTAAATTTTTTTTGATGACAGATAGCTTTGAGGAGTCTAGTTTTCTAGGTTGGTATTTGTTGTCTTTTAGGACTTGAAGTGTTTCAAGTTCTATGAGCTTTTAAAGCTTCTGTAGAAAATCTACTGTTGTTTTTATATAAGACATAGTATTTCTCTCTTGCTTCTTACTATGATTTTTTCTTTTCCTAAGTATTTAGTGTTCTTATTTATAACAGAACAATAAAGTTCTTTTATGGCCTGTTTGGGTGGTTCCTAAATGACTCCTATATCTGAATTTGCATCTCTATTTCTAACTCTGGGAATTATTCTGTTATAATTCTTTTGAAAATGTTTTCTATGCCTTTAGAATGAGATTCTATATATTTCTATAACCCATAAACTTTAATTCTTTTGAAAATGTTTTCTATGCCTTTAGAATGAGATTCTATATATTCCTATAACCCATAAACTTTCCCTGTTCAGAGTGTACTGGAATTTCTGGTTTTACTTTCTTACTAATTTATCTCTTCCCTTGTTTAATTATTCTAGTTATTCCTTCAATTTTAGATATTTTCCCACTCCTTGTTCTAGGCCATTTCTGAGAGTTTCCACAGAGTTTCTTATTTGACTATTATTTTATTGCCAGAATTCAAATCATTATCCTATCTCCTTGTTTGAATTTCTCTTTCATACAAGCCATCAACAGTTCATTCAATGAACTGTTTTTAACAACTGTTGTCTTGCGTCTTTGAACATTCTTATAATTGATAATTTGAGTTTTGTATCTGGGATTTCATAGCGCCCTCTCACTTGATGGCCATTATGGAATATATTTTGAAGAAGTTATATTGTCTTAATTTTATGTTTCTTATGGTACACTTGACACATTTGTCTTACTTTGTTGCTCAGCTTATTTTGTAAGCACCTGTGTTTTTTCAGTTTAAATATTTGCTTTGTTCAAGTGGTACTTGGATGTCACAGAATTGAGGTGTAGAAACAGCTCTTTGCAGTGTCTGGTTTAAACTCTAGACAATTCTCTGAGTAGGTTATTAACTGTGGAAGTAGGCATAGCTCCCAGATACTTCTACCTTGCAAATGTTACACTAGTCAATTCACGATAGCTGGTCCCTGTTACTTAAATAACCATTAGGGGATAAACAACCAAGGATAGCATAGGTATGTTTGACTCTCAGTTCCTAGTATTGGGTGTGGGATGGTGGGTAAAGAGAAGAAGTCAACTAGATAGAAAACAAATCAAGTTGATAAAGGAGGGAAGAAGGCAAGTTAGATATCATCAGGACCTGCAGAGTTGAGAGATCATTAAAGCTTTGGATTGTTGTAATTAAAAGTAAAAGGAATAGACAATAGAATGAGAGAAAGAGGAAAAAATCATAGGAACAAGGAGGGTGTGGCTCATGAGATGTTCCAGAAGGGAATAATGAAGACCGTCATAGAGTATACTGTGGGAGAAACAAACAGTCCTGAGACCTAAGTGACCAATATACAAGCAGAAGCACAACCATTATGTGTTATGTGTACAAGAGTGGAAACTAAACAATGGAAAGTAAGAAATAAAAATGTCTAGAGTGAATTGTTGTCATAGCTTCCCTGAGTTGAAAGATGAAATTCTCAGGCTCTTCTGTCTCTGGCAGGTTCCAGGCAGCACTGGGCGTTGGAGGTGCACGAGGTCTTGGAAGGAGGTTGTAGGTCTCTTTCTGCTAGTTTTTGCAGCCCTCTGAAGCTCAGTGTGTGAGAAGCAGCTTCTGCAGCTCTCTTCTGGGCAATAGACAGGACTTCTAGCTGGACTCTGATGCTTAGCTTTCCTGTAGGGATGCCCTCTGGCTTTGGGAACTTCTCCAGTACCTCTTGCAGACAGAGAGCTCACTGTGTATTTTTTTTTTTTAACACTGTTTTCTTACCCTAAGTTTTGATGATGATGCTCCCACATCACTATCTTCTCCAGATGCCCTAAACACAGAGCAGTCACAATGACTATTACGTCATTTGTTTTTCAGCTTGTTATAGGTCTCCCTCTTCCTCCTTTGCTGTCTATTTTTTTTTAATAGCTAAGTGTTTTTTGTGGCATGTTATGGTTTCTTATTATTTTTGGTTTGTCTATTATAGAGTTTTGCTTTGCTATAATGAAGCTTTACAATATTATTTTGTATAAGTACCAGATGTTACCAAGTTAACGTTGTTTATAAATATAAGAAAATAAATAGGGAGAGAAAAATAAAATCACAGAGAAGCCACATCTGTACAGAGTGCATGCTTTGGTTGATAGGCTGGACTTGTTTCATAGGGGCAAGGCCAATGATGCCTTACTTCATACCCCCAGCAACCCACTCAGCATCCTCCAGTGGTTTGAATGCTAGCCATCATGAAGGAAGTGTCCAGCTCAGTGTTAGTCTTTCACTCTGTGTCTTATGTCCAAGTTGTGTGGTGCCCATCTGTTCCCGCTAATTCTGGTAGGCAGCCAAGAGAATTGACAAGAGCTGTGTTGTTTGGGAGTTTCTGGAGCCTCCCAGGCCCATTCCTATGGAGGTGTCTCATACCTGGGTCCGAGATATAAGTGAATACGCCACTGTTTCCAGGGGCAGCAGTCGCTAGTCATTCGGGGAAACTTCTTTCAAGTTTGTTTTGAATGTGTGTGTGCGTGTTTGTGTGTGTGTGTGTGTGTGTTTTACAATAAAACAACATCTCCTATATGGATTTTTAATTCTCCCTTTATTCCAGTTAACCTTCCTTCTCCCTGAAGCCTCATTTCTCTAATCCTCCCAAGCCTATCCTTCTTAAATCTCACCATTGGTAGTTCTCCTCTTTCCTTTCTTTTTTCATGTGTTCTCCTCCCTCCCTCCTCTTCTTATTTCCTGGCTTTCGTACATTCTCTATGTACAGCAAACAGAAGAAAGGGCTGAAGCTATGACTCATGTATGAGAGAGAACGTGTGGAGTTTGCCCCTCTGAATCTGGGTTACCAGAGGATTCTCCGTGGTTCTGGACCTCACTGTGGAGGAGGCCCTATTATTTTGTGTAGTGACTTGGCACCTACCCCTCTTTTTTTCTCAGCACACAGTCTGTGTTGTGACGCCTTGGCTGGGAGTGAAGTAGGTTAGGCTGTTCTATAGCCATCAGTGCTGCAATGCTGGGTCACCCTTGGAACCCACAGCCATCTAAGACCAGTGTGGGCTGTGACCAAGGTACACTTCACTGCGGGATGTCTGCTGCTGAGGTGCACTCATCTACTGCTGCAACCAGTCAGGGCTGATACTGGCCCAAAAGGAGACAACAACATGAAGCCCTATCTGGCAACCAGTGTAAGCCTGGAGGCTTTGTTTGTAGCCGGTAGTCTGAGGACAGGCCCCATGTTTGGTTCTCAAGCCACACATCTGTGCTTATCCTCTTATTCTTCTCCAATGGGAGGATTCTTACTGTACAATATGCTCACCAAGGTCAAGGGGGGGATTCCCTTGGCTACTTAGGACTAGCATCTGATTGGCACAGCTTCAAGGGTCTGTATAGTCTTAAGGGTTTGTTTGAGGCTCATATTCTGGCTCTAAATGATGAAACTTTAAAGTCTAAGTCCGTTTCATCAGGGGAATCCTGCTTGGTGCCAGTGCTGTGTTCTTGAGCACTGGTCTCAAGATACGGATATTTGGGATCCACTGTTTAGCACTGAGTTCCAAGGTAAGGTCCTATGCTCAGTTTCCTTCATTTTTCATCAGTAGATGTAATCTTGCTCCGTGCTATGTATGGCTCAAAGGTTGGGTGATAGAGGCAGTTTTTTTGTGAATAAAGATCCAAAAATTTAGTTTACAGAGTCCACACTGGCCTAGAGGGGCAGAGACGTGAGGCTCTGCCCAACACTGGGTTTCACAGTAATGTGCCTGACACCAGCTCAAGCCTAAGGATTGGACTTAATCCCTCTACACAGTGGGAGATACCTCTTTCCACATTATGCTGCTTGGAACTGGGAGAAAGTAGGTTTACTTTCTGCCTTTGACAGTATACCATTTCATATTTTCATGCTGAGACCAGGCATTGCTTTCTCTCACCAGACTCCATCATCTCCCATGAAGGCAATTTGTTGAGTGAATAGTTCTTTGGGTTTATTGCTCTGTGAAGAGACCATTGCTGGAGCATCTAATTCCGCTGTTTTCTTGGTCATCTACTAATAATTTTTGACCATTGCCTGCCTCATGTTTACACAGTAGGGAGCTGGATGGGTACTGAAGAAGTGGAAACGAGGAATAGACAGACCTGTGTGTCTGTAGATCCATGAGGAAGTGGAAACGAGAAATAGACAAGACCTGTGTGTCTGTAGATCATGTGTCTTTTCCCGTTGCATTATACTCAACAGCCCCTCAGTATGCAGGAGGTTGTTTTGTCCTTCCATCCTGCCATCTCTGTATTAGACCAGAAAAAAAAATGCTACCCAGAGCAGTTTTCAAAGGATTAAACTCTGTGCTGGTAAGTGTTTATTCCACACTTCCAAACACAAATGCAACAGCAGGATCTGGGAAGGCACCAGTCCAGCATAAACTTTCAGGGCTGCTACAATAGCTTTGGAAATAAGCCAGTGATTATATTAGCATTGTACTTGGCTCCCCAGTCTCTCCTAGAAAACTTCCTACTAAACCATGAGCTGAAGTACGTGTTATGGACCTTTGTGTGTAAACACCCCGAGACGTTTTAATATATTTTTCTGCGTTTGATTGTTTTAGCCAAATGACTTCAACCAGACAGATCATTTCTCAGTGGCCATATTCACCATCCAACGAATCTTTCCTCCTGACTCAGGAGTTTGGGTCTGTAGTGTGAACACAGTGGCTGGTATGGTGGAAAAGCCTTTCAATATCTCTGTCAAAGGTAAGTTCCACTCAATATAGCAGTTGTATCTTCTTGAAGCAGTGATAGGTCCTGGTGAATCATGACACAAATTTTAGATTTTAAGCCTTCACATAGTTAGAACCCATTGAAGGGTGGTGGCCATGGGCTATTTTAAAGAATCACTTTTGAGTGTAGATAGCATTAAGGAAGCAGAAGCAAATCAGGGATCTCAGAGTGTTGTTGGCTTTGAGATTAAATCCCAACAGGGAACCCCAAGGAGCAAATCCTCTCTCCCCACTTAGAACAATAGAAAACCCCTAAAACTGAAGAATGAATCTGATTGCTAAATTTTTATTCAGTTCTTCCAGAGCCCATGCTTGCTCCAAATGTGATTGACGCTGGACACAACTTTGCCATCATCAACATCAGCTCTGTGCCTTACTTTGGGGATGGACCAATAAAATCCAAGAAACTTTTCTACAAACCTATTAATAATCATTATGAGGCCTGGAGACATATTCAAGGTAAGACTTAGACACAAGGGGCCTCAGTAGGAGGACTTAGTACCAGGAAAAAGACATTCCCTGTATAACAAAATCTCCTTCTACATTTAAGAAAATTTTGGTACATGTAGAGGTCATGACATGAACATTCCAGAAATGACTTTCTGAATGCTACTGAGCACTTTGGGACACAGACATAGCCACACACAGCAAGCTACTATTTGTATTGGCCCTCCTTTCATGGACTCTGAACCCCTAGCTGTAATTTTAGAATTCTACCGTGCCTGGACCTGGTGGAAAGTGTGTGTTTCTACCATATGAACAGGAAAGTCCAGGGCCGTGATTGAAAAGTAGAGGCACTTAACCTGCCTGAATCTTGAGAGCAATTATTTCTGCTGGGCTAAATTTCCCCCTCCTCTTTCCTACCTTGTTTCATCCTGAAGACTCCAAACACAGAGGGTTTTATACAAATTTGAACTTGGAAAAGTTTAGTTTGTGACAGACAGGATTGCACTTAGGTAGGGAAAAGAAGGGGTGTGGCAACGGGAACTGCCTTGTCCCTCCCTGCTTCTGGAAAAAAGAATTGAAGCGAACTGATCAAAAAATTATGACTTTCGTGTAAAAGATAAATGTATCTTAAAACATGTATTAGTTTTATTTGCTGTGTGATAATTAAAACCACAATTAAAAAGTTGTAAGTTACAAATAGAGAATTGCCCGTTGCTCATGCTATTATAACTGGACCACCTTGTAGATATCATTACCCTGCTGGTGGACAATGTGGATCCTGCCACTCCTAACTTCATCAAATTATGTCCGACATTTTCCCTAAACTTCCTTTGTTCTATTGTATGTATACACTTGAGAGAGTTATAAAAAGTAAGAAAAGAGGGCCAGATAGTTCAATGGTTAAGAACACTTTTATTGATGCAGAGAGAGGACCTGGGTTCAATTTCCAGCACCCACATGGCTCATATTTGTACATAACTTTGGTCCCTGGGGATTGGGTACACTCTTCTGACCTCCATGGGCATCAGGCACCCACACGGTATATTTATATATGCAGGCAAAACACTTATACACACACACACACACACACACACACACACACACACACACACATAAACAAAACTTTTGACTTAATAATTCAACTATTAAGTTTTGACTTAAGTCAAACTTAGTTCAACTGAGCTTGATACACTAAATAAAATGACAGTATTGTTTATTTATTACAGAACTCTTGAGACTCCATTGTAGGTCTGGCCCAAAATTTGGAATCTTCAGGACTTTAGGTTATTTTGTGTATTTTCTGTTTCCACAGCAGTAGCTGGTGTGTGTGTGTGTGTGTGTGTGTGTGTGTGTGTGTGTGTAATGTGGTTTTAATAATAAAAATGATCTTCTAAGAACTGTTTAAAGATAGTTCACTTTTTCCTTACCAATTAGCAATTATCATAAGGTAAATCAGAAGTTGAACTTTGCTATATCCATAGATATAAAGACAGAGATAAAAACCCTGGCATAAAAACTGGCCAAGAGCAAAGCTCATGCCAGCTATTTGTGGAGATTGTTTTTAAGAGGCTCTAGAACCCCTCATATGAGGATATGACTATTAGAGATCCATTGTCTGGTAACATTAAACAAAAACCTTCTGGGCCTTTTTTCTCTTGACAGCTTGATCGCAATCAGTGTGTGTCCTTGAAAGCAGTGAAAAAAACATTTCGTATTATGTTAATTGAGCCTCCCAAGTCTGGCATCCTGTGTGGTAGATCAGTGAGGTTTAATTTTGCAATTGAAAATGTAAATAATACAAGAGCATAAATGTATACATGGCCTAGAAATATACATGCTAAATGTATACACTGAAACCTGGACATATCCAATCAAAGGTCTCATTTTCCTTACATTGGAAACTGTTCATCTTTGAGGATGGAAATACTTCTTTATTTTACCAAGGACACTGCTTTTGAAAAACCTTATTTAGTTTCCATTGCAATAACAGCCACTCTGGTTTAAGGAACATAACAGGATGCAAATTGAAGCTTTCTGGACTTTCTCTCTTCCCAGTGATGAATGAGATTGTCACACTCAACTACTTGGAGCCTCAGACTGACTACGAACTGTGTGTGCAGCTGGTCCGTCCTGGAGAGGGTGGAGAAGGGCATCCTGGACCCGTGAGACGATTCATAACAACGTCTGTCGGTCAGTTATTCCTGAGCTGGGTGGGAGCAGGAGGTAGAGGAAAGAGGAAGGAAGAGCAGGAAGGGTGGTGTCGGGTGAGGGGGTGGGTGGGGATGGAGGTGGAAGGAGTTTGCTGTGGAATGGGTGGGAAAGTGACAGGAAGCCTCAAAACTTCAAGCCAAACAGCCTTTATTTGGACTGGACTGCTGGTCTGTCTCCCTGGGGGAGGGGGACTGTAGCCATCCAGGGGGACAGAGGAGGAAGCAGATGAGCCTTCAGGAAGGCAAGGACATCCCTGAGGACCTAAGATTTACTTAGCAGCCTCGGTGTTGAGCCTTCATTTCTGTATATCACCCCCAGCTTCCTGTTTCCATCCTAAGAGACCATGCCCGGCTTCTGCCACAAACACGCTTCAGAAATTCAAGTTTATTTATTTTTTAAAAAATAATTTCTATTTTTCAAAGTAATCCATGCCCATAGTTCGAACATCAAATAGAAGGAAGAGCTTTTGTCTGAAGAACAGTTCTCCTCTGCTCCACCCCCACGTCCCCCAGCCCGGCTTCCTATCAGCCTCGATTTCTAGGCTAAGCTATTTTTTTCTGTATTTACCTTCATGTTGCTAAGTCAGTGGTTCTAATGTTAGTATCCATCAGAATCACCGGAAGAGTTTGTTAAAACAAATGGCTGGACCCTGCTCCCATAATCCTTTAAATTTTTACTTTATTTTTTTGTGCATCTGGTTGTCTTGCCTGCATGTTTATGAAATACATTTATGAAGTGTTTGTGGAAGCCAGAGGGCATCAGGTCCCCCTGGGACCAGAGTTCTAGCTGGTTATGAACCATGTGGGTTCCAGAGCTCAAGCCTGGGTCCAGTGCCCTTAACTCCTGAACTATCTCTCCAGCATCTACTCTGAATTTTTGATCTAATAAGGCTATGGTGCAACAGTTAGGGTTTGTCTGTCTCTGTCGTGTCTGTCTGTCTGTCTGTCTGTCTGTCTGTCTGTCTGTCTGTCTGTCTACAATCCAGGTCTGGAATTCACAATATAGCCCATGCTGACCTCTACCTGTGGTAATTCTCATGCTTCAGCTTCTCCCTCCAGTGCTGATTACAGGGTGTGAGTCACACCAGAGACCATTATCTGACCATGTGCTGTTCATCTACTGGCCTTGCACTGTGTGTGTGTGTGTGGGGGGGGGGCTCTCAATGTCTGCATATTCCTTAATTGCCAACCCACCTTCCATTCCCTGCTACTTGCTATACTCTTCTCTGAAACACTACAATGACCTTTATAATACTCTCTTTCCTGTCCTTTAACTTGTTCCGTGTGTTTAATCATTCTTTAGTGTCTGATGAGTGTTTTATAGTTGCAAGTTCTTGTGTTTACTTTACAGCACCCTGTGTTGTACAGAAGGTCAAAACTGTTTAGCTCTGCATCAGCTTCCTCGCCCTCAGAACAAACTCCCACAACAACGTAGGAAGGAAAGTTGTGTTTGGACTCATGGTTTTGAGGGTTTGCTCTGTGGCACTTGCTTTACCTGTGTACGCAGAACACACTGGTGGAGGGAGCCTACGGCAAAAGGCTTCTTCCTCCCGTGGTGAACATGAAGAGCAGAGTACAGGAAAGGGCCAGGCACCAGAAAGCTACTCAGTATCCACATCCACTGAGTTAACCACCTGTCTACGTCTTACTTCTCAGTATTCTGTAATGTGCAAAAGCAGTACCATCCTCTGAGAGCCACACCTCTGTACACTAGCCTTCTAGGGGACAGTTCACATCCAAACTACAATATCTTCCAAGCCCAGAAGCTTCTAGTTGGAAACCCCAAAGCTCATGGCCCAGGACTTAGGGTACCAATGCCTAGTAGCTAAGTTACAGCTCTCAGGCTGTTTGGTTCCTAGATGCTTTATCTTAATAGTTCTCTTGGGCTTCTGAAAACTGAGGCTCATAGTCCTTGAAAGCACAGCTCTACCCCCAGCTCCTTACCTTGTTTCTCCAGTCCCAGGATCTCCACCACCTCTCACCTTCATAATACTTCCACTGTCTTTCTACACTTCCTGTAGACTCTGACCTCCATGTCTCTGTCAACTCTCTAGTCACTTTTAAGGTGATGGTAAGAAACAACCCGTCATAATAAAATGCATAGCACAAAATCTATAGGGAGAATAAAGGTTTCTCTATTACTTGTACATAAGGGGTTCCTGTACTTAGAGGCAAGTAGCAGTTAATTCTCTTAGTTAAGTATTGACTCAAAAGAGGAGGATCACAGTCTAACTCAAATGGAAAGCATTCATGGGACAGAACATAACAATCTCCTCAGACCCACAGTACTGACTCCAGTCCTCAGAGTACATTCCAGCCAGAATGCATTTAGAGGCCTCTTGCAATATTTCAAAGTATTTCTGGGACAGTGAAAAAGGAACTCCTGAAGACCTCCCTTTCCCACCAAGTGAATTTTGCTGATGCCTGCTTTCCAACTCATCCAGCAGTGGTACTGTTAGTTTTAATTGAGGTGGGGGAGGCCAAGGAGAGAGAAGCTAGAATGTTCTGAGCTCCTTGCAGAGAAAAGAACAGCTAAAGTTGGGTGAAGGACAACTGTCCCCAAAGGGAAGCTAAAGAAGAGATGGCTGTGTTTCAAGTTCCTCCCACTAACCAAAGCAGAGGCTGAGGAATTTTATGAGTGTTTTCTGACACTCACCTGTTCTGTCCTAGGCTGTTTATATATCCATTGAGGGTGGCTTCTGTTGGGATTCAAACTCTAGAGGCTAGCAAAGGAGTAGATATCACCTGTCTTCACTTTAGACTCCAGTGATAATGCCAATACGATTTTCATTAAAATGTCTTGCAAATGTGTGTCCAACTGCTAATCTTCGTTAGTCTATGGACGATTAGAGCTGGGTTAGGCTCTCAGGACCCTTCTATCTTCCTTTGGCTAAGAGTTTGAAGTGTTTCTCAAAATCCTTTTTTAAGTCACACCATAAAGAGTTGGGGGCTTTTTCCCTTTAAATGTGAGTCCTATTAGACTATATTGCATGTAGGGGTTTAATACCACAGGTATGCATGTTTATTTGTGCTGTGACCACCACTATAAAGCATTGTCATGATCTAAAATGTTCTCACACTATGAAAATCAGCTTTTCTCTCCAGGGGTGATGAGACCACTGTCCTGAGATCAAGAAGGAAGGCTCTTTCCATGCATTCAAGGGGCTTTTTATTTGGAACCTATAAGTCAGTTACTGTTATTAATTATAAGTAGATGTATTCTTCTTTTATTCATTGACATGAGATGGGAAAGGCAAGGAGGCAGAGAACAAATAACCACAGAGTTCCCAAGACTTCCCAAACCCTTCATCACCACCATTCCTCTATTCTCCTGTTTGGAAGATGTTTACAAAATTCGTGCTAATTTAAAATTTTTATTTTATTTCTTGTGGCAACTTCTCTGGTAACCCAGGCTCCTGGATGAGTGTGGCCAGCCAAGAGGTGTTTATAGCTAGTACTGTAATGTGGGCAGAATGGGGTTAGGGCTGGTCCTCACCATAGCGAATGTGTGATACCTGAAAATCTCCTCTCTGGGAGGAACTGCCCTGACATTTACAGCTTGAAAACATCTTTCTCAAGATAGTAACAAAACAAAACCCACTGGGGTCATTTCTATTGGTCTTCCTGCTATCCCTTCCAGCTGTGGACTTGACTTCTAGGAAGTTTCCATTACCTGTTACACTAATAGTATTTTTATTGAGCTCCTGCTCTTATTCATTTATAGTAACACTTGGGATGGCTCCATCATTTTATTAAAGAATTTTGAAGATTTGCTCTCCCCCAGTCATTTACTAATATAAGCAGTGCTGTAATGAAAATCTCCATGCACAGATATTTTCATCTTCCTTAGGAATATTTATTCCCTCAGGATAAATCCCAGGTGTTAAGGCCAAAGAATATAGACATTTTTAAGACTCCTGAAAAAGTTACTCATGTTACAAGTTGTTCTCAAGAAGGTTGTATTTCTATATTTAAACTACTCAAGGCATATGTAAAAATTACTTCAAAGATTTACTGCTGTGTTAGGAGGGGAAGGATCATGGCTACTTGCTTGTGCTTTTTGGTAGGTTGGGGGGTGTTTTAGATTATTCCAGATGCCAAGATTATTCTTTGCAGATGCTCTCTGGAGCTGTCATGTCACTCCTTCATTCAACATGGAAATAACTATCTTCTGGTGACTTCTAGGACTCCCCCCTCCAAGAGGTCTCACTCTCCTGCCAAAAAGCCAGACGACTCTGAATGTGACCTGGCAACCAATATTTCTAATCTCCAAAGATGAAGTTTATGTTGAAGTTGAGAGGAGGTCCATGCAAAAACAAACTGATCAGCAGAACATCAAAGTGCCAGGGAACCTGACCTCGGTGCTACTGAACAACTTAAACCCCAGGGAGCAGTACATCGTCCGAGCTAGAGTGAACAGCAAGGCCCAGGGAGAGTGGAGTGAAGAACTCACCGCATGGACCCTTAGTGACAGTAAGTAACTGACGCTGCCCTGCCTTACCCAGCGACATTTGCCTACTGCTGTTTGAACTTAATCTAGTCCTTAGAGGTCAAAAGGGCATTCATTATGTAAATGAAGTCTAATTGATATCTATAGAATCATCTTAATGTCCTTCAGTGTTATACTGGAAGGGCCCACTGGGATTTGGGCAAGACCATGCTACAGTTTGTCTGGCCTTGTTATTTACTTGCTTATTAGTAACAACAGTATCAGTAATAATGAAGTTTTCTAGGGCTTTAACAGCTACAGGACATTTTTAAGGATTATAATTATATATCTTTATATACATGGATACTGATTCATGATGAATAAATCTTGCCTAATTTTATAACCAAAATAATTTGCTTTGGAAATTCTCCATAACATACTGTTATCAGAGTTAAAAATATTAATGAGAGCAGTCAAAACCTCTTTTCTTTAAAAAATGTTTTGTAGTTCAAGTCTTTCTGTATTTAGATTGGTTATATGAAACTCCAAGGTTTTTGTAATATTGAAACTTTTGTCTTTGGACAGTGAGTCGAACTATGTCTTTGCAATCCGAAGCCTTGGAAAGATGGATTAGAGATACCTGTTGTCATACCACCTACCACCAATGCCAAAGTCAAGGCTGTCTGCTGCCGTTGCTTCTCCTTTCTCAGTAACAGGCCAAACAGCTCCCAATTTTTTCACTAATATTTTCTTATGCCAGCGACTCATGGAAATTTGCACTGTTTTGCTAGCATTTAGGGATTATTCATCACTGTCATATTTAAGAATTTCTATTGTAGTGGTAAAATACCATGACCAAAAGCAGCTTGGGAAGGAAGGGTTTATTTGGCTCCCATACCCCATGCTGCAGTCTACTGAGGGAAGCCAAGGCAAGAATTTGAGGTAGGGACTAAAGCCTATGGGGAACAGGGCTTACTTCCAGGCTTGCTTAGCCTGCTTTCTTACACACCTCAGGAGCTCAGGGCTGCCCCTGGTTAGGCCCTCACAAATCAACACTAATTAAGAAAAGGGTCCCACAGGCTTATCTGTAGATCAATCTTTGGAAACCGTTTCTAAATTGTGGTTCCCCCTTCTCAGATAAATCTAGCTTGTGTAAAGTTGCCAAAAACCCTCAAAACAAAAACAAACAACCAGAACAATCATTCATATTGCATATACACATACATTTGTATCTATATATGTAGATGCATTACACACACACATACACACACATATACACACAGACACATACATACTCACACACACACACTCAAACACACATACACACAGAGACACACACACACATATAATGTGTGAAAGTTAAAAGTTACAGAATATTGTAAGGGCTAACACAACACAGAGAATGACAAACTGTCATACTTTGTCATATGTACTTTTAGCACATACGCACACATTTCTCATGACTGTTATCCCACTCATTTCTTGACAAAATTGTGTTTATTATGGGTCTTTCCATTCATTTTAATATAGATTCAGTTGTAGAGTCATAAGTGTATGTGTATATATACATATATATTTCTTTACCCTTTCTGAATAAACATGATTTATATCTTTTAATTTATTTAAATCTAATGTGTACCTTTTAAACATCTATATAATATTCTTTCTTATAAATATAACATTATTTTGTATTTGTTTATAATTTTTAAAATTTTATTTTATATGTATCGGCATTTTGCCTGCATTTATGACTCTCCAGCACATGTGTTCAGTGCCATTGGAGGCCAAAGAGGGCATTTGATTTGGACTGGAGTTATCAAAGTCATTAGATGTCATGTGGGTACTGGAAATTAAATGCAGATCTTCTGGAAAAGCAGCCAGTGCTCTTAACTACTAAGCCATCTCTCTATCCCCATGTGAATTATTTTAGATAGCATATAAAATAGTGGGTTTGTTATGACATTTGCACACACATATATCATTGTACTTTGCCCAAGTTTAACCCAAAACCCATGGTGACCCTCTTGTTCCAGCTTCCTTATTGTTAGGATTATGGGCATGGATCACCATACCCAGTTCAGATGATAGTTTTGAGATTTTGTTTTGGAACTAGCATCCTGTTTTCCATAGTAGCTACATAGATGTACTCTCCTGCCCCCAGCAGATAAGAGTTACTCTTTGTCTATATTCCCAGCAGAACTTGTACCTACTTCTTTGATGGCAGCCATTCTGCTCACTGTGGTGAGGTAATTCCAAACACAGCTTTAATCTGCATTTTCCTGATAGCAAAGAATGCTGAGCATGTTTTCAAATACTCACTGGCCATTTGAACTTATTCTTTTGAGAAGTGTCTGCTAATCTCACTAGTCTTCTCTCCAAATGGGTATTTGAGGTTTCCTGCTCATTTTATTAGACAACTTGTTGATTTGGTACATGAGGATTTTTTAGTGTTTCCTGTATTGAACTCTTTACAGATTGTGGACATTGGTCATTTGTGAGATGTGTAATGGGCAAACGTTTTCTCCCATTTCTTAACCTATGTCTTCATCCAACTGATGGCTTCCTTTGCTGTACAGAAGCTTTCAAATTTCATGCACTCCTTTTTACTAACTTTTATGCTGGTTTTCTATGCTATTGGGGTCCTTTTAAGAAGGCCCTGCCTGTGTCTACACTTTGAAGCTTTCCCTCCTTTTTTGTACCAGTTTGAGAGTGTCGGGCCTCATGTGGTCTTTAATCCATTTGAAATTGATTTTTGCAGAGAGTGAGACAAAGGAATTTAACTTCATGTTCCTGTATCTGGATATCTAATCTTAGCACCATTTTCAGAAGAAGCTGACTTTTCTCCAGCGTGTGTTTTACAACTTTGTCAAAGTTATGTGGTTGGAGCTATGTAGGTCTATTTCTGAGTTCTCTGTTTTAATTAATTTATCTAATTAATTTATGCATCTGGTTTTGGTGCCAGTACCATGCTATTTTTGTGACTGTGGCTCTGTGGCTATTTGGGGTCTTTATTGCTTTCATATAACTTTAGGGATTTCCCTAGTTATATAATAAGTGTTATCAGATTCTTATAAGATTGTGTGGTGTCTGCAGACTGCTTTGCATAATATAATCATTTTCTCGCTGCCATCTGTGAGCATGGGAGGTCTTTTGATTTTGCAGTGTCATCAGATTCTTTTTTAGTGTTTTAAAGTTCTCATTAGAGAGGTCTTTCATGTGTTGATTAGGTTTATTCTAGGTTATTTATTTGAAGCTACCAAAAAAAAAGTGGAACTTTTTTTTCTCAGCACATTCACTGTTGGTATAGAAGGTACTGAGTTATGCTGTTGTTTTGAGACAGAGTTTCATGTATGACAGGCTGGCATTGCACTTGCTGTAAAGCTGACGATGACCTTGTACTTCTGATCCTTCTTCCTCTACCTCCTTAGCTGGGTTCTGGAATTCAGGCATCACCACGACACACTGTCTATGCAGTGCTGGAGATGGAATGCAGGGCCTCATGCATGTTATGTGAGCTGTTTACCAACTGAGCTATACCTCCAGTTCCTGGCTTGTTTAGTTTTGTGTGTTTATTTTGTATCTTGCTACTTATTTAAAAGTGGTTATCACATCTGTTTCCATTTAGGATCTTTAGGATATTTTTAGGTAGAAGATAATGCTATCTACATATGGGGCTAATTTGATTTTTATATTTCTATTTACATCTTTTTTCTTGTCTTATTAAGAAGAAGTATTTAAGAATGGAGTGAATGGACAGTCTTGCCTCACTACTAATTTTAGAGGAAAAAATTTCAGGATTTGTCTGTTTAATGTAAGGTAGGCTAGAATTTTGTTGTATGTATATAGCCTTTATTATATTAAGATATGTTCCTTCTGTTCCTGCTCTCTTCAGAGCTTTTATCATGAAGGGTTTTGGGGCTTATCAAATGTCTTTTCTGAGATCATTATGTAATTTCTGTTCTTAAGTCTATTTGTGTACTGTTTTACATTTATTAATATATTTTGAGCAACTCTTGTATCCCTAGAATGAAACCACTTTGTGCATTTTCTTAATATGTTCTTGAGCTCAGCTTGAGGGTATTTTATTGAGGTTTATTTTTTTGCATCTAAGTTCATTAAAGAAATTTGTCTATACTTTTCTTTTGTGTGTGTTTTACCTAGCTTGGATATTATGATAGAAAGATTTTAATAGTATTCTTTCCATTTATATTTTATTAAACAATTTTAGTAGCACTAATATCAGCTCTCTAGTAAAATGGGGGTAGAATTCAGTGTTGAGTCTGTCTGGTTCTGGGTTTTTCTTGTTGGAAGATTATTGTTAATGTAATCTCATCACTTGTTATAGATCTCTTTATGGTATTTATAGCTTCTTGATTTAATTTGGTAAGTCATAGGAGTGTATCAGTTTATTACATATTTCCAGGTGATTATACATGCCTTTAATCCCAGTACTTGGGAGGATCCCAGAGACAGGTGGATCCCAATGAGTTCTAGGCCAGCCTGGTCTACAAAGCAAGTTCTAGGACAGCCAGGACTGTTACACAGAGAAACCCTAACTTGAAAAACAGAAACAAACAAAATAATATAAGTTGTCAAAATATGCTCTAATGATATGGATTTATTTGGTGTGTGTGTACATGTCAGAGGACAAATTTAGGTTCCTGGCTGTTTCTTTCTACCATATGAGTCTCAGAAACTGAACTCAGGTTTTCAGGCTGTGCATTTACCTCTTGAGATATCAAATTAGTCCCCAGAATCTATTCTAATAGTCTCTCCTTTATCTCTAATTTTATAAATTTGGGTATTTTTTTCTTTTTCTGGCTAATTTGACTAAGAACTTGTTGATCTTACCTTCTTCAAAGGATCTTTGATTTTATTCTCTGTGTTGCACGTGTAGTGTTCATATCACTAATGTCTGCCTTCATCTTTATTGCGTCTTTCTGTCCAGTACATTTGGGATTGTCATATTATTTATTTGTGACCTTAAGGTTTATTTTTACATAGTTGAGAGATCGTGAGTATTTAATGTAAAAACTCAAAGCTATACAGTTTTTCTTAGAAATATATTTGCTACCTCAAAAAGTTTTAATAAATTGCTCATTCATTTTCATTTGAGTCTATTAATTTTTCAACTTACTTCTTGACTTCTTAAGTTTCTCATTGGTCAATCAAGAGGTGTATTGGTCAACCTCCTAGTATTTGAATTGTTCTTGTGTTTTCTCTTGCTATTGATTTCCGCTTTTATCCATTATAGTCTAACAGGATATGACAAGTTGCTTCAATATTTTTATGTGATTTTTGGGACAAAATCTTAGGAATTTCAGGCTGGCCTCAAAGTTTCTAAGAATGACCTTTAATTCCCGATCCTTCAGTCCACACCCATTGAATGCCTAGTTTATGTTTCATTGGTAGTCAAACCTAGGGCCTTATGTGTACTAGGCAAGTACTCTATCAACTGAGTTCCAGCCCTAGCCCTAATACTTTTAAATTTTAAACATTTGCCTCATGGTCTAAAATAAGGTCCATTTTACAAAACACACAAACTATTGAATGAAGTATTCTATAAATATCTCCTAAGTGGACATTATGGACTAGATAAACTCGGGAGTGTCTTTGTTGACTTCTTCTAGTCTGAATGGTTTTGAGATTGTAGTGCTAAAGTCAAGACCCATGTGTACTTTTATATCCATAGTGTTTATTTTGTGAAACCAGGAGCCCCAATATTTGAGGCAAATGTACTTAGAAACAAATCTCTTCAGTGGTTTCTTTATTGGTTCAGATTAACTTTTGTTTGACATCTACTAAAGCAGTTATCAGAACAGCGACACTGGCCTGTCTTTAACTTTTATTATCCTGATAGCCTTCCATCCCTTCACTCCTTTGTTGTCTTGCCATTGATGTGTGCTTCTCCTCAAGGATAGTTGAATCTTGTCTTTTAGTCCATTAAGGAATTATGAATCTCTTAATTAGAGAGTTAAGACCATTTTTATTTATGGCTATCATTCAAAGAAGCTTACTGTAGGGGGATTAGGTTGTTCCATTGTAAATAATTGTCCCCGCCTATGAGTTAATAAAAAGCGCTGATTGGCCAAAGGCAGACAGGAAGTGTGGGCGGGGCTACCAGACTAAGAAGACTCTAGAAACAGGCAGAACAGAGGAGAATGTAGAGAGAAGCCAGAAGAAGCAGAAGACAACCATGCTGTTGTGAGAAAAGGAACCAAGCTGCATGTCTGAACAGGATAAGAGTCATGGGTTAGTTCAAGGCTAAAGAGTTAGCAAGTTATATGCCTGGGCATTAGGCCGATCAGCCTAAAACTATTGTAAGCATCTGTGTGTCTCTACAGGTCTGTGGGTCTATGGGCCTAAACCTTGAGGCTAGGCCCGAAAGTCCGTATCAGAAACCTATTACTACAGTTTACTAAAACTTGTAAGTTAGTTGAGCTTTCTGATTAGCTGGGTTGTTGTTCATGCTTTCATTTCTTCTTAGTGGTTTACTGGCATATACTGTTAGACACGAATTTCTTATTTTTCTTTGGTTCAACTTTTCCTCTCATGAAATTTATTATTTCCTGTGCTCTCAGTGGAGAATGTTTTCTTCTCTTTGTACACAGTGTTCATTTAAGCATCTTTGCGGGTCTGACTTGATAGTTACAAACTGCCCTAATGTGTGCTTGTCTTAAAATTTCCTTATTTTGTTGTCAATTTTATAGATACCTTTGCTGGATAGAATGATCCAGGTTGGCAGCTCTTTACTTTCAGGGACTTCTAGGGCTTCTGTTGAGAGATCTCGTGTTATCCCCATGAGTTTGCCTTTGTAGTTGGATTAGGGATTTTTTTCTTTAACAAATTTTAATATTCTTTTTTGTCCTTTTGGTATGCTGGTTATAACATATGGTGTAAAGGTTCTCATTTGGCCATGTCTAATTGAAGTTATAGGTGTCTCTTGTGCTCGGATATCTATTTCTTTCATAGATTTTGGGGTAATTTCTACAGAAATTTTATGAACTAGATGTTTCCATGCCTTGGGCTTTTTAATTTCATCTTTTTCTACTCTGTGGATGCTTACTTAGGTGTGAACTTTCTTATGCACACACATACAGGCACACATTATGAGTGCATGTATCTGGGCATGTGCTCAGATCCTGGAGGAAAAAAAAATAGGCATTCTGCTCTATAACTCTCTGCCTTATCTCTTTAATAAAAGGTCTCCCATTGAATTAGAGTTCAATAGCCAGCATGCCCCAGTGACCTCATATCTCTCCTGCTCCAAGCACTGCATTGCATTTATGCGCATGGCCACATCTAGCTTTTGACATGGGAGCTGGGATCTAAAGTTAGTTCCTCTTGCTCCTGTAACAAATGCTCTTACTATGTCATCTTGTTAGTCTGATCTTTTTTCTAAAGTTGATATTTGCATGTAATGTTTGCTGTGTCTTCCACCTCTGATAGTCTTCTATTTGCTTGACCTACTCTATTGGTTATCATTCCCATCAATCTCCTTTTTCATGTTGAATTTCTCTTGTACATTGCTGAATTTTCCCTCTCATTTTTTGAACTGTATTTGAGACTTTTGGATCTGAGTTGATTGCCTTACATTATTGATTTCTTTAATTGGATCTTCTTTGAGGTCACTGGTTATTTTTACAAGTAAATTTTGAATTCTTTATCCAATACTTTACCCACTCCGGTGTCTTTGAATTCAGCTGTGGTAACATCATGATTGTTTGAAGGATTCCTGTTGCCTTTCTTCTTTAGGTTTTTTTTTTGTGCTTTCTTGTTACTGTTTATTTGTTTATTGGTTGGGATGCCTCTCTTGAATTTATTCGGGATTCTTTTAGTAAATAGTAATCCTCAGAAAAGAGAGAACCAACTGCTTGTAATAGTAGCAGTGCTGTTGTAATGAGGTTTTTTGCCCCGGGCAGTCAGAGGTCCAGACTCACAGACCTATAGCCCCAGACTCTTTAGCCACCCGCCACTGATTAGGCCCTAAAAATGACTCAGATGCTTATATTAAATTTATGTTGTTTGGCCTATGACTCAGGCACATTGCTGGCTAGTTTTTTCATCTTAACTCAACCCATTTTTACTAATCTGTCTGTCTCGTGGCCCGTGGCTCACCTGTGTTCCTTACATGTTGCTCCTTTGGGCTTCTGGCTTGGGTCTGTTTGACTCTGCCCTGCTTTTCCTACCTATTCTGATTCCCCCTCCTACTTTTTCTATGGTGCCTGTCATGGGCCAAAACAGCTCCTTTATTTAAAGATTGATATTCTCAGCATACAGAAAGGCATTCCCACATCACAGTGCTAAACTTAACAGGGACTAGAAATGTACCTTAGATCAACTAGAGGCAACTCATATACCATCCAAGAGAAAGCTAATTAATACAGGAGAGGAAATGGCAAAAATCCCAAAGAATGTGCTACTTATCAGAATTATGTAAAATGAGTGTAAATGTAGAGTATTAAATGAATGATATAAGGGAGGAGGTAGGAAAAGGGAAAGTAGAGAAACAGAGTTGAATATAGAACAAAGAAGACTTAAAAAGAAAGCAGGAAATCATGAAGGAAGCATGGAAAGAGACGGTATGAACATTTTTTAGGGGTGGAAGAGATGGAACATTTGATCAGGTGCTTGTTTGGAAATGTGAGTTCAGAGCCCTAGCATCCAATGAAACCTGGGTGTGGTGGCTACATCTGTAATCCCAACCCTGGGGAGGTAGGGAGAGGAGGATCCTGTGACTTCACTAGTGAGTGACTCCATCTCAAAACTTAATGTATGGGTGATTTAGGAAGACCCCAGATATCAACCTCTGGCCTCTAGATAGGCACACACAGTTTTGTGCACATACACCCCGAAAATATGTACACACATACTTTAATTGAAAGATTGCCCAATAATAAAAACTTGATGAACAAAATTAGATAAATGTAGGAAAAGAACAACAATGAAAGCATAAAAGTGTAACAAGAGGTTTCTGACCTGGACTGGCCCCATGGTTCCCATCTGCCTCCTGCTTATCCGGACCAGCAATCCCAAAGTCCCAAAGAAACACACAGACGCTTATATTAACTTCATGCTGTTTGGCCCAGGGCTCAGGCATATCGTTAGCTCGCTCTTTCATCTGAACTCAACCCATTCTTATTAACCTGTCTGCCATGTGGCCTCTCCTGTGTTTCCTCAGGTGCTGAATCCTGAGCGGCTGGCTAGTGCCTCTGTCTGACTCCACCCTCCTTCTCATACCTATGCTCCAATTTCCTGCCTGCTGCTACGGTGCCTGTCATGGGCCAAAAGAGTCCTTTATTCACAGCATAAGATATCCCACATCATAAACTCTCCCAAGAATCAGATAAAGTCAAGCATTAGTGAAAGTATAGCAAGCTGAAGAGGCACAAAAGAAAGTGGAAAACGAAAAGAGAGTTTGCTAATGGAAGCTTTATAAAGAAAATCAGAAGAATCTACAAAGAAGTTTACTTAAAGAGAACAAAGAAAGCTTAAAATCACCTCTTCTTATTTGTCCACATTCTTTTCATCGCTGCATCCCACAGAGGCAGCTTCTAATCCAGCACTGCTCAGGAATCTTTATTATGCCATTTATCAATTTCTTTTAACATTTATGTTGTCATCCTTTATTGGTTTATATTTTTTACCACACATAAAATTGTAGTGTCCATTCGTATACATGTTTCCCTGTGCACGGGCTTGAAAGCTATTCTAGGGAACATGTACAGAAGGGAATCTCCTATGCAGAGCTCACATCAAAGAACCTAGTGAGTGTGTACTGCACCCAGGAGTGCATTAAAACACTGCACTGCCTCTCTCCATCTCCAAATACTCCCGCTGTGTTGACATCACCAGAGAATATCGTCAGCCAGTTATAGTTCACAAATCTCAAAAGCCCACCATTCATGATTGTTAGGAAGCGAGGAGCCTCAGAGAGACTGATTATGTCCTGGTAACCCCAGAACATGTTTTTCTGACCTTGCTTGTGTTCCTGAATGGAATGTGGTCTCTCTTTCCTCAAATCTCTAGAGTCTTGTCTATTGGGGCTTAGCACATTTTCTTACACCTACAGTAGCATGTCTACTATCTATAGCTGTGTTTGGGGTAAAGATAACTGTATAGCACCATAGCTAAGACTATGGGACTGGGAGCCAGACAACCAGAGTTGCATCCTATGTCTTCTGCCTAACAGTGGTGTGACTTGACCGAGTCCCAAATCTCTCTGTGTCTCAGTATTTACAGTAAGGAAGAGAAAATGAGTTCAAACATGGAATAGCTAGAGTAATACATAGTGTATTTTAAGCACCATCTGAATGTTAACCCTCCTAGTCTTTGCTTTCCATCCGGTATCAAGATTGTTGCAGACAGGTTTGTGAAGCAACAGAATTCTCCAGGCCTTCATTATCTACAAGGAGAAAAAGCTGTGATATACGGATGGCACTCTCTTCTCCTAGCCAGTCTCTCACATCTGAAGGAGTCACACTCCAGTCAGTGGGCTCGAGTCAGCATATGAGGCAGTGCTCCTGCTGCTCATGGTAGTGAATGGCAGTGATGAGCAGACAGGAGCCCTCTCTCAAGAGCATATTAATCCAAGGAGTGGCAGCAGGTCCTAAGTGAATTCTTTTTTGAAATTTCTAGTTCTTCCTCCTCAACCAGAAAACATCAAAATCTCCAACATCACTGACTCCACGGCTCTGATTTCCTGGACAGTCGTGGATGGCTATTCTATTTCCTCCATTATCATCCGCTATAAGGTTCAGGGCAAAAATGAAGACCAGCACATTGACGTGAAGATCAAGAATGTCACCATCACTCAGTACCAGCTCAAGGGCCTAGAGCCAGAGACTACATATCAGGTGGATATTTTTGCTGAGAATAACATAGGATCAAGCAACCCAGCCTTTTCTCATGAACTGGTGACACTTCCACAATCCCAAGGTTGGTAGTAGACTGATATCCCCATAGGGTTCTTTTGGATGGCATCAGAGAATCCTGTCTTGACATATTTGTTCCATATGTCTACTCTGTGTCATCATTCATTTGTCCTAATATGCTTTATTATCACCGTATAAACTCTTAAAATAAAAATGTCTTGAGAAGAATCTCTACTCATCCATTTTCTGTTAATAAACTTAAATATTAGCTTCAAAGCACATCCCATCCAAGACTCTAAGGAAAATGTGAATAATAGAAATTTAATTTTTATGAAGAAACAGGCATGCATGGATACAGACTTCTCATTTGTGTACATGGAGCATGTGAACTCTTCAGTAGTCAGAGATGTCACAGTAAAAGGCAACTAGATAAACTTATAGCTTGGGTTACAGTTTACTTTGACAGAAGATATTATAGTTCTTGGTTTTGTGGCCAGGGTCATAGGTAGCTTTAAAGTACAATAAAAGAAGCTACATAGTTACTGAGCTACAAATCCCTAATAGTTAGCAACTACATAATGTTTATCAATGTGGGCTCCTACTTGGAAGCAAGGTTTAACAATGACATCAACCAATAGCTATTTTTAAAGCACATATGTCAATTCTAAAGATCTCGTAGCAACCCTGTAAGTTAGACTCACTACTGAGTTTAGAAATCACTGAGAATACCGCAGTAAGCAGGCGGCAGGGCAGGGTGGTCATGTTCCCATTGCACTGTGTTTTTCCCAATAGATGGTCCTGGCCCGTCATCCATCTAAACTAACTCAGCTGCTTCACCTCTGTTCTCCCGCACAGTCTCTGCCGACTTTGTAGGTGGGAAGATGCTGCTCATAGCCATCCTTGGGTCAGCTGGAATGACCTGCCTCACGGTGCTCTTGGCCTTTTTGATTATATTGCAACTGAAGAGAGCAAATGTCCAAAGAAGAATGGCTCAGGCCTTCCAGAATGTGGTAAGATCTCACCTTGTTACTAGCTAATGAGCAGAGGCCTACATAGACGGAGGCCTTCACTTTAAAAACATAGACCAGAAAATAGCCCTATAGACAAGTTTCATTGCTTTGTTTTTCATGATACAATGGGAGGCAAATAGCATGAATATGAAATTCTTTGTCCAAACCAGATGAGCTTTACAAGTGAAAAGGATACGCTTAATAATTACACAGAGGGCTAATACTAAAACGGCATTCCTTCCCAAAATGTATTGAGTCAGTAGCCTGACAGAATATTTCAGTAGGGTGAATTACACATTTTTTTTTTTATAAAGGACATGAGGATGACCAGACCACAACATAATATTTTATTTCCTAATCATGTGTGGCACTGAATGATTTTCCACACAATATCCCATCCTTAGTTCCCATTTCCTATTTCTTGTATCTCCCTCAATCCCATCACCCCCTCCCATGTGTAAGAGTCATGTATGCATGTACTTCTTTTCCTTTGGACAGTCTGTGGTCAGAATTTGTGGCAAATGAGGCTGTACTTGATCAGCAGTCCTTTTAGAATACTAGAGCCTGGGTGTTTCTGAAGCTTATAGCTTCAAGGTCTGTAGAATAAATTTGTGTCCAATGTTGTCAATTTTTGCATATGAAGCAATGCAATGCTTCTGATAAAATCTAACTCATATGTCTGAGTCTTCAAGATTCTCTTCCATAGAGGACAGAGGGAGTTCATTGTCTGATTCCATGCCAGAGTTGGTTTGACTCTGGTTATTACTGGAGGGGAGGGATGGGGGCGAGGAATAGCTTGTTATGGTATCAGTGATTTATCAAGGGGCTGCTAGTTGTGGTGGACTATTTAATAAAAATAGCCTGAAATATCAGAGACAGGGAACAAACCACAGCTAAGTCCTCAGGCCAAAGAGGGTAGGTCTGGTCTCCACCTCTGACTGACTGGACTGGCCGGCAGGCAAAAGGGTGGAACTTTGGCCTTCTCCTGCCTTATCTCCCACCACCTCCAGCTATTTTACTTCCTCATTCCTAGAGCTAGGATTAAAGGTGGTTGCCATCACTACCAAATGCTGGGATTAAAGGCGTTGTTCTGTCCCCTGATATTTTAGGCCATTTTTATTAAATATACCAAGTGGGTGCTAGTTGACACTTAAATTTTGGAGAGCATGAAGTGTGCTGGGTTTTGCTATAAGCACTAGTCATTTGGACTATGGTAGGCTCTAGAATTCAAACTTTAGGATGAAAGAGCATGGGATGTAGCAAGGAGAGACCAGGCCCAAGATGACATTAGGAAGGGCCTCCCTGGGGCTTGCCCTGTGCCTGCAATGAGCTACTTTTCCGCTAGGACTACAAATTGATCTCTGCACAGCAGAGTGAGATGCTGCCAAATTCAGGCTGCCATCTCTCCTTCCTCAGCTTTACAGGCACCGCAAATGGCAAGCTAGTGCACATGTAGCACTATAGGCAGCAAGCAGTCTCAAGTGCACGGGCTTGTAAGATTAAACCCATTTGCATTCCCATTCTAGAATTAGATATACGATTTATTTTCCATCTGTGTAGATACAAACCAGAAGATATTATGCACCCTACAATAACAAATGTCCTCACACAAAAAATGATCCGAAAATATATATTTTTCAGAGAGAAGAACCAGCTGTGCAGTTCAACTCAGGAACTCTGGCCCTCAACAGGAAGGCCAAAAACAACCCGGATCCCACAATTTATCCTGTGCTTGACTGGAATGACATCAAGTTTCAAGATGTGATTGGAGAGGGCAACTTTGGCCAGGTTCTGAAGGCACGCATCAAGAAGGATGGGTTACGGATGGACGCTGCCATCAAGAGAATGAAGGGTCAGTGGCTGGAAGACAGCCTTTCTCTGGGGATGGGAGACAGTCATTTCCTGTTGAAATCTTCCCTTTTTGACTATATATCCTTCAAGCCAGCAGTTTTCTCAGTGTCAGATGTGGTTGTTGTGGGTGCAGATAAAGATGCTGTTTCCTTTAAGGTGAAGTGTGTGGTAGATAGCATCAGGATATGGGTGTGAAGGGCTGTGTAGGAGCCACTCAAACATCAATGTGCTAGTTCCTGGGGATTTGGGAATGTTGGTGTTTTGCCATTTACTGCTTATTTGGGGAACTGTCATTGTTTCTCATAAGGCTCATTCTTAAAATTGAGTGTGTGAGTGAGAATTACCGAGAAGGCTTGCTCAGAAACAGACTTATGCCCTGCCCCCACTCTCATCACCCTCGTGTATTCTCAGTTTTTGGTTTAGTAAGTTTGGACAAGGTCAGAAAATTTGCACCTATGTCTCCATGTGAGGCTGATTTTGTGGGTTTTCATACTTTTGACCACACAACTGAACAGCGAGACAATTCTTAAATTGTCTTAAATTTAAATAGTTAAATAATTTAGTTAAATAATTTAATTTAATTAAAATTATTAAATATTAAATTAAAATTTAATAATAAATTTAAGTAACTTAAATCTGCTACATGCCACAGAGGGTTATGATCCCAGGAACTACATCTAAACTATCTAAACTAGAGGGAATTTCTCTCTGCTCCTGAGTCTCTTTTCATTTTTCTTTCTTTCTCTCTTAGGTTTTTTTTTTTCTTTGCTTTGAGACAGGGTCTCACTGTGTAATCCAGACTGACCTGGAATTCACCCTGCAACTAACCTAAAATTCAGGGCACTCTCCTATGTCCAGAGTATAGGCATGGACAGTGATATTTTTTAAATAAATACAAATGCTTGAGAGCCAAAAATCTCTTCTTTTCTGCTTTTATCTCAGAACTTTTAGGAAACACTGGAGAGTGTGAGGAGGGAAAGAGATTTGGAGCTCTATAGACTTAGGAAATCAGCTTTCATTGAGATCCTTCCTGAATCTTTTTTTTTTTTTCATGTACTATAAAAAAGTAAAGCCCAACTGTGTGACATGGCATAAAAATTTAACAGGTGGAGTAATACATTTTAGTGCAGGCTCTGAACACTACACCAATTTTTAACAAATTAAGGACCAAAGTGACAGTGCAGGTCCTGTGATAGGAACAGGCCACTGGGTCTGGGCTGTCTAGTCCATCCACATTGCAGGTTTCCCTGACCCACCTCATGCTTGGAACACTCTCTAAGCCCATTCTAGTATACACATTCACCAGCACCCCTCCCTGCCCATGCATCTTTCCATTACTCAAAGCTGACCAGTCAGTTTGAGCTCAACCAGCTGTCTAACCTGATAGTTCTCCTCACTAAAGTGCCACTGAAGAGACAGCACAGGAAGGATAGAAAAGTTGCAGCTCTGTTTCCTAACTCCATCAGCTAGAGTATGTCCACAGAAAAGTGGCAGTTTGCTCCAGGCCTGACTTTGCTTGGGAGGGGGCATGGGTTAGTTTGTGGATACCTTTTTGTTTGAATTGCCTAGCAAGTGAAGCTGTGGGATGTCACTGAACACCCTCCAATGCTCGAAGCAGCTTCCAGTAACATTACCAGCCCAGGGGTCTGTGGTGAGGTTGTTCTTTAGGCAGAAGAGTTTCCAAAAGCCCTGAGAGTAACTAATTGCTCTAGCTGTCGTAGGGCCCAAGACAAGACAGTTCTCTTTGGAAAGGTCTAGTGAAGCTACATTACAACCCTTGGCTTTCTTTCCAGAATATGCCTCCAAAGATGATCACAGGGACTTCGCAGGAGAACTGGAGGTTCTTTGTAAACTTGGACACCATCCAAACATCATCAATCTCTTGGGAGCATGTGAACACCGAGGTAAGATGCACTCCCCCTGACAGATTTTAAAAGATAAACCAGGAACATTCTGTAACAAAAGGAGGAAAGATAATAATCTTGAGAACATTACTTATTTTAAAGCTACAGTTTCAAGCCGAGTGTCTTACCTAGAGCCATTTATTGGCTAGGCTGAAGTTATCTTTGTGGAGGGTGGTGCTGAGGCTAAATCATTAGCTATTTTATAGTCAAGATATCTGTGGCTTCTTTTCACCCTTATTCCTACTAACCAAGAGATTTTAAAAAATTGTCTCATTACTATAGAAGCCTTTACCATTAGAAAAAGTGGGGGCATTGGCTCCTCTGAATTGAATTTTTTTTTGAGTCAGGGTCTCACCATAGCCCAGGTTGTCATGGAACTCATTCTGTAACCCAGGCTAACTCTTCCTACATAAAAGTATTGGTCTTCTGAATTTTGAAGACCACTGTGATGTGAAAGTACTGATAATGCTCAGGTTAAATAATGATATTAAGTTCATATATGGCAGGTCTAGTTTTAGCCAAAGCATTTTTATTCAGTTATGTTGTAGCTTTACAACTATTTGGTACTCCAATGTTTTTAAATCTAGGGAAAAAATGATTCAAGTATTTGCTACTGTAATGTATATAATGAGTCGTGACAGTGGTCACAGTATGAGTCACCTCTGAATTCTTATTTCATGGGTTTATGGCCCTTAGTCTATGTCTCAACACAATTCCTTATGGAAAAGTTTGCTTTTAAAAACAGAAACGCTCATGCTGTACTTATTTACAAACCAGACAACCTTTGTTGACATTCTCAGCAAAACCATCAACAATCAAGAGATGACTTCTATTTCTTCAATTTATTAAGCTAAAAATATGGGCGTTTTAAGTAATATATCATCATCCTATGATCCAATTAGGATGTAATTCTGAAAGCCAGATCACATTACTTAGATTAAGTAATGAAATAATGACATTTGCCTTTGAGTTATTTCCTGGAAACAATAGTTGGAATGGGAAAGCAGTACACTCAAAAAGAAGAAGAAGAAAGTCCAGGGCTAGAGAAATGGCTCAGAGATTAAAAGCACTTGCTGCTCTTGCAGAGGACCTGAGTTTGTTTCCAGACCTACATGGTAGCTCATAACCTCCTGAAACTGTAGTCCCAGAGAGGGATTCTGATACCCCCTGCTGGTCGCCATGGATACCTACTCACATATGGTGTTCATACATTCAGTGAAGCATACACACAAAGGAGGGGGTGGGGGAGGCTGAGGGAGGACTGGAAGGAGGGGAGGGAGGGTGAGCAGTGGTAGATATGGAAAAAAAAAGCCCTTTTAAATAAATAAAAAACAAAAAAGACTTTTAAAAAAGTCAGACAGCAGCTGAAAATGTGTCTTAAAATTTTGTTTTTCTATCCCATTATCATATAGTTGCTTGTGTCTTGAGAAAGCAAGAGAACACATTTATGCCGGATCTTAGATCTCCCTTTCCTTATGAAATTATAATAGCATTCAGTGTGAGAAGATTTTTCTTTCTTTTTTCTTTAATTTTCTGGCAGGTGGGGGTGGTAAGAATTTTAATTTCTTAAAAATTTAAGTTCAAATCCACTTGACATTTTAAAATGATTGCTTGGACATGCATGTGCAAACACACAAATACCCTTCAAAATCAAGAAAAACTCTTAGTTTTTTTCCCCTGCTTTTTTAACAACAAGAAAAAAAATTAGGGTTAAACCAGTACAAGAGAGACTTTCTCTAGGAGCTTTATTATTTTATTGTATTCTCCTAAAATTCAAGTTTTCTAATGTCTTTAAGCAAAATATAATCTAAGACACTAGATCCCTGGCATGCAGTTGCCTTAGGAGTACTTAATTGCTTAGTGTGGTTTTAGAGTAAAGAGAAGCAGAGGAAAAAGTCTGTGTGCTGTGGATCTTTCCTCTCTGGGTACTGTTGCTGGAGAGACAGACCAGAATGTCATTCCTGGCCTATGTTAACTTCTTGTTGAATATTGAATGAAGTTAGTGGCATGCTGACAAAGATGTCTTGTGGAGAAGGATGCTTTGAGATTCTTGTCCTAGAGTTAAGGGGTAGATGGAGAAGCATTTCAGAAATATCCTGTGAGTTCACATTTGTAGCATAGAGGAGCAGGAAAGAAATATGGTGGGTTCAGTGCTGGTCCCTCCGACAGCTTTGGGGCAGTCTCCCTCATCTCCTTCCTGTCCCTAACATCATTACTAGACATGTCTCTTTCAATCAGAATGGCGTCTGTAAGCCAGTCTCCAATACCATGACACATCTTGAAGATCCACAGCTGATAAGATGACTCATCTTCTTTGCAGGCTACTTGTACCTAGCTATTGAGTATGCCCCACATGGAAACCTCCTGGACTTCCTGCGAAAGAGCAGAGTCCTAGAGACAGACCCAGCTTTTGCCATCGCCAACAGCACTGCTTCCACGCTCTCCTCCCAGCAACTCCTTCATTTTGCTGCGGATGTGGCCCGAGGGATGGACTACTTGAGCCAAAAACAGGTTTGTTCTAAGAACCTTGTTTGGACACCTTTCTCTGGAATTCTCTCTGGAAGGCTCTCAGGGTGTTTAGTTTTGGGATTTTTTTTTTTTTAATTCCCATTACCCCTTTCTTCTTTGGTTCCATCTCAGTTTCTCTGAGTTAAGAAACTGTTACTTTCCATCTTTATAGAAAGAATCCAGTTCCAAATACTGACAGGAGATTTCCCTAGGGAGTTTAAACCATGTATTTAGTGGGGTGCCCTGACCTTATCATACTGAGGTTTGCCTCTAAATTACGTCCAACAGCAGAGGCTTTGCATTGCCGTGGAAAGTCCTGTATGTCTCCCACCCCCCCCAATAAAATGATTCTTACAAGATTCGATGGGTCACTTGGCAGAACCTGCTCTCTGGGAGTTGTGGAGAGGTTCTTAAAGGGACCTGGATTCTGAAGATCTTCTAAAGATCTTTCATGCTGTCATTTCTTCTGTATTTCTTCAAGTTCTTGTCCCAGAACTTTCTGCTAACAAAATGAAGACAAGACCAAGGGTTATACTGAAGATACATGATTCTTTGAAATTTTAGTTTATCCACAGGGACCTGGCTGCCAGAAACATCTTAGTTGGTGAGAACTATATAGCCAAAATAGCAGATTTTGGATTGTCACGAGGCCAAGAAGTATATGTGAAAAAGACAATGGTAAGTTACAAACACAGAGGACCTCCCTGTCTCTCTAAAATGGCATTGCTCTGGGTGACTGATGCATCTGACAGGGTCCTCATAGGTATTGTGTGGCCCAGTCAGCATTCATTCAGATTTGGATTTCTAACACAATACTGTTGTCACTTAGGATATACACAGTCAGTTCCCTTAGGACATTCTTGGTCTTGTTGATAAAATAATTTTAAAGTGGACCCCAGAAGGGAACCCAAGGGCAACTCATTAAATAAGGAGATGGATGGAGTCTGGAGAGTTAGAGTAAAGGTGTTGGAGGAATTGAAAGAGGAGGAGAAAAAAAGCTTCTATCTTTGTGTACAAGTCAAAGATATAGCTTCATGGACAGGGCGGGTGCTGAGAAAGAGAGTCAGGTACCTAGGGCTGTGTTTCTTGTAATTTTTATTAGACAGGAGGGGACCCCTACTATTTATTTGTTGAGCCTTGTAGTCGGCTCAGAGTGGCTCCGGCAGGCTAGCAATGAGGATGTAGCTAAGCTGGGGTGTATTGACTGTCATCACTTTACCTTAAGCTTTATGACCTGTGTAAAGACCTAACATTGGTTCTTCTTTATCTGGCATTTTTAAAATAAGTAGTGGCTGGGTGTTCATTACTCACTGAAAGACCAGTCTGGAGTAACAAGTTACAAGGAGCCTATAAATTTCCTACTATAGTGCTTGATATCTGCCTTTAAAAAAAAAACCTCTCATTCATCATGAGAATTTATTGATCACCACCTATGTCATATGTCTTAAAGGAAGCTGATAGAGGGTATTCGCATAGGGTACTTTGAAGTGGGTAACAAGAGAAGCCTGTACCCCTCTCCTTCCTGTCCATCCTCCAATCATGGACTCTTTTTGCAAATAAAAAGGCTTGTGTAACCATGCGATTGAATGCTCCAGCCTAGTGGCCAAGCTATTCTGTTCATATTCACGTTAGGCCTGGAGCTTCCAGTCTCTAAGTCTGAGCAGAAAACAGGGGCAAGGAAACAAAAAACATAGGTACCCATGAGGGAAGTATACTGTCCTTAAAAGGCCCTCTAGAGAAATAACTTATCATAAGTCTGCCTATGATTGTCCCCTCAGTAAAAGATACATCTACTCAGCCTAAGTCAAAGCTAGTTAAACCACTCTTTCCTAGTGATACTCACTCTGCCAAACAAGATTTTACATTCAGTACAAGATCAGAGTGGAATGAAATCATGTAGTATTTGATGCAGAGAGAAACCAGATTGTTGTTGCCCATTCAAGAATAAAAAAGCCCTGAGCACCCATAATGACCTTGATGACACATTCCCTAGGTGGGCAGAACACAGGTTAAGTCCTGCCATGACCACCCAATCTGGCAGTCTTCTCCAATTTCTTGGCTCTGCCTCACCCAGCTCAGCTGACTGTCTCTAGGACTCAGTTTCCTGAGACATCACACTTGTCATGCAAAGGTCTCTTTGAGTGTGTGCCTCAGACCCCTTAACAGAGCTCAAGGCTCTGCATTATCCTCAAACATGCCTCTCTTTTCATTTCCTTTATTTTTTCCCTTACTTTTTTTGTTTATAAAAATGTCTTTTTTCCCCCATGTATCCCCCTGCTTCCCCTCCTTCTCTCCTCCCCATCCCTCCCAGTCAGCCTTCAACCTCCCGCCTCAGCATCCCCCATCCCCTCCCCCAAGGGCAAGAAGTCCCAAGGTGGGTCAGTTTAGCATGGCACACCCACACAAGGCAAGTCCGATTTCCTCATCCCAGTATCAAGTCTGGGTTAGGTGTTCCTCTGCAGGGAATGGGCTCCAAGGTGCCAGGCCATGCACAGGAACACAGTCTGATCCCACCCCTTGAGGCTCCACATACTGCCATGCCAATCAACAGTTGTGTCCCATTGGAGAGCCTAGCTCCTTTTCCCAATGGTTCCCCTGTGGCTGTTCTTGATTCAGAGAGTTCCCAGAGTTCCAAACAGCCATTGACTTCTCCTCATAATCCCCACCCCCCTGCTCTTACAGACTCTCCTCCCCTGCTCTCAGCCAGACCAGGAACTCTCCCCAGTGCTCAACCATGGATCTCTGCCTCCACCTCTGTTGATTGCTGGATATAGGTTCTGTGACGACACTTAGGGTGGTTATTCATTTGATTATATGAGAAGTCCAGTTGAGGCACTCCCTCTACTATTGGTTGGATATCTAGTCAGGGACATCCTGTGAGTTCTTGGAGGTTTCCCTAGTACCTGGTCTATTTCCAGCCCCACATTGGCTTCCTCTATTGTGATATCCACCTCTTTCTATATCCTCCTGTGTTGCTCGTCTCACTCAACCACCTCCTTCTCTCGTGATTTATTTCCACTTTTTGGTTACAATCCCAATTTGCTAAGGTGATCTTCTCTATTTTCTCTCCTTAGGGGAATCTCTGGATGTCTCTCCTAGGTTTCTTCTGATCCCAAGCTGTTCAGGGGTTGTGGTTTGCAGTTTGGGTGTTCTTTGCTTTTTGTTTAAAATCCACTTATGAGTGAATAAATCCCATGCCCATCTTTCTGGGCTTGTGATACCTTGCTTAAGAGGATATTCTCCAAGCCCATCCATTTGCCTGTAAATTTTAGCATGTCATTTTTTTTTAAATTTTTTTTCCTGCTGAGTAATAGTCCATTGTGTAGATGTGCCACAGTTTGTTAATCCATTGTTCAGTTGAGGGGCATTGAGATTGTTTCCAGGTTCTTGCTATTATGAATAGTGCTGCTATGAACATAGTTGAAATATCTTTGGGGTATGAATGTGCATTCTTTGAGTATATGCCCAATAGTGATATTGAGGGATCCATGGGGAGACTGATTCCCAGTTTTCTGAGAACCACCATACTGCATTCCAGAGTGGCTGTACAAGTTTACACTCCCACCAACAATGGAAGAGTATTCCTTTGTTCTGCATCCTCTCCAGCATAGGCTGTCATTTGTGTTTTTGATATTAGCCATTCTGACAGTTGTAAGGTTGTATCTCAAAGTTGTTTTGATTTGCATTTCTCTGATGGCTATATCAGAGAAATATATGCTGAGCAATTTTTAAGTGTCTCAGTCATTTGCAATTCTTCTGTTGAGATTTCCCTTTTTAGCTCTGAACCTCATTTTTGAATTAGATTATTTAGGTTTTGGGGCTCTAGTTTCTTGAATTTTCTATACATTTTAGAGATCACTCCTCTGTCAGATGTAGGGTTAGTGAAGATCTTTTCCCATTCTATAGGCTGTCATTTTGTCTTATTGGCTGTGTCCATTGCTTACAGAAGCTTCTCAGTCTCAGGAGGTCCCACTTACTGATTATTGTTCTTAGTGTCTGTGCTACTGGTATTATATTTAGGAAGTAGTCACCTGTGCCAATGCATTGGAGAATATTTCCCACTTTCTTTTCCATCAAGTTCAATGTAGCTGGGTTTATGTTGAGGTCTTTGATCTACTTGAATTTGAGTTTCAAAAATCAGATGTTCATAGGTGTGTGGGCTAATTTTGGGGTCTTTGATTCAATTCCATTATTCACAAATCTGTTTTTGTGCCAGTACCAGGCTGTTTTTATTATTATGGCTCTATAGTATAGCTTGAAGTCAGAGATGGTGATTCCTCCTGAAGTTCTTTTATTGAGCAGGATTGTTTTGGCAATCCTGGGTTTCCTGTTATTTTATATGAATTTGAGTATTGTTTTTCAAGGTCTGTAAAAACAATTGTGCTGGGATTTTGATGGGGATTGCATTGAACCTGTAGATTGCATTTGGTAAAATTGCCATTTTTACTATGTGGATCCTGCCTATCCAGGAGCATGGGGGTCTTTCCATTTTCTGATATCCTCTTCAATTTCTTTTTTCAGTGACTTAAAGTTTTTGTCAAACAGGCCTGCTACTTCTTTGGTTATGCCAAGAATTAGAGTTATGCCAAGATATTTAATGCTATTTGCAGATATTATAAAGGGTGATGTTTCCTTTATTTCTTTTTCAACCCTTTATCCTTAGTTTATAGGAGGGCTATTGATTTTTTAAAATTAATCTTGTACCCTGCTACCTTGCTGAAGGTGTTTATCAGCTATACAAGTTCCCTGGTAGAATTTTGGGGATCACTTATGTATACGGTCATATCATCTGCAAAAAGAGATAGTTTGACTTCTTCCTTTCCAATTTGTAACCCCTTAATCTCCTTTTGCTCTCTTATTGCTTTAGCTAAAACTTTGAGAACTATATTGAATAGATAAAGAAAGAGAAGACAGCCTTGTTTTATTTCTGACTTTAGTGGGATTGCTTTGAGTGTTTCTCCATTTATTTTGACACTGGCTGTCGTCTTGATGTATATCATTTATTATATTTAGTTATTTTCCCTGTATTCCTGATCTCTCTAGGACTTTTGTTGTGAAGGAGTGTTGGATTTTGTCAAAGGATTTTTCAGCATCTGGTGAGATGATCATGTGGTTTTTTTCTTTCTTCCAGTTTGTTTATATGATGAATGACATTCACAGTTTTATGTATGTTAAACCATTCCTGCATCTCTGGGATAAAGCCTACTTGATCATGGTGGATTATTTTTGATATGTTGTTGGATTCTGTTTGCCAGAATTGTATTGAATATTTTTGTATTACTATTCATGAGGGAGATTGGTCTGTAATTTTATTTCTTTGTTGCATCTCTGAGTGGTTTTGGTACCAGGGTGATTGTGGCCTCATAAAAAGAGTTTGACAACCTTCCTTCAGTTTCTACTGTATGAAACAGTTTGAGGAGTATTGGTGTTAGTTCTTCTTTGAATGTCTGATAGAATTCTGCACTGGAACTATCTGGTCTTGGGCTTTTTTTTTTTTTTACTTTTTTGACTTTTAATAACAGCATCCGTTTCCTCTGGGGTTATAGGTCTCTTTAGGTCATTTATCTGATCTTGATTTAATTTTGGCAAATGGTGCCTGTCTAGAAAGTTGTCCATTTCTTTTAGCTTTTCCTAAGACCTTTCAGTGGAGTATAGATATTCAAAGTATGACCTGATCATTCTCTGGATTTCCTAGGTGTCTGTTGTTATGTCCCCCTTTTCATTTCTGATTCTGTTAATTTGGACATTCTCTCTCTGATTCTTGGTTAGTTTGGATAAGTGTTTATATATCTTGTTGACTTTCTCAAAGGACAGTTCTTTGATTCATTGATTATTTGTATTATTAACTTGTTTATATTTTATAAATTATATGATTTCAGCTCTAAGTTTGATTATTTCCTCCTGTCCTTCTAGGTGAGTTTTCTACTAACTGTTCTAAAGCCTTAAGCTGTGCTGTTAAGTCTCTTGTATGAGATTTATCTAGGCTTTTCATATAGGCATCTTGTGCTGTGAGTTTTCCTCTTAACACTGCTTTCATGTGTCCCATCAGATGCTGCTCCATCTACTGCAGCATTTCTCCTTATAGAAGCGGGAGCTGGCACTTGCTCCCCAGTTCTTCACACCAGTCCACAGAATATTCTTCCTTGTTTCACTCTGGCTTTTGGTGCTTTGCAGTCCCAGGTGAGGGCTTGAGAGGGTATGTGTTGGCCTGGAATTCCGTTTGGATGCTTTCTTAGATACTCAACAATGGTACTTCTTGGCTTGACATCTCATAAAGGGCAACAATTCCTCTCAGAGCTCAGGAGGGAGGGATGCTGTTGGGGCAGAGCAGTCAGGACTAAATTCTGTTTCTCAAAAGCAGGGTAAAATTTTTAGCAGCAACACAGACTGGGAACAAAAGGCAAAATGAGGGCTGTGGAAGGAAGGATTGGAGAGGAGGAAACTAGGTGCTGAGCAGCAAGATGCCACTGAGTGGCAATGTCTGCTTTCTTGGATCCAGTTCCTAAATCAGTGGTTTGTACCTTACAATCATTAGTGAAATGTTGCCAAGATAAATGCTGATTCTGATCTTCTAGACATTGACCAGGTTTACAGTGTCAGGCATGAATTCTCTCCTTCGTTGTAAGACTCAAATCCAATTAGAAGACAATCTGTTACCCCCACAGGCCTGTCACTAACACCACTTGGTAGATCTTACTGGACAGACAGTATTCTAGCGCATGCAGATTCTACCTGGGTAAGTCCACTGATGTCTTTTCTCCCGAGCAGCTTTTGTAGCACCTTCTTGGTACTATGAAAACTAGTCAGGGAATTTGTCTGCTCAGTTCTTGCTCTAATTCTCTAAGTCCCACAGCCAAGTGTTCTGAATCTTCAGCAATAGGGTCTTTTAGTCTAGCTATGGGGGGGAGCAACCAAGAATAATGGCAATGGCCAATGCAGTTTTAGGAGTGGCTGGGACCTCCCTGACCAATAGCTCATAGGGAGGCATCACATGTGTGATCCCAAGATTCTCACTTAATCATTCAAGTCTGGGGAGAGCATTGTCCATCTACACAGGGCTTCTCTGTTCAAATTCATTTTTAATTATATTTTTAAATTAGCTTATAAAACAGAGTGCTCTCATAACAATTTTTATTTTGGTCAACCTGATCCCATCTCCCATTCTTGCATACACCTTACACTCTCAGTTTTTCCTCCCTTCTATTTTTCATAATCACAGGGGTCTACTCTCTCACTTTCATTTGAAGGCCCTTTTCTGTCCCCTCTTGTATGCACCAGTTTTAGCTTCCTGTCCTTCACAGACACTCCAAATTAAACACACAAATCTAAAATTCAAAGCTAGAATTCAGGGGTTTATTATTTTTTCTCAACCCTCATAGTGATTATACTGTTGAAATCATTACTATGAACTGCACTAAGCAACTTGATGTTGCACTATCATTAATAAACAAGAGCCATCATCTCATTATTTATTATGAGAGCATTTATAACAATGACTGGTTCAAGGATAACAGTAAGACGTAGCTGGTACTTACAGGAAAAAGTCCCCAGACAAACACATAGTTAGCAATTACAACAGTTCATTTGGGGAGCAGGGGGGGGGGTCACCTTGGGGTACCGGAACACATGTGTGTAGTAGCACAGCTGAACCAATGCTGAGGACAGTTGTGGAGGGTTTTCTGGAGGAGGCAAGATCCTGAGTAACAGTGAATGTTGAGTAGATATTGAATATGAAGTTGAACTGCATAAGCTGGAGGGTGGAGCTGATGCAGAAGTCCAGAGTCAAAGAAGAGTGTTAAGACTTTGGGAGATTAAACAATACAACAAGGATGGGAGTTCAAGTTCAAAGTTGGAGGAGGCAATAGGGATACCATCTTGAGGCTCCTTGAATTCCAGTAAAGGGTTTAAAACTCAGGTAAGAACTTAAGATCTTAGGACATGGATGCTAAAGAATGTATTTTAAAGTAAAGATCTATATACTTAAAGTAGTCATTTAGAACAATCATTATGTGTAGAGAATAGGTTATTAAAGGGTGAAGTCTATTAGGTAGAGATCTTGCTGGAGAGGATGCTATTGCCAGGCAGGGGCTGAATTAAGGTGACAGGGTCAGCAAAAATGGACAGAGTCCAAAGAAACCAAATACAGAAAACCTGAAAGCACACAAGGAACCTTGACAGTATGAAGGCCAAAGCCTATGGGGTCGGGGGAGAGAGCAGGTGATGTGACTGTACTTTCCATCCATGACGGCCACACAAGAGTGAAGTAGAGGAGCAGGGAGGGAGTATGTGGAGTGAGTGGGGAGACAGGAGGACAATTTTGAACCTGAGCCTAAAATACAGAATCCTCACTTAGGACTTGCAGCCATTCCTCAAAGGATTGAGAGGAAACTGCACAGTTACAATCACTCTTGAGACAGGAGGAGGTGGTCTCTGGAAGGGCAGCCTAGGAGAATGCCTGGAGAGGCAGCTCCAGGAAGATCCCCAAAGCCTTCTGATTTTACAGGCTGGTGTGGCACTATTGGAGGTTTGGGCATATCTCTGGGAGAAGACAGGCAGAAAGGGAGTAGTGTCTTAACAGTGAGCCGTATAATCACTGGGTTGCCTAGGAAGCCCCCAATCACAGAGAACTTAAGGGAAGTAGGAACAAACCTCCAAAGGTTCACAATATCCAGGCTACATCTCATTTTACCCAGCCTGAACACAGTAAGACTAAATGATCAATTATTACTTGTGACCTAAGACATTTTCCTTCCTCATCCATCTGATGCTTAAGAAAGCCCAGATAAGTCCATCTCTGGAAACTATCCATTGCTTCTCTTAAGGTGGTTTCTCCAACTCAGCCCTTGTCCCCAATATCCTATTTTCATACTGAAGTTATATATTATCAATTTCTGTGCCTGTGGGTGTGAGAAAGATAAAGCCATGTGAAAGAGTTGTTTTTACATATGGAAACTATGTAAAGAGCTGTGTGGGAGTGTGTAAGAACAACGTAAAATGTTACATGGTGAGAGACCTATGTAAATGAGATGAATAGCTATGGCTGTATGGAGATTTGTAACTGTGTGGAGGCAGGAAAATAAAATTGTGTAAAAGGAGATGTAGAAGAGAAACGTATGAGAAAGAAAGATGTGTAGACATGTGAAAATAGATGTAACTGTGTATAGAGAAGTATGGCCATATGTTTGCAAAGTAAAATATGAAGTTGTATGTATAGCAATATGGAGGTATGTAGCTGAATGGAAACAGAAAGAGTCAGAGATAATTTTTTAGAAGTAAGAAAGTTACCACCAAAAAACCCCCAAAACTTGTGGGTGCCCCTAAGTGGTCAGGTGGATAGCTGGATGACTACCAAAAGTGCACATCCACAAAGACTGACTCACTCAGACCCTCTGGGGTAAGGCATGTACTATTTTTATGTCTTTGAGTTTGAAACTTGTCTATAAGTGGAAATTCGCACACCAAGCCTTCATTGGTCTGTTGTTCCTTATGACTGGAATTCTAAACACAAAGCCCTTTCCTGCCTGAGTGACATCTCACTTGGTTCTCTCCAGGGAAGGCTCCCAGTGCGCTGGATGGCAATCGAGTCGCTGAACTATAGTGTCTATACAACCAACAGTGATGTGTAAGTATGCACTAAGGAGTTTTTCCTAGCAAAGTGTATACTTGGAAGAAGTTCTAAAGAGAAGCACCCTGTACCCCTGAGAAGGAAGTAAACTCAAAGGAAATGAAGCCACAGAGTGGAAGTTTCTAGCGTAAAACCACACGTTTCAGGTTTGAGGGTATCTTTGCCCATCATGTACAGACGTCAGGTGATGAATTTGTGACCTCTAAAAAGAGAAGGGGTGTCATGATATTTTGTGAATCTAATAAAGTTTGACTGAAATTCAGAGGACAGAGCCACCCACAATTATCATAGAGGTCAAGGAGTGGTTACACACACCTTTAATCCTAACTCTAGGAAAGTTGAACCAGGAAGTGAGATAGCTGAACAGAGAAAGACAGATAAGGCTGGAAGAGGCTAGAGTTCAGCCCTTCACCCGGGACCCCTTCCCTTTCGACTGAGGACTCAGAGGCATTCGATCTCGGATTTGTGGGAACAGGATCTTTCTCTTTCCTCATGAGAAGTGACTGTGGCTTGTTCCTCTGTATGTCTGATCTTTCAACTTTCCCCCAATATCTGGCTCCAGGTTTTTATTACAAGACCCATTAGGATTTGTTCAATAAAAGGGCATAGGGGAATCCCCATGATTCCATTCCCTGGACTATACTCACCATAGTAGTAGGGCCATGCCTTTCTGCAACCTGCATGACAAATCATCTTGTCTTGTACAAGGAGGAGAAAGTGAGGCCAATAGGGTTAGGATGCTTGTCCCAGAGGCCTTACTTAGGTCTGAGGGATGAGGAGACAGGCATTCACTGTGTCCTCAATGCAGCCAAGACACGATCAGGATCTATCCACTTTTGGTAGACTATTCCACCGGTTCCATATGTTCAGTAGTTTATACTGACCATTATAAAACTGAACATTTGACTATTAGACAGCAGAGAAAGCTCACCTGTCTGGTGTAGAAATCACTGTTTTCTACAGCATCATCTTGCAGTCTCTGCTTACTGGGTTAAGGGATCTGGAGAAATGAGTCCCTTTCCCACTGTAACCCTCCATTGACCTAAGAGGAACTCATGTAGTGTGCCAGACTTCACCTAGAAAGCATTTCCTCTTGACAGAAGGTTTCTCACCATGGTTTGGGGGCACAAACCTGAGTGGTCATGCTACTAGCTGATCATATGCTTTATGCCTTTCCTTCTGCAGATGGTCCTATGGTGTGTTGCTCTGGGAGATTGTTAGCTTGGGTGAGTACTTAATTTACCCGTTAGGCAAAACACTGTGCAAAGGGCATGGGCCTTCCAGAACTTCCTCCTAGCCTATTCCACTGGGCACTAAATTTCTCTAGTGACACCAGGTAGAACCTGCAAAAGCAATGTTTCTGAACATGAATACAGTTGCCTATACTTCCCTTTCCAAAAGCTGTATATTATCATCATAATACGAAGGGCCTCATGGCTGTGAGCTTCACTAATAATTGTTTCTGTCTGTGCATGGATGACAAAGAGCTGTAACAAATTACTCATAACTTTAGATTGTTATGCATCAGTAAAAATCCCACCCTAAAGACCATTTAGTAACATGAGAAAAAGCACATGCCCCAAACCAAACACTTCATGTATAACGTGACATTGGTTTTATAAATAAATATTTTTAAGCTATAAGGTGATATATTGAGAAGTAATGAGAGGTATAGTAGGATTTCCCTTCATTTAGTTTTATATTCCAAGTTTTTCTACAATAAGTGTATAGCTTTTCTAATTTAAGCTGTACCGTAGCTGTTGTTGATAAACTAGCAACTGCAAAAATACAAACTTTCAATATGAAAAAGTAAATGTCATTGGTATCTGAAATGTTCTCTATATAGCAGACTCAGGGAAAAGCAGTGGCACTGTCAGGAATGAAGGCTTCGTGGGTCCATACACTGAAGGAGGGGAAGAGTTGTGGAGTGTTCACTGATGTTCGCCCAAGCCTGGGGCACAGTGGGGTTGTGGAGGGAGGCACATGGAGTGTAAATACCTTACCTATATCTTCATCCTCCCCACTGTTTAGCACTGGGAAGGAAACACAGCTTTCTGTGCCAGTGGGATTCACATGCCCTCCTTCCTGTGTTCCAGGAGGCACTCCCTATTGCGGAATGACATGTGCAGAACTCTACGAGAAGCTACCCCAGGGATACAGGCTGGAGAAGCCCCTGAACTGTGATGATGAGGTGTAAGTCAGGCCTCACGGATGTTACCTTTCCCTTTCTCTGTGTGACTCTAATGGAGAAGTCATTAGATACATTAACACACTCACATTGAGAGCTCAGATGGGTGAAAAGAAAGAGATTTCTGCCAGTAAGACCACTATGTGATGGGCAATAAGTAGCAAATGTCCCTTCTACTTACATCTAGGAATGTTGTTCAGTTCTTGAAAATGTTGAAATAAGGAAGGAAAAGGACAGAAGAATATAAATAATACAAAATTGTTCATGAACAAAGGCATGCAGACTTTTATTCAGGTTGGAGTAGAGATTTCAGAGACAGTCCATTAAGTAACAACTTGTTCACACTCTCGGGTTTTTTGAGATTATATTTCACAAGGAAAAACAATTAATGTTTGTGGTGCTTTTATTTCAGAACTAGCCAGCAGAAGCACCCAGATGATAGGATTTATAGAGTTCTAGGCCATAGGTTGAACAAATAGGTCACTGTTCAGACTTTTAAGAGAGAAGAAAATACTAATACATCCCCTGTTTAAGAAGCGTAAATGTAGGTCACCTTGGGCAGACATGGATGACCCAGAGACTCCAAGAAGATGTGAATAAATTCTGGAATGAAGACTGTAAAAACACAGTTGAATGAAAAAAAAGAAAATTCAGGCTATGGAAATGTAATTTTATAAAAAGAGAATCTTTGAAGAAAAACCAAAATAAAATAAATCTTGAAATGAAAATCTTAGGAATTCAAATGAAAGCTCAGAGGAAAACCTTGTCAGTAGATGGGATCAAGTGAAAGACAGAATATCAGGTCTTGAAGACAGGATGGAGAATCCAATCACTTAAAAACATGTTAAATCTTAAACAAATAAAAAGAACAGCTGAGGAATAGAACATACATAGGATATTGTATTGTAGAAATACCAAACCTACTAAATCACTGGAGGAAGAGACCCAAGTCAAAGGCACAGAAGATATTTTCTTTTAAAAAATATGTATTTTTTTATTAAAATTTTTATTTTACATACCAATGACAATTCCCCCTCCCTCTCCTCCTGCTCCTTATCATTCTCCTGCACCCCATACCCCATTTGTTCCTCAGAGAGGATAAGGCCTCTAATGGGGAGTCACCAGAGTCTGGCATATCAAATTGAGTCAGGACCAAACTCCTTCCCCAGCTTCAAGGCTGAGAAAGGTATCCCTTCATAGGAAATGGTCTCCATAAAGCCAGCTTATTCACTAGGAATAAATCTTGGTCCCACTACCAGAGGCCCCACAAACTGAACAAGCTACACAACTGTTATCCACATTCAAAGGGCTAAGTTTGGGGTCAAGTTCCCCAGCAATGAACCCAGAATCTTTGAGCACCACTAGCTCAGGTTCCTGTCTCTGTAGGTTTCCCCACCATGATCTTGATCCAGCTTGCTCCTATAATCCCCCTCCCTGTCTTCTACTGAACTTCAGGTGCTTGGCCCAGTGCTTACCTGTGGATCCCTGTATCTGCTTCCATCAGTTACTAGATGAAGGTTCTATGATGACAATTAGAGTAGTTACTAATCTGATTACAGGGGAAGGCCATTTGAGGTATCTTTTCCACTATTGCTGGAAGTCTTAGCTGGGGTCATCCTTGTGGATTCCTGGAAATTTCCCTAGCATCAGATTTCTCCCTAACGTCATAATGACCTTCTCTACCAAGATATATCTTTATTTACTCTCCCTCCCTGTCCCTCCCACCCTTTGACCATCCTGTTCCTTCATATTCTCATCCCCTCCCATGCTTCTGATTTATACAGGAGAACTTACTAATTTCTTCTTCCTAGGGCAATCCATGTACAATCCATTCATGTCCCTCTTATGATCCCCTCTGTTACCTAGCTTCTCTGGGGCTGTGGGTTGTAGCCTGATTATCTTTTGCATTACATTTATTAACTACTTATGAGTAAGCACATACTGTGCTTGTTTTTCTGGGTCTGGGTTACCTCATTCAGAATGATTTTTTTTCTAGTTCCATCCATTTGCCTGCAAATTTCATGATGTTATTGTTGTTTTTTTTTTTACTGCTGAGTAATACTCCATTGTGCCACATTTTACTTATCCATTCTTCAGTTGAGGAGCATCTTGGTTGTTTCCAGATTCTGTATATTATAAATGATGCTGCTATGATATAGTTGAGCAAGTGTCCTTGTAGTATGATTGTGCATTCTTTGTGTATATGCCCAAGAGTGGTATCCTTGGTCTTGAGGTAGACTGATTCCCAATTTTATGAGAAACCATCATACTGATTTCCAAAATGGCTATGCAAGTTTGTACTCCCACCAGCAGTGGAGGAGTGTTCCCATTTCTCCAATATCCTCTCCAACATAAGCTGTCATCAGTGTTTTTGATGTTAGCCAATCTGACAGGTGTAGGATGGTATCTCAGAGTCATTTTGATTTTTTAAATTCATGACTAACCTGTCTCTAAAGACAATACTAGCAGAGAAGATCAAGCACATTGAGGAAGATACAGAGAATAAAGTTAAATCAGAGGTGTACTAAAATGCCACGAAACAACAAAATAACAGGAATTAATAAGCATTGTTTAATAATAATTATTAATATTATTATCATTAATTCCTCTAATAAAAAAGTCACAGATTGTATTTAAGAACAGGATCTAGCACTAAAGTGATGGCTCAAATATTAAAAAAAGACTCAAAACCAAAGGACGAAAAAACAGAATTCATCATTTTGCTACATTCAAAGAAGCACACCTCGCCATCAACACCTTAGTGCAAAAGGGTTAAAGAAGCACACCTCGTCATCAACACCTTAGTGCAAAAGGGTTAAAGAAGCACACCTCGCCATCAACACCTTAGTGCAAAAGGGTTAAAAAGCATTCCATGCAAATGTAACTAAGAATCTGAAGGACAGAGCTATTCTAAAATCCAACAAAGTATTCTTAAAACCAAAATAATTCTAAGAGAAAAACACTTCATAGTTATTAAAGCAGTGGTTGTCAACCTTCCTAATGTTATAACCCCTTCATACAGTTCTTTATATTATATTATACTACAGTTAATTACATAACTGTAATTTTGCTACTACTATGAATCTTAATGTAAATATCTGTGTTTTCTGATGGTCTTAGGCAACCCCTGTGTAACCTGAAGTTTCTAATTTGTGATTATACTCCTGTAAAAGGGTTGTTTGACCTCCAAAGGGGTTGCAATGCACAGGTTGTAAACTGACACATTAAAGAACAACATACCAAAGGAATGTTATAATTCTAAACATATATATGTCAAACATAAGAGCATCTGATCTCATAAAAGAAATATTATTAGCTCTTAAGAGCAGTGATGGACCACAGCATGGGGACAGTGGGTGATTTCAATATCCCACTGTTATTGATAGGTCACTCAGAAATTCTGAAGATAAAGACATCAGAACATTCTACTTAAACATGAAGGAATACACATTCTTCTCAGGAGCCAATTCAATTTCTGGAAAACATACCACATATTAAAACACCAAGAAAGTTTCAACAAATACAGAAAAACTGAATCACATCCTGCATTCTATCTGACTACAATGGAATGAAGCTGGAAGTTAATAGCAATATAAAAACAGATTAAAATTAACAACAATTACACAAATTAAACAACATAATTCTGAATGATAATTGGGTCAGGAAGAAATTAAGAAGGAAACTTAAAACATTTTATAATTGAATAAAAATAAAACACAACATTTCAAAAATCTAGGAGACACAATGAAGATGGTCAAAAGGGGAAGGTTTATGGTAGTAAGTGCCAGCATCAAAACAGTTTTAGAGATGTCAAATTAATAACTTAATGTACTAGAAGGCCTTGTGAAAATAAAAACAAAAGACATCTGGAAAGATATAATAAAAAGGGGGACTGAAATCAATAAAATATAAATTAAAAAATGCACAAAGAATTAATGCAAATGAACAATACCAAAATTAATGTAATAAAGAGGTGATTCTTTGAAAAAATTATCAAATTTGACAACCCTTTAGCCAAACTGAGAGAGAGAGAGGATCCAAATAGATAAAATTTAGAGACGGAAAGGGAGACATTACAACAGACACTGAGGACATTTAAAGAATTATAGGGACATAGTTTATCAAGTTTACACATACATTGTTAAGGTTTACAATTTTACACCAAACCATGAAATTAAAAAGAAATGGGTGAGTTTCTAAACATACACAGCTCTACCAAAGCTAAAACAAGATGAAGTCAATAATTTAGATAGCCCAATAGTATCCAATGGGACATAAAAATAGAACAGGATGGATGACAGAACAAGAGAGGATACTCGTTCTCCTTAAGTGCTTCTTAGCTAGAGCAATTGGACAGCTTAAGGAGACAAAGAAGTCCCATTGGTTGTAGATGATGTGATTTTATATATGTGCTGGATAGTTTAGTTGTATTGAGTTGACATAAAAGTCATTGAGAGGAGGGAAACTAAGTTTTAAAAATTCTTCTAACAGATCAAATTGTAGGCATGAGTGTAGGGCATTTTCTTAGTTAATGATTGTGAGTGGTGCCATCCCTGGGCTGGTGGTTCTGGGTTGTATAAGAATGCAGGCTGAGCAAGCCATGAGGAGCAAGCCAGTAAGCAGCACCCCTTCATGGCCTCTATATCAGCTCCTGATTCCAGTTTCCTGCCCTCACTACTTTTAATGATGAATTGTTATTTGGATCTATGAAAGAAATAAACCCTTTCTTCTTCAAGTTGCTTTTAGCCATGCTGATTCATTACCACAATAGAAACTATAACTAAGACAATACATAAAAGACCCTAAAGAATATGCAAAAAAACTCCTATAGTGGAAAAAACATTTGAATTTGTAGGCATAGGAAAGGACTTTCTGAGAAAACCCCAGTAGGGCAGGCATTAAGATTAACAACTGATAATTGGAACATCATAGAGCTAAAAGCCTTCTGTATAGAAAAGGATATCATCATTTGGGTGAAGAGCTAGTCTAAAGAATGGAAGAAAGTCTTTACCAGCTCCATATCTGACAGTGTTAGCATCTAAAATATGTAAAGAAAGAAACACTAAGAATACAAACAACCCAGTTAAAAATTGGAGCATGGTACTAAACAAAACATTCTCAAAAGATGAAACACAAATGGCTGAGAAATATTTTTAACAACGTCATTAGACATCAACATTTTTTAATCAACATCGTTGAACCTCAGGAAAATGAAAATAAATGCTATGAGATATCTATCATCTTATTGTAGTTATAATGTTTTTTATCTTAGCCAAATGATGACAAATGCTGGTATGGATATGGACAAAGCAGGACACTTATTCACTGCTGGTGGGAGTGCAAACTGGGGCAACCACTACTGAAATCAGCTAGAAGGTTACTAACAGAGCTAAACATTGATATGCCACATGATCCAGTATACCACATTTGGTACATATCCTAAAGACTCTATATCCTGCTATAGAGATGCTTGCTCATCCATTTTCACTGCTGCTCTTTTCACTGTAGGCATACATTGGAAACAGCATAGATTTTTCATAGACTGATGAATCTATAACCAAAATGTACATTTACACAATGGAATATTAACCAGCTGTTAAGAATGATGAAATTATGAAAATCCCAATTAAATGGATATAACTGGAAACAGTCATTCTGAATGAGGCAACCCAAATCCATAAAGACATGTCCCGTGTTTTTTTCTCACTTGTGGATGTTTGCTTTGAAGATTTAGATATGTACTTTTCATTTAGAGTGCCCACAGAGGTCAGAAAATTAGCTAGGAGGCATGGGGAATGGAGATTTCAGGAGAGGGAAAATGAAGCTTTCAAGAGAAAGAAAGTAAGACACAGACATAAAGGGGGGATAGGAACGATGGAGTTGGAAGAGTTAAATGAGCTGAAGTATAGAAGGGAAGAAAACTAACACTAAAAACCCTCTGAGAAAGTCATATGAAAAACCACTAGTGGAGAAGCGTCCTAAAATATGAATGTAGACATATGTGTATATATACATATATAAAGAGTTTAAATGCAGTCACCCTAAAAATGGCACAATGGTTCTCCTATTAGACACCACAGGCTAACAAATTAAAAGCTCAATGCCAATGCTAGGAATTGGTTATCTATTCTGGAGATGTTGGCCAGTGGGGTCCCATAGACACCCCAGAAAATTCAGGCTATAGCCATTATGCTTGATTTCCCTTCAGGACTTGGTGATAATACCGTATTGCTAAACATATCAGATATTTTAGTCATGGAACATGGGAAAATCAAACTGGTATTGGCCTGGAAGATTTATTCCCACTTGCTAGCTTTGACAGTGATGAAATATGCTATGTACAGTGCTAGAGAAGAAAAACAATCACCAATCTTATCCAGCTGTGAGCCCTGCAAGCAATGACAACTAGCCTAAAAGACATGCCCACTGGTACAACAGTGGAATGAATATCACGGTGGTAACCACACACCTTATCCTATATTTAGGGCCCAGTTCATAAGAGAGAATCCATACCTAAAACCATTACTGGTGCAAAGACTTGTGGCCAGACAGTTCATACGCCCTAGGAGAGAACTTACTACCGTTACTCTGCTAAACGGACACAGCAGTAAACCAACTCTTAATGATTCATTATTAAACTCATTGTTTAGTGCATCTCTCAAGTGTCATTAGAGAACTACCCTCCCCCCAGTAGATGGTGATTAAAACAGAGACCCATAACTGGTCAGGATGCAAAGAATAAGACTTTGGAGAGCTTAGTCCTAAATGAGATATCTATATCACATTCTATCTTCCTAAGTCTCAGGGACCATTATGGAAGTGTGGACAAAAGATTCTAAGAATCAGAGGCAGTGGATAATTACAAAGAAATGGTATATTTTGGATATAACGAGGTGATTGCACAAATGAACTCATAGAGATGTGATGGTATGTATAAGACCAGAACAGGCTAAGCCAGACAAAATATCAGCATTGAGGGCAGAGTTAGTCATGAAGTTCCACGCCAGGCTGAAGAGCTATTGGTAATAGATAGCTCCCAGAAGAGTTAGAGTTTTCTTTAAAATTGTGACTCCATTAGGTGGAACATACTCCAGTGGATGGTCATATACCCAAGAATAAACAGGCAGCAATCATTGGCTTGGTGGATTTAAAGAAAAAATGAGGACACTAAGTTGGGTGGGTATGGAGAATAGATCTTGGAGGAGTTGAAGGGGTGAATATGATAAAAATACAATGCATTAAATTCTGAAAAGAATCAATTCAAGTATACATATTTAACTAAATATATAAACATATATTACACAGTTATATTATAAAATATTAATTGCCTAGTCATATAATTGTATTACGTGGCATATTTAACTTTATATGTTTGTACTGTTTCTCACTGTTCTAAAAGCTGAGAAGTCCAAGATGAAAGCACCAGCAGGCTTGGTGTCTGGTGTCTGTGGACAGTTTCTTAGTTCTTCCAATGGCTGTCAAGAATTTGCCCATTGCACTTGGTTAAAGATACTCTTTGTTTCTAAAGACAGGATTTCTAAAAGTTCCGCCTCTAGGAGGCCCATATTTGCATTTCATACAGGGAACTAATATTTTGGAAAGGTCGTATTCAAAGGCAATGCTGCTACAGCCAGGAATTCAGTTCGCTCTGCGTGGCTGAAATAGCTGAGGTCAAGGTCCTACGAGAATACCTATGAACTATATCTATGGACGAAGAAGGGAAATGGGCTTGGAGGAGGAGAGGAAACTTTACATGTATACCTTATGTCCGACAGTGCCATGACCATACATCCCCCCATGACTAATTTTCTTTTCTTTCCTGGCCCATGCTAAGGCATAGGCAGGCCTGAAGCACAGAGCTAATCTTTCTTTTCACTCTTTATGTTCAAAGGTATGATCTAATGAGACAGTGCTGGAGGGAGAAGCCTTATGAGAGACCATCATTTGCCCAGATATTGGTGTCCTTAAACAGGATGTTAGAAGAACGAAAGGTGAGCAGTGTGATTCAGGTGGCCTTGGCCCAGAATTTGTGATGTGCCCAAGGTGATCACGAAACAGTCATTGAAACAGCTCAACAAGCCATTTCTAAGAATAGCTTTAGGATTACAGCTCCCTAATTTTGAGGAGATAGACTTTAGAGAGAAATAAGCTTTCTCTGTAAGATATAGTCATTTACACAGAAACTAAAATACAACCCTCAAATAGTCTATTGGAGCTGGAAGGAATCTTATTCACATAGCCTGACCCTTTAATTTTTATTGGTGAAGAAACAAAGAAGCTAAGTGACTCGGCCGAGAATACAGAGCCAACAAAGTCTGGCCTATAGTTTACTGTTTGGAGGGTGACAAAGTTTATTGAAACATTTTAGGGGTCAACAGACAAATCTAGGTTAACAGGAGAGGTGAAGAACAAGCGTAGTGAGGAAGGAGCCTGCCCCAGCTGACCTTTTCAGGAGAAGCCCATGAGATACTAAAGATGCTCAGAAACTAAGGCTGGGGGAGCAGGACCTTATTAGAAGCTGTGGGATGCATTTCAGAAAAAAAAAATCATGAAATACACAGGGGGATTGGGAACAGAAGGTGTTTCCCCAGCTATGAAAGATAAATCAAAGCTGGGGCATTGGTCTAACTGCCCCTGGCAGAGGCAGAAGCAGTGCAGAATGGGTCTGATCCTTTCTTGTTCTTTCAGACATATGTAAATACCACACTTTATGAGAAGTTTACCTATGCGGGAATCGATTGCTCTGCTGAAGAAGCAGCCTAGAGCAGACCCTTCATCTTCAGTTGCTGTGTTCTCTTCCCCGGCATGAGAGCACCTTGAAGCCTGTGCTAAGCAAGCAACCCTCTGCTGAGAGATGTGATATAGACATGTATATATTTTGCTGAGTGTTTGGGACCTTCAACATAAAGCCTGTGTGGATCTGTAGTGTGTTCTGACTCTAACATGACTGTATATACTGCTCGGAGGAAGAATATGCTGAGATCAGAATGCCTGTTTGTGGTTTCATATAATATATTTTTCTAAAAACATTGATTTCACAGGAAGGTGTGAGTGCAAGTACTGTAATACAAAATTTGTTATTGTCCTAGATGTTTTTGATACTTACTTTTATAATTGAATGCTATAAAATGTTTTGCTATGTACACATGAAATACTGTTAATAAGCCTAACAATTCCCTTGACAGCACAGGAAGCGAAATTTGGGAAATGTATGAATTTTATTAGAATGTAGGTTACTACCTGGGAGGTTAAAAAGAGGGTCTCTCAATTTTACCCCTCACCTATAGAAGCCAGTTCATTTGGTCATGTGACAGTTTGTCCTGTGTTTTTATAGCCCACAAGTCATTCCAAAATCTTAACATGTAAAAACTTTGTTAGGCAACTAAGAACATTTAGAGAGAGATAAGTAATGTCAATAAACAAATTGGTGAGACTTACTTTTAGTCTCTTGTGTAGTGTGTTGTATATTCTTCTGGGGAGTTATAATAAAACTCATGTTTATTAGTTCCTGGGCATTATCTCTCCATCTCTGAATGTTTATTTTCATTTTATTATAGTTTAAATGCTTTCATATATAAAGGGATGATGCACATCATCTTTTATATTTAAGAAAATATCTTGTGTTAATTTTGAAAACAAAATATATTTTTGAAGAAAAAAGAGTATTTCTTTCAAAATGGCCATTCTTAAGGCTATGCAAACCTTTCAAAGGACAAAGTGATGATGTGTTCATAGCAGTAAATGCCCCACCTAATAGATTTATGGTTGCTCAAATGATAAATTCTAAAAACAGTTCCTGGATAATTATTACACACACCCAACTATTTGTAGCATAAAATTGGGCAGTTAAAGTTTGGCTTTTACATAGTATTGGGGAGTGGGGTATCTGACCTAGTTGAAGTCATTCAGATACAGGGAAGGCACAAAGTCCTAAGGTGATCAAAGTCCACCTCTGTGGCAAATGCAGTATAGCTTGGAAAAGTTGGGATGAAAAATCTAGAACCATCCAGCAACAGATAGAAGAAGTAGGCCTGCATAGTTTATTTTCCTCATCTTTAAAATTGTCCCCTAATGAGCTCAAAATGGATGAGGTTGCCTTCCTATGACCCTACACATCCTAGAAAGATAACCCTCTCTCATAGCTGACTCATGGTTTCGCATCATTATTTAATCTTCCTTTTTTGTAGAAAATATTTTTTATAAAGGAAGAAATCCTAGAGATAAAATAATAAATAAAAATAGAATCTCAATTTAGGACCCAAGTGTAATTTGTAACGTAAGACCTTTGTCTTTGTCTAGGGAATGCCAATGCACTGAGACCAGTGTCTGGGTATTTGGTTTCATTGTAAACAAAGAGTTTGACACTAATTGACTTTCAAACATAAAGCATCAGGAGAAAGAATAAATGGAAATGGTTTGGGGGCCTTGGCAAGCAATCAGGAAACTGGGCCAGAAAACAAGAAGACCGACACACTGTGTCCTTGGGGCCAATGTGCAGTTTGCTCCTTATAGTGAAACAATGAAGAAAGGAGTGTCCTCAGTCTGAGGAGACAACGGAGTTGGAATTTACAAGTAGAAGACTTAGATAAAATCATGAAGCAGAAGCAAAGACAAAACAAACAAAGACGTGAGCTGAGCTTGGTTCCCCTGTCACTGTGAAACCTGTCCTTCCGGAACTAAAAGTCAAAAGAAACCTTTTGTCCAGGAGATGCATCTTCCAATGGTATTTTATCACAATCAAGTAACTAAAATTGGGTAAAAAATCTAAGTTTTTATATTTCGCATGTACTTGGCAATCAATGTGCTTCAACCAGAGCATCAGGGTAGAGTCTGGAGTCATCTGATCAGAGGTGTTGGTTCCTCAGGCCCTGTTTGGACCTCATGTACAGAATTTAAGAGGTGGACAGAAGTGTTTTTTCCAGGAGAAGTGTCTCAGCTTCATGAACTCTACTTATGGATACAGGGTAGCAAAACCTTTGCATTATTCTTGAGATTGCAAACATGATGCTAGTGAGAGGCGGTCTGAAAAGCTAGCACTGTTTCTACAAAAGCATCAACCTTAAACAACCTTAGGACTAGACAGAGCTGAGCACAGCAACACAGCATCTAAAGTTCCTGCTTTTGAGAAGCCTCGGGAGTTTAAGGCCAGCCAGAGCCCCCAAATGAGACCCTGTCTAAAACAAAATAAAACAGAAAGGATTTAAGTCACCAATGCAAAGCACCCGATAGGCTTTTCCTACCCTTCTGTGTGATGTATGCATGATACATATTCCTTAGAGATCAGAAGTGGGGATTATCTGTTGTATATTCTAAGATGTAAAACTAGGAACTTAGGAGTGAAGTGTGACATTTGTGACATGGAGCTACTATTCCCACATGTATCACACACTGTCATTTCCCTACATGTATTGCACACTGTAAAAGTTTGTAGTTTTGATCATTTGTGAATTTGCTCTTAGGCTGCAGTAGCCATCTGCTGCATTGGTTCCTCCTGTAGGCCAATAAATGTCTCGTTTACCCATGTCCTGTCCAGGAGTATATCTTGTAGGTATTGGAAATATATTTTTAAGAAGATGTCTTAAGATGCACAGAGTTAGTGAGTATATGACCCAGGGCAGGAATGCAAAGCCCACAAGGCCAGTAAGCTCTGCAACTCTAACTCTTAATTCATTGTCTTGCTTTAGGGGAGTACACCTCCAATTGTATTTTAATGGCATTCTAATTTTTTAAATTATTTCTCTCTCTCTCTCTCTCTCTCTCTCTCTCTCTCTCTCTCTCTCTCACACACACACACACACACACACACACACACACACACACACTTCTATCTTCCTACCTTCTAAATCTTAGAAATTAACAGCCAACTCAATGTAATCCAAATATGTTGGCTTTTACAACAGCATATTCACAAGTATACAAAGCACAGGAGCAAGGCTGCCGCCAGCATATAATTACTTAACTAAATGGAAACTTGAATTAAAAAAAAATGTGAGATCTCATTTCAGAGCAGCTAGATAACAAAGAGAAACCTAAGAGGAATGCATGGATCAATCTAGGAATGGGAGACCTCAGGAATAAACTTGGGGGGTGCAGTGGAGGGGAGGGGATGGGTGATGAGAACATGAGGTAACAGAAAGGTTGAGCAGGGGAGGGATGGAGGGGGAGAACAGTGAAAGAGAGATCTTGACAGAGGGAGATATGGGGTTAGAGAGAAACATGATGCTAGGAATATCCCAGGAATCCATCTTAGACTACTGGCAATAGTGGAGAGGGTGCCTGAGCTGCTCTATTGCTGTAACCAGATTGGTGAATACCCTAATTGTCACTATAGAGCCTTCATCCAGGAACTGATGGAAGGAGATGTAGAGATCCATATCCAAGCATCAGGCTGAGCTTTTCCAGTCCAGTCAAAGATAGGGAATAGGAGTTATATGAGCTTGGTGAGGTGTCAAAATCATGATGGGAAAATCTACAGAGACAACTGATCCAAGCTATTGGGAACTCATGAACTTTAGAGCTGTGGAGCCTACATGGGACCGGACTAGACCCTCTGCATAAGGGAGCCAGTTCTGTAGATTGGACTGTTTGAGGGGTTCCAGGGCAGTTAGGACACAAGCTAGGAGAACACGTCCTCAGCATCCCATGTACATGCAGCACTAATCCAGAGCAGGTGAACCATGTAGATTTGCTAAGTCACATCTAGACTGCTCCACTGAGGGTCTGAGACCCTGGAGCAGAGCACCCAACTACACTGAAATATAACATGCCAGAGGTGTGCACTGAAGGTAAAAATCCTGCCGTCTAGCTGAGGCAGCCCATTTCGGTCATAACCAGCATATTATATATTTTTTATTAGACCATCCAAATAAAATGCTTAGATCCCATGTGGACAAAATACAAGTAGGAAGACTCTAAAATTAGAATAGAAAAGCCTCCTTAAGTACAAGAAATGTAAAGACTCTCTGAATGAGGTGTTGGTAGGCTAAACTTTTTGCCATGTAACCAGTGTGAAAAGCATAGATGCTGAATAAGATTAAGTTTAGTTTTTAATAATAAACTAGAATGCAACCTGTGTGTCCACTAGTAGATGTCTCATTAAAATGCAGACACTTTACTACTGAGCTATATACTCAGCTATTGCATTTCTTTCTTAAATGAATGAATGGATACAAATATATAAAATGGTATATCATCATGGATAAATGAACATTATAAAGCAAAAAGATGTGAGATCATCAAGTGGTGAAATGGGTTCTCAGCCTTCATGCCGCCACAGAAACACAAACACAGACAGCTGTTGGTGAACAGAAAGGAGGCCAGAGAAAATTCAAGGACACATTAAAAAATCTGCAGCAGCATAATGGAGAAAAAACCCAGAACATTCCCCAGGAAGAGCATTTCAGATGGCTGGGGTTGACAGAAGATGCTATTTGTAGCAGCCGTGTGGTGAGAACCACTTTGGACCCCAACAACCCTTGCCACCAAGAGAAAGGAAGAAAGAAGGGGATTGCAGGTGAGAGATTGAATTTTATCACCACGGAGAAAGGTAACCCTAGCTTTCTCAACCCTAGACCCACAGCTGGTCTCTGGGGCTCCACACTCCTGTCCTGAGCTCCACAACTATACAAATTTCAGTCACTACAGCGAGGAAGTTCAGACTCCAGGCCCTGAAGGTAGCTCCCAAATAAGCCTCCTCTCACTCGGTTCAGCCACCATAGAGTGTTCAGCCCATCCTGACCCCCGAACTGCTGTTAGCGCATACACCAGTGTTTCATTCCTGCTCCGTAGCCATATCTAAGGCACTCATTGCTCAAAACCATGTGATACACAGAGAGTCTATGCCTTGGGCATCAGTTCCTTTGGTTCTCCAGTACCAGAGAGATGGGACATACAAACATGCCCGAGTTTTGCCCTCAGTTATATGAATGTCTTAAAGGTACCACTTATCAGTTACCAACGTAACTGCAAGATAGCGCATAAGACAGACCTGGTGCCCAAGGGGTCCACTCAGCCCCAGCCTCCCCATACGAGAGAAAAAAGTCAAACATTAGCAGAAATTGCCACTGAAGACCCCAGTAACCTTCTTGCACATTGTAGATGTTGACATGTTAACTGCTGAGAATCTTTGTGATTTTCCTCACAGCCAACCTCAGCTGACAGACCAATGCCAACGGTACACAGTGGCGCATTTACTGGTGTTAGAAAGTCTGTGTCCCATTCACGAAGCACCCCTGAAACCTCTTGCAGGGAATGTCTTTCCACAGCAAAACAGGCAAACAACATCTGCTAAATGTGTCTTCCACTAAATGTTGGCATCAAAAGCAACTGGCACATGAAAAGCCAAGGAGACAAAGCACTAACAAAGACACCATTTCTTGCAGCTGATGCCAAACAACTGTATTCCCTAGCAGAGGATTTAAATGATATATTTTTAAAATTTTTATTTCATTTTATATTTTTAATTTAAAAAAGGTCGTCTCTGTCAATGTATCCCCATGATACCCCCTTTCCCCCTCCCAATCCCTCCCAGCCAGCCCTCGGCCTCGCTGCTTCCCATCTACCCATCCCCTCCTCCAAAAGGGCAAGAAGTCCCAAGGTGGACGAGCCCAGTGCAGCATACACTCCAGGCATATCTGATTCATTCAAACCAAAGTCAATGCTGGGCTGGGTGTTCCGGTACAGGGAATGGGCTCCAAGGTGCCAGTCTGTGAACAGGAACACAGTCTGATCCCACCCCTCATGGCTCCACACACTGCTCATGCCCTGCCATGCCCATCGAAAGCCACCCACCCCCAGAGAGAACAGCTCTCCTTCCCGATGGATCTCCAGTGGCAATTTCCGATTCAGTGAGCTCCCCAGAGCTCCAGCCAGCTATCACCTTGGGAATCTTCCTCATAAATTCCTAACCCCCTGCTCATACAAACTCTCCTCCCCTGCTCTCAGCTGGACCAGAAACTCTGCCTAGTACTCAGCCATGGATCTCTGCCCCCACCTCCATTCCCTGTTGTAGGTTCTGCGATGACCTAGGGTGTTTACTCATTTGATTATAGGAGAAGTCCCATTTAAGCACCCCCTCCACCATTGTTTCGAGACTTGGTCAGGGAGAACCTGCAAGTTCCTGAACATTTCCTTAGCACCTAGTCTCTTAACTCCTTCTTTACTCCTCTCACTCAACCATCTCCTTTAAAGATTTGTTCCCAGCTCTTCATGGTTGCAGCCCGTTATGATCCTAATTTGCTAATGTAACCTTCACTATTTTCTCTTCTTAGAGGAATCCTTGGATGTCTCTCTTAAGTTCCTTCTAATCACAAGCTGTTCAGGGGTTGTGGTTTGCAGCTTTGGTATTCTTTGTTTTTTGTCTAAAATCCATTTGTGGGTAAGTACATCCCATGTCTATCTTTCTGGGCTTGTGATATCTCACTCAGGAGGATATTCTCCAAGTCCAACCATTTGCCTGAAAATTTTAGGATGTCTTTTTTTTTTTTTTACTGCTGAGTAGTATTCCATTGTGTAGATGTACCACAGTTTGTTAATCCATTCTTCAGTTGAGGTGCATCTAGGTTGTTTCCAGGTTCTTGTTATTATGAATAATGCTGCTATGAACATAGTTGAGATAATGTTTTGGGGGTAAGATTGTGCATCCTTTGGGTATATGCCCAATAGTGATATTGCTGGATCCTTGGGGAGATTGATTCCCAGTTTTCTGAGGAAAAACCGTACTGTATTCCAGAGCGGCTGTATAAGTTTACACTCCCACAAACAATGGAGAAGTGTTCCCCTTGTTCCACATCCTCTCCAGCATAGGCTGTCATCTGTGTTTTTGAACTTAGTCTGAGTAACCACATATATTTGAATGTAACTGCAAAAAAGTGTTCAGCGTACTTGGAAGTTGAAGCCTGGGGATTGTCCCGCGCCTTCTTTGCCCGCAAACAAGACGCAGTAGAACAGGATCCTTCTGCAGCAGGTTTATTGAAGCTTCACACACTAGGGAAAAGAACGGAAGACCCCAAGCCTCCCAGGCAAGCCGCTTTTATAGGCAACATTGTTTATCTCTGACGTGGGCCTTTCCCATTGGTCAGCACACCCTCACCCGATATGATGTATCTGTCTGGGGGCCAGGCTTCTTGCTGGAAAATTACAAGGTACCATGCGCAGTGACTTGTTTACTAAGGAGCTTCCTTAAATCGCTTAGTCATGGGCGGGATACAGGCGCCGTCTTTAGGGTGCGGCTGGCTCCCTACATCTCCCCCTTTTCTTTTATTTAAAATGAGGGAGGCTATCCAGTGGATGGAAACAGAGGTTTGTCCTCCCAAAACTTTTGGGAACTATGTACAAAGGAGACATTCCTGATGCGTCCACCAGGTACACCTCCCGACCAGCCCGGCACCTTTGTGGGAGATGGGATTCATGTGCCCTGCCCATATGCAGACAAACATGTTCCATGGATCCCCTCAAACTCTAAGGTGGAACCATTGCAGTGCTTAGCCTTACAATCCACATGGAAACTATAACAGGTATGCTCTAATGAGGTGCAATGGCAATTAAGCCTCTCAGTGCAAGAGCCATACCTATATAGTATACACAATCAACTCTGCTCAATTCCAAGCAATAGGCCAAAGCCTGCCCAAACTTCCTCACCAATCAGGGAGAGGCATACCTTTCGCAAGGTTAGGTGACCACAATCAGTCAAACTTAAAATTTTTGCTCATTCAGAGCTGCCAGCCAAATCGTAGGGGATTGTCCATCTTCAATAGCCATTAAGGCTTGGGTCAAAATTGTCCTTTCTCTCTTTCTGGACGCTCGCATCTGGCAAATCAGCCAAAGACTGCCTCTGAATCCCACGACCATGAGGATCCCAAGGGTTCCCATGCCGGCCCATTTCTTCAGGTACGAAACGGCTAAGGAAATCTAGGTGGAAAGGCCCTCTGTTAAGGACAGGTCCAGACAGGTGGAATTAATCTGAACGATGGCAACTCGGAGCTCTCGTAGCGTCTGCTCAAACTCTGAAGACCAATTCTGTAAGATAAACTGAGAAAGGCTTTTCGACAAGTTAGCTGCCCTAGAAAATTTTTCATACTGAATGGAGGTAACACAAAGTCCAGGAAGCTTTTGTTCACATCCCAATTGGGCCATTTGCCATAAAATGTCTAATAGTTCTTGTACCAAATCAATACGCTGGTTAACCAGCATAAGTCCTCCTTGAATTTGGGTATTAGCGGATGCTTGCTTATCTAAGGCCATTGTTACCGAGGCTGATAAATTATTAATAGCCCGAGCAGTTTGCACGGTGTTGGAAAGGGCGAGGGCTGAAGCAGTTGCTGTGGCCCCTACAGCCGCGACCGCAACAATCCCAACAATTATAGCAGAAATGCCAAAATCTCTTTTAGGTCGAAACAAACTCATGCTGCTAGGAGCCTCAACCAGCACAGGCACAAATCGTGGCATGCGAGTTACCATCGCAAAGGAATACTTCTGAGCATCCCAACAAAGGGTATAAAAGCAGGTGCTCTGGGCACACTCTAAAACATCTTTATCTACAGAGACATTACTTACAATCCAAATAAAGGGTGGCCACACACACACGGGGGCAGCCGATATTGCTTGTTCAAAGACAAGTTGTTCTATAAAAGGAGCAACAGAGTCAGGGTCTCCAAAGATCCTTCCTGCTGCCTCCATCATACGTGCCACAAAGTCTGCAAATGGTTCATTTGGTCCCTGGATAATCTTAGTAAGCTGATTGCTACCCTCTCCTTTTTTAGAGAGTGCTTTCCAAGCACGAATGGCCGTGGCTGAAATTTGAGGGTAAATCCCCCAAGGAAGTTGCGTCTGTTGTGTAGCATACTGTCCTTGCCCAGTCAACATCTCAAAGGTCCATTCCCTCTGTTCAGAGGTTATGGCCGCAGCATTTACTCTAGCCTGTTCTTGAGCTACCTCATGCCATAGAGCCTTCCATTCTAGATACTGACCCATGCTTGACAGGGAAGCTTTAGCCACCGTCTGCCAGTCTGATGGAGTCAGGTTCCACAAGGCAAGTCGATCAAGTTGTGTAATAGTGAAGTTGGCATTTACACCAAACTTGCGGACAGATTCTGCAATCTCTTTAATCTGACTAAATTCTACTGGGGCATAAACCCGATCATTATTTTGGCCCTCATATACCGGAAATGCTAAACTAAGTTGTTGCCTCGTGGCCTCTGGCAGGAAAGAAAAGTTTGTAGCACCGCTCACACCATAAGGAGGGGGAGCTGTAAGCGGAGGTCTGTGCACTCGCTGGCTTTCTGCCTTGTGCCTGTTCTTTCTGATTTGGTTACAAGGAGGATCATCAGGGGAGTATCTCTCTGCCTCATATTTGGCTGCCTCTTCTTCCAAATCAAATTCATCTCCTGGGTCTAGTGGGTCTTCCTCATCTACATGGCTGGATTTAGAGGAAGAAATGGAGGATTCTATTTCATCCCTGATCTCTAAATTAGCCAATTCTTTCCAGGGGTAGGTAAGTTTGGTCTCTTTCCTTCTTCTAACCTCTGAATTTTTCTCTGAATTTTTCTCAGAATTTTTCTCAAAACTTTTCTCCCCCATACCAGTACCGGGGGGTCCTTTTTCCTTTTTCTCCCCCATACCAGTACCGGGGGGTCCTTTTTCCTTATGTACAGTTTCCTTGGGGCGCGCTCCCAATCTCTCATCCTGCTCGGTTTCTGATAGGCTATCCTGAACCTCTCTCAACCTTATCTGTCCCTCTGTGACTACTGGCAAGCAGGACTCATCCTTTAAACAATTCTTGATCATCTTCCATATAGCTTTGATACCCATCCTTAAATCGCCCTCATTAAATTTTCGATCGAGGTCTCTCCCCAACTTGTTCCAGGAAGAAACGGTAAAGGACCCCGAACAACCGTACCATGGGGCGACCCGATCAACCTCCTTGATAAATCCTTTAAGGGTTCTCGGAGCAATTTTGATATCATGCTGTTTTAAAATGAAATCCAGGGTTGAAATCATCGACTGTGAAGTACCCATGATACCATAAACGAAACCAAAGAGTGCTGCCACTTACCTACGTTGGTCTTAGGCACTCAGCACCGAAACCGATGAAAAAGAAAGGCAACCACAAGAAAGATGATCAGGGTGACTAGAACCAAACCTAATCCTGCCAAAACCTCCTGCCAGTAAGCACTAAAAACCAAACCTCAGTCAGGGACCATACCTCTCCAAGCGAACACTCTGCAGTTCTGAATCCTCCTCGTCACCGAGGGGTCTCCGCTGGTGCAGCTGATGTTGTCTTTCCCGGGTTTCGGCACCACTTGTCCCGCGCCTTCTTTGCCCGCAAACAAGACGCAGTAGAACAGGATCCTTCTGCAGCAGGTTTATTGAAGCTTCACACACTAGGGAAAAGAACGGAAGACCCCAAGCCTCCCAGGCAAGCCGCTTTTATAGGCAACATTGTTTATCTCTGACGTGGGCCTTTCCCATTGGTCAGCACACCCTCACCCGATATGATGTATCTGTCTGGGGGCCAGGCTTCTTGCTGGAAAATTACAAGGTACCATGCGCAGTGACTTGTTTACTAAGGAGCTTCCTTAAATCGCTTAGTCATGGGCGGGATACAGGCGCCGTCTTTAGGGTGCGGCTGGCTCCCTACAGGGGATGAAGCCCATTCTTAACAACTTGAAAATCTTAGCTTAAAGTTTAACCCCTCACTGTGTCAAACTACAGTTTCCATGATGATCTTTCCCTTTTTTCTCCTAAGCTTTATTTTAATTTTATTTTTTTGGGGGGTGGTGGTGGTGGAGGAGTGTAGTGGGATTATGGTGTTACATTGTAAATAATTGTCCCACCTCCTACTTTAATAAATGCTTATTGGTTGAAGACAGATAGGAAGTGTGGGTGGAGGTACCAGACTGGGAAAACTCTTGGAACAGGAAGAACAGGGCAGAGACACCACAGACACCACAGATACACCAGAGAAGCAGATGCAAGGACACTTATACTGCTCTGAGAAAAGGTACCGACCCTCATGGCTGAACAGGTTAAAAATCATGGATTAGTTTAAGAGCAAGAGCTAGCAAGTTATATGCCTGGGCCCCAGGTCAATCAGCGTACAATTAATATAAGCGTCTGTGTGTTTCAGTGGAACTATGGGACTGTGGGTCTGAAAGTCTGGGCCACTAGGCTAGGCCAGAAAGCCTGGGCCAGAAGCATAATACAACAGAGGAGGTTGCAAGGGCAGAGGCAGATACAAAAGGAAAGGTAAATGAATAGGATCGAGATGCATGTGAAAGACACAATAAAAAGAAAGTCTTTGAAAATCAGTGCAATATGGATCCACCAGAAGCCAGCAACCATACTACAGTAGACCCTGAGAACTACAACACAGCTGAAGCACAGACAAAGACTTCAAAATGCCCATTAGGAATATGGTCAAGGATCTTAAAGAGAATATGAACAAATCCCTTAATGAAGCCTGTGATAACCCTAACAGTGGGATGAATGATAAAAAACAGTTCAAGACATGAAAGCAGAAACAAAATCACTAAAGAAAACCCAACATTGAGGTAAAAACTGAAAATAAAAAAAAAATAGGGGTTCAACAAAAACTTCACCAACAGAGTACAAGAGATGGAAGAGAGAATGTCAAACCTTATAGACAACATAGAAGAAACGTTTGACTTAGTTAAAGAAAATGTTAAATCTAAAATCCCAATCCCAAAATATTCAGGAACTCTGAGACATTAGGAACAGACCAAATATATGAATAGTGGGAATATAGAAAAAAGAATAAGCCCATGTCAAAGGAACAAAAGATATTTTCTACAAAATCATAGAAAAAATTTCTAGCCTAAAGAGTGGCTTATCATGCTACAAAAAACGTACAGGACACCAAATACACTGGATCAGAAAAGAAATCCCCTGTGACACATTATAATCAAAACACTAAACATACAGATTAAAGAAAGAATGTTAAAAGTTGCAAGGGGAAAAAAGAACAAGTACAAAATAAAGGCAGACTTGACTTCTCAGTGGAGACTCTAAAAACCAGAAGGGCCTGGGTATATGTTCTAGAAACTCAAAGATAGCACAGATGTCAGCCAAGACTACTATAAGCAATAATATTTCTAATCACAATAGATGGAGAAAGAAAAAATTTTACAATAATGCCAAATTTAAGCAGCATCTATCTATCAGTCAAGCTCTAAAGAAGACAGTAAAAGGAAAACTTAAGTCTTAAGAGGTTAAGCACACTCAAGAAAAATCAAGGAATGAATAATCCCAGACCAGTACATCAAAGTTCTAGAGAATGGCAAGACCCACATTATAGCAAAATAACAGGAATCAACAGACGTTGCTCATTGATAATTCTCAACAACAATGGTTTCAATTTCCAAGTAAAAAAAGACTAAGAAAATGAATTTTTAAAAAGGATCCATCTTCTTGCTACGGCCAAGAAATAGACCTTAAAATCAAGGACAGGCACGATCTCAGGGTTATGAGATGGAAAAGGATATTATAAGCAAATGGACCAAGGACACATACTAATGTAGCTACTTTAATATCTGAAAAAAAAAACTTCAAACCAAGACTAATCAAAAGGGACAGGGAAGGACACTATATACTCAAAGGGGGAAAATCCACAAAAAGATATTGAAATCTAAACACTTTATGCACCAAACACAAACACCCAAATTCAGGAAAAAACACTACCACAGTTGAAATAACATATTTACCCTCATACAATGATAGTGGTAATTTCAATTCCCCACTCTTGTCAATAAATAGGTAATCTTGACAGAAACGCAACAGAGAAATGACGGGGATAAATGACATAAGAAACCAAATGGACCTAGCAAATAATTACAGAACATAATTGCAGCTCATAGAACTTTCTCCACAATTTATCACATACTCAGACACAAAGCAAGTTTAAACAGATATAATTAAGTTAAAATAATACTGCATTCTATTTGACCCCCATGGATTAAGGTTCAATATCAATAACAGAAAGTTTACAAATTCATGGTAACTGAACAACTCACTGCTGAATGAAAAGTGCATCAAAACAGAAATTAAGAAATGATTCTTTAGAATTGAAAGTACAATATACTCAAACTGTGAGACACAGGAAGGCAGTTTTCAGAGGCAATTTTATAATACGAAGTGCCTATATAAAATTCAAGAGATCTCATATTAGTAACAGCACACCTGAAAAGTATAGAAGAAGAAGGAGGAGGAGGAGGAGGAGGAGGAGAAGGAGGAGGAGAAGGAGGAGGAGGAGAAGGAGGAGGAGAAGGAGGAGGAGGAGGAGAAGGAGAAGGAGGAGGAGGAGGAGGAGGAGGAGAAGGAGGAGGAGAAGAAGAAACAACACTCCAAGTGAGGAGTAGACAGTGAGGTGCAGTCAAACTTGGGGCTTAAATAAACAAAATAGAATTCACAGCAGTCACCAGACCATCAATTAAGCCAAGAGTTGTCTCTTTGACAAAATAAGATTGTCAAGGCCTTAGTCTGGTAAACTAAATGGTAGAGAGAGAAGATCAAAGTTAGGGAAAGGGGGACAGAGTAGCTGAGGAAACCTAGAGAATCATAAGGGCATATTTAAAAATTTGTGCTTCCCTAAACTGTAATACCTAATATAAATGAATAAATTTCTTGATGTACACCACCTACAAAAGTCAAATTAAGACCAGATAAGTAATTTAAACAGAACTATCTTAGATGTTTGCTATAATATCCAGAGAAAATGACGTCAGCATAATGAAAAGGTAACTGCAATCCCATGCCCGTTGCAGCATTATTCAGTGTCCATGATATAGGATCAATGTGAGTGTCAACCAATGGATAAGTGATTAAAGAATATGAGATTTATCTGCATCTTGAGTTACTATCAGCTTTTTATTATTTTATTATCAGCTTTTTTATTATTCATTTTTGTGACAAAATGAATAATCTAGAAAACAAAGATAATGATAAATTAAATACAATAAATACACACAATCACATGATCTAATTTATATGTAGAACACTTAAAAAGTCAAACTCAAAAGCATAGAAAGTTTTGAAGGGTAGAGGAGATTAGGGAAATTTTACTGAAAACAAAAATTACAAAATTTCAGGTAGATGGGAGAAACTCCTTCAGGGAATCTTTTTGACAGCATTATGATTACAGAGGAAAATATACAGCACATTAAATAAGGTGTAGTGGGATTGTGTTCTGTTACATTGTAAATAATTGTCCTGCCTACTGGTTTAATAAAAACACTGATTGGCCAAAGGCAGACAGGAAGTGTGGGTTTGGGAAGGCTACAAGACTAAGAAAAACTCTGGACAGGAAGAGCAGGCCAGAGACATCAAGAAGACCCCAGGAGAGATGGCAGCAGATGCAGAGGAAAGAAGTTGAAATGCTGCTCTGAGAAAAGGTACCAAGTCACATGGATGAACAAGATAAGAATACATGGGTTAGTTTAGGAGCAAGAGCTAGGAAGTTATATGCCTGGGCCCAGGTCAATCAGCATAAAATTAGTGTAAGCTTCTGTGTGTTTCTTTGAAGCTTTGGGACTAATGGTCCAGATCTTGGGGCTAGTCTGGGTCAGAAACATTATTACACCGAGGCATTATATTTTAAGTGTTATTACAATAAAAATGATAGATATGAAGAATAACAAATATTTAAACAAGCTTTACCTGGCATCCCACAATGTACATATGTAATAAAACATCATAGTATATACTTAAATTATATAGAAGCTATACTTCTTGGTACATTTTTAAATGGATCTAAATCTATGTGATTCCTTTTGCTTTTGACCGAACTCCTAGAGCAAAAGACTCTTAATCTCAGGGTCATGGGTTCTGGCCCCACATTGGGCACCAGAAATTGTAGAATTATTTAGGATTAATATTTATTAATGGGCTATATAAACACTCACTGATATAAACTGAACCTTAAGTCAATTTTTGGAGACTGGAACTGTCTCACGCAGGATGGTCCAATTCACTCTCTGAGAACGCAGGAAAAAAACAGGAAGGAAGACAAGTGTACCTGAGGTCCTCAGTGGGTTCTTTCAGAATCTTAAATGGTTGAGAAGCAAAGAAATGACATAGCCACCAGGGAAATGCAAATCAAAAGTACTTTGAGATTCCATCTTACACCTGTCAGGATGGCTAAGATCAAAAACACAGATGACAGCTCATGCTCGTGAGAAACCCACACCCAGAAAGATAGACATCGTATGTATTCCCTTATAAGTGGATATTAGCCATTAAGTAAATGATAACCAAGCTACAGTCCATAGACTCAGAGAGGTTAGGTAAAGATGAAGCATCTGGGGAAGAGGATATACAATAAATTTTACTGGTAGACTGTGGGTGGGGTGGGGATAGAATCAGGAAGGATCGGGTGGGTGAAAGATATGATAGAGGCAGAGAGTGTACGGGGAGACAGTTGGAATTGGGGGGCATTTAGTGGAAAGTGTGGAAACCTAGTGCAGTGGAAATTTCTTTGAATCTATGAGTGGTCCTAGTGAGGACTCCTAGTAATGGGGAATACAAAGCCTGTTCTAGACATCTTGTTGCCAGGCGTGACTCCCAGTGGTAGAACTGAGCTGTATTTGATTGAGTTGTTGGCAGAGGGAGGGGGCTTGGAGATCCCCAAACAACTCAGGCTCATGCTAGGATAGAAGCTCACTCTCCACAGACTGACAGCCAGGCCCCATTGCCGAACCACACAGCTCATTGAATGTGGAAAGATCGAACTGGCATCTGTTGGCACCCCTACGTTCCAGTCTCTTTAATGTGGAAAAGCATTCTGCTGGCTACAGAAGGGAAAACCTGGACACCAACATAGCCACAAAACCTTAAACCTAAATCTGTCCTGCCTACCAGGTGCTAGGGCAATGGTGACACAGAGCATATGGGAGTAGCTAACCAATGTCTGATTTGACTTGAGGAAAGTCCATGAGAAGGAGTCCATGCTCAACACTGCTTGGGTGAACAGAATAAGAGAATGGATAGGTCAAAGACCTAGGGTATAACAAAATACATCATCTTGGAAAAAAATCAATGGGATCATTCCTAATGATATTCTGCTATCTGTTCAGTCGTCATCAGAGATGCTTCCTTCAGCACCAGATGGTTATGGATGCAGAACTAAATAGCCAGACATTATTCAGAAAGAAGGTTCCTCCCAGCTCTTTCCCCTCAGAGCCTGAGGGATCCCACAGAAGAGAGGGTGGAGAGAATGTAGGAGGTGGTGAGGAAAACCAGAGAACATGGCCTACTGAATCTACTGAATCAACCAAGTAGGAAGCATATGGGCTCAGTGGGACTGAAGTGGCAAATATGGGGTCTGCAGCTCCTTTATGTACATGTTATGGCTGTTAGCTTGGTGGTTTTGTGGGACTCCTGACATGGGAGCAGGCGGCTCATTTGCTGCTCTTGGGACTCCTTTCCTCCTGTTGGGTGGCTTTGTCAAGCCTCTTTATAAAGGCTTTTGCCTTGTCTTATTCCATTTTGTTTTGTCATGTTTGGTTGTTCCCTCTTGGAGGCCTGCTCTTTTTCTGAAGTGAGACAGAGGGGAAGTGGACTGGGGGAGATGGAAGGTACGGAGGAGCTGCGGGGAGGAGAGGGAGGGGAAAATGTGGTCAGGATGTATTGTGTGAGAGAAGAATCTATTCTCAATTTTAGAAGGTTTTATCACTGGATCTTGAGGTAGATCTATTCTCAGCTTAGGAACCACCACACCAATTTTGATGGTGGCTATACAAGTCAGCACTCCTACGAGCAATGGATGTGTTTACCTTATTCCACATCCTCAGCAGCGGGAGCGGTCACTGGCCATTCTGACTGATAGGAAATGAAATTACAAAGTGGGTTTTATCTTCATTTCCTTGATGGCTGAAGATGTTAAAAATTTCTCTAAGTGCTCCTCAGCCATTTGAGTTTCCTTTTTTGAGAACGCTATTTAGATCTATAACTCACTTTTTAATTGGGTTATTTGTTTTATTGATGTTAAAGTTTTAAAAATATTTTTTGATATTAGATGTCTATTGGATGAGTAATTAGTAAAAGTGTTTTCCCATTCTCTAGCCTGCCACTTGTCTGAATGACAGTGTCCTTTGCCACACAGAAACTTTTCAGTTTCCTGAGGTCCCATTTATTGTTGATCTGAGTGCCTGTACTAATGGTGTTCCGTTCAGAAAGTCTTTACCTGTGCCAATGAGGTCAAGGCTATTCTCCACTTTTATCCTCTATCAACTAACAATTCTTACCTAGCCAGTATTTTCTCTGAATGGAATTTGACAGCATTTTTGAGGGTCATAAAAAGCAAAATCCATGGCACAGACATAGCACTCACAGGATGACCACTGAAAGGTGACTGTGTGTAACCTTAACTGGAAATATTCACGCTAGAAATTTCAAAAACTGCCACTCTGAAGATCTGTGAATTATCACAAAAAGGCAGTAGCTCTTGATTTGCGGGTAATAAATGACTTTGACTGGGTAGATGAATTTCACAATTTTGAAGACAGACAATATCAATTCATGATGAAAAGTTTCAGCAATGTCGACTTAAAAAACATATTAATGACAATGGCAGATGAGTGAAAATGAACACATAATGCTTGCAAATAGGTATCGATTTATTTACTTACTGCTTATGCCCCCTGGTGGATGATAAGGTCCTAAGCGCTGGGGAAAGCTGGAAATGTATTCATACACTTTATATATAATAAATTATTGGGTCAGACGGAGATAAACTAAATGATATGCATCAGTTTGGGAAGCCTGTGAAATTTTTTTAGTTTTGTTTTTGGTCAAAAAGAGCTTTTTAATACGACAAATCTTGTAAACCTAAAGCTAAGTGGACAAAAACCAAATTGTGCCATTTTTGCACCCATGGCTTAATACTACATGAGTGTGTATTAGAATATCAGCCTCATTTGCAAAGAACTAAATTGTGTTGAACACAACATGATAAGCTATCTACTTTATTACAAGTCAGTGGCAACTGGGACACTTCAAATAGACAGTCAGCTCACAGAACTGCACACAGCCTTACACAGCAAGACAATTCCTGCATCTCCAACAAAACATGGTGTAAAACATTAGGCTCACCTTTATTTGGCACATCTCTGTTGACATTCTGACCGAGGCCCTTGATGTTTACATAATACTCCAAACATAAAATGACTGCTACTTGCATCCATCACAAAAATCTCAGCGTCTGCAAACAAAATTCCAAAGCACTTGGAATCATAGTTCTGAGAAAAACTGGATGGTGACACAGCCCAAGGGCTGATGTAACAGTGGAGCACATCCCCTGTCAGCACTCTTCTTTTTCACTAAAATCATCACGTCCTCACCCCTCTTCCAAAGATCCATTTTACTTTCTTATTTATGTGTTAACAAACCCTTCTCCCAAACATATTTCAGATCTGAGATACGGTCCAATTATGCTCTTAAAACTTTGAATTTGTTTTAGATAATCTGAAGATTTGGGTAACATGTGTTGTAGAATATTATTTTAAAATGTGTTCCATTTGTTTATGCTGAGGAACATTTATTTAACGACGCAAAGATGTGTCATATTCTTTTATGTTGCATTTTTTTTTAACTGTGCGAAGCTGTGTTATTTTGTCTATCTAAAACACCTGATTGGTCTAATAAAGAGTTCAATGACCAATAGCAAGGTAAGAGAAATGTGTGATATTCTGTTTGTGTTCTGACACATAAAGCTTGCCTAGAAATCAGAGGGTAGAGCTAGCCACTAGTTAACCATAGAAGCTGGGTAGTAGTGGCTCATGCTTTTAATCCTGGAACTCAGGAGATGGAGACAGAGAAATGATAAGGCAGGGTGGAGACAGGAGATCTGGAGAGGTAGAAATTCACTGGTGGCTGATCCTGTTTCTCTGATCTTTCAGGTTAATATTCCAATATTTGACTCCTAGATTTTATTGATAAGATTAATTAGACACATGCCATCATCTGGCATCCAGCTTTTAGGGTATGAATTCTTGAGAAAGCTGCTTGCTTGTTGCTTTGCAATCACAGGCACATGCTAGAGCTTCATTCACTTGGGCTCTCTGGCTGGAGTCACTGCCCTGTTGGCTAGGTTTTCTTTTTTTCCACTCACAGCCCCCAGGTGAGTCTGGGAGTTTTCTGTTGCAGCCTCTTTACTTCAAATGCCGCAGGCACTTGGGTCCAAACACAGCAGGAGTTAGGCACTTTTGCACACTCCTTCATGCCAAAAGGCTGATTCTTTGACTTCTTTTCACCGGTGGACTGTAGACTTTCCCTGAAACCCCTCCTCAGGCTGCTGAAAGCTATGTACTGCCTGGGTTCTCTACTCAGACATGCTATGCCTTACATTTCACCATCAGCAGCAGCAGATTTGGTGAGACAACAGGAAATTCTTTCTCTTTTGTAAAGTGGGTTTTTGTTTGTTTGTTTGTTTTTGTTTGTGTTTTTTTTTTTTTTTTGGTCTCTCTCTATGCTACCTAGTAAGGGTTAGAAGCACAGAGGATAGCTTTTTCCTATTTAAGTCTTACACTTTGCTAGACATTTTTGTTCATGTCTGAAACTCTGGCAATTTGGAGGCTGAGGCAAGAAAGTGCTGTGTTTTATAGTCCACTCTTAACTGTAGTATGAGGTTTCTGGCCCAGACCTTTGGGCCTAGCCTCAGGTTTAGACCCGCAGACCCACAGACCTGTGGAGACACACAGATGCTTACATTAATTTTAGGCTGATGGGCCTAAGACCCAAGCATATAATTTGCTGACTCTTTACCCTTAAACTAACCCATGATTCTTATTCAGTTCAGCCATGCAGCTCAGTACCTTTTCTCAGAGCAGCATAATTGTCCTCTGGCTTCTGTTCTTCTGGCTTCTCCCTGGCATTCCTTCTGCTCTCTTCCACCTGTTCCTAGAGTCTTCTTAGTTTGGTAGCCCCCACACTTCCTGTCTGCCTTAGGCCAATTAGCATTTTTTATTAAACCAGTGGGTATGACAATTATTTACAATGAAACAACATAATCCCTCTACATATCCCCTTTTCTCCTTTTAAAACAAAAAGAACTCCAAATCCAATATCCTTTCCCCCCTTTATCTATAACAACTTATAAACAACACAGTAAATAAACACAAACATCCATAATTCATGTTTTGGGAATGTGGGCATCGTCTCTAGGCTACTTCCTGCTGAATGGGCACACTAGCAATCTCATGGGAATCCAAAGAAAAATGTAGGATTATGGACAAGTCTTTAGTGGAGTAGTCTGAAAGGCTGGGTCATCTTGGCCAGTCTCCTTGAAACTGTTCTGGATACAGAGCTCAGGAAACTTCAACTGAGGTGCTCTGAAATGCTGAATCATCTGGGCCATCCATTTCCATTGGAGATTTTTCAGGGGGTCTTCCTCTATTAAACTTTATGTTTTTTATCCAGGAATAAATCCACAGCCTCTCATTTTCATGAAAATAAAAAGAAAACCTCTTTTCCAAAGTAGCATATCTTTTGATTTCAATTTTAAAGTCAACTCATTTACAAAATATATAGGTTGAATTAATCCAACAGCATTTATAATCAACTGTCTTTTAGCAGCTTTTACTACTTCATTTTTAGTCAAGAAGCTTAAAGATAAGACAATAGCATACAGTATCCAGACACTCTTTGTATTTTCCATCTTTACGTGGCATATTTTTTTTATTTATCTATTTTACTCTATTTTTAAAGGGCTTTCTCTACCTTTTTTTTCTTTCTCTAAGCCTATGTATATATATTTTCAACATACTCTAAACCACTTAGACTTTTTTTAAAAAAAAAAAACTGTCTTTACTGTATATTTATTTCTTAACTTTTTCTGTCTCTGACCACACCTTTGCTTGGCTAGGGTGATTGACTCCCCACCCAGATTCTTCTATTTCCTTTCTATTTCTGAACACACCTTTAATCTGCCAAGGTCCTTGGCTAAAGATTAAAGGTTGGTAGGATGGATGGATGGCTCCACCCAGCTCCTAGTCTAATTTCATAGAATTTATCTTTTTAGCCTAGCTACTCTGGGAATTTTAGGGTCCATATAATTACCAAGTAAAGCTTTGCCATCTGCTGCTCATTAACTCCATTTAAGTATTAGGCAGCAGGGCCTCTTAAAACACTCACAAGTGTTTTGCCTCTAAGGCTGAATCAGAAAGCTTCTCTTTAAAAAGTCAAGCCTCAGTTTGCCTCTGGCAAACAGAGCTGATCCAAGAAAACACCACCACTAGAAAGCCATCTTTGATTCTGTTCCCTTTTTGTCCTTATGAACATAAACCTTAAATACATCATTTACAACTTTTTGCTTATATTGAGGGTCCTCTGAGACTTCAGGAACAAGCCATTTTACACCTTAAGCTGCACTCCAAAAGCCTGCCATTTTGTAGCTCAAGCCCACACACTGCACCAGGGCGTCTCTGTACCACAGCTCATGTGAGAGACACAACTCAGAAGCTGCTTTGGGCTCTAGACCATTTTTCTATGGCTTTATGTGGGTGTATTTTATTCATGTCGGGCTGCCATTTGTTGTATGAGGTTTCTGGCCCGGACATTCGGGCCTAACTTCAAGGTTTATGCCCACAGACCCACAGACCTGCAGAGACACACAGATGCTTATAATAGTTTTAGGCTGATTGGCCTAAGGCCCAGGCATACAACTTGCTCTTTACCCTTGAACTAACCCATGATTCTTATCCTGTTCAGCCATGTGGCTTCGTACCCTGTCTCAGAGCAGTACAGTTGTCCTCTGCATCTTCTGGCTTGTCTGGCAACTCTGGAGTCTCTGTGGCATTTCTGCTCTGTTCTCTTGTTCCCAGAGTTTTCTTAGTCTGGTAGCCCCACACACACTTCCTGACTGCCTTTGGCCAATCAGTACTTTTTATTAAACTCATAGGTGGGGACAATTATATACAATGGAACAATATAATCTCCCTACAAGGTCCAACTGTCAACAAGGTTCTCCACCACACCTTGCCCCAGAGCACAACAAACCCCTTATGATGATTTCCCATTCAGGATGATGGAGGATGTCATCTCACACCTTTTCCATGCTGCTCCAAGCCTTCAGGACACCTTTCTTCAACCTCACCAAGTCACAACGTGTCCATTCCCCACAGCCCATGTGCTCCACCTTGATAGAACTATAGTGTTCACAAGGCAGAAGCCAGGGTTTTCCTTGCCCACCAATGGTAGCATCGCACACACGAGCCAGCATCCTAAACATCACTGGATGTAAAGCTCTGCCATACCAGGACTTTTACATCGCAACACAAGCCTAAAGTCACATCACAACTCCCCATTCCTGAAATTTGCTACAGGAGGAACCAAGAATAAGGCTGGCTCTTAGGGTAATGCTGGGAAAACTCTGGGGAACTTGTACAGTTTGGCTCCAAGGGCTCAGGCAAGTTCTCTTGCCTACTCCAGACAGTTTGTAAGAACTGGCCCAACATACAAGTACATTGATCCAGAGCTATGCCAAGGTATTACAAGACAGAACTTAGAGGAGGTCTTGAAGGCTGGGGAGTGGCAGACTAGGAAGCACTGAGGAGACCTGGGTGCTTCAGAATAGGAAGATATCCATTGGCTGCTGGAGAAAAGTGAGGCAGGGGTCCACGAAACTGGCTCAGGAAATGCAGGTTAAGTGACGGTGTCCATCAGTGGACAAGTGTGCATGGTCTGTGTGCTGTCTCCTCACTTCTAGAGCAGGAGAAATTGCCAAATATCCTTGCATCTCAGTTAAAATGTCCTTCCCAAATATCTACAAGCTGTGTCAGGAGTATAGGAAGCATCATGGCCTTTTTTTTTCTGTTGCTTTTATTATTGTGATGCTGGGGATTTTAGCTTTGTGCATGTCAGGCCAGTGTATACCTGAGTTACATACCCAGATTACTCAGATTACTCTTGAAACATGATTAACATGTTGTTTTTCTCATTGTAGTAAGAGTAATACTATACAGATTAGATTTTCCTGTAATGCATTTCAACTAAAAACGTTTTGATTTGAAAGTGGCCTTTGCATCTGTTTCCAATCAAGAAAATTCTCCACACCTTTAAGGGCTAGGTGGAGGGCCAGAGGAAAAATGAAGGACTATTAGCATCCTAGCATCACCTTCTGACATTCTTCCACACCTTTATTATTACCATCATATTTGGGCATGCGCATGCACCCGTACCTCAGTATGCCTTCGCTGGTCAGAGAACAAGCAGGAGGTGAGTTCACTCCTTTCACTGTGAGCTCCAGGGATCCAACTCAGGTTGTCAGGCTTGTGTTTGCCAAGCACTTTTCAGCTGAGCTATCTTGCTGGCAATGGTTTTCTTACTGATTGGTGAGGGCAGCTGCATAATTTCAAAACAGCTCATGGATGCTAGCTTAGCTTTGTCTACCACTAATTTAGTTTTCTCTCTTGTTGGGACCATTGTTTGGCTAATGAAACATAAGCAGATGTCATTGGCCTTGATGTAGATAGAAGTATTCAGGCACAGGCAATGGTAAAGATGTAAATGTCCTTATTTAAAGATGAAGCACCTTAGTATGGATTTTTATTGTTCAATGGATGGGTGGATTAATGACTTCAAGAAGGTCTTGGGTATGTTAATCAAGTCATCACTGCGCTACCTATGATCATGAAAACCTTGCATAATCTAGTCTCCTGCATCATTTTATTTGATGAGTTTTCCTTAAATTATTTCCTTGTACATTTTCTTTTCAATAATTCTTAATACAATGACTGTGATAGTTTTGTTTTTATTGAATATGCCCTTAGGACATCAGAAAACTTAGCACTTTCTGAAATTTGCAATTTCAAAATTAGAATGTTTATGTGAGACAGAGACACAAAAGATTTTTTTATAACCAAATAAAGTTATTTACTAATCATCTTCTTCCTCAACAATCGATATCTCACTGAGTGCCTCATCAATCATTGCCTCAATAGGGACATTTGCAGCGATGACAGGCTCATGCGGCTCCTCAGGAGGAAGGTAGGTTGACTCCCCTGAAGGCAGGAAGGTTGCTCTTGGATCATCATTTAAAACTGTTTGATTGGAGTCTGCAGAATAATCTATAGTTTTAGATTTTGGCTTCTTTGTGCTGGATCGTCTCAGATCTGAAGAAGTGTTTCCCCAGTACGAGCTGCTCTCTCCACTTTTTGAAAAGGATGTATCAGATACACCTTCGGTTGGGTGGAAGTAAGACAGGGTGGCCAGTTCGGGGTTGACAGAGTACTGACTCTCATAACCCTTGTCACTAGAAAGAATAGAACACACATCAGGAGTTATCTTTAGTCACATATGTGTCTAACTCAGAACAGTTAACATAGGAATGGATTCTGTTCGATGCCTCAGTTAATTAACTCAAAAAATAGTTTTCATTGTAGTTGTATCCTTGTGTAAGGGAACCATGAATGCCTGGTGTATGCAGCCTGTCTCAAAATTCAATATTAGAATGTAGAAGCCAACAATAAAAGTTGTCTTAAATAATAAAGGCTTATTAAGAAACATAAAGTGAAGCTGAATTAGGTAAAATAAACACTTAACATGACAGTTTGAATGAGTCAGAGAAGTACCTCATCAAAGCACCTCACTAAAAGAATAAAATTAATGGTAATGGTAAAGATTAAAAAGTAATTTTTAAAGTTTTAAAGTAATTTATGATACTGTACCAAAAAAGTTATAAAGAAACCATGCTCTCTGGTTCAAATAGAATTACACACACACATACATACATTTGATTTTTTAATGTATTCTTCTCTCATACAATACATCTCAAGTGCAGCCTTCCCTCCCCCCTCCTTCCAGTTCTCCCCTTCCCTCAGATCCCCACTGCATTTCCATTTCCCTTCAGAAAAGGGCAGGTCTCCCAGGGATAGCAACTGAACATGGCATGACAAGTTACAATAAATCTAAGCATAGACCCTCATATCAAGACTGGATGAGGCAAAAGCACCAGAGACATCCAATTCACATTGTTAGGAGTCATACTTTTATAAGGAAGAAAAATGATTAGAACAAATGTCTTTGCCTTGAGGCATAAAAGTCGCAGATTTTATGTTTGCTTCAAGGTCTTAAGCAAAGCTACTAAAAATTTAAAACGTAAACTCCCAAGCAGATGGGCTAATTAAAAGAGAATAAATGGCCTTTTTTACTCCAGGGCTATTTTGTAGGGATGCAGGAAAGGGAAGAATTGTCTAAAGTCTATACATTTCATAATCAACTGTGATTTTATGACTATTTAAAATACTGGGGGCAAATACAGTAAGACATCCCCTCAAACAGGGCCATAGTTCTTATGCATAGAGGAAGAGCATTTGAGCTGAATATCTTATGCATTACTGAGGAGGGCACATATTCCTAACAACCCACTGGAGATAGGGGGGAGAGAGTATGACATCATGGACTAGAGATGCAAAGGTCAAGTGGCTTACCGTAGGTGTTTTAGTTTGTGCATTGTGAGAAAACAAAATATCAGGAGGGGAAATAAGAGGATAAGGGTCATCAGAGAGATTCCCAGCATTAATTTATACTTGATTTTCTCTAGCTCTAACAGTTTGTCTTCACTGGTAGTGTTCAAATCAGAGCCTGGGATGAAATAAAGAAAATACAATGAGAAATTGAGTGTTGGGCATGTTTTCTTAATAACAGATATATCTGCAGTGGCCACAGCTCACTCTCCCTTCCTTAGACGGTGGCAAAGACAGGCCACTTTTTTCATCCACATGCACAGCTTTTCTCTCTAGTCTTCATGACAGACTTGGAGTAGCTGTATGTCACTCCATTTTAAACACTCACAGAAGATACCAACTAATTGCTTCTACTAATCGAAATACGTTTTTAAGACAAGGTACCCAGGACAAAATTTTATGTAGCAGCCTTTCTTCTTGCTTTACTAAAAACCATGTTACATAACTTATCTTCTTTGAAAAGGTTACTGGAACAATTTACAAGATGCTGGTTCTTCAGAAAGAAATGGTGTTATTATATCCTGCCACTGGGCACATGCTGATTATTCTTTTGAATTCAAAGTGTGTGGTATTGGTGGCTTCCTCTATAAGGCTTAAGAAATATGTTTGTCATTTTGTTACCAAGAAGATTAAATTTAGTGTTGAAGTCGGAAGTCTCTCTTAAAATATACCAATCTAAGATTAATATTTATTGAAATATAAGCCAACACTCACGATATAGGTAACAGCTTATATTGGCACATACATGATAGAATGGGTTATCTACGCGATGGACAATGGATGTCGAACTGGTCTCTCCAGCAGTCAGGAAGCAAAAGAACAGGCTCTCAAGGTCTTAGCAGCACCTTAGGAATGGAGTTGGCCACTCCCCCTTCAGGAGCCTGGTACCCTAGATAAGCATCTTTGGGCCTTATCAGATGACATCTAAATCCTACCACATAGTGTGCTTGATATTAAAGAGAAATATAAATGACATTTCAGATTCCTGAAATGAGTTATACCAGAAAATCATTTCTGGTTCAAGAGACCTTAAGAATCTGATATAAAACCTGATGATAATGATTCTTTGCTGTCAGATTTTGGATGTTCACGGGAACACATCTGACAAAATATATCTAATGTTGAAACTTCTCACAGTTCTCCCTGTCCACTCACAGCATTCCAAAGGCCTATTTACTTTCTAGGTAATATTCAGGTAATAATCAATGGCAGATAGAGAATACCATGTCAATGTTTTATGGCTTTTAAACATTTTAATTATTTTGTCTGGGATATAGCCTAGTAGAGCTCCCGCTAGCAAGTTGAAAGGTCTAGGTTCAGTTCCTAATACCAATAAAGAGACACATATTATCCCACTGTGATATTAAACCAAGTGGAATGAAATGTGCACAGTTGTCAATGACTACTACCTGACTTTCAGATCCATTTGGAAATAATAAAGTACACTGTATTAAAATGAACCTTCCTTTACCTTTTTATATTTAGTTTTTATTTATTTATTTATATTTTTGAGGCAGGATCTCATTGTATAGCTTTGCTCATTCTAAAACTCAGGTCTCAAATATTTTATAAAGAAATGGGTATGATCTTGCAGTTATCTCGTAGACCTTCCTGCTGCTGCAGTCTCTCAGAAATCAAGACACGTTCCATGTCAGAGAGAGAGAGAGAGAGAGAGAGAGAGAGAGAGAGAGAGAGAGAGAGAGAGGGAGAGGGAGAGGGGGAGGGGGAGGGAGGGAGAGAAAGGAGAGAGGGAGGCAGGGAGGGAGGGAGGGAAGGAGGGAGGGAGGGAGGGAGAGATGGAGGGGGGGGAGGAAGAGAGAACTGCTGTGACCTTGTAGCTCTCATTGACTTCTCCCAGGCCCCATTCTCTCTCTTGCCTGTAAACAAACCTGTCTTCTGACAGTTAGGCCCCAGACATCGTTGAACTGTAACTTTCCTCTCTTGTTTAGAGCCTTTCTCTGTGCCACGGGCCACACAGGCAAAGTCATACTAAGTTGACAGTATGGGAATTGATTGTGTACCCAGCTTTAACCCTGTAAGAGTCAGACACTCGGGACAATGATGCTATGGCCCTAGCATCATTGCTTTACACCCAGGGCGACTCCATTGCTGCCCAGGGCTCTCCTAACAAAGGACATCTGATGAAAAGCGTACCTCAGTCTCCTTTTGCTATATATCCCTTACTGTTCCTAATGAATCAAGCACCTTTATTAAAGTCAAGGTCAGAACCAGAGGAGGCTTTGCAATGTCTAAACACTGCAAGTTACAGAAGGTAAACTGCAGGCGTGGGCTGGCTTTTGCTTATGCCTCAGTTCCTTCATAAAATGGACTTGGGAGAATCAACATAATGTGACTGAAACACAAGAACACGTGACATAGTAGGCCCTCAATAAATGACAGAAAACCAGTCAACTCCAATTTCAGCTGCTCAACTGCTATGTAGAGAGATGACAGCGTATTTCTAAGGTGACTCACCATTTGTCATCTCTGCATATAAAAAAGACTCATCCCATTTTCTTAAGGCAGCTTAAGGCAAGTGCTACATTTGTCAAATAATTCATTTCAGAATTGAGCAGACTGATCTCAGATATGCCACCAAATATATCTATTTTCCAATTATTTTCTTGTAGGGCAAAAGGTTTGAGAAAAAAATAAAATATTTTTGATACAACTTTCCTTTGAAATTAGGATTTTGGTTCTTAGTACCCAAGTCAGGAGGCTCACAACCACCTGTAGCTCCAGTTCCAGTAGATTTGACACCCTCCTCTGGCCTCCACAAGAACCTGCACATGTGTGGTACACACACACACACACACACACACACACACACACACACACACACACACACACACAAATCTTAATATCTAAAAGTAAAGACCTAAAAAGGCTGGGATAAAGGAATTCTGTACTTTTTGCTATCGTTTTCTTTACATTTAAAACTTTAAAGTAAAGCTCATTTTATTTTTATGTTTTTATTAAATTTTTTTCTCATACCTACCATTGCTCCCCCCTCTCCCCTCCTCCCAGTCCTCCTTCAGTCTCACCCCACCCCACCCTCCATCCATTCCCCAGGGAGGGCAAGGACTCCCAAGGTGGGTCAGTTCTGTCTGGCATATCCAGTTGAGGTAGGACTGAGCCCCTCCCCCCAGTATCATGGCTGAGAAAGGTGTTCCTCTATAGGAAATGGGCTCCAAGAAGCCAGTTCATGCACCAGGAATAAACTCTGGTTCGAATGCAAGAGGATCCACAAACTGCCATCTACATTCAGAGGGTTTAATTTATAAAGCCTATTTTAAAGGACATATTGTATTATATGATGTTTATTATAATATACGTATTATTCCCTTACCTATCTCAATATGTTTCCATATAAGTCTGAAGACAGAGAGATGATAATAGTATTGGTAAAAGGACAACAAGAATCCTTGAGAAATACAATCTGTCTAAAGTAGTCAATGCCCTCTTCGATATGGCATTAACCCTCATTATACGTCCCACCTACACGCACTACCCTTTGCTATGAGAAATTGCTTCACAATGCAGACTCTAAAATTCAGGTAATATTTATGTATCTGTTAATTGAGGGAATCTGTTCTTACCTGGAATTGCTTGAAAGAATTGGTCTTTATCACGCATGTTCACTGTTGATCCACTTAGAGCTGTTAAAACAATAGGCTGATGTTAAAAGTTGCATTCACTTACTAAAATTTTTGCATTAGTGCAAAGGTGTGTGTATAATATATGAAGTCTGTTCCTGTTATTCATTGTAGTGTTGTTTTGTAAAGGGGACATCTGTATAACTTATTTCTGAAAGAGCTTAACATGTGTATTTTCCATAGTGTCCATTACAGTACTTGGGGATATTCACAAATTCTTTAATACTATGCATAGGGGTTAGTTCAAGGTATGACTGTCAATCACCTGTCAGGCAACTAAAAATATTTTACATATGTCAATATTGACAAATGATCTTGAAGGTTCTAGAAGTATTAATTTTAGGTTAACAGAGAGTTTAGTCTCCAGGAGGCAGTACTAAATGTAAATACACAATATACAAATAATAATGGTCAAGTGAATATTATGTATATTTTATTTTTATAACGAATATTTATATGATACATACATATGTTAATATGTACTTCTGTACCTACATAGAATCTATGCATGCATAGATTTATCCATGTGTTGTACTGTAGATGTGTACCTATGTATCTATGCTATACACATTACTTTCATACACAAATATACATTGATACTTTACACTTATATGTGTATCTCTGTGCATTTATGCACATGATGCCCTAAACATGCTGAGACAACACTAAGCAAAATCCTTGTTTAAAATGCTGAATTATGCAGAGTTGAATGGTTTTTGATCTGGGCCTATCTTTTCAGAAGTCAAATACATAGAGAGGAAGATCATGATACTTAGTTAGAACAGAAAGACAAAAAACTCCAGCTCCCCTCTGCCAACAATAGTCCTCTCTGATTTTAATGATATACTTCTGGGTGCAGAAAAATCAGAAATTGCGGCTTTATTGTTTCTCTGCATATTACATTTGCTATTACAGGGTGAAGTAAAACAAACTTATCAGTTATTGTTAGAAATATCTAGACAAGTCTTGTCTTTCTTATATAAAATTTATAAAATTAATGAAATTTATATTTATAAAATTCTAATGAAATTAGAAACATTTTCATGGCTACCTAACTGCATGAATTTACCTTGAGCTAACATTGTCCAAAATGCAGGCACATTGGGAGTTGATGCTGCTTGAAGAGATAACAGGAGTAGCAGGTGAGAATCTATTGTCTACAAGTATGCGCTCACACAGAAACTTTAGGAAGATTAGCCCGGATTGTATGGCTTTACAAACACTTTATAAGGAACAATGATTTTGAAAAACAAATACAATGATGATTTGAGCTTTTAGCCCTCCTCTTCCAAGACCCTCCCTCAAATAATCTTAGGAACCATTAATCGTTGTGACCAGAGATACATTTATTCCTTAATCAAGTGGAAAATTTTATGTTGTCATAAAAATATTAAAATATATCCCATATCTTTATCTTAGATAGATATTAACATTTATAAATTGTTATATGTATTGATTGCATAAATATTTAAAATTTAAGTTCCTATGGCTTGTCAGATACCTCTGAAAATAGACTCTTACATATTTGCCACTTAAAAGACTCCAAGATAACTCTAAATGATGGTAGTATGGATTCTTTAGGCATGCTATTCACTTATGTTCAGAGTAGTGAAAGCTAAATGCATAGGTCATAATAATATGCTCCAGATATCAATACAGTGTAGTAGTTTTAATACTTGGTATATTTTTATGAGTAGGTTCATTAGCTTTTTCTTCTTCTTCACTGGCAGATTTTCCAACTGTGGTTCTGTTGATGATTTTCACTAGGAAAAGAGATAGAGTATTTTCAGCATATTAAAACATTGACCAAAGGTCTGTGGTTACCATATTTTAAGACTACAAAGGTAACAAAGACAAGAGAACAAAGGAAAGAAAATGACATTGTTATCAGAAATGAGGAGTAGGAAGTTAGACACTGGAGAATACTGTCTTCGTGATTATGGGATTCCTGAAATAGGACCAATACATCTGTGCTCCATGAAAGAGAACAAAAGTACAGAACCCAGGCCTTTAAAGCTAATAGTGAGCTATTGGCTAAGATGGCTGGCTTCAGCAAGCTCCCTACATAGGTTTTAGTATAATCTCAACGTAGTATGTGTCCATGTGGTTGTATCACTAAATGTTTGGGCTTTATTACTTAACAAAATAGTTGCATAAGGTCCATATGAGATAACATATCACTAAAAAGGGATTGTTATGAAATGGCAGAATGAATCCACAGAGCCCACAAATCCACTGCAGGTATCCTGCTAATGAGAGAGGGTAGAAAGGGTACCTATTTTTGAAAAAAATATTCAGGTAGAACTCAAATCAGGTAAATAGTCATGCTACAATGCAAACATTTATTCCTACTAATAAGACAAGTTTGCCCCATTATCCATGGAACATTAGAGACTATGCTCAAACAATTTATCATTAGTGAAAGCTATCCTAGAGCTCACTGTTATTTGGTAGGGTAGCTTTTCTGGAATGTTCCTCATAGGAACTCTTCTGGAACATTCTACATATATAAGGCACACACTTTGATTTCATTCCAACTTTGTTGACAGTCCTCAAGTTTTGGGGTTGGAATCTAGGGTTTTAGAATCTTTTCCTTGGGTACTATAGTTTTTCAATAACTAATATTTTTGGAAATTTGAGATGGAGATGTCTGGGATGCTTAAGAGTCGGCTAACTGCAACTTATCCCACACAACTCAAGATGTCTGCTCTACACAAGCATGGTGTTCCTGGTAGTTTAACTAAGTTTGTCTTAAAAGTGTGACTTCCATAAGGCTTGGAATTGCTCATATGATCTCTGATTGCCAAGTAAATTTATTAAGAATTAGGTATTAATGAGCCTGTCCAGTACTGAAATTTCCATAGCCAAAAATTGTCAGTCTTTTGGTATTTCATACCATTCAAAGTATAAACATGAAAAAGGACCCACAAATATGGGTTTAATGAAATAATAGTCTGGAATCCTAAATTTAGTTAATATTTCTTTCCATGCAACCTGGAGAGCAAGAGATTAGAAATGAGGGACTCTGTCTGCCTCTTCTGCAATGGTCACTGTAATGGTCATGAAGCTTCACAAAAATTTGTGGAAGATATTTAGGAAAAACTAAAACCAGAAGATGACATAATTGTTGGATCCTAGCAGCACAAGATGGATTGTAGAGGGTTCCCTTAGGTCTCATCCCTTTCCCTGGTGCCGCTTTGGACTCTTGCCCTAAGGTCATTGCCATGATGCAGTGAATGTGCATCCAGTACTTACTGTTCTTCAGAGCGACCTTCAGGTTAGTTGTGGCACTCACAGATATTTCAGAATCTGTGCCATTGGAGTTCTTTGTGGAGAACACATCTACAAACAAAATCAGAAGGCTTTAGGAACCAGTAAATTATTGCTTCTCAATTACATTTTTTCTTCATAGTATATATTTAAACTTTAAAAAGTATCCACTAATGAAAAAAATAATTATTGAACAAAAATATGAGACTTTTCTTCTTCAAAGGAATTTGTGAAAGGGGGAAACTGAAAATTCATGAGGTATAAAGTCAAATTAATTTTTTATCATAATAACCACGAGAAACAATTATTAGGGAAATTTATGGAAAATATGTATATGAGTATAAGATGCTCAAATCAATTTGTAGGTAAAATGTCTCTAAATCTTAACCCTAATATCTCAAAAAACAAGACAGCATTAGAGATAGGGTTGCTGAGCATATAATTCAGCCAAACCAGACTAGAGTAGGGTGTGTTCTTGTAATTCTACAAGAGGAACGTCCACATGCAGAAACAAGAAGAATATTCAATGAAGAACATGAGGTGTAAACTGATGCTGCCACAAGGCCAAGGACAACTGAGCCACCAGAAGCTGAGACAAGCAAAGAAGGCTTCTCAACCCTTGGCTTGGAGGCAGCCCTCACTCGTCTGTTTTACTTTGATATAGATTTCCAGCCTCTACAACTACAGAAAAATCTCTTTCTACTGTCTTCCTCCAAATTTGAGGCATTTGTTACAGCAGCCTTAAAAAATGGATCCACACCTTAAAAATAAGTTTTCGGTAACTTACTATCAAATTAGATCAGTTTTTACTGATGTGAGTGAGTATCACAATGCCATGATGAACTACAGTAGACAGAAATAGTAGCAAAGATAGCCTTATAAAATTTCATAACACCTCATGAAAAATGTTGTAAAAAATAAGGCTTTAATTTTACACACAGAAATGTCTACAAAGTAAATCAGTATCTCAATATAAAATGATGATGTGAGACTACAAAGCAGGATTAAGAAAACTCAAACCAGTATAAATAATGATACATATGCTGTTAACTTTAAAAACTTACATTGTTTTATGTCTTTATAGTAATTGCCAGTTTTCTCATTAGCAGGAGTATCACCTTCATTATCATCTGATTTATTTATAACAGGATTAGCAGCCACATTTTTTTCATCTTCACGTTCAGGAGCATTATTAAGAAGATTTGTATCATCGGAGTAATACTGTTCTTCATCTGAAGGCATCAAATTGTCTTCTAAAAAATAAAATATGACATACCATGAAACAAAATATATTAATTTTCTTACTGCTTTCTCTCACTGAAATTTTTTTACAATTAGAGACTGATATTTAAAAGTTAAATTATATTTCATCTTCAACTTTCAATCATCCTGCAGAAAACTGTCATATGCTGATTTTCTGTGATTGAGGATCAACCTTTTGAGGGACTAATTTTAAATGCTTACTTACGTTCCACATTGGACTGTAGATTGCTAATGTCTGGGAGGAAAACCCCAAACAAAAAGATAAACAATATAAAATCCATTGGGAAATTGATGTGATTTATCCAGCAATCTACTGTCTCCTCAGGGCTTCCTTCCTGTGGTCCAGCAGGCACTAAGACTCAGTAGGACATTATGACATCACTGTCCATAGGAAACAGAATCCCAGGAAATGACCAGAACTTTGTGACTCCACCTTAAGACCATTTCATTACTGGTGTTAAGATGGTTTTAGTTTTGACTGAACGCCCCTCCGTACCCAGCCGAAGAGCTGAACTTCTGCCTCCTTGTGCCTTATGTTTCTTTTCTTTTTCAACTTTCTTAGTGCTGGGATTAAAGGTCTTGGTCACCACTCCCTGACCTCTATGGCTGACTCTATGGGTGGTTTTATCCTCTGATTTTCAGACCAACTTTATTAGATATTCAATATACCACTATACTTTATGTCTGTCTTCAGTGAAGGGGAAGGTCATAACTTGTAGTCCTTCAATGATGGTGCCTGCTGATGTGGAGGACAGACTCAGCAGTCTTATTGTTTACGAGGATAAAAGAAGCAGAGGTAGACTGAAAATATGGCTCAGAGGTTAAGAGCACTAACTGCTCTTCCAAAGGTCCTGAGTTCAGTGAGATCTGGTAGCCTCGTGAAGAGAAGGAGGAGGAGGAAGAGAAAGAGGAGAAGAGAAGGAAGAGGAGGAAGAGGAGAGGAAGAGGAGAAAGAGAAAGAAGGAAGAGGAGGAGGAGTTACCCAAAGGAAAGATGGAAAAGCAAACTAGGCTCTGGACCATAGTCTTAGTCAACCAAAGGGAAATGACTCCGCATTTAGCATTGGACTCTTCCAGTCATCACAAGTAAGAACCAGAAGGTATAAACTGCAGCAACCTACCTGCAGTTCTGAATCCACCTCGTCTCCGAGGGGTCTCCGACGGTGCTAATGGTGTTCAGTTCCCGGGTTTCGGCACCAGTTGTCCCGCGCCAACTTCTCACCCGCAAGAAAAGGCACAACACACGTAGGATCCTTCTGCAGCAAAGCTTTAATGCGTCTTGAGGGAGAGCATCAGCTTACAGAAAATGGAGACCCTGAGTTAGGGAAAGCCCAGCCCTTATATAGGCCAAAGACCTCCGCCTTGGACGTGTCACCTCTCTATAGGCTGCAGCTCATCACCCCTCATGACATCACGGGAGAGGCGGAGAGACCAGTCTCGGAAAATTACCAAAGGCATGCGCCCTTGCCTTGATTACTGACTCAGGCCCTTGCCTTGATTACTGACTCAGGCCCTTGCCTTGATTACTGACTCAGGCGGGTTGGCCAGCACCGGGCGCCATCTTGAGGGGTTGGGGCCAGTGGCTCCCAACAAGACTGAGCTGGCAAGTCTCTAGAGCACTTTTCTCTAGTGCAGTGGTTCTCAGCCTCTGGGTCTCGACCACTTTGGGGATCAAATGACCCACCAGATATCCTGCATATCAGATATTTACATTATGATTCATAACAGTAGAAAAATTACAGTTAGAAAGTAGAAATGAAATAAGTTTATGGTCTGGGGTCTCCATAATAGGAAGTGTGTCAAAATCAGAGCATTAGAAAGAGTGAGAATCATTAATCTAGTGTCAATCTAACATGGTTAACAGAGAAAGAGAATCAGGAATCAAACGTTGCTGCAAGCCATCAAACACCTGGAGACACAGCTGGAGAAACATATTTATCTAAATCTGCACAAGTCTTAGCAGGGAGCAAGTGATTTGTGAATTGTATTTAGTTCAGGAATGCCTAAATATCAAAAGAATTCTTTGATATTTAATTTTCTCTCTCTCTCCCTCTATCTTCCTCTCTCTCTCTCTCCCTCTCTCCTTATTTCTCCCTGGTTAGCCATATTTTTTTTTTCATTTGAGACAAGGTCTCTGTACATAGCCTTGGCTGTCCTAGAACTTATGTAGACTGAACTGGCCTCAAACTCACAGAGGTCCATCTACCTCTGCCTCCTGAGCACTGCCTGTTTCATTTTCTGATGTTAAGACTTTTCATAGGTAACTGAGTTGATAGAACGTGGATATAGCAGATTATATAGATAAGACTTCGTGAAACTAAGATTGCTTAAACGCTGATTCTAATTTCCTCTGTCTCAGGATCAGTACTATTTCTAGAATATATTGAGGGATGTTGTAGATTGAATTGTATCTGCCTCATATTTGTATGTTGAAGTCCAAACCCAGAACATTTTGAAATGTGGCCAAGATTAGAGCTGAGATTTCTAGGGGGAAGGAAGATGGAAATAATGGGAGTCACAGTCTGCAAGAGTCCATGGAGAATGGGCCCGAGGAATTTAGGTTAACAGCTACCAATGTGACACTTAAAATCTCTAGTTTCAGTCACTAAGTGAAATAGGAAATTTCACAAAGGAGAAAAGCAAAGTGTAGAGTCCCTCTGGGAAGTATTGGTGACACCTAGGGACCTCTCTCCTCTCAAGGTGCAGTACAATTGTTGTGTTTTAAAGGGTATAAAGAAAGGGTGGGTAAAGACAAAAGTTGTGGCAGTGACAGGGCAGAAGAGGATGTGCTGGAAGTCTTTCTTTTGTGTACTTGGTTAGAGCAATGATGGGAAGTCTGCTTATCTATTTTTAATCCCCCTTTCTTATTCTAGAAAGGGACTCACCATATAGCCTTGACTGGCCTATAACTTGATATGTAGACCAGGCTGGCCAAAGCTCACAGAAACCTGCCTGACTTCAATAGTGCTGGATTCAAAAGTGTGTTCCATACTCCATGCTGAGTCAGTAGCCTAGTTACTTCCTGAACCACAGCCTCTAGAAATCCAAAGGTACTGTATGCTAGGACATGAGCAGTAGAGCCTCCTGATTATAATAAAACTGAATCAAAACATTAAGTATCTAGTGAGTTGTAAATTGGTAAGAACCAGCATCTATGAGGCAACAGACCCAAGTTCAAAGTATCCACAGCTGACATTGAGAAGGAATACCCAGTGGCAGAGGCAGCATTCATACATGGCCTATGAAGGACCACCTGGAGGTATGATCGGCATTTGTGACCTGAATGACCCATGAGGGCTGTCTTTCAAAGGTTTGCTCCATTGAACTCCAGAACATGAAATGGCCTAAAGGATACTTGCATAATCAACTAGTTTGGAAAACACTTGCTGTGCAACCATAGTGATGTTATTTTAAAGGCCTGAAACAAACTCTCACAAGACACTCTTTTAAAATGTTTCCATCTCAAATGTTAACCAGGATTTTTATTACAAACTAGTTCAATAAGAGCATTTGCATGTAGACTGCCATGTTGACCAAGAACACCTAGCAATGAAACACTTAGAGATAAAAATGTTTACTATGTCAGGGTGACTTTCCAGTGGGTTTTGAAAAGTTGTGTGTGCACCTGCGCTTGCTGTGTGCATGCATCTATATGCACATGCATGTGGAAGCATCCAGAGTATGGTATTGGATGTCATCTTCAACACTGTGCATGTCCTTTCTCTCTCCTCTTTTGTCTCTCTCACTCATTCTCTCTGCTCTTGTCTTCTCTCCACTCTCCCCCTCTCCTCACATTCCCAGACCCCTCCTGTCTAGCTCTCATCTCCCTTCTCAGTCTATGCTTTCTCTTGCCTCTTCCTCTCCTGCTCCTCCTCTCTCCCTTTATTCTCTGTCTTCTCTCTTGTCTCTCCATCTCCTCAATCTCTCTCCCTTCTCTCTCTCTTTTTCTCTTCATTCTCTCACTCTGTCTTGTCTCCCCCTTTCTAGTCTCTCATCTTTCTCCCTCTCCCCTATTTCTCCATTTTCTCTTCTTCCATATCTCCCTCCTTTCTTCCCCCTCCTATTTCCATCACTCTTCTTTACCAATCTTCTCTTCCCTTTCTCCTATTCCTGTTATTCCTCTCTCCCATATTCTTCTTCTCTCTCTACCCATATTTCACCCCTCTTTCTTCTCTTGCCTTTATCTCTCATTTCTCTCCATCTCCCCGCCCCCACTGTCCTCTCTCCTCCACCTCTGCTGTCTTTTTCCATTCTCTATATCATCTCCCTGTGTCTCCTATACCTCTCCCCGGTTTCCCCCTCACTGCTATTCCCCCCTCTCCCCCTCTCTCTCCTCTCTCTAATGTGCATTAACTACATAGCAGACTGATATACTTGTACAGATCTACAAATACCTGAAGTAGAACCACAGGTCACTTTTTTATAATACCTTCTATTCATTCTCCTACAGGAATTCTTACACTGAGAGAAGATAATATTGTTCCTATGCCAACAGAGCAAAAAATATGAATACATATGTAGAAAACATTTCTATATTGATTACAAAAGGAAAATTAAGACTTCGTCAGTTAATAGGAATAGATTCAGTAGAAATTGTGGTACCATTCAGTAATGCAGAAATTGCATTATTGTGGGCAGAAAATGGAAATTTGCATATAGCTTCCAATAATTTGGGGGAAAGTTAAGTAACAAACATTCCAAAATCAAGAGACTTCAGTTTCTAAAAAGAACAAATTGAAATTTCTCTCATATAATGAAAGGTATCCCAACTTCTGAAGTCCTTACATTCTGTACCGATAGAAATAAATGAGGAAAATTAAGTCAGAAAAATAAGTCAGAAAAATTAAGTAAAGTGGCTCAAAGCCCTTATGATTCAGTTCAGAAATCAGAATTATATGCTATTCTTGTATTATTAGATTCTCTAGACCCTCTTAATATAATTATTGAATCTTAATATACTGAGGTGTTTTACATACTGAAACTGTTGAACTTATTCCAGATCATTCAGAATTGACTTTGCTAACTATTCAACAAGTAATTAGAAGCAGAAATCATCCCAGGTATATAACACATATCAGATACTATACTGGTCTACCAGGGTTTCTGACATAAGGTAATAATGAAATTGATCAGCTATTGGTATGAAATATGCAGAATCTTCAGAATTTCATAAGAAATACTCTGTAAACAGCAAAGGTTTGAAGAAAGATTTTTCTATCACTTGGCAACAAGCCCAAGAAATTACAATGTCCTACTTGTTCTTTATATAATTAATTCTATTACCTACATGAAGTAACCCAAAAGTCACTCAAAGAAATAAAACTTGGCAAATGGATGTGTTTCATTTTGCTGAGTTTGGAAAAATATGTACCTCATACCATAGATACTTATTTAGGATTTAAATGGGCAGCTGCTTTCTGAAAAGGCTGATTCTATAATAATTACACATATTAGAAGTTATGACCATGAGGGGAATACTTGTACAAATTGAGACTGTCAATGCCTTAGTAGAGGTCTGTAATAAAATGAAACAATTTTTTCATATTACTACATAAAGAATATTATAGGTATACCACACACCATACAGGACAGGCAGTTATAGGAAGATATAACTGAAATTGTAAATATATGCCTAATAAGAAGAATGGGGTAATAAAAATGCACAAAGGTAAATTTCACAGTGCTTTATCAACTTTAAATTTTTAAATGCTAATGAAAAAGGAATGACAGCTGCAGGGAGACCCTGGATAATAGGACAAAATGATGAATTAAAACAATGTATATATTTTAAAGATGTATTAAAGTCAGAATGGAAGCCAGGATGTATGCTTTGCTGCAAAAGTGGTTTTACTTTTGTTTCCACAGGAGAAGAAAAGCTATAGATACCATCAAGATTGAAAAAGCATAGACTTGAACAGGAGAGCCTTCCTTCCTAATGAGGATAGGAGATAGGTCAAGAGCCAATTGGCCTAATCATATTGTACATTTCCAACAGGATAAATTTTTACTAATACTTTTTTTCTGTTCTTTGCAAACATAGAAGGCAAGTGATCTGTGTTTAGTCCTAACTCAATTAAAATTTAAAGCTGGCTTTGGAGTTAGAGAGAGGCTATTTCTCTAAATCCAAGCATGATTGCTAAGGAAAATCCATAATGTGCCTCATGTCAAAAGAGTTAGCCAGTATGGGACAGAAGAAAACCAAAATTGAAGGACTATTCTATTGCCATTAATCTCATAATTCTTTCATTTTATTTTGACTTTTTAAAACTTTTTGTAAGGTACAAATATCAACCCTAAATTTATAAGACTATTCAGCAATTGATATTTAAAATATTTAAGTTTTCAGAAGTGAACCATGACCCTTCATACCAGTAAACTTTGAGGTCTCTAATAAATGATGCTGTCCCACAATGACTACTCTATAGGGATTGTGATAATGCCATTAAACAAACAAGAATCAAAGGTCAGTATTGAACTACAGAGTGCACAGAACAAATCCAAAGCTGCTAGTTGACAGGTCCAGCCTCATGGACTGCTTTAACCCAAAATTCAGATGAACCCTTTCCCATTATAGAGACTGGAAAACAAGTGTTACAGCTATTTTCCTCAAGACTTAACCAGTATCTCAAATTTTTGAGGGTGCCTTCCTTAAAGATATCATCGCCTCAGACAACAGGAAGTAATTTTAAGGACATGACACCTGCATTCCCAAAACTGATGGTTTTTGGTCATTTGGTGGGTTATGGATATTTGAAATCTGTGGTGATAGATTTTATATTTAATAAGATTAGCTTGGAGTCACCCACAATCAAGCCATGAGGGTGAGAAAGTTGTAACTCTTGTCTTTAATCTCATCACTCAGGAGACAGGGATCTTTCTGTATTTCTGTGAGTTCAAGTCCTAACAACCAAACAGTAGTAGCTTACCCTTTAATCCTCACTCTGGGATTATGATGCAGAGCTGAACCCACTGGTGAAAGAACTGGGCAGAGAAGATATTTAAGGTAGGATGAGGCAGACATTGAGGCATTCTGTAGGATTGACCAGCCAGGCTGAGAACTCCTGAAGATAGCAATTACCCTGTTCAGCCAGAGAAGTTGGATGGGTAAGAATTGACTGTGATCTGTTTCTTCTCTCTGATATTCTAGCCTTTCCCCAATATCTGGTTCTGAATTTTCATTATATACTAACTTGAATTTGTGTAATATTTGGCATTCAACTTTTGGGGTATGAATGTGCAAAACAGCCACTTGCCAGCCAGAGCAACATGTGGCTGGAGGAGTATTTTACAAGCTGGCTAGACTTTTCTGTTCAGAGTTAGCCTCCAAGTTTAGGCAGAGCCAGCCATATGTGTTTCTTCTTCATGTTCATCTGGGTTAGTTTTTCAGACAGTGACCCCTCTCTCCTGGTTGTTTTTCTTCTCTTTTTGGACCCCCTACCACACTATGTAGCTGTCCTACTTCACCGTCATTTGAATTGTCATGAGAACAAGTTTGGTGAGTAAACTGAATTTTCTTAAGAGGGGGAATTGGTTTAAGACAATAGAAGGTGGTTGGTCCTTCCTTGATATTACTCAAGATGATTTGAAACTGGAAAAATAAGGGAGACAGGTAAATAATGTAGATGAAATTATGTTTATGAATATTTTTGTTTTATTATTTAAAAATCAGTTAATGCGAATGCCAAGTAGAAATTCACAGAAGAGTCTGTTAAGAGAAAACACATAGATATTCAGACCCAGACAAAAGAATTTAAAGAATCAGCATCAACATTGCCTTATACAATTGCAGAAAAACAGCCCAAGGCTTTCAAATAGCCAATATTATTATATAAAATAAATTTAAAGAAATTGTAGAATGATAAAAATTGTACAGAGGGTTGTTGGGTTCTGGTACAAATGTTAGAATTAAGGATAGTCAAAGAAACAATTGTGACCTATGGTATGCACTCACCATTTGTAAAACAAATGTTAAATTTCTGATCAAGATGTGACTAAATTATCCCTAAGGACTTGTCAGATATGGTTACTGCTGTTTTGGAGATGTGGCCTCTTTTACAGTGGAGGACATGGTGGAAGGATGAGGCTAAAACAATAGAGCAGAGAAGCAGAGATATTGGCACAGGCATCTTCCAAGACCAACTTCTTGGGGAGGAAGACTATGCTTATAAAGAACAGTAATCACTATATGATGAGCATACCCTGGATATATGCCAAATGGCAGCTTTGAATGCATTTAAATTCTAGGTTCATGCTACTATGAATAATGCTGCTATAAACATAGTTGAGATAATGTCTTAGGGTAAGAATATACATCCTTTGGGTATATGCCCAATAGTGGTATTGCTGGACCCTTGGGGAGATTGATTCCCAGTTTTCTGAGGAATAGCCGTACTATATTCCAGAGTAGCTTACAAGTTTACACTCCTACCAGCAATGGAGAAGTGGTCCCCTTGTTTCACATCCTTGCCAGCATAGGCTGTCATCTGTGTTTTTGAACTTAGTCTGAATAACCACATACATTTGAATGTAACTGCAAAAAAAGTGTTTACTATGCTTGGAAGTTGAAGCCTGGGGATCAGGCCCATTCTTAACAACTTGAAAATCTGAGCTTAAAGTTTAATTCTCTCACTGTGTCAAACTAAAGCTTCCATGATGATCTTTCCCTCTTTTCTCCTAAGTTTTTTTTTTTTTAATTTTATTTTGGGGGATGGAGGGGTGTAGTGGGATTATGGTGTTACATTGTAAATAATTGTCCCACCTCCTAATTTAATAAATGCTGATTGGTTGAAGGCAGATCATGTCAATACCCAAAACATTTATTCCTCAAATTTCTTACTTCTCTCCCATATTGTTACCTTTTGAACTTGACACATTTTCCTTAAAACAACAGCATAATTAACTAATTAGTGCCTTATAGATTTTAGTTTGTTACATGTTATTAGAGTTCATTCCAAGAATAAAGTTTCAACAATTGTGATGACTGATAATTAATCAATGTAAGCTATGACAAGAAAAGTATTTTTATGTAATCAGTTTTAAATTATTACAGATGATTTACATTATAGCAACGTAAAACAAAATTAAAACTAGTAATAAATTACAATGGTAGTGTGGGAGATTATGTTGTTGCATTGTAAATAATTGTCCCATCCACTGGTTTAACAAAAAGCACTGATTGGCCAAAGGCAGACAGGAAGTGTAGGCGGGGTTACCAGACTAAGAAAATTCTGAGAACAGGAAGCACAGAGCAGAAGGCCAGAGAGAAGCCGGAAGAAGCAGAGGACAACCATGCTGCTGTAAGAAAAGGTACCGAGCCCCATGGCTGATCAGGATGAGTCACAGGTTAGATGAAGGGTAGAGAGCTAGCAAGTTTTATACCTGGGCCTGAGGCTGATCAGCCTAAAACTATTGTATGCACCTGTGTGTCTTTGTGGGTCTGTGGGTCTATGGGTCTGTGGACCTAAACCTTGAGGTTAGACCAGAAAGTCCGGGCCAGAAACCCCTTACTACATGGTAGAGTTTGCAAACTGGGAATAGCAATATTTCATAAAATATTGCATTTTCAAAAGGTAATTTACCAACATTTTTAAAAAAGCAAGTAATACAGGATTATATTCCAAGTACTCAAGAATAGTCAGTCCTAAAATATCTTATTTTAAATATCAGAAACAAAGGAAAAACAAAATTTTACGACAAATTAAAATGTCATGGAGCTTGAAGGAGAACTTACAACCACTACTTTACCAACTCAACATAATCTCTTACTACATTTCAAACATTTATTATTATACCTGTAGTATCAGCCACATTCTTAAAAAGTTGGTTGATATGAATACCAAGATACAGGCTGTAGAAAAGGTTATTGCTGATTGCTGATTATATACATGCCTTAGTCATAATTACTACTACTACTACTAATAATTTTGACCACTAAAAATACCTTTATAAATATTTACTGGAGAAGAGAGCAAAAAAGTGATCGATAATATACAAACCTTAGAAAAGTTTACTATTCAAAAGATAGAAGCCTTAGAAAAGGTTAATGGTGATAGTCTAGAAACTTTACTAGTAATTATAGAAAAGATTAATACAACTTGGACAGATAAGATATAAATATTTATTGCTGAAGATAGCAAAAAGGTAACTGATAATATGCAAACCTTAGAAAAACTTATGACTTAAAAGTCATAAGCCTTAGAAAAACTTATTAAGACCACTATTATAAATATTTAGCCACAGACATAGAAATTTAAAGGAGAATCAACCTCACCATTACATTACAAAATTAGAGAGAAACATCCCAAGATTTTCAAACAACCAACTTTAATTTATCCAGTCTCCTTATGGAAACAGTTTCCAAATAATGGTATCCCAAAAGCTACATAAGAGCCAAGTGTATTCCTGTGGACATATTAGATTTGAGATGATTTAAGGAAGCAATAGTTTCATATAGTATTCATTCACTTTTTGTGAAGCAGTTGTTAAATTTGTGGTCAGCTCGTAGCAGAATTTCTCAAAAGACTAAAAAAAACTTTTGTTACAGCAGTATTATAACCTGATCCTCAATTACAGTGTAAGACCTGGTGGGAAGATGAGGTTAGGACCACCGAATAACAAAGTATGGCTAGAGTTATTGAAATCTCCCAAGACAAATTTCTTGGAGAGGATAATTATGCAGATGTACAAAGACAATTTATATATGATGATAACACCCTGCTTCTATGCCATGCAGAAGCTTTGAATGCTTGGAGCAGAATTAAAAAATTTTAAAAGAAAACCAATTCATTTACAAAAGTTATATGGTACCCAAAAGAAACTTTCACTGATTTTTTTTTTACAAGGATTGACTTTATCCATAAATAGAATGATATCAAGTTCAGAAGCTGAACAAATAATACTGAACTGTTGGTTTTGAAAAAGCTAATTCACAGTACAAAGGGTAATTAGGCCTTTAAAGGCAAGACCAGCACCCATAGAGGAAAGGATACAGTCAATATTGTCTATCAAAACCATGATGATGTTTTGGTAGGAGAGGTAATTTCTAGAGGTTTGAAGAAAAATCAAAATGTCAGGTATTTTGTTTCAAGCCAGGTCACCTAAAAATGTATTGTAGACAGAACCAATTTTTTTTTCTAGGAATAATCCAAAGGAAGGACACTACCTTCTGGTATATGCAGAAGATCCATCAAAGGCCAATACTGGACCAATAAATGCAGATCAACAAGGGACAGACAAGGTATCCCTTTGCCATCAGGGAATAGCCTTTCACATGCCCTCATGCCAATTTTGGTTCAGTCGTTCATTGTCATGGTGAGAAAAACTCCTCCCCAGAGCAATGAAAGTATCTAATGCCTATATCAAGAAAACAAAACCTTACTGTTCTGGATGATAGAACAGCTTTAGAAGCTAAAGCAAAAATTTAAGAACATATCATAAAGTAAATATTATGGCAGAATTCTATAAATGACCAAACACCAAAGCTAAGGTATGAATAAATGACATTGTAATTTAAGGTTTTGTAGACACAGAGGCAGATATAACAGTAATTGTATCCAAATCTTGGTATCCAAATTGGCCTCTTTGGGGGAGGTATTTTCAGCGTTTAGGAATTGGAACTTTATCTCAGGAAAACAAAGCATGAGATGGGTCAAATGTATAGGGTCAGAAATATAGAGATAAAAATTAAAGCCATGTGTGGGTAATGTAGTAATGAATTTATGGGGATGTGATTTGTTACAGCAATGGAGTACTTGGATTAACATTCTTCCAATCTCAGAAACAAACCATAAACTAAAATGTTGCTGGGGAAAACTGTTTAAAGGTATAAAGAATAGTCACTGACCATTCATGTTGTACAAAAATAAGGAAGAACAACTGTTTATCCTTCCAGGTACCAGCAGCCCTACCACTAAAATTGTTGACTGACAAACGTATCTGGATGAAACAATGGCTTTTGAAATCAGAAAAACTACAGGCTTTAGAACAGCTGATACAGCAGCAAATAAATGTTCAACATATTGTGAAACTGAACAGTCCTTGGAAATTTCCTGTATCTGTTATTAAAAAGAAATCTAAAAAATAGAGGATAGTAACACAGCCAACAGCTATTAAAAAAGTGATTTAGCCAATGGGTTTTTATATCCTGGAATTCTGCCTTTTCTATTATATAAAGGATGATGTATTATGGTTATTGATTTAAAAGACTGTTTTTTTTACTATGCTTTTATAAGAAAAGGATAGAGAAAAATTTGCTTCATGGTACTTATAATAATTCTCAGCCTGTTAAGGAATATTAGTGGAAGGATCTCCCACAAGGGATATTAAATAACCTCACCTTGTGCCAATATTTTACACAACAGCCACTGGAAATTACTTTAGAGAAAATGTTTGAAGAAGTAAAAACTTTGCCTTGTTGGGGATTACCAATTTCTCCTGAAAAAAAGAATGCAAAGAGGAGATTTTATTAATTACCTAGGATATAAAATAGGTTTACAAAAAAAATCAACACCTAATGGTAAAAATCAGGAAAGATCAATTTCAGACACCTGGTTGCTTTCAAAATTTGCTGGGAGATATTAACTGGCTATGTTCCACAACTGTATTAAAAACTCAAGAACTGAGTAGTTAGTTTCAAACATTACAAGGTGAAAATAACTTAAATAGTTGAATAAAATCATCAGTTGAATATGAGAGTAGTAGACTTTAGTAGAAAAAAGTTACAGAATGTACATATGAATAATTTTGATTGCATTTTGGTTATTTTACTTTCTGTGTATTCCCCTAAGGAATTTTAATTCAGAGAGAAAATAATATTTTAGAATGGATATTTTTACCACACAAAGAGAGTAAATAATTAAAGACCTACATAGAAAAGATTTTTGAGTTATTCAAAAAGAAAATTGAGACATTATTAACTGGAGGAATAGACCTAGAAGAAACTATAGTACCTTTTACTAATGCTGGAATTTCCTCTTTATGGGCAGAAAATCAACACTTATTAAGATCTTGTAGTAATTTTTTTTTTAAGGAGAGATTAACAACAAAGATCCCCAAAGCAAGAGAATTCAATTCATAAAGAGAATTAACTAGATCCTTCCTCACATTATACAGGAAACACCAATTTCTGGAGCCCCCACATTCTAATCTGATATAAACAAATAAGGAAAGGCAGAGTATAAATCAGAAAATTTAAATAAAGTGGCTCAAAATCCTTATAATTCTGCTTAAAAGTTAGAATTATATGCTATTTTTATGGCATTATTAGATGTTCCAAAACCTCTCAATATGCAGAAAGCATTGTTTTACATATAAAACTGCTGAACTTATTTCAGATGATACAAAGGAGACATCTGAAGAAAAAGAATGAATCATCCAGAGAAAATGTCCCAAGAAAAGAAATAAATTGTCCTGTGGTATATCACATTTCCAACAGGATAAAAATTTACAAATCTCCCCAAATGTTTATTTCTGCTGTTCTTTACAGACACATAATGCAAATGGTCTCTTTGTAGTCCCAGTTTAACTAAAAATTAAAGCTACCTAATAGGAAAAACTAAAATTAAGGGACTATTCTATTGGTACTAATCTTATAATTCTTTGGTTTTATTTTGACTGTTTAAAACTTTTCTTAAAGTATGAATATATCAAAATTTATATTTCTATATACATTTAAAATGTGTTGTAGTGATATTAATGGTCATATAGAGCACTAACTAATTCTATAAAAAGGCTGCAGCTAGCTTCCTGTACATGATTTCGTGTTTGAGTCTCTATTGGGTAACTAGGAAGTTTTTCTACTCCATATGTAAGTAACAAATTATGGTCTTTTAACCTCTTTGAGATATGCTGCATATGACATTTAAAATGTTTACGTTTTCTGCAATAAACCATGACTAACCACAACTTTTGACATGTCCAAAAAGAGAATGTGGCCCCACAATGACAATTTAACCTGGAATATGGTAACACCACTAAGGTGAAAAACACCACCTAAAGATCATCTTTGAACTACAAACTGTTCAGGACAATTTCATCGTGGCTAGCTGAGATGGTCCAGTCTCACAGACTACTCTAGCCAGGACTTGAGACAAGACCTGCACTTTCCCATTGCAAAAAAAACTGAATAATATAATATAGCTAACTCTCTCAGGTCTTGACAGCTATCCCCATTTAGGAATCCCAGGGTTTGCTAAAGATGCTGTCACACCCAGACAGGAGGAAATAATTTTAATAATAGGAAATCCATATTCCCAAAAGATGGAGTGGGCAGTTTTTGGTTGTTTAGTGGGTTATGAATATTTGTCATCATTTCAGGGGTTGATTACAAGTTGTTATTGATAATGTTCAGGAAAAAAGCTGAACAAAATATTAGATTTATGAATGTTATTCTAAACAGAAAAGGTGGTATAGAAACAGGACAAGAGAGTAGATTATTGAATTTACTTGTAAACCAAAAAAAGCAATTACTAGTTTTAAATATTTTACATTAGTATGGATTTTTGTATATTGATACAATTTAAGGCTATTTTGTCAGAATATACTGTACATGTTTCTACTCTTATTCAAGGTATTGTATATATAGCTCACTTAACAACACAATACAAATTTCTAGTCCTCAAAGTTATTATTACCAACTAATGAGGATTTAAAGAAATTGAAGTTAGTAGTTCCTCATCAAACTTAAGAGTTATATTAGATATGTTTGCAAAGTCAAACAGAAATATATTTTTATATAGCCAGGTTGTCTTCAAACACTTGAGATCTGAGATCTACAGAATGACACTTAAGATGTTTTAATAGCACAAGTTATTTTTTTATTTTAGTGACAATGAGACCTTTCTGCTTCTGAAAGGACCAGTCTACCTCAGAGAAGATGAAGAGCATCAAAGAAACTCCATATGAAGCTTACTTTCTTTGTGGCAAAAGTCAGCCACTGGGCAATAAAGTATGTGGGATAATGCTCTTGTACATTGTAAACATTTGTCACTAGTATTGGTTTAATAAAATGCTGACTGGCCAGTAGTCAGATAGGAAATAGAGGTGAGGCAACCAGACTAGAAGAATTCTGGGCAAAGAAAAGGCATAGAGACAGTCACTAGTCACATGTAGAAGCAAGATGAGAATGCAGGACTGAGAAAAGTTCCTAAGCCACACTGCTAAACACAGATAAGTGTTATGTTAATTTAAGAGTAAGAGCTGTTTAAGCTGCTGTCCCAGAAGTTACTACAATATTAAGCCTCTAAGTCAATTAGTTGGAAGTGTCAACCGAGTATTTGAAAGTTTCTTGTGGGGCAGAAATTTCTGACTACTAAAGTACCTTTGCCTGGACTGCTGCAGTATGCTGTCCAATTGGACAAACAGGACACAAGAGGACTATGGAACTTTGCAAAGACAAGAACAGCCATTTAGACAACCCTGCTTCACAGGTAAGTCTGTCAGATATGCTAGTCATGTAGGCTGAAGATGGATGTCCCAATGTTGCAGAGGAACCTTGAATGACTGTTCAGGCAGCCAGATGTTTCTGTCATTTCTCACATTTTTTTTTGAAAGTCGCTTGCTTGTACTTCATGACTCCTCAGTTAATATGCTTCTTCAGATATCTGATGGCACTGAAGACTAGATAGTTATAGTTTTCCTTGTTAACAGATTCAGAAAAGAAATTCACTAATGAGGTGTAAAATCTATAAAGTTGGGAGACAAAGTTTTGGCAATTCAAGTTAGAATAAAAAGTGGATTAGGTACAACTTTTTGGATTCCCCAAAATAGTATAAATAAGAGTATTTCTTTGAATTTTTAAATTGTTAAGAGACTGGCATTGTTATTCTAATTCTTGACTATGTATTGTATATAGTTATTATACTTATTATTTGAGTAAGAGAGCACTTTTTTTCAGCCCTATTGTGCTCAATACAGAGTCCTAAGGTGCTGGTCTCTCAACAGTCATGAAAAGTCAACGTGAGATAGTGGCTATGGGTTAGTTGTCTTATGCCAAAATAAATAAATACTCAGAATTGTATGTGAGTTGGCATAACAGAAGAAAGCTTTAATAAAAAAGAACTACACAAAAGTGAGAAATTGAGAAAAAAAAAAGTGAGAAAGTAAGGAAAAATGAAGATTCAGAGAGAGATGGGAAAGGACTTCCAATGGAGAACATAACCTATGGAATGCCTTTGTTATAAGTTGATATGATTTCATAACAGGAATCTGACCAAGTTTGAAGTAAGCTTTATTGAGATTGGCTAATTCTCTTGGCTATGGTGAACCAGAGCCAATAGGGTATGACTTTCTGCCCCAACCAAAATGGTGACCATAATCTTTATTTATGGAGTGCTGACCCTGTTATGGTTAAATCACTACCATGTTCATTTTTTACTCCATATTTGCTGGGTTTTAGATGATGCTATTGGTCACTTGGTCCAAATTACTTCTCTCTGCTCTTTGCTGGTGTCTCAGGTATTGTTAATTTTGTTCCACATTTACATGATAAGCATGTAGCTTTACTGTGGAAAATAGTTGACTTGATCACAGCCAAAAGGATGGAGCTACAAGTTTTCTCAGGCTTTCTTGATTATCCCACATTTATCTCCTGTCCAAAGCATGATCTGAGGAAGTCCTCTTGGCAGAAGCCTCTGTGAGAAGTCATTATTACTGGCAATTTAAATTGTTACCATTGGTGCATCAGTGGCATTAGAAGCAAGAATATAAGGACAAGAGAACCTATGCATGTCCTTCACAGGCTTTGGGGGATCAGGCAAGGGGTAGCTGTCTTTCCGCCCAGACCCCTTTTGCTTCTTTTCTCATCTATTGAACTTGGTCACCCACTTGTTTGCCTCAGTATTCCAAATATTCCATTGTTAATCCTTAATATTCCTTTTAACCCTTGCCTCTCTTCATGCTGACATATGAACAACTTAGAAGTTTTCATTATGGGTACTTTCCTCTTACCTCTTGTTCCAGAACCACCTTAGCTCTTACTAGCTAGAAAATAGCTACTTTTGATTGGTAGTTATAAAGCACAATAGAGTATTTGTAAGTCTCAGCTTCTCTCAGGTTCAACTGTCAACAAGGTTCACCACACCTTGCCCCAGAGCACAACAAACCCCTTATGATGATTTCACATTCAGGATGATGGAGGATGTCATCTCACACCTTTTCCATGCTGCGCCAAGCCTTCAGGACACCTTTCTTCAACCTCACCAGGTCACATTGCATCCATTCCCCACAGCCCATGTGCTCCACCTTGATAGAACTATAGTGTCCACAAGGCAGAAGCCAGGGTTTTCCTTGCCCACCAATGGTAGCATCGCATACACAAGCCAGCATCCTAAACATCACTGGATTAGCTCTGCCATACCAGGACTTTTACATCACAACACAAGCCTAAAGTCACATCACAACTCCCCATTCCTGAAATTTGCTACAGGAGGAACCAAGAATAAGGCTGGCTCTTAGGATAATGCTGGGCAGACTCTGGGGAACTTGTACAGTTTGGCTCCACGGTCTCAGGCAAGTTCTCTTGCCTACTCCAGACAGTTTGTAAGAACTGGCCCAACATACAAGTACATTGATCCAGAGCTATGCCAAGGTATTACAAGACAGAACTTAGAGGAGGTCTTGAAGGCTGGGGAGTGGCAGACTAGGAAGCACTGAGGAGACCTGGGTGCTTCAGAATAGGAAGATATCCATTGGCTGCTGGAGAAAAGTGAGGCAGGGGTCCACGAAACTGGCTCAGGAAATGCAGGTTAAGTGACGGTGTCCATCAGTGGACAAGTGTGCATGGTCTGTGTGCTGTCTCCTCACTTCTAGAGCAGGAGAAATTGCCAAATATCCTTGCATCTCAGTTAAAATGTCCTTCCCAAATATCTACAAGCTGTGTCAGGAGTATAGGAAGCATCATGGCCTTTTTTTTTCTGTTGCTTTTATTATTGTGATGCTGGGGATTTTAGCTTTGTGAATGTCAGGCCAGTGTATACCCGAGTTACATACCCAGATTACTCAGATTACTCTTGAAACATAATTAACATGTTGTTTTTCTCATTGTAGTAAGAGTAATACTATACAGATTAGGTTTTCCTGTAATGCATTTCAACTAAAAACGTTTTGATTTGAAAGTGGCCTTTGCATCTGTTTCCAAACAAGAAAATTCTCCACACCTTTAAGGGCTAGGTGGAGGGCCAGAGGAAAAATGAAGGACTATTAGCATCCTAGCATCACCTTTTGACATTCTTCCACACCTGGAGACTCTAGTCTCTCTAGTACCTTCCTGCATCCAAACACTTGCAGCCATCTGCCTCACTGAGCCCTCACCTACCTTCACTGCTTCAGGTGCTCAGACTGCCAGTACAGATGCTTGAATTCAGCCCTAGAACTAACTGTCAAAGGGGTATGGGAAATGGCAAAAGGAACTGGCAGAGAAGAGCTGATGCTCAAGGCTACCCACACTGGCTCAGAAACTCTCCACTATTGGGTGATATCTGGACACAGTGAGCAACTGCCTTATGATAGCTTTTCCTTCACAGGTAGGAACCTACGTAGTCCACAGCTACCTGTAGATGGAGCTTCATTGCTCTCTCAACCGATGATGAGTTAAACAAGCTGGAGTCTGAAAGGGGAAGGTGAGAGTGAAAGACTCTCAAAGTATCTGGGAAGGGAATAGGGAAGAAGAAACATTTTCCTAAACCAGAGATAGTGAAATCAACTTTCTGTAGCAGAAATAACACCTAGAAATCTGATGTCTTGAACTTACCTTGTTCCTACGGCTGTTTGATCTTTTGAGGATGATGATCAGAAACTCAGTTTAGAGGCATATTATATCTTTGTCACTCTCAAGCAAATGAACTCAGGCAAGGAATGGATCTGGCGTCCCTGAGATTCCATGTTGTTTTTACACAGAGTCCCATGTATCCCAGGGTGGCCTAAAACTCCCTTGTAGTTAAAGATAACCATACTTCTGATCCTCCTTCTTCTACCTCCTTGGTGTTGGCATTACAGGTGTGTACTGCCAATGCAGATCTATTTGGTATTGGTAAAGGAAACCAGGGCCTTCTGCATTCTAGGGAAGTATCCTACTAACTAAGCTACATCCACAGCCCATGAGATTTCATAACTTGATATGTAAAATAAACACACCTTTCATAGGATAGTGTAATTCAGGGCAATACAAAGTATCTGGTAACCAATAAATGAAATCGTGTTGGCATGAAAAGTACTAAGAAAGGCAATGACATCTGCCCTGGCTTCTCCCCACATAAACATACCTACAAATGCCCTGGTGCATGCCCTACAATTGTCCCACTTAAGGAAACAGTATCATTTCCCATTTCATCTGTCCAGGTAAATTGAAATATTCTTGGTATAGACAGCTTCATAGATACTATAAACTTGAATTAGCCTTCGAAGGGTTTTTTTTTTTTTGGTTTGGTTTTTGTTAAAGCAAAATAACTCTGATTCCGGGGAGTAGTGGTAGGTGAAAGCTGTAAACAAATTAGGTAGTGACTCTCCTCCCTCTCGAGGGAATTACCTGCTGGAATGTTCTGTTCCATGACTTTTCGGGCACGTTATCCCAAAAGATTACAAGTACTTTAGGAATGGAGGAAATACTTTATTATCATCATCATATTTGGCATGCACATGCACCCGTACCTCAGTATGCCTTCGCTGGTAAGAGAACAAGCAGGAGGTGAGTTCACTCCTTTCACTGTGAGCTCCAGGGATCCAACTCAGGTTGTCAGGCTTGTGTTTGCCAAGCACTTTTCAGCTGAGCTATCTTGCTGGCAATGGTTTTCTTACTGATTGGTGAGGGCAGCTGCATAATTTCAAAACAGCTCATGGATGCTGGCTTAGCTTTGTCTACCACTAATTTAGTTTTCTCTCTTGTTGGGACCATTGTTTGGCTAATGAAACATAAGCAGATGTCATTGGCCTTGATGTAGATAGAAGTATTCAGGCACAGGCAATGGTAAAGATGTAAATGTCCTTATTTAAAGATGAAGCACCTTAGTATGGATTTTTATTGTTCAATGGGTGGGTGGATTAATGACTTCAAGAAGGTCTTGGGTATGTTAATCAAGTCATCACTGCGCTACCTATGATCATGAAAACCTTGCATAATCTAGTCTCCTGCATCATTTTATTTGATGAGTTTTCCTTAAATTATTTCCTTGTACATTTTCTTTTCAATAATTCTTAATACAATGACTGTGATAGTTTTGTTTTTATTGAATATGCCCTTAGGACATCAGAAAACTTAGCAGTTTCTGAAATTTGCAGTTCTGAAATAAGCAAATACAGTTATTTACTGAAGTTCTTGTTCCTCAACAATTGGTATCTCACTGAGCCTCATCAATCATTGCCTCAATAGGGTCATTTGCAGCGATGACAGGCTCATGCAGCTCCTCAGGAGGAAGGTAGGTCGGCTCCCCTGGAGGCAGGAAGGTTACTCTTGGCTCATCATTTAAAACTGTTTGATTGGAGTCTGCAGAATAATCTATAGTTTTAGATTTTGGCTTTTTTGTGCTGGATCGTCTCAGATCTGAAGAAGTGATTCCCCAGTACGAGCTGCTCTCTCCACTTTTTGAAAAGGATGTATCAGATACACCTTCGGTTGGGTGGAAGTAAGACAGGGTGGCCAGTTCGGGGTTGACAGAGTACTGACTCTCATAACCCTTGTCACTAGAAAGAATAGAACACACATCAGGAGTTATCTTTAGTCACATATGTGTCTAACTCAGAACAGTTAACATCTGTTCGATGCCTCAGTTAATTAACTCAAAAAATAGTTTTCATTGTAGTTGTATCCTTGTGTAAGGGAACCATGAATGCCTGGTGTATGCAGCCTGTCTCAAAATTCAATATTAGAATGTAGAAGCCAACAATAAAAGTTGTCTTAAATAATAAAGGCTTATTAAGAAACATAAAGTGAAGCTGAATTAGGTAAAATAAACACTTAACATGACAGTTTGAATGAGTCAGAGAAGTACCTCATCAAAGCACCTCACTAAAAGAATAAAATTAATGGTAATGGTAAAGATTAAAAAGTAATTTTTAAAGTTTTAAAGTAATTTATGATACCGTACCAAAAAAGTTATAAAGAAACCATGCTCTCTGGTTCAAACAGAATTACACACACACATACACACATTTGATTTTTTAATGTATTCTTCTCTCATATAATACATCTCAAGTGCAGCCTTCCCTCCCCCCTCCTTCCAGTTCTCCCCTTCCCTCAGATCCCCACTGCATTTCCATTTCCCTTCAGAAAAGGGCAGGTCTCCCAGGGATAGCAACTGAACATGGCATGACAAGTTACAATAAATCTAAGCATAGACCCTCATCAAGACTGGATGAGGCAAAGCACCAGAGACATCCAATTCACGTTGTTAGGAGTCATACTTTTATAAGGAATAAAAATGATTAGAACAAATGTCTTGGCCTCGAGGCATAAAAGTAGCAGATTTTATGTTTGCTTCAAGGTCTTAAGCAAAGCTACTAAAAATTTAAAACATAAACTTCCAAGAAGATGGGCTAATTAAGAGAATAAATGGCCTTTTTTACTCCAGGGCTATTTTGTAGGGATGCAGGAAAGGGAAGAATTGTCTAAAGTCTATACATTTCATAATCAACTGTGATTTTATGACTATTTAAATTCATAATCAACTGTGATTTTATGACTATTTAAAATACTGGGGCAAATACAGTAAGACATCCCCTCAAACAGGGCCATAGTTCTTATGCATAGAGGAAGAGCATTTGAGCTGAATATCTTATGCATTACTGAGGAGGACACATATTCCTAACAACCCACTGGAGATAGGTGGGAGAGAGTATGACATCATGGACTAGAGATGCAAAGGTCAGTAGGCTTACCGTAGGTGTTTTAGTCTGTGTGTTGTGAGAAAACAAAATATCAGGAGGGGAAATACAAGGACAAGGGTCATCAGCAAGATTCCCAGCATTAATTTAAACTTGATTTTCTCTAGCTCTAACAGTTTGTCTTCACTGGTAGTGTTCAAATCAGAGCCTGGGATGAAAGAAAGAAAATACAATGAGAAATTGAGTGTTGGGCATGTTTTCTTAATAACAGATATATCTGCAGTGGCCACAGCTCACTCTCCCTTCCTTAGATGGTGGCAAAGACAGGCCACTTTTTTCATCCACATGCACAGCTTTTCTCTCTAGTCTTCATGACAGACTTGGAGTAGCTGTATGTCACTCCATTTTATACACTCACAGAAGATGGCAACTCTTCTTCTACTATTCAAAATACGTTTTTAAGACGAGGTACCCAGGACAAAATTTTATGTAGCAGCCTTTCTTCTTGCTTTACTAAAAACCATGTTACATAATTTATCTTCTTGAAAAGGTTAATGGAGCAATTTACAAGATGCTGGTTCTGCAGAAAGAAATGGTGTTATTATATCCTGCCACTGGGCACATGCTGATTATTCTTTTGAATTCAAAGTGTGTGGTATTGGTGGCTTCCTCTATAAGGCTTAAGAAATAGGTTTGTCATTTTGTTATCAAGAAGATTAAACTTAGTGTGCTTGATAATCCAAAGAGAAAAGATAAATAACATTTCAGATTCCTGAAAAATGAGTTACATCACAAAATCATGTCTGGTTCCAGAGACATTAAAAATCTGATATAAAACCTGATGATAATGATTCTTTGCTGTCAGATTTTGGATGTTCATGAGAACACATCTGACAAAATATATCTAATGTTGAAACTTCTCATAGTTCTCCCTGTCCACTCACAGCATTCCAAAGGCCTTTTTACTTTCTAGGTAATATTCAGTTAATAATCAATGGCAGATAGAGAATACTATGTCAATGTTTTATGGCTTTAAACATTTTAATTATTTTTTCTGGGATATAGCCGAGTAGAGATCCCGCTAGCAAGTTGAAAGGTCTAGGTTCAGTTCCTAATACCAATAAAGAGACACATATTATCCCACTGTGATATTAAACCAAGTGGAATGAAATGTGCACAGTTGTCAATGACTACTACCTGACTTTCAGATCCATTTGGAAATAATAAAGTACACTGTATTAAAATGAACCTTCCTTTACCTTTTTATATTTAGTTTTTATTTATTTATTTATATTTTTGAGGCAGGATCTCATTGTATAGCTTTGCTCATTCTAAAACTCAGGTCTCAAATATTTTATAAAGAAATGGGTATGATCTTGCAGTTATCTCGTAGACCTTCCTGCTGCTGCTGTCTCTCAGAAATCAAGACACGTTCCATGTCACACACACACACAGAGAGAGAGAGAGAGAGAGAGAGAGAGAGAGAGAGAGAGAGAGAGAGAGAGAGAGAGAGAGAGGGAGAGGGAGAGGGAGAGGGAGAGGGAGAGGGAGAGGGAGAGGGAGAGGGAGAGGGAGAGATGGAGGGGGGGGGAGGGAGAGAGAACTGCTGTGACCTTGTAGCTCTCATTGACTTCTCCAAGGCCCCATTCTCTCTCTTGCCTGTAAACAAACCTGTCTCCTGACAGTTAGGGCCCAGACATCCTTGAACTGTAACTTTCCTCTCTTGTTTAGAGCCTTTCTCTGTGCCATGGGCCACACAGGCAAAGTCATACTAAGTTGACAGTATGGGAATTGATTGTGTACCCAGCTTTAACCCTGTAAGAGTCAGACACTCCGGACAATGATGCTATGGCCCTAACATCATTGCTTTACACCCAGGGCGACCCCATTGCTGCCCAGGACTCTCCTAACAAAGGACATCTGATGAAAAGTGTACCTCAGTCTCCTTTTGCTATATATCCCTTACTGTTCCTAATGAATCAAGCACCTTTATTAAAGTCAAGGTCAGAACCAGAGGAGGCTTTGCAATGTCTAAACACTGCAAGTTACAGAAGGTAAACTGCAGGCTTGGGCTGGCTTTTGCTTATGCCTCAGTTCCTTCATAAAATGGACTTGGGAGAATCAACATAATGTGACTGAAACACAAGAACACGTGACATAGTAGGCCCTCAATAAATGACAGAAAACCAGTCAACTCCAATTTCAGCTGCTCAACTGCTATGTAGAGAGATGACAGCATATTTCTAAGGTGACTCACCATTTGTCATCTCTGCATATAAAAAAGATTCATTCCATTTTCTTAAGGCAGCTTAAGGCAAGGGCTACATTTGTCAAATAATTCATTACAGAATTGAGCAGACTGATCTCAGATATGCCACCAAATATATCTACTTTCCAATTATTTTCTTGTAGGGCAAAAGGTTTGAGAAAAAAATAAAATATTATTGATACAACTTTCCTTTGAAATTAGGATTTTGGTTCTTAGTACCCAAGTCAGGAGGCTCACAACCACCTGTAGCTCCAGTTCCAGTAGATTTGACACCCTCCTCTGGCCTCCACAAGAACCTGCACATGTGTGCTGCACACACACATATATACACACACACACAAATCTTAATATCTAAAAGAAAAGACCTAAAAAGTCTGGGATAAAGGAATTCTGTACTTTTTGCTATCGTTTTCTTTACATTTAAAACTTTAAAGTAAAGCTCATTTTATTTTTATGTTTTTATTAAATTTTTTTCTCATACCTACCATTGCTCCCCCCTCTCCCCTCCTCCCAGTCCTCCTTCAGTCTCACCCCACCCCACCCTCCATCCATTCCCCAGGGAGGACAAGGACTCCCAAGGTGGGTCAGTTCTGTCTGGCATATCCAGTTGAGGTAGGACTGAGCCCCTCCCCCCAGTATCATGGCTGAGAAAGGTGTTCCTCTGTAGGAAATGGGCTCCAAGAAGCCAGTTCATGCACCAGGAATAAACTCTGGTTCGAATGCAAGAGGATCCACAAACTGTCATCTACATTCAGAGGGCTTAATTTATAAAGCCTATTATAAAGGACATATTGTATTATATGATGTTTATTATAATATATGTATTATTCCCTTACCTATCTCAATATGTTTCCATATAAGTCTGAAGACAGAGAGATGATAATAGTATTGGTAAAAGGACAACAAGAATCCTTGAGAAATACAATCTGTCTAAAGTAGTCAATGCCCTCTTCGATATGGCATTAACCCTCATTATACGTCCCACATACACGCACTACCCTTTGCTATGAGAAATTGTTTCACAATGCAGACACTAAAATTCAGGTAATATTTATGTATCTGTTAATTGAGGGAATCTGTTCTTACCTGGAATTGCTTGAAAGAATTGGTCTTTATCACGCATGTTCACTGTTGATCCACTTAGAGCTGTTAAAACAATAGGCTGTTGTTAAAAGTTGCATTCACTTACTAAAATTTTTGCATTAGTGCAAAGGTGTGTGTATAATATATGAAGTCTGTTCCTGTTATTCATTGTAGTGTTGTTTTGTAAAGGGGACATCTGTATAACTTATTTCTGAAAGAGCTTAACATGTGTATTTTCCATAGTGTCCATTACAGTACTTGGGGATATTCACAAATTATTTAATACTATGCATAGGGGTTAGTTCAAGGTATGACTGTCAATCACCTGTCAGGCAACTAAAAATATTTTACATATGTCAATATTGACAAATGATCTTGAAGGTTCTAGAAGTATTAATTTTAGGTTAACAGAGAGTTTAGTCTCCAGGAGGCAGTACTAAATGTAAATACACAATATACAAATAATAATGGTCAAGTGAATATTATGTATATTTTATTTTTATAAAGAATATTTATATGACACATACATATGTTAATATGTACTTCTGTACCTACATAGAATCTATGCATGCATAGATTTATCCATGTGTTGTACTGTAGATGTGTACCTATGTATCTATGCTATACACATTACTTTCATACACAAATATACATTGATACTTTGCACTTATATGTGTATCTCTGTGCATTTATGCACATGATGCCCTAAACATGCTGAGACAACACCAAGCAAAATCCTTGTTTAAAATGCTGAATTATGCACTGAGTTGAATGTTTTTTGATCTGGACCTATCTTTTCAGAAGTCAAATATATAAAGAGGAAGATCATGATACTTAGTTAGAACACAAAGACAAAAAACTCCAGCTCCCCTCTGCCAACATTGCCCTCTCTGATTTTAATGATATACTTCTAGGTGCAGAAGAATCAGAAATTGCGGCTTTATCGTTTCTCTGCATATTACATTTGCTATTACAGGGTGAAGTAAAACAAACTTATTAGTTATTGTTAGAAATATCTAGACAAGTCTTGTCTTTCTTATATAAAATTTATAAAATTAATGAAATTTATATTTATAAAATTCTAATGAAATTAGAAACATTTTCATGGCTACCTAACTGCATGAATTTACCTTGAGCTAACACTGTCCAAAATGCAGGCACATTGGGAGTTGATGCTGCTTGAAGAGATAACAGGAGTAGCAGGTGAGAATCTATTGTCTACAAGTATGCGCTCACACAGAAACTTTAGGAAGATTAGCCCGGATTGTATGGCTTTACAAACACTTTATAAGGAACAATGATTTTGAAAAACAAATACAATGATGATTTGAGCTTTTAGCCCTCCTCTTCCAAGACCCTCCCTCAAATAATCTTAGGAACCATTAATGGCTGTGACCAGAGATACATTTATTCCTTAATCAAGTGGAAAATTTTATGTTGTCATAAAAATATTAAAATATATCCCATATCTTTATCTTAGATAGATATAAACATTTATAAATTGTTATATGTATTGATTGCGTAAATATTTAAAATTTACGTTCCTATGGCTTGTCAGATACCTCTGAAAATAGACTCTTACATATTTGCCACTTAAAGATAACTCTAAATGATAGTAGTATGGATTCTTTAGGCATGCTATTCACTTATGTTCAGAGTAGTGAAAGCTAAATGCATAGGTCATAATAATATGCTCCAGATATCAATACAGTGTAGTAGTTTTAATACTTGGTATATTTTTATGAGTAGGTTCATTAGCTTTTTCTTCTTCTTCACTGGCAGATTTTCCAACTGTGGTTCTGTTGACGATTTTCACTAGGAAAAGAGATAGAGTATTTTCAGCATATTAAAACATTGACCAAAGGTCTGTGGTTACCATATTTTAAGACTACAAAGGTAACAAAGACAAGAGAACAAAGGAAAGAAAATGACATTGTTATCAGAAATGAGGAGTAGGAAGTTAGACACTGGAGAATACTGTCTTCGTGATTATGGGATTCCTGAAATAGGACCAATACATCTGTGCTCCATGAAAGAGAGCAAAAGTACAGAACCCAGGCCTTTAAAGCTAATAGTGAGCGTATTGGATAACATGGCTGGCTTCAACAAGCTCCCTACATAGGTTTTAGTATAATCTCAACCTAGTATGTGTCCATGTGGTTGTATCACTGAATGTTTGGGCTTTATTACTTAATTTAACAAAATAGTTGCATAAGGTCCATATGGGATAACATACCACTAAAAAGAGATTGTTATGAAATGGCAGAATGAATCCACAGAGCCCAAAAATCCATTGCAGGTATCCTGCTAATGAGAGAGGATAGAAAGGGTACCTATTTTTGAAAAAAATATTCAGGTAGAACTCAAATCAGGTAAATAGTCATGCTACAATGCAAACATTTATTCCTACTAGTAAGAACATCCAGGTGTTCAAGTTTGCCCCATTATCCATGGAACATTAGAGACTATGCTCAAACAATTTATCATTAGTGAAAGCTATCCTACAGCTCACTGTTATTTGGTAGGGTAGCTTTTCTGGAATGTTCCTCATAGGAACTCTTCTGGAACATTCTACATATATAAGGCACACACTTTGATTTCATTCCAACTTTGTTGACAGTCCTCAAGTTGTGGGGTTGGAATCTAGGGTTTTAGAATCTTTTCCTTGGGTACTATAGTTTTTCAATAACTAATATTTTTGGAAATTTGAGATGGAGATGTCTGGGATGCTTAAGAGTCGGCTAACTGCAACTTATCCCACACAACTCAAGATGTCTGCTCTACACAAGCATGGTGTTCCTGGTAGTTAACTAGGTTTGTCTTAAAAGTGTGACTTCCATAAGGCTTGGAATTGCTCATATGATCTCTGATTGCCAAGTAAATTTATTAAGAATTAGGTATTAATGAGCCTGTCCAGTACTGAAATTTCCATAGCCAAAAAGAGTCAGTCTTTTGGTATTTCATACCATTCAAAGTATAAACATGAAAAAGGACCCACAAATATGGGTTTAATGAAATAATAGTCTGGAATCCTAAATTTAGTTAATGTTTCTTTCCATGCAACCTGGAGAGCAAGAGATTAGAAATGAGGGACTCTGTCTGCCTCTTCTGCAATGGTCACTGTAATGATCATGGAGCTTCACAAAAATTTGTGGAAGATATTTAGGAAAAACTAAAACCAGAAGATGACATAATTGTTGGATCCTAGCAGCACAAGATGGATTGTAGAGGGTTCCCTTAGGTCTCATCCCTTTCCCTGGTGCCGCTTTGGACTCTTGCCCTAAGGTCATTGCCATGAAGCAGTGAATGTGCATCCAGTACTTACTGTTCTTCAGAGCAACCTTCAGGTTAGTTGTGGCACTCACAGATATTTCAGAATCTGTGCCATTGGAGTTCTTTGTGGAGAACACATCTACAAACAAAATCAGAAGGCTTTAGGAACCAGTAAGTTATTGCTTCTCAATTACATTTTTTCTTCATAGTATATATTTAAACTTTAAAAAGTATCCACTAATGAAAAAAATAATTATTGAAGAAAAATATGAGACTTTTCTTCTTCAAAGGAATTTGTGAAAGGGGGAAACTAAAAATTCATGAGGTATAAAGTCAAATTAAGTTTTTATTATAATAACCACAAGAAACAATTATTAAGGAGATTTATGGAAAATATGTATATGAGTATAAGATGCCCAAATCAATTTGTAGATAAAACGTCTCTAAATCTTAACCCTAATATCTCAAAAAACAAGACAGTATTAAATATAGGGTTGCTGAGCATATAATTCAGCCATACCAGACTAGAGTAGGGTGTGTTCTTGTAATTCTACAAGAGGAACGTCCACATGCAGAAACAAGAATAATATTCAATGAAGAACACGAGGTGTAAACTGATGCTGCCACAAGGCCAAGGACAACTGAGCCACCAGAAGCTGAGACAAGCAAAGAAGGCTTCTCAACCCTTGGCTTGGAGGCAGCCCTCACTCGTCTGTTTTACTTTGATATAGACTTCCAGCCTCTACAACTACAGAAAAATCTCTTTCTACTGTCTTCCTCCAAATTTGAGGCATTTGTTGCAGCAGCCTTAAAAAATGGATCCACACCTTAAAAATAAGTTTTCGGTAACTTACTATCAAATTAGATCAGTTTTTACTGATGTGAGTGAGTATCACAATGCCATGATGAACTACAGTAGACAGAAATAGTAGCAAAGATAGCCTTATAAAATTTCATAACACCTCATGAAAAATGTTGTAAAAAAAAAGGCTTTAATTTTACACACAGAAATGTTTACAAAGTAAATCAGTATCTCAAAATAAAATGATGATGTGAGACTACAAAGCAGGATTAAGAAAACTCAAACCAGTATAAATAATGATACATATGCTGTCAACTTTAAAAACTTACATTGTTTTATGTCTTTATAGTAATTGCCAGTTTTCTCATTAGCAGGAGTATCACCTTCATTATCATCTGATTTATTTACAACAGGATTAGCAGCCACATTTTTTTCATCTTCACGTTCAGGAGCATTATTAAGAAGGTTTACATCATCTGAATAATGCTGTTCTTCATCTGAAGGAACCACATTGTCTTCTAAAAAATAAAATATGACATACCATGGATAAAAATATATTAATTTTTTGTACTGCTTTCTCTCACTGAAATTTTTTTACAATTAGAGACTGATATTTAAAAGTTAAATTATATTCCATCTTCAACTTTCAATCATCCTGCAGAAAACTGTCATATGCTGATTTTCTGTGATTGAGGATCAACCTTTTGAGGGACTAATTTTAAATGCTTACTTACGTTCCACATTGGACTGTAGATTGCTAATGTCTGGGAGGAAAACCCCAAACAAAAAGATAAACAATATAAAATCCATTGGGAAATTGATGTGATTTATCCAGCAATCTACTGTCTCCTCAGGGCTTCCTTCCTGTGGTCCAGCAGGCACTAAGACTCAGTAGGACATTATGACATCACTGTCCATAGGAAACAGAATCCTAGGAAAGGACCAGAACTTTGTGACTCCACCTTAAGACCATTTCATTACTGGTGTTAAGATGGTTTTAGTTTTGACTGAACGCCCCTCCGTACCCAGCCGAAGAGCTGAACTTCTGCCTCCTTGTGCCTTATGTTTCTTTTCTTTTTCAACTTTCTTAGTGCTGGGATTAAAGGTCTTGGTCACCACTCCCTGACCTCTATGGCTGACTCTATGGGTGGTTTTATCCTCTGATTTTCAGACCAACTTTATTAGATATTCAATATACCACTATACTTTATGTCTGTCTTCAGTGAAGGGGAAGGTCATAACTTGTAGTCCTTCAATGATGGTGCCTGCTGATGTGGAGGACAGACTCAGCAGTCTTATTGTTTACGAGGATAAAAGAAGCAGAGGTAGACTGAAAATATGGCTCAGAGGTTAAGAGCACTAACTGCTCTTCCAAAGGTCCTGAGTTCAGTGAGACCTGGTAGCCTCGTGAAGAGAAGGAGGAGGAGGAAGAGAAAAGGAAGAGGAGGAAGAGGAGAGGAAGAGGAGAAAGAGAAAGAAGGAAGAGGAGGAGGAATTACCCAAAGGAAAGATGGAAAAGCAAACTAGGCTCTGGACCATAGTCTTAGTCAACCAAAGGGAAATGACTCCGCATTAAGCATTGGACTCTTCCAGTCATCACAAGTAAGAACCAGAAGGTAGAAAAGACTGAGCTGGCAAGTCTCTAGAGCACTTTTCTCTAGTGCAGTGGTTCTCAGCCTCTGGGTCTCGACCACTTTGGGGATCAAACGACCCACCAGATATCCTGCATATCAGATATTTACATTATGATTCATAACAGTAGAAAAATTACAGTTAGGAAGTAGAAATGAAATAAGTTTATGTTCTGGGGTCTCCATAATAGGAAGTGTGTCAAAATCAGAACATTAGAAAGAGTGAGAATCATTAATCTAGTGTGAATCAAACATGGTTAACAGAGAAAGAGAACCAGGAATCAAACGTTGCTGCTAGCCATCAAACACCTGGAGACAGAGCTGGAGAAACATATTTATCTAAATCTGCACAAGTGATCTGTGAGTTGTATTTAGTTCAGGAATGCCTAAATATCAAAAGAATTCTTTGATATTTAATTCTCTCTCTCCCTCTCCCTCTCCCTCTCTCTCTCTCCTTAGATCTCCCTGGTTAGCCATATTTTTTTTTATTTGAGACAAGGTCTCTCTACATAGCCTTAGCTATCCTAGAACTTATGTAGACTGAACTGGCCTCAAACTCACAGAGGTCCATCTACCTCTGCCTCCTGAGCACTGCATACTTCATTTTCTGATGTTAAGACTTTTCATAGGTAACTGAGTTGATAGAACGTGGATATAGCAGATTATATAGATAAGACTTCGTGAAACTAAGATTGCTTAAACGCTGATTCTAATTTCCTCTGTCTCAGGATCAGTACTATTTCTAGAATATATTGAGGGATGTTGTAGATTGAATTGTATCTGCCTCATATTTGTATGTTGAAGTCCAAACCCAGAATATTTTGAAATGTGGCCAAGATTAGAGCTGAGATTTCTAGGGGGAAGGAAGATGGAAATAATGGGAGTCACAGTCTGCAAGAGTCCATGGAGAATGAGCCCGAGGAATTTAGGTTAACAGCTACCAATGTGACACTTAAAATCTCTAGTTTCAGTCACTAAGTGAAATAGGAAATTTCACAAAGGAGAAAAGCAAAGTGTAGAGTCCCTCTGGGAAGTATTGGTGACACCTAGGGACCTCTCTCCTCTCAAGGTGCAGTACAATTGTTATGTTTTAAAGGGTATAAAGAAAGGGTGGGTAGAGACAAAAGTTGTGGCAGTGACCGGGCAGAAGAGGATGTGCTGGAAGTCTTTCTTTTGTGTACTTGGTTAGAGCAATGATGGGAAGTCTGCTTATCTATTTTTAATCCCCCTTTCTTATTCTAGAAAGGGACTCACCATATAGCCTTGACTGGCTTATAACTTGATATGTAGACCAGGCTGGCCAAAGCTCACAGAAACCTGCCTGACTTCAATAGTGCTGGATTCAAAAGTGTGTTCCATACTCCATGCTGAGTCAGTAGCCTAGTTACTTCCTGAACCATGGCCTCTAGAAATCCAAAGGTACTGTATGCTAGGACATGAGCAGTAGAGAGCCTCCTGATTATAATAAAACTGAATCAAAACATTAAGTATCTAGTGGGTTGTAAATTGGTAAGAACCGGGATCTATGAGGCAACAGACCCAAGTTCAAAGTATCCACAGCTGACATTGAGAAGGAATACCCAGTGGCAGAGGCAGCATTCATACATGGCCTATGAAGGACCACCTGGAGGTATGATCGGCATTTGTGACCTGAATGACCCATGAGGGCTGTCTTTCAAAGGTTTGCTCCATTGAACTCCAGAACATGAAATGGCCTAAAGGATACTTGCATAACCAACTAGTTTGGAAAACACTTGCTGTGCAACCATAGTGATGTTATTTTAAAGGCCTGAAACAAACTCTCACAAGACACTCTTTTAAAATGTTTCCATCTCAAATGTTAACCAGGATTTTTATTACAAACTAGTGCAATAAGAGCATTTGCATGTAGACTGCCATGTTGACCAAGAACACTTAGCAATGAAACACTAAGAGATGAAAATGTTTACTATGTCAGGGTGACTTTCCAGTGGGTTTTGAAAAGTTGTGTGTGCACCTGCGCTTGCTGTGTGCATGCATCTATATGCACATGCATGTGGAAGCATCCAGAGTATGGTATTGGATGTCATCTTCAACACTGTGCATGTCCTTTCTCTCTCCTCTTTTGTCTCTCTCACTCATTCTCTCTGCTCTTGTCTTCTCTCCACTCTCCCCCTCTCCTCACATTCCCATGCCCCTCCTGTCTAGCTCTCATCTCCCTTCTCAGTCTATGCTTTCTCTTGCCTCTTCCTCTCCTGCTCCTCCTCTCTCCCTTTATTCTCTGTCTTCTCTCTTGTCTCTCCATCTCCTCAATCTCTCTCCCTTCTCTCTCTCTTTTTCTCTTCATTCTCTCACTCTGTCTTGTCTCCCCCTTTCTAGTCTCTCATCTTTCTCCCTCTCCCCTATTTCTCCATTTTCTCTTCTTCCATATCTCCCTCCTTTCTTCCCCCTCCTATTTCCATCACTCTTCTTTACCAATCTTCTCTTCCCTTTCTCCTATTCCTGTTATTCCTCTCTCCCATATTCTTCTTCTCTCTACCCATATTTCACCCCTCTTTCTTCTCTTGCCTTTATCTCTCATTTCTCTCCATCTCCCCGCCCTCACTGTCCTCTCTCCTCCACCTCTGCTGTCTTTTTCCATTCTCTATATCATCTCCGTGTGTCTCCTATACCTCTCCCCGGTTTCCCCCTCACTGCTATTCCCCCCTCTCCCCCTCTCTCTCCTCTCTCTAATGTGCATTAACTACATAGCAGACTGATATACTTGTACAGATCTACAAATACCTGAAGTAGAACTACAGGTCACTTTTTTATAATACCTTCTATTCATTCTCCTACAGGAATTCTTACACTGAGAGAAGATAATATCTTAGAATTGAAATTGTTCCTACGCCAACAGAGCAAAAAATATGAATACATATGTAGAAAACATTTCTATATTGATTACAAAAGGAAAATTAAGACTTCGTCAGTTAATAGGAATAGATTCAGTAGAAATTGTGGTACCATTCAGTAATGCAGAAATTGCATTATTGTGGGCAGAAAATGGAAATTTGCATATAACTTCCAATAATTTGGGGGAAAGTTAAGTAACAAACATTCCAAAATCAAGAGACTTCAGTTTCTAAAAAGAACAAATTGAAATTTCTCTCATATAATGAAAGGTATCTCAACTTCTGAAGTCCTTACATTCTGTACCGATAGAAATGAATCAGGAAAATTAAGTCAGAAAAATAAGTCAGAAAACTTAGGCAAAGTGGCTCAAAGCCCTTATGATTCAGTTCAGAAATCAGAATTATATGCTATTCTTGTATTATTAGATTATTATTATATTATCATAATAATATAATTATTGAATCTTAATATACTGAGGTGTTTTACATACTGAAACTGTTGAACTTATTCCAGATCATTCAGAATTGACTTTGCTAACTATTCAACAAGTAATTAGAAGCAGAAATCATCCCAGGTATATAACACATATCAGATACTATACTGGTCTACCAGGGTTTCTGACATAAGGTAATAATGAAATTGATCAGCTATTGGTATGAAATATGCAGAATCTTCAGAATTTCATAAGAAATACTCTGTAAACAGCAAAGGTTTGAAGAAAGATTTTTCTATCACTTGGCAACAAGCCCAAGAAATTACAATGTCCTACTTGTTCTTTATATAATTAATTCTATTACCTACATGAAGTAACCCAAAAGTCACTCAAAGAAATAAAACTTGGCAAATGGATGTGTTTAATTTTGCTGAGTTTGGAAAAATATGTACCTCATACCATAGATACTTATTTAGGATTTAAATGGGCAGCTGCTTTCTGAAAAGGCTGATTCTATAATAATTACACATATTAGAAGTTATGACCATGAGGGGAATACTTGTACAAATTGAGACTGTCAATGCCTTAGTAGAGGTCTGTAATAAAATGAAACAATTTTTTCATATTACTACATAAAGAATATTATAGGTATACCACACACCATACAGGACAGGCAGTTATAGGAAGATATAACTGAAATTGTAAATATATGCCTAATAAGAAGAATGGGGTAATAAAAATGCACAAAGGTAAATTTCACAGTGCTTTATCGACTTTAAATTTTTAAATGCTAATGAAAAAGGAATGACAGCTGCAGGGAGACCCTGGATAATAGGACAAAATGATGAATTAAAACAATGTATATATTTTAAAGATGTATTAAAGTCAGAATGGAAGCCAGGATGTATGCTTTGCTGCAAAAGTGGTTTTACTTTTGTTTCCACAGGAGAAGAAAAGCTATAGATACCATCAAGATTGAAAAAGCATAGACTTGAACAGGAGAGCCTTCCTTCCTAATGAGGATAGGAGATAGGTCAAGAGCCAATTGGCCTAATCATATTGTACATTTCCAACAGGATAAATTTTTACTAATACTTTTTTTCTGTTCTTTGCAAACATAGAAGGCAAGTGATCTGTGTTTAGTCCTAACTCAATTAAAATTTAAAGCTGGCTTTGGAGTTAGAGAGAGGCTATTTCTCTAAATCCAAGCATGATTGCTAAGGAAAATCCATAATGTGCCTCATGTCAAAAGAGTTAGCCAGTATGGGACAGAAGAAAACCAAAATTGAAGGACTATTCTATTGCCACTAATCTCATAATTCTTTCATTTTATTTTGACTTTTTAAAACTTTTTGTAAGGTACAAATATTAACCCTAAATTTATAAGACTATTCAGCATATGATATTTAAAATGTTTAAGTTTTCAGAAGTGAACCGTGACCCTTCATACCAGTAAACTTTGAGGTCTCTAATAAATGATGCTGTCCCACAATGACTACTCTATAGGGATTGTGATAATGCCATTAAACAAACAAGAATCAAAGGTCAGTATTGAACTACAGAGTGCACAGAACAAATCCAAAGCTGCTAGTTGACAGGTCCAGCCTCATGGACTGCTTTAACCCAAAATTCAGATTAACCCTTTCCCATTATAGAGACTGGAAAACAAGTGTTACAGCTATTTTCCTCAAGACTTAACCAGTATCTCAAATTTTTGAGGGTGCCTTCCTTAAAGATATCATCGCCTCAGACAACAGGAAGTAATTTTAAGGACATGACACCTGCATTCCCAAAACTGATGGTTTTTGGTCATTTGGTGGGTTATGGATATTTGAAATCTGTGGTGATAGATTTTATATTTAATAAGATTAGCTTGGAGTCACCTACAATCAAGCCATGAGGGTGAGAAAGTTGTAACTCTTGTCTTTAATCTCATCACTCAGGAGACAGGGATCTTTCTGTATTTCTGTGAGTTCAAGTCCTAACAACCAAACAGTAGTAGCTTACCCTTTAATCCTCACTCTGGGATTATGATGCAGAGCTGAACCCACTGGTGAAAGAACTGGGCAGAGAAGATATTTAAGGTAGGATGAGGCAGACATTGAGGCATTCTGTAGGATTGACCAGCCAGGCTGAGAACTCCTGAAGATAGCAATTACCCTGTTCAGCCAGAGAAGTTGGATGGGTAAGAATTGACTGTGATCTGTTTCTTCTCTCTGATATTCTAGCCTTTCCCCAATATCTGGTTCTGAATTTTCATTATATACTAACTTGAATTTGTGTAATATTTGGCATTCAACTTTTGGGGTATGAATGTGCAAAATAGCCACTTGCCAGCCAGAGCAACATGTGGCTGGAGGAGTATTTTACAAGCTGGCTAGACTTTTCTGTTCAGAGTTAGCCTCCAAGTTTAGGCAGAGCCAGCCATATGTGTTTCTTCTTCATGTTCATCTGGGTTAGTTTTTCAGACAGTGACCCCTCTCTCCTGGTTGTTTTTCTTCTCTTTTTGGACCCCCTACCACACTATGTAGCTGTCCTACTTCACCGTCATTTGAATTGTCATGAGAACAAGTTTGGTGAGTAAACTGAATTTTCTTAAGAGGGGGAATTGGTTTAAGACAATAGAAGGTGGTTGGTCCTTCTTCGATATTACTCAAGATGATTTGAAACTGGAAAAATAAGGGAGACAGGTAAATAATGTAGATGAAATTATGTTTATGAATATTTTTGTTTTATTATTTAAAAATCAGTTAATGCAAATGCCAAGTAGAAATTCACAGAAGAGTCTGTTAAGAGAAAACACATAGATATTCAGACCCAGACAAAAGAATTTAAAGAATCAGCATCAACATTGCCGTATACGATTGCACAAAAACAGCCCAAAGCTTTCAAACAGCCAAGACTCCTATATACAATAATTTTAAAGAGATTGTAGAATGGTTAAAATTGTACAGAGGTTAGTTGGATTCTGGTACAAATGTTAGAATTAAGGATAGTCAAAGAAACAAATGTCACATATGGTATGTATTCACCATTTGTAAAACAAATGTTAAATTTCTGGTCAAGATGTAACTGAATTATCCCTAAGGACTGGTCAGATATGGTTACTGCTGTTTTGGAGGTTGGACTACTTTTACAGTGGAGGACATGGTAAGGATGAGGCTAAAACAATAGAACAAAGAAGCAGAGATATCAGCATAGAAATCTTCCAAGACCAACTTCTTGAGGAGGAAGATTATGCTTATATAGAAAAGTAATCACTATATGATGAGCATACTCTGGATATATGCCAAATGGCAGCTTTGAATTCATGAAATAGAAATATACAACTGAGTCCTTTACAAAGGTAATTCAAGGCAAAAAAGAAACCTTTAAGTTTTTACAAAGCCATAGGCCAAACAGCATGAAGTTAATATAAGCGTCTGAGTCATTAAAGGGGCCTGAACAGTAGCAGGCGGCTAAGAGGTCTGGGACTACAGGGTCTATGAGTCTGGGCCTCTAGCCGCCTGAGACCAAAAAACCACATTATAACCGGCAAGTTCACATAAAAAGAGACCACAAATAAGGTATTCCCAGAAACAATGTCTTTGTTTGGAATAATCTGAAAAGAAATGCCTCTCTTTTTCTGGAGTATACAGAAGGTATGGAAAGGGAGGCATTGGATTAATGAGTGCACATCAAGAATGGACAGACAAGGTAATTTGACACCTTTGGTAAATGACCTCAGGGGACTTTCTAAAGCCCCCATATCAAATCCATTTCAGTCTTACCCTGCCATCATGGAGGAAACACTTTCCTAGAGCAATAAAAGGAACCATTCTCAAAAACCACACTGCTCTGCACAATAGAAAAGAGAACATAAAATTCAGAAAAAAACATAAAGATAATATTTTGACAAACTTCTATAAATGCACAAAGGCCAAAGTTAAAAATATGAGTAAATAATGTTATCACTGAAGGTTTAGTGGACACAGAGGCAGATGTAACAATAATTTCAACAGAATCTTGGTATCCAAAATGGCCCTTTCAGAATGGAAATATTCAGTTTTTGAGAATTGAGACATTATGTCAGGTAAAACAGATGCAAGATAGCTTGGATGTATAGGGCCATAGGACATAGAGGAAAATTATGGCCATATGTGGCTAACATTGCTATAAATTTATGGGAATGAGACTTACTGCAACAATAGAATATTCAGATTAACATTCCTCCAATCTCAGAAATGAACCACAAACTAACATATGTTTCTGGAAAAACATTAAAAGGTATTATTAGAAATAGTCACTGACTATTCAGGTTGTACAAAAACAAAGCACAACAGTTGCTAATCTTCCAGAGGCACTCACAGTGCTACTTTTAAAATGGTTAACAGAGAAGCCTATATGGGTTTATCAATGGCCTTTAACAAAAGAGAAATTTCAGGCCTTAAAATAGCTGGTATAGGAGCAGTTAAATGCTTAGCATATTGAAGAGTCAATCAGCCCTTGGAATTCTCCTGTATTTGTTACTAAAAAGAAATATGGAAAGTAGAGAATGGTAACAGACCTAAGGGCAATAAACAAGGTGATCCAGCCAATTGGTTCTCTACAGTCTGGGATTCTTTGGCCTTCTCTATTACCTAAAGAAATGGCCTATTAACTTATTGACTTAAAAGACTATTTCATTACAATACCTCTACAAGAACCAGACAAAGAAAAATTTGCTTTAAAGTGCCCACTTATAATAATTCTCAGCCTGTAAAGAAATATCAATGGAGGGTTCTCCCATAAAGAATGTTAAATAGCCCCACTCTGTGCCAGTATTTTGTACAAAAGCCATCAGAAGTAATATATAACAAATTCCCATAATTTATTATTTACCATTACATGGATGATATCTTGTTGGCTGATTCAAATATAGATACCTTAGAAAGAATGTTTGAAGAAGTGAAAAAAAAATTGCCTGCTTGGAAGATTACAAATTGTTCCTGAAAAAATACAAAGTGACAATTCCATTTATTATTTAGAATACAAAATAGGTCATCAAAAAATTAAACCCCAAAAGATGAAAAATCAGGAGAAGTAGACTTAATGATTTCTAAAGATTTCTAGGAGACAGGATAAAAAATTATGATCTGGATAATTTGTTCAAAACCTTAAAATGGTGACAAGGACTTAAAAAGTCCAAAAAGTTGTCAACTGAAGTTAAGAGAGAATTGGCTTTGGTGGAAAAGAAATTATAAGATGCACATGTGGACTGTGTGGATTCAGACCTTAATTGCATTCTAGTTAACTTGCCTTTTAAGCATTCTCCTATAGGAATTTTAATGCAAAGGGAAAATATTATATTGGAATAGATATTTCTACCACATAAACTGAGTCAAAAATTAAAGACATGGAAAAATTTCTAATTTGATTTTTAAAGAAAAACAAAGACCTTATGCAGAAAGAATTGTTTTACACATTAAACTGCTGACTTCATTAATGATGAATCAGAACTAACTTCATTATTTTGTTACAAGAAATAATCAGGAATAGGAATCATCCCTTTTATATAACACACATTTGATCCCATATGGTCTGACAGGTCCGTATGGGTCTGCCAGGTTCTTTAGCACAAGGTAATGATGAAATTGATATATTATTAATAAGAAATGTGCAAGATGCCGCAGTCTCAACCCCCCCCATCATGTCAATAGCAAAAGCTTAAAAAAAAGATTTCTCCATCACTTGGCAATAAGCCAAAGAAATTGCATAAAAAACGATGTCCCACCTCTTCCTTCTATAATCAAACTCCATTGCCAGCAGGAAGTAATCCTAAATGTATACAGAGAAATGAAATTTGGCAGATGGATTTGTTTCACTTTATAGAATTTGGAAAATTAAGCTAGATAAGCTACATCATACAATAAATATATTTTCAGGATTTAAATGGGCAATTGCTTTGAGTTCAGGAAAGGCTGATTCTGCAGTTACACATTTGCTAGAAGTTATGGCCATCATGGGCATACCTGTACAAATTAAGACTGACAATACTCCAACATATGTCTCTAGTAAAATGAGATAATTTTTTGCTTATTATAGTATAAAATACATTAAAGGTATACCACACAAACCTACAGGACAAGCAGTCACAAAGAAATAAAATTGAACTCTAAAGGATATCCTAAATAAACAGAAAGAGGTTCCTACAAAGACCTCAGAAATAAGACTATGTAATAATACTTCATAAACTTTGAATTTTCTGTTATATTGAGAAAGGAACAATAGCTGCTAAAAGGCATTGGACTATGGATTATGTTCTGGTACACTGTAAATATTTGTCCTTCCTACTGGATTAATAAAAACATGATTAGCTAGAAGGCAGACAGGAAGTGGGGCAGGGCTACCAAACTAAGAAAACTCACAAGACGAAGAGCAGAAGATATGTCAGCAGATGCAAAGGAAAGAAGACCATAAGCCAACCTGCATGTGATTAATATAAGCTTTTGTTATTATTTGGTGCTAAGTGGCAGCAGGGTTGTGAGTGAATCCGAACTCTGGGGCTAAGCAGGAAAGGATAGGCCAGAAACTTCTTACAACAGACTACAGAAAAAAAAAGACTGAGCTAAATCAGCCTGTCTACTTCAAGGATGTGCTGACCTCAGGATGGAAGCCATGATATGTGCTATGTTGGGGAAGGGGTTTCACTTTTGTTTCTGCAGGTGAAAGAAAAGCTATGGATACCATCAAATTAATGAAGACTTGATATCAACTAGAGGAACTTTATGATAAAGAGAAATGGTGGTTCAGACACCCATGCGTCAATTCTTTAAGTTGTAAGAAAAGCAAGCATTAGGGCAGGGTTTTGTTTTTGTCTTTAGAGAATACTATAAATACCTGTCTTCCTGAAGTCAAACGACCTTGGATGTCTAGATGTCTAAAGCAGAAGAGAATGCTATCCAGAAAAAATTTACAAGCAAAGGATTATTAGTACCAATATACTCTAAGGGTAAAATCTCACTGCTTGACATCTTTATTTGTAAGAAAAGTTAAAGTCCCAGTTCAATAATAAAGCTGGCTTTGGAGTTGGTGTGTGGCTCTCTCCTTCTTTAAACCTAAATGTGCTTGTTAAAGAAAATTGCAAAATCTCTATATAATATCAACATGTGGCATTCTTTATGTAGCAATTGTTTAACTCTGTGAAGCTGTGTTACTTCGCCTGCCTAAAACACCTCATAATAAAGAGCGGAATAATCAACAGTTAGGCAGGAGAGAGAAATAAGCAGGGTGTCAGGCATAGAGAATAAGTAGAAAGAAAAACTAGGCTTGGAAGAACATTTAAGAGCAAGAAAAGGAGACAAAAATGCCAACAGCCAGCCACTCAGCTAAATAGCCAGCCATGAAGAAAGAAGGAAAAAAGATGTATTGAAAAAAGAAAGGTAAAAAGTCCTGATGCTATATTTCTTTATACTGTGTAACTATATGTCAATGTGATTGGTTTAAGAAAGAAGCTGACTTGCCAATAGCTGGGCAGGAAGAGATTGGTCAAGAGAGACAGACTAGGAGAACGCTGGTTGGAAGAAGGGCAGTGAGTTGCTAGCAGATGCAGAAAGAAGCAAGATGGACATGTCATACTGAGAAAAAGTACAAAACCACATGAAAAAGCATAGATAGAAAATATGGCTTTAAAAAAAAATCTAAGAGTTAGCTATTAACAAGCCTGCGCTATTGGCTGAGAATTTGTAATTAATATAAGCCTCTGTGTGGTTACTTGGGATGAGCAGCTGGGGAAAAAAATTCCACCTACACCCAGAGGCAAAATGAGCTTAAAGAAAAATGGGGTAGTTTATATTCAAAAAGCTGGCTAGAAACAAGCCAAGCTAAGGCTGAACATTCATAAGTAAGAATAAGTCTCTGTGTATTTATTTGAGAGCTGGACGGCAGGCCTCCAAAGAGTAAAAGAAAAAAAAAAACTACAAATGATAAATTCTTTTCAGACATAGTGACTCTAGTGAGGGATTGTCTTGCGGTAGGTGAGATGGTTCTTGTAATCGTATTTGTCCACTGAATAGCAGATCCAGTCCTTCTCTTCGATGCAGATACCATGGGCTGTACGACTGGGAAATTAATCTACTCAGATGCTTTTTGCTGTTGATTATTCCTGTAGTGGCATTGAGTTGAGAACAATTACTAACATTGCTATGTTTTTTTCTCTTTGTCCAATGTTTTCTTTTCAAAAGTCTGTACTTGGCTGTATTGGGTTGTTGGAAGAAAATCCTATTGTAAATCTATGAAGAGATGTCATATTTTGTTGTTCAACTGCATAATAAATCAAAATACAGTTTAACCATAAACTGATCTCAAGAGAATCAGTAGTTCAAGACCAGTCTGGAATCTATAAAACCCTTTCTCAAAAAGCCAAAGCCAGGAGGGTGTAGTAGCACATGCCTTTACCATTCTGGAAACAGTGGTGAGCAGATTTCCCTGAGTTCCATGGCAGTCAGAGCTACATAGTAAGACTGTTTCAAACAACAAAACATTTCAAAATTTCCTTCTATGCTCAGGATTTTCTTATATTCCAGTATCCTAAAAATACTACTAATAATATAAATTGGAGTTTTCTTGCTTTGAGATGAGGTGTGTGTGTGTGTGTGTGTGTGTGTGTGTGTGTGTGTATGTGTGTGTGTATGTGTATGTGTGTACACCCCTGCCTCAGTCTCCTGAGGACCTGTGACAAGTGCCCTGTGCATCATGGTCTAAGTTATTTGCTTAGGGTAGAGAGTTTGCCCAGCATGCACAGATTCCTGGCCTATGATTCCCAGCAGAGTCAGAAAATAACAACAAAAATCTCTAAACTTTACATTCCTACTTCTCCTATACAGGAAGCTTTATCCTGGTGTTCACTCACTCCTGTTAAGACTTCAGTAAGGCTTTGACTGCTCTAATTATAATGTCACTTAATACCTACTATTATTTCCATCTTCAATCTGGCATACTGTACATATAGATTTTATCACTAGACCTATAGTAAGCTGCTTAAATCTTCAGAATTTTGTCCATTACTATATCCTAGGGACTAGAAAATCCAGGAATGTGGCACTGACACACATCAGTTAAATACATGGTATTAAGTTTCCTTACCTGTCAAAAAGTCAAAGCATTTCCCTCGAAACAAGCTCAATTCTCTCCCTAATCTCAACCTGTTGCTGTATTTAGAGAACCCAGAAATGTGTCCCCCTCCCCACCCCCAGTTCTTTTCATTCCTGTCTGCATGCATTTCATGCAGGTAACTCAGAATGCATAATAGTGGCACAGTAAACAGTGTCATAAAGATAAAGCCTGGAGTAAACAACATAAGCGATCTCAAGGTTAAAAAAAATCTTAAATGAAATGTAACCAAAAATTGTCAGCTCTTTCATACCTATCAATTCAAGTAAATAAATATGTTCAAATCTGATTTTAAGTTTAAAATGGAATTACAAACTTTGAGGAGAAAAAAGACAATATATTATTTTAGTATAATTATCTATACTCAATATCTTAGAGTGTTCAGTATGGTCTTTGATCTTTGATTTTATGTTCAATCTTCCCATTATATAGAAAAATCTTCAAACAAAAGAAAGTCAATTAAAAAAATACCTAGCAAGTATCACTATGATATATGTTATTAGGTATAAAGATACTTGCTAAGTTAAATTTCTGTTGCTTTTAGTTTCTGAGTTAAAAGTTATTTGTTTCAAGTTAAAAATCTCCATCACTGTGTAAACAGGAAAAGAAACCATTGCTTTGAAAGGCATGTCACTGATACAGAAAGCCCAAACCCCACATTTCCTCATTGTGGGTACAGGGATCTGAATAAACCAGCTCTTCCACTAGCTTTACCTCCCCAGCCCAAGTGTACCTCAGTAACATTCTGGGGATGTATTAATCCTTTACAAACTTACTGATCCTTGGTCTTTAAAGCATTGAAGCATCATATATTGGTCATTTTTAAAATTTCATTCTCTTTATGAAGAGCCCTCATGTATATTTTATATGACTTTCACGACTTTCTCTTAATAGACTTACGTTCATTATGTTCTTAGGCCTAAACCCACATAAGAAGTGGGGGGCCCTAGATGGGATCTTGTTTCTATTTCACTTGTTTTTCACTTGTTCCCAACTTCCATGTTTTTCTGTAGAGTAGACATTACATTTAAGGTTCAATTTTTAAAATTATGTGTTGGATGGTACTTCATTCTCTTTTGAACCCTAACCATTGAGATAGGTTCTCATTGTTTAACCCAGGCTGGCCGTGAGCTCACAGAGATGCACCTTCTTCTGCCTCCTGAGTACTAGAATTAAAGACATGACCTACCACACTAGGCCCCTCAATTATTTTCTTATCATCTCCCTTACTTGCCTAAGGACACCATAAATACAATGTGTCCACCAACTTGTACACATACACACACATACACCACACACATTGGACCCATGTATGTACATATATAGGTACCTACATTAATCCTAACCCTATATATGTACAAATATATGTATGTAACAACAATAAAAGAACAAGAGGCTATGAATTTTAAAATGGGGTATGGGAGGGTTTGGAGAGGGGATACCAAAGAGGAGCTTGAGGAAAAGGAAGGTAGAAAAAGAGGTAATGTTTTTTCAATTTAAAGTGTATTTTCAAACAACCTATACTGGTTGGTTTTGTTTAAACTTGACACAAGTAGAATCATGAGAGGAAGGAACCTCAGTTGAAGAAATGCCTTGATGAGATCCATCTGTAAGCCTTTTTCTCACTTAGCAATAGGGAAAGGCCCAGATCATCATGGATGGTAATATCCCTGAGTTGGTGGTTCTGTGTTCTATAAGAAAACAGGCTAAGCAAACCACGGGAAGTAAGCCAGTAAGCGGCACTCATCCATGACCTCTCCAATAGCTCCTGCCTGAAGGCTTCTGGCCTGTTTCAGTTCTTATTCTGACTTCCTTCCATGATGAACAGTAATATGGAAGTGTAAGCCACATAAACCTTTTCCTCCCAAACTTGCTTTTGGTCCTGGTATTTCATCACAGCAATAGAACCTTAATAAAGATAAAATAACATGTACAAAACTTAATTCTTAATTTTGAAAATACCCTAACCTAAAACAATTGTTAATTTCTACAATATTCACTACATATTTTGGTTGCACTCAGACCAAAAAAAAAAAAAAAAAAAAAGTCTTTCTTTAAAACTCTTTTATTCAATGTCCCTTTCAATTCCTGCCAACTCTAGAGATAGGGTATTTCCTCTCTCCAAACATACTAATTCTTTGACTTTCAAGTACACACTACTGACCTCATGAGGAGGAGCAGACCCCACAACTGTTTTGTCCCATTCTTCCCCTCATATTTCTTCAGAATCAAAAATGATACATCTGGAAGAGAGTTGGGTGTGATTATACAGTCTTTTGTCCCCAGTACCATCCTTTATTAAACCAAGTTCAAATGCACTAAATGTACATGCCATACTAGGAGAGTCTGGAAGACAAATGTTGCTGAGTGTGATTTGAACTGTGGGGGCCTGGCTCAAAGTTTCAAAGAAGAATATTAGAATGTAGTCTAGAGTTCATTCTTGTGATATTTTGGTGAAGAATGTGGCTACTTTCTATTACTATCTTCGGGAGCAGCCTCCAAGGTGGCACAGGGCTTGGGAGGCATCCACAGCATTGACAAAGCTACAACTTTTCTATTTGAGGGATAAGGGAATAAGACACTCAAACATTCTCCTAATTGTTCCTTTCTCTATTCTCTCACATGTTCATTCTATTCTCTTATAACTTTTTGCAGTGTATATGTCCCCACAAACTTTTTCAGGCAATACAGGAGTCATTAAAAGATCACATTTCTCAAGTGAATGATTATAGATAAAAATCATGTCTTAGGTGGGAGAAAGGCAAGTTAAGCTAATTCATAATTTTGTAAATATTTTGAACTAATTCCCTGCAATTAGAAGGTATGTAGAAAGTGCTGAGTCTCCAGGCAAGGAGACAACATAAATTCTCTAATTAAAGTTTAAGCCAAACATTCCTGGCACACTGTATGTCTTTTAGCATTAGCTTAAGTCTGCACTTTCCAAGATACTATGGCATTATAATATTTAAATCTTAAAATGTATTTTTCCCCTGTGTATAATTTCTATCAAAAGAAACCTGTATTCCTATTTGAGATTAGTCAAATTATTTTCTGTAGCTCTGACTAGTCAGAATTATTTTCACACAGTGAGTCAGGAATGGGTGCAAGAAATTAATCATTCACCAGCTAGCAACAATAGGGCTGTTTTCTATCTATGACATAGCTAGACAGTTCTCTATGTCCTTGTGAAATAAAGATTGATTTTCTGGGAATACTCATCTTAAAGACAATTAGCATGGAATCTAGTCTAATCTAAAGCTATTTTGAAGCTTAGTACCACCTAATAGTACAAAGAAACCTGTGGCTGGTTCCTGAACTCAAAATATTTTTCTAATTATAAATCTGAGCTGTGATCAAAAACATATTCTAGTATTATTTTTATTCATCAAAACCCTGTGTCAATTAGACAATACAGGTTAAGGAGGAGTCATCTTTCTGACAATCCATGTATATAAATACCCAGTAGATTGAAATTTACTCATGAGACAAATATACTAGAATACAGCCAGTGGAGAACTCCCCACATCCAAATATAACATATCAGATACCAGGGAAAGATTATATCAGCATTTGTGAAGGAAGAAGCAAAAGGTCTTCTCCAGTTTGTGGTCTGGTGGCCTTGCTTAGATGGGATACAGCCATTAGAGAGGTCCTTCTGGTGGGCAGACACCCTGGACCCCAATTGCCTCCTGCTGTTCCTGACATGGCCACTGTAAGTTTCCTGCCTTTGTCCAGAAAATCTGCCCACTACTAAATTGAGGAGTTATAGATTAACAGCTTTGGCAGAGGAGATTTCTAGACAGCTTCATTGAATTGACTGTTGCTTGATTATTAGTGATTAATTATGCAGATCTTCAATGTGAAGGAGCAAGCTGGGAAACGAAAAATATAAAATGTACTATTTGAGGAAAAAAAAAGGAACACTAGGAAATGTAATGGAACTAAGATGAGTGCTCAAGGAGATAACGTTTAAAGAAAAAGGAGTTGTGATCTCAGGGCAAAACCCCATCTAATTAATCTTCCAACTTGTGAAAAGGAATTAAAATAAAGTTTAGGTGATTCACGTCTTTAGTCCCAGCACTTGGAAGTCAGAGGCAGGTGGATCTCTGAGTTGGAGGCAAAGCTGGCCATCGAAGTCATTTCCAGGAGAGCCAAACTTAGGCAGTTTGAAAGAAGGAAACCATAAAGAAGGGCCCATATTTCAGCCCCAGCAATCAACAGAATTTGGTAGCTTTAGCCATGTGGTTCTGGCTTTAGACTCAAAGATACAAGAAAGGGAATCTCCCTTCTGAAATCACCTTCCCTACGTAAGGGAAGGTAATGAAGCTATGGATGTCAGGGATGTCCTGGCATGGAAGCCCAAAGATGCCATTTTGTGAAGCTGTGAAGGTGAAACCTGGATTTCATTGGAAACCACAAGACATTGGAAATGACAGAGCCATGAGATGCCTATCAAGGAAAGCTTAAGACTGGATATGAAATCAGCACATAAGAAGCATGTTGCAATCAATAAAGCTGAAAGAAGTTGGATATCCATCTGAAGAGTGCTTCGGCATCAGGCATGGAGATGCAGTATGGAGTTTGCCCAGCTGGTTTGTGTCCTTGCTGTTCCAGTATTTTCTCAATATGCTTTCTTTCTTTCCTTTTGTAATAGTAATGTTATCCTATGCCATCATATGTTAGGAGTATGTGATACACCTTTTTAATTCTGATTTTATAGCAGGTTACAGTTAAGACATTGCCAAGACTTCTGACTTTTAAATAGGGTTGAAACTTATAGATTATGAGGACTTTTGAAGTTGGATTGAATGTATTTTGCATTGATATGTGTACAGGCCAATGAGGACCAGCAAGTGGAATGTGGCGGTTTAAATGAAAATGGCCCCCGCTAGCTAATAGGAGTGGCACTATTAGAAGGTATGACCTTGTTAGAGGAAGTGTGTCATATCACTGAGGGTGAACTTTTAAGTTTCAAATGCTCAAGTAGGCCAAATCTCTCTCTTCCTGATTATTGATCCAAATACAGAATTCTGAGTTACCTCCAACACTATGTCTGCCTACACAACACCATGCCTCTTGCCAGGATGATAATGAACCTCTGAACCTGTAACCCAGCCCCCATTATTTTTCTCCTTTATAAAAGTTGCTGTAGTCATGGTGTATCTTCACAGCAATAGAACTTTGATAAAGACACCAGCATAGCTGGTGATGTAGACCAACAAAGTTACTTGAAAACTTGGAGGGACACTCTCTGTTAAGCTCCTGCGGGCTGTACAGAGTGCTCTAGGTTTCCAGCTTCCGTGAACTGTCACCCTTGCTGGGCTTTGGTAATGCAGATGTCTTTAAATCATTCTGCTCTTGAAAGACTCCTCAAGTTGGACTTTGGTGGCATTGTCTTTTGTTTTGGTGTGTTGTAGGCTCCTCATCTGGGTAAACAGACAGATCTGTAGCATCTCCGCAGAAAAAGTCTTGTTACATAACACTCCTAAATAAATGCACAAAGTTTTTTTTTTAAAAAAAAAAAATTACAGGGAACATTATCTCATATGTTGCTTCCCTGTGTTTCCAGCATTGCTTAACTAGTCCCATCCCCCCCCCAACTCTGTCCCATCTTTTTCCTGTAAATAGCATAAAAGATGCTGTATTTCTTAACCCACCTGCTTGGCATAAGACATCAGTTTATTCAAGACCTTCACATCCCAGCTTTCCTGTCTTCTTATTCTCATCTCCTGTTCTTCCTCTCAACACTTCACAGTTCTGTAGCGACCCCCCCCCCCCGCCCCATTCCAGTCAGAAAACAAAAGTGAGAGTTGTCAGAAATGTAGACAAATAGAATAAAAGTGAGCCCAGACACCTGGACAGAGATGAGGTTTAATATATCAGACAAAATCATTGAAATTCAGTAAAGAAGTAAATACTTAATAAATACAACACAATTTGCTACAAAAAGGGGCAAAACATTAAACACAAGGAGCTAGCTGGGGAGATGACTCAGTTGGTAAAGTACCTGTCAAGAAATCCTAAGTAACTGAGGTCAGATCTTTAGCACCCAGTGAAGAAAGCTGAGCATGATTTAGCACATCTGCAACCCCAGCCCTGTGAGGATACTCACTGGGCTGACAGTCCAGTGGACTGCTGAGAAGAATCCAAGACTACCAATATCAATCTCTTGCTTACAAACACATAATCTGCATGGACATTTGAATACACACACACACCATTGTTACACATATAAAGGTTTTTTGCTGAAATTAGAATATATTTTATGATCTTATCATGGAAATGAATCTACCCTACAACTCAAAAGTCAAAGAAGATGGTATTTTAAACTATCTAAGAAGTTAGAAGCTGTATACTGTTAGAAGCCTCATCATCCATGTTGGGACAGAATTGCTTTAGATTTTGACTGTATTTATTTAATTTTGTAATTTGAAATATTTGAACCTACCTTGGGGAGTACTTGGGAGATGAGACCTAAGTATAAACATGAAATTATCTTACATTATTTATGAGAATTATTTCAATTTACATGAGAATTAACGGATCAAGAGACATCAAGGTAAAAATGAAATTCAACCGTTAATGTACAAAAATGGGCAAAACCAGAACACACTTTCTAGTAGCATGGCTGGTCAGAAGAGGAAGTGGATGTGAATAACAGCTCTTAACATGAATTTTTAATAACTCATAGATAGCCATTCACCAGTCCAAATATAGTATTTACAGCTTTAAATGTACCAGTTAACATTTCCTGAGATTAGAATTTTCTGCTGAAAATACTTCATTTACCCCTTTCTATACTCATCCTTACTCCATAGAAGATGGACATTGAACTACTATATACATGTTTAATTTGTTTCTAACCTTTATGGCTGAATAAAATTTCATTACGTTTATGTACCACATTTTATGATTCATTTACCAGCAGATACACATCTATTCCATCTCATTGCTGTTGTGCAAGTACTTCTATGGTCAGATACAGATTCCTTTGGGTGAACAGGATTACATTACATGGTGCTTCCATTTTCAAGTGTGTGTGTGTGTGTGTGTGTGTGTGTGTGTGTGTGTGTGTGTGTGTGTGTGTGTGTGTGAAACCTCTACATTGATTTCCACAGGGATTGCCCTGTTGTCAATATGAACAGCAAATAAGGACTATACTTTCCCCATGCCCTCTCCAGAGTTTCCCATTTGCTTTTGTTGATAGCAATTCTGACTAGGTAGAATGGAATCTCACAAGTAGTTTTAACTTTCATCTCTCTCATAGTTAAGGATGAACCTTTTATGCTGTATATAAAGGAGTCATTAATGACACCATTCCTTTCCTCCCTCTAAGCCCTCCCATTTCAATCATGGCCTTGTTTTCCACTAACTGCATATATTATACATATATATTCTTAAATATAATGTGCTCAGTCCGCATGATGTTACTTATGTGTTTCCAGGGCAGACAAATTGGTATTGGATAAGCAATTGGAGGGCTCTTCCCTGGGGAAGACATTTTCTCCCACTCTCACGTTTCCTTAGCTGCCTATAGGTCTCTGTGTAAGCTTTGTGTAGTTTTGTGTGAGGAAGCCTCATTGCATCCCTACTCAAGACATGTCTATTGTTTTCTCTGTTCATTTCATGTTTAGGCAATTATGTTAATGAGACTTAATTAGTATAACTTCTGACATTATTAGGAGACACAGTCTTGCAGCACACTCCTTCATGCCCTGGTGTTTATAATTTTGCCTCCTCTTCTGTAATGTTCTATGAGGCTTTGGTGTAGGAGTATTCTGTACATGTATCCATTAGGACTGGGCTTTAAATTTTGTATTTTAATTGGTTGTGGTTTATTGTAATGGTTTTCATCTGTTGCAAAGAGAAATTTCTTTTTCAGAGGAGAGGAATACATCTATCTGTGGGTATTCTTTAGGGAATATTTATTGCTTTATTTATAGTTAAAATATTTAGTGTGTAGTTAGGGATTATGCCAATTTATTAAAGTGGTTATTTTCTTCTAAGACCCATGACTTCACTAGCCCTTGGTAGTTAGCTAGGTTTACAGTACTGGGCACAATTTCCCCCTTCTTGAGCAGATCTTAAGCTCAATTAAAGAGATATTGGTTACTGCCCCAGCATGCATGCCACTACTACATTCTTAGGGTATCACGCCATGCTGAAACTTTAAAAAATTATTAATTGGCATTTTTTATCACTTCTCTTGAAAACATCCCGTTTAGCTTCTCAGCTCACCTTTCAATTAGGTTATTTTCCTGTCTAGTCTCTTGAGTTCTTTGTATACTCCAAAAATTCTTCTGTATAGCTGGCAAGGATTTTTCTCCCATTCTGTAAATTCCCAAGGGTAAACTGTTCCACCTTCGGCAAAACTAAAGAAGTGCTGGTCACCAAAGTCATTACAATAAAAATGCAAAATCCTACCTGCTTTCCATCATGCTGCCAGAACAATGGTGCCAGGACGCCCTCTGAGGTAATGTTCTGTGGAGGGCAGATAGAAGAAAATGCAGCTTCAAAGAGAAACTTGCTCATTGCAAGATATTTGAACACTGTGTAAAGATATGTCACTGTGGTTGGTTTAATAAAGAGCTATTGATAATAGCTAAGCAGGAGGTACTGGTGAAAGTTTCTGACAAAGAGCTTTGGGAAGAAAGAGGAGTTGCCAACTGGATGCAGAGGAAACAGGACCTGTAAGAAGAGAGGTGAAAGCCAAGAGATACAAGACAGCATGTAGATTAATAGAAACAGGTTATTTTAAGTTATAAGGACTAGCTAGAAACAAGCCTAAGCTAAGGCTGAGCTTTCTTTATAAGAAGGTTCTATGTCACTCTCTGGTAGCTAGTGGGACAGATAGACTCGCTGCACTTGGTAAACTGTAAAACTGAAGGTCTATAGATTCTTTGAGTCTGAGGTTCCCCCTCTTACAGAAATTCAGGTGTTCAAGATGGAAACAGATGCTATCAGCAGCAATCCCTGTGACACCAGAAGCACTGGAAATGATCTCCATCCCAGTAAAAGGGGAAAAATGTGGTATGTCTGTTTATGAAGTAATTTTAGGACAGATAAAACAAATTGTCACCCGCTGAAATCTTTGAGAACCAGCTCCAAAATCACACCTAGGGTATGCAAAAATATTCATGTCAAGCTTTTCTATCTGAGGGGTAGTAACTTTCTCTTTACTTCATATATATGAGTTACATTTTCAGGGTCACATAGCATTTCTTGAGTAAACAAAAAGAACTGGGCCATTCTGTAACACACAGTTCCTCTCAGGCTAGGGATATTGTGCTGGATGTGCAGTCTGTAAAGCCAGCATGTAGTGTAATGATATATTGTATATTTAATAAAATTAGCCTGTTATATCAGAGAACAGAACCACCCACAGTCAATCCATGAAAGTCAGAGAATGGTGACCCACACCTCTAATCCCATTACTCAAGATTCTGGATTTCTGTGAGTTAAAGGCCTAACAGTCAAGGAGTAGTAGCTCACACCTGTAATCCTAACTCTAGGATTATGATACAGAGTTAAACTAGAAAGTAAAACAGCTAGGTGGGAAAGATATACAAGGTAAGAGAAGGAATAAATTCATTCATTCTGTAGAAGCAACTGGTCAGGCTGAAGACCCTTGAAGATAGCACTTACCTTATTCAGCCTGAGAAGTTGGCTGAGTGAGAACTGACTGTGGTCTGTTTCCTCTTTTTGATATTCCAGGCTGATTTTTATTAAATATACAATATATCACCTTTTATTAAATATACAATATATTACCACAATAAAGTTCTGAGTAATCAGCATTTCCTGACAGAGTAACACTAAAATTCAGGATCTAAACAATAAACAGTTAGTTGTCTGAACACTGACCCCTACACATAAATGTGAGATTAGAGTACGTGCATGCACAAAGTCAATTGCTTGGGGATTTGTACAAGAAGTTATGTCTCTAATGTTATCAACCAGGTTTTTGCAAGCAAAAAACTGGCACTAAAGTTGCTTCATGCCTGAACTTGTCCTTGTGCATTTCATTTGCAGGTGCAACTTCTCTGCTTTGAATTTGTTCTGAGATTTTTAAATCAGCCAGTTGTATGTAATTGTCTTGAAGCCATGGAATAAAGGCATGGCTATAAAACTATATTCTATTTGTCAAAATTAAATAGTCAAATTTGTCATAATTGCACATAGACATTATGCCCCAAAAGTGTAAAGCACACTACCAGTGGGGCTATGGGTAGAATCTCATGGCTCTTCTTTTTAAGGAGAAATTGTGGTAGCACATAATAAACTATAGATAGAAACAAACAGATTCACAATCAGTGACCCCATGGTCTTTGCCAAGTGGGGCTCTCCATTAGTTATTTATCTGGTGGGTTGACCTGTTGAGCATTAGTTGTCATTAGCTGTATATTCTTAATGATCTCCAACAACCACCATGGAAAATCTATGTCATTGACAGGAGAGCAGTGTAGCTCACGCTCCAGGAAAGCAGACACTAACTCAAAGACTCATATGTGACAAGGTCACTGAGAAGTACTTGGGGAACACCTTAGGGTGTGGGTGGCAGGACTGACTGAACACAGTAAAAGCTGCTGCGCCACACTGAATCTCTGGAATATCTCAGCTATCTTTACTAAGCTGTCCTAGAAAAAGGGCTCGAAGCATTTGTTTTCATGTAGTGTTTGAATGTTCATAAATGGCCCCCACAGCTCACATATCTAAATACGTGGTCTCCATTGGTGGAACTGTTTGGGGAGGATTAAGTGTGACTTTGCTGGAGGAGGTGACATTGAGTTCTGGAGCCCACGCTATTCCCAGTTAGTTTGGTCCCTGTCTTTGCCCTTCTGTTTGGGAATAAGATAATGCAAGCTCTCAGCTACTGCTCCAATTCCATGCCTGCTGCCATATTCCCCGACATGATGGTCTTGTACTATCTAGAACTCTTTAGAAAACCCCCAGCTTTTTTGTAAGCTGCCTTGGTCATTGTTTTTGTCTCATTAATGGAAAGGTAACTAAGACAGCACATATAGTTTACAAAGACACCAAAACCCACCTGTTTTATTTTCAAATTTTTACTTACATCAACTTGGCAGCATGTTTCTCCTTAGCTTTCACTGTAAGATAGTATCTCAAAGCTTAAAATTGGTTATTTTTAATATCTCACAAGTATGGAAAGAAGTTTATATTTTAGGGAAAAATCTTTCAAAATTTCACAAACACTGATATTTACAATACTCTTAATGTAGATATATACAATGTAGCATAATATATAAATGTACAAAATAGTTTTAAATCATTATATTTTGTAGAATGCTGCAAAATACAAACTAGTGAAAAATTCACAAAATTACTGATATTGTGGGAAAACAGCAACAAGTTCATAAACTGTCATGCAGTATCTTATATATAACATAAATCTGCAAGTCAACTCTACTCTACACAGATAAAGGCAGATTACTCATTTGCATAAGCCATGCTAAAATCTAACTATAATTTTTCTTTAAGACAGGATCTTACTACGGAGTCCTGTCCTTGAATACATTACATAGATCAGACTGGCCTCAACTTCAGAGATCCATCAGCCTCTATTTCTGAGTACTGAGATTAAAGATGTGTACTATCACACAGCACTCAATTTTATAGTAATATATGAAAGGGAATGTGAACTGTGAGAACATTTAATGAATTCCTAGAATGCTACTAGGAAACCTCAGAGAAAACAAACCAGGCATTTCCCCTGGGACTCATGATTAAACAACAGAAAAACCAAGGGAGGAAAATAGAAGCAACCCAGGTGCTGTGAGTTAGTTTCATCTATAAAATTTAGTTTCATTTACAGCCCTTTAAGTTCCTCTTGGATGCTTAAATTTTCTTGGGATTTAGTGGGAGCAATAAGGGAATGAGGTAGCATAGAAGAAATACCATAAAGCAAAATTACAGGGGAAAAAAAGCACACATAAAACCTCAGAAAATGTCAAGTAATAGTAACCTAAGAACAGTACATTATTCTCCTAATTTTTCTGGGCATATTACAAAATACATTAAGTCATCGGAAGATTATTAAAGAACAGGAAAGTAGAGATGCAAATTCAATTTGTTAAATCTGTTAATGCTGATAGAGTACATGCTTATCAAAATGTGTGCTTTTCTTTGTGCTTTTGTGAAGGTTCCTCTTCCTTCAGGCCACACCATGTGACCAAAGGTTAAGTATTTTGGTGGTCAAGGTCAGAGAAGAAAATCAAAGTTTGGGTGACCAGCTCTGCTACTGCTAAGAAACCCACATGGGTTGTCTGCTGATGATGTACATGTATGTGGTACAAGCAGGCGGTCAATTAGGTGGCGTAAGCTGGCACAAAATGAGTGGCACTCCTGGGCACACTGGTTCTATCAGCTTCTCAACTGCACTCATACCCAGCAATATATATGAAAAAGGTCACTTGAAAAGCGGGACAACTTGGGCTTGCATGCTGAGGCTGCCATTTTCTTTGTCCTGAAAACCGAAGAGGCTGATTGTGCTTGCGTCTGCATGCCACAGAGGAAGAACATTCTATGGAAAGGCCTCAGCCAGTACTAACAACTGCAGGAAAATCTGAAGGGATCTGTTTATCACTCTCAGCAAATGATAAAAGGTCTTATATAAGCTATGAGGATGGATGAATAAAAGGGCTTGATGAAATGAAAAAGAAAAGGAAAAAGGCACCTCACCATGTGAGGTACAAGCCGTCAAAGGAAGAACCAGAATAAAAGTATCTGTCTATTGATTTCTAACTACTGTCTCCCCAGCCCCTTTCTTTGTCTCTCTTCCAAGAATGAATGATTCCAACCAATACCCTGAGTTCTGCCTAGACAGGAAAGAATGAAGTTCAGGTGCATAGGCTCGTAACAGTGGGAGCTGCAGTGCTACTCGGTGGAGTGACAATAGATCACCCCAGAGGTGGTGGGAAGAGAACAAAGAACACTAACTGCATTTTTCCAACACCTTCTGAATACAGACAGGTCAAACCATCCATCAGGCATAGTGTCTCAACTACCAGGACATGTTATAAACATTTTATTTAATTTTATTAGTAAAAATAATCCAAGTTTTAGGTTTAAGGAATTATTTTAATCCAAAATATGAATACTGTCATTTTATACAAACGCAATTATAAAATATAAATTTAAATTTTGTATGAGAGGGGTCCAAGTGGGAAAAAGTGCCTGGGGCCTAAAAAACTCATGAGCCATGAGCACAGGGTCAAACAACCCTAGAAATGGGAGCTCTGGGCCATTTTAAAGGACTGGAGAGAAATGGTTCAAGGTTAAATAATGGACTAATTTTGCTTTCTTGAATATTATTTTTGAAGAACATTAATATAAGAGAAGTACTATTATTAATTTTCCTTACCTAAGTCAGAACAAGAAACAAACTTAAGATCATTATTTTACACTTGTGTCCTCCAAAAAGACAGAACTTGGGACAAAGGGTCTCAGGTATCGTCAGTCCTCCGCTCTGCACACACCGTTGGGATGGGCTTCTCTTTAGGAGCCTGCTTCATCAACTTCTCGGTTCCAGACTCATCTGCGTTTCTTTAAGGCCTTGGCTCTAACTATTCTCGAGGTCAAGGTCGGCAAGGACAGCATTGGGGCCACCTACAGTTGCCAAAGCATGTAGACACTGTGACAAGAGAGAAGAAAGCAGCATTGAGAACAAATAGGGAACAAGAAGAAACAAATGATAACTATAAATGTTCAAAGTGTATGCTGTTAAAAGCTGCTAAGGAGAGCCAGGCATGGTGGCACACACCTTTAATCTCAGCACTAGGGATGCAGGCAGGTGGATCTCTGTGAGTTCAAGGCCAGCCTGCTCTACAGCACTAGTACCAGGACAGCCAGGACTATACAAAGAAACTGTTTCCAAAACCACCAAAAAAACAAAACTAAAAAACCAAAATACAACTGGTAAAGAATTTAATTCTTGTGTGAAGTTTTTTCTGAACAGTAGATTTGAGATATCTGCACTTTGTATATACTTCTCTGTATTTAAAAAATATTTTATAAGGTAAGTTATAAATGAATTCTATAGCCAGAAAAATAGACCTTCAATAGTTGCTTAAAAACTTGTGTTCTCAAGACCGTACACTCTGACTCATGACATCTTTAAGTCCTTACAGTGCAGCTCAGGGTAGTGAATATTATAAGCCCAGATTCCACAAAAAACTTCTACATTCTAGGGAAACACCAATCAAGACAGTTAGTCAACATCTGCTTCTGGGTCTGTTCCAATGGCCCATGAGGAGATAGGTGAGGAGGAAGGACAGCACAAAAGAATGAAAGCTACTGACTCTCCGAGCCCTCTATAAAAATCATAGCTATAAAATTCGGCTCTTTGAGATGTGACTAGATCATAGTCACATAGCAAAGCTGGCACATATTAGGTTGACAGCTCAGGATTCCTGACCTTTTGTTTTGGAGTTTTCATACTTCCAGACTTAACAGGATTTTACAAAGTATGCTTCACTGTTCATAGTAAATGTACACAGGGAAATGGAAAAGCTATTAGTTTTCTTTAAATAGTACACATTAATTTTAATTCTGGGACTGGATAATGCTTAAAGTGAGGTTCCTGAGAAACAATCTTAAAAAAAAAAAGCACCAAAAACCAAAAAACAACAACAAAAAAACCTCAACAGATAAAATCAAGAGCTGGAATAACATTGGGTTAGATTGGCCTTGGCCATACAGGAAGCTTAGCCTAATGGCATAGGGACAGCAAACTCTTTCTTCAAATTCTACAGCCCAAATGAGATTCAGGCCACCCAAGACTGAGAGGCCACTCATCCATCCACCTCTGCCTCGTCTCTGTCTCCAAGTACAACACCAATGACAAGGAGAAGCTCTAACACTGAACTCAGTTTTAAGGTAACAAAACCATCACCATTAAGGCCTGGAAGGTGGGCAAACACTAGCTCTCAAACTAACAGAAATATTCACTAACTCATCCTCTCCACGAAAAAGCTTACTAGCCTTCACTTCTTATTCAGGAAGTATGAAACTGAATTAAATATGTAAATGCTACACGGCATCTCATTTGTTTCTAAAACCTCAACATTTGACTTAAGCCTTATTGTAATTTGTTTCTTTCTCTTGACAGCAGGGAAAACAGCTAGTGGAGAGTCACATTACTAAGTCCGGATAAGTGACATTTTATCACACTACTGTAGTTAAACAGAGTTGAAACTAATTATTTCCCTTTTGAGATTCATCTAAAATGTTGAAATCACTAATAGAGTTGACTATCTATCCAGTACATACTAAAACTAAAGCAAATACACAGGAGTGAGAACCGGCCCCTCTCCCTTCATTCTCTTGTCTGAGTGTTTATGGGTGCTCTCCTGATGTCTATGTCGGCTCCCTATGTCCACTCTATATAGCACTTACTTAGATCTATCAGTCAGCAGTTCTCAGCCAACTACACTATCTCCTCTAAACATAAGCTGCAAAATCTAAAAGAAAACACAAATCTCACCACCAGAACTTACGTGAAAAAAGAATTTCTAATGAGATAAGATGCCAAAACGACAAAGAAAAGAATACTTCAGAGAGAAGGACAACTTAGACATAGTATGCCGAACAAGCTGGATACACAGCAAAGCCGAGCACTGCTCAAGCACTCAGTCTCTTGCTTTGCTTAATATAGACAGGAACGCTTGATCACCACTCTATGAGAACAAGCCTATCTCTCTTCCTTTCACATTATTTATGTGGGAAAATTGAGAATTTTATGGATTAAGGAAGGAAAAAAACTACTTGCTAAATTGCTTTTAAAAATCTTAATTATTTACAGTAGCATGCCAAGATTAAAGCAGAACGCCTTACTTTTAATTACAAGAGCAATTCCTTTGTACTGTTCTCTTCAGCCAGTCCATTTTCTTCCTTGCTTTTATAATTGGAAAGGAACAAATTTTCTATTTGAGTCAAGAATTCCTCAGCGATGAAGCAATTGGCTACTTTGCTTAGCGTTTTCCTTAGACACTCCAAAAGCTAGTTGAAAAAAAAGTTTTATATTTAAATACTCAAGAGTTAGGAGGGCCTGCATAACTGTCACAACTTCATTTCAAACCTCAGATTTGTTAATACTCAAATGGGAAACACTGGAACACTGGAATTGTGCTCCACATGTGCAAGCCTGTAACAGCAGTGCTCTTGCTCTGAACAAATCTAGGGTTTTTTCCCCCTTAGCAGTTACATTTATTGAGCCATCTCTAAAGATTTAAAAACAAAAAGCACATGAAACTAGAGCTGAAGCACAGTGCCTGGTGACTGAACGCAGTGCTCAAAACTGAGCCTGGCACCAAGACCAAACAAATAAAAAGACAGAGGGAAACAAAAAAGAACTAAATATATAGGCCATTATATTAGAGACGCACACATTAGGCTTTCAATTGTTTATATATAAAAATGTAACACGAAGAACTTAAGATGTTTACTTTTTTGGACTAAAACGAAACTAAAGCGTTGACAATCTATTCATCTTAACCTGAAGTGTGCGTATAAATGGTTATAGTTAAAACATATAAATGGTTATAGTTAAAAGGGAAACATGATGCTTATGAATATTAAAAAAGATCAAAGGTTCTTCATTGTACACAATAGTAACCTGTTAAAAAATAATATCAAGCAACACTGACAAATACATTCTAAAATAGTATCATTTCTATATATAAGCACAGCCAATATAACACATTAATTTTACAAAGTAAATCAATAAATGAAACAGTAGGAAATACACCAGGAACACCAGCTTTGAAATCTGAACAATCAATGAAATAAGTTAAAAATGAAGGCATCTTACTTTCTGCAAACAAGTTAGGTCAGAATCCCGGCGAAATATTCTATCCATGGGGACACTGCTGTAGTAAAGATATGAAAAGAAACCGATGACACAAATACACAATTGGTTGTGTAGTAAACTGTCACTGATGGATACCAGACATCAGGATTCTATATTTTATTTAAGTTTTTCTTTCTCAGATTCAGCTTAATGAGAAAGACTGCAAATATGGAACCATCATGAACCACATACATACCTATGAGAAAGCCTGTATTTTTCAATTATCCATCTTGTCTTTTCAAACACTAATTCCCATTGAGGTTCTTCTAACATCTGTTGTACTTCAAATTTGTAAGGCATACCTAGAAAAGTGTAAAGAAGCACATTTTCATCAACTATTTCTCCAATCTCCTTTGTTGACGGCTCTGTTGAAAGCATCCTGAAAGGCAGGATGGCATCTCATTTATCATCCAATCCAAAAGTTTAAGTGGAAAGGGCAGTATCAGTAACCTACTGGGACTGTTCTTGGACACAGTAAGGCACAGTATCTTCCTAGGATACAAGTCATCAAGCCCATGGCAATGTTGCCCCCTGTTTTAAAGGCGTTCAGACTGTGCAGTTCCTCCCAGCGGCTGTCTCCTGCCTCTGCTACTTTCTTCACAAATCCATATTGCTAACTGCTTGAGGGGTTTATCTCCTATAACTACCTCACCTCCATCACTTCACTCAACTTTGCCAGGACCTGGTTGTGTTTCTCTCCTCCTGGCCACTACAGTATAGCAAATTGGACTTAACTGATTTGTTTCCCATCTTTTAGCAATCATCTTCTTCTTCACAGTCTGAATTATAAATAAAATGCTAAATCCTAAATAAAATGCTACAAAATATACTTTGTATATTTTGCCTATTTTGTTTGCTTCAAAAAAGTCCTTATTACTTTTGATCAGGAACAGAATTACACAAATTTTAAATTATTAGGTTCTAATCAATTAAAATGCAAATAGCCGCATATAGCAAATATGAGTGGAATATTACCAATTCTCATTACCAATACCCAGAAGATTGAGATCTGACTTACAGTGATTCAAGTTTATTGTGATGCTGTTATAAGTTTTATAATTATAGTTAAGTTGAAGAATTATGTGTATGCTATACTCATCAGGGAATTCTGGACTACTATTGATATTATTCATTCAATAAAAATTCATAGTGCTCATTTAGTTGGTACTAAAGGTAAAAAACAAATAAACTGCATTAAAAATTAACGTAACAATTCAGGTAGAAAAAGTACTGCAGATTTATAACAAACAAACAAAAAACCCAAAACATTAAGTCAACAGTGCTGAGAGGATTTTACCAAGGACAGGACATCAAAGAAAGATGATTAAGAATAAAGAGAAATTAATTATTAAGCAAACATTCACTTAGAATCCACTTTATGGCAGGCTCTGTGCAGAAAGCTGGAGAGAAAATGAGTACAATATAGTATTTAGTGTCAAAGATATCATAATTCAACAAGGAAGGGTAGAATATTATTTTAAGAAGTGTTACTTTAGCTACGTTGTGTTGTTTAACTCAGTAAAACTCTGTTACTGTGCCTGTCTAAAGCACTCAATTGGTCTAACATAAAAATGAATGGCCAATAGTGAGGCAGGATAGAGAAATAGGCAGGGCTGCCAGGCAGAATAAAGAGAAGGAGAAATCTGTGGAAAAGAGTGATGGAGGAGAGAAGAAGCAGGAGAAAAAGGAGAGGAGAATACCAGGGCCAGTGGCAAGGGGCCAGTCACCCAGAGAGGAGAAATGAAAGTAAGATTTCAGGTGTAAGAGAGGTAAAACCCAGAGGCAACAGTGGACAGGATAGATTAAGTTAAAGGAAAGCTGGCTAAAACAAGCCAAGCTGAGGTGGGGCATTTATAATTAAGAATAAGTTTCTATGTGTGATTTATTTGGGAGCAGGGTGGTGCCCCCCCCCCCAAGTAAAAAACAAACAACAGAAGGGACCACTGTAAATGTAACTGACATAGAACTACACTCAGACAAAAATCACTTCCTTACAAAGTTCCCTTCCTGCCTTTCTTAGTCTGCTGTGGAACAGCTACAATGAAACATACAGGAGACACACAACCCAGGGAAACCAAGTTTCCCTAATTCTTTCTTGAAACAGATGGAACTTGGAAGATCTGAGGTCAGTCTGTCACTGGAAATTCTAATACTGTCGGAGGTAATAATAAACTGATTTACGGCTTTGTTTATCCTTTATTGGCATGCCATAGCAGAGAAGGAAATACTGTATTTATGAAAATATTTTTCTGAGAATTGTGTTTTGTGTTCTACATGGTCTCCAGTGCCCAGTATATTCACACTTCCTATGCATGTAATGTTTACAGTGCTCAGCATGTACACTGCCTGCTCTAACATTTCCCCACGTTTTCATTCTTCTATCTAAGGCCATGGTAGCACTAGAATTAAAGAAGTTGGTTTAACTAGGTGGCATGCAATCTGAGTCCTTAGTTGATATATTTTCTCATCAAATAGTTTTCCACAGTTATTAGCTGACTTGAGGATAGGGATGGTAAGAAGTTCCTAATGCTAAACTTACGATAGGCACCATCAGGGCTAACTTCTTCACTTATAACCAAGCAGGTAATCTGGGAATATGGTAAAGGATTACTTCGATTATATGGACTAATGATCATTCCAATGAATTTTGCTCCTCCTCTGGAGAAGTAACTCTGCAATGAAAAAAAAAAAAAAAAGCTTAATTTTAACAATCAAGGCTCTAATTGACAGTTATTTGGAGAAAAGAAAACAAAAAGGGGCCCTATCCAAACAGCAGCAACCAGAATAATGCCTTATGTACTCATTTCAGACCCAAACTGTTCCCCATCATCAGAGACTATCTGTAGTATGAGGTTTCTGGCCCAGACTTTCGGGCCTAACTTCAAGGTTTAGGCCCACAGACCAGCAGACCCACAACCTGCAGTCCTGCAGTCCCACAGAAACACACAGATGCTTTCAATAGTTTTTGGCTGATCAGCCTCAGGCCCAGGCATATCACTTGCTAGCTCTCTACCCTTCATCTAACCCATATCTCTTGTTCAGCCAAGCCGCGGGGTGCCTTTGCTTAGAGCAGCATAGTTGTCCTCTGCTTCTTCCGGATTCTCTCTGGCATTCTGCTCTGTGCTTCCTGTTCTCAGAGTTTTTCGTCTGGTAGCCCCGCCCACACTTCCTGCCTGCCTTTGGCCCATCAGCGTTTTTTATTAAACCAGTGGGTGGGACAATTATTTACCATGAAACAACACAATTCCCCTACAACTATCCTTAAAAATACATACAGCATTGCTTGGGAGAAGGCTCAGTATGCAAGCGTGGCTGTGGTGCAAGCAGGAGGGCCAGTTCTCACCTACTCAGAACCACATGAGCCTGTTGTAATCAGTTATGTGAACCTCTAACTTGCAGGAGACAGGAGAACTCGTGGGTACCAGCCTAGCTACAGGTTCAGTGAAGAACCCCATGTCAAGAAAATAAAAAGGAAAGTGACAGAACAGGACACCGAATGTTCTCCTCTGGCTTATGTGCAAACACAAAGAGATGTGCACGTCACCACTCAAACACACACAATTAAAAGCAAAGGACAATGAAAGTGCCGTATATATTAGGTGTGATGGTAAAAAGATAGGAGAATGGAGAATTGCACGTTCCAGGACAGTCTGGGCCTAAGGAATAAGAGCCTTTGTCAAACAAACTAAACAAAGCACATAGCATAGCACAAATGTGTGACATACTACAATGTCAAATCATTTGACTGTAGTTCTTATTAACATGACAATAACTTGCAAATAGCTACCTACAGAGAAAATACACATTAGGCCTAAAGGTGACTAAAAAATACAACTTGTTTTTTGTTTTGTTTTGTTTACAAAGAGATATATTAATGCTTCCAACTACTACGGTTATAACAAGTTGTCCTACTTCTTCCTGGTAGCTTTAAGGACTCCAGGAGCTTGTCCATACTAAAGCAAACAAAAACAAAATCTGTGCTCAACTGTTGACCTTCCAAATGCTTACTGATGCAATAGGAAGAAAAGCAAGTTATTTCAAAACTGCAAATGTAAATTACGTTAACATAAAGCTAAGCATAACAAATGTTTTATTTCAAAGAAATCACCAGTAATAATTTACTAAATGTAGGTATATTAACATTATAAACACACCTGGTATTTGGCTTGTGTGTCAATATCTCTTAAAGATGGATTAGGATCAAAAGCAGGATGAGAATGGTACCACCCAATAACACTGTAGCCTCTAAGAGCCAAGGTTTCTGAAGCCTGTGTTTGTGATACAGGATCCATCTCACATTGTAGTCCTGTACTCAGACTGTTACAGGGTTCTGCTGCACAGACCTGTAAAAAATTCACATAATTATAGTGAAATCCTATCAATTCGACTACTTGCCAAATAAATACCAAGCATGTGACTATAGGCTACAAACTCAGGTCGCATTTTTCTAATCTAAAAGGGAAGATAATAGTTTTTAAAGTAGCACTGTAACACCTCCCTAAGACATTTTCAGTAATTCCTGTTACATGAAAATAATTTCAGCAGAATGATGTATACCAGCATTTACCCACCAGCACTAGAATACACTACTGCCCTTAGTTGTAGTTTTTCCCTGGTCAAGGTAGTGGGTAGCTAAGACTTACAGAATCCTCTCCCTCTTGACAGGAAACACATGCTCAGTAAATGGAATGCTAAGTCACTTCTGAATATGTAATTTTCTATACTTGTACAGTCTCACATAAACAGATAAAATCAGTTATTTTAATTATATTTTCTAAATTCTGTAAAATATTTGGTATGGCAGCAAGACTTGGTAACTGAAATGTTTGAAAAATAAGACTTACTTCAACAGTCTTCTTAGCCTCTGAGTATCTTCCTCCTAACAGCCCAATCACCTCTGCCATAGACACGTGAGCATGCTAAAGGAAACAGGCAGAGCCAACAGAGAATCAGTCAGTGTGGCAAGTGCACTGCTCTAACAGGCTCAGCAGTGAGTTGGCAGCTGGGCTCCAAGCAGCAGACTCAGACTTCAGTACCTTTCCTGCTGCCTATAAAGCCTGAAGCACACAGCAGAAAATGCAACTTGTTCACTTAAAAAAGAAGATACCATTTGCATTCAAAGGACAGAGTGAGTAGGAAACAATCGCTAGAGGGTAGCACACGCAATTGTTAGAGTCTCTGCGGTTTAGATGTAGTGGAGTTTTGGTTATCTACCAGGCAGCAGACATGGATATTAGAAATGGGAAGGATAGAAGAAAATGATGGGAGACAATCTGCAAAACTCACAGAAATTTATTTTCCTAAAATATGAAAACATGCACTTATCTAGCTTTCCTTCAAAAGAAAAGAAATCATATTTCTTATAAAGAACATAATTAAAATCTGAAATTAATCTTTTACTTCCTCTTAGGCCTACAAAAAAAAGAATAAAGAAAATACAAGGAAAGAAACCAAAATAACTAAGCACAGTAGGTTATCCTTACCAAATCCATTAGTAAAAGTGCTTCTGAAGCTACTTTCACCTGAAATGGCTCCTGAAATGAGAGAGAGAGAGAGAGAGAGAGAGAGAGAGAGAGAGAGAGAGAGAGAGAGAGAATAAAAACTGAGGTTTTGGTCCTCCCCAGTTAAAGTATCCACCCTTTTCTCCTTACCCATCAGTTCTCAGCACAATCAAAGTTCTCATTGACTTAATAGCTAAGCTTCAAAGCCCCATCAGGAAACTGCTGTTCTCTCTCCTTTTCTGTCTGACTCATTCCCTGATCCTTACTACATTCACCCTGCTCTGCTCAGTTTACTCACACACATCCCTCACACACAGATAAAGAGTATTTCCCTACCAATGGGGGCATTACTTATTGATAACAAGTACCTGTTTTTCTTCACTGAAAAAATTACAAGGTATCAGCTGGAAGGGATCAAGTGAACTGAAAAAGAGAAAACAATCACCCAGTCTTGTCACAGGTAAAATGGGCAATGACGCTAACAATGCCAAGGGCTGCCAAGGGACTAGGAGTGTATACCTAAGCAATGTTAGCCGCTTTGATTAGCTCCTAAGTGAAGAGCCAAGCCCCGGTGAGGAAATACAGCTACAGCAGCACTTCTCAATATCTTCCTTGAAAAAGGGAAAGGCCAACACCAGAGGCCACATAATGGGGCTGCAGAGAGTAAGATGCCCAGAAAAATCAAGGAATTCAATACCCAGGCCACTTTACAAATTAAAAACTTTAGATTATATCACACTAAAACCAACACATTTCCCAGCAACTTGTGAAAATTCAGCCAGAAAAAGAGACTGTCTGACCACGACTAGAGTTCAAGGACTCTTATTATATATAGGTCCCCTAAGCAATTTCCAACACTCAATGAGCCAGAACTCTAAAATGCCAGTTCAAAGTTTCCTAAACGGATAATCAGTGAAATAACATAACTTTTTAAAAAACTTCACAATGTGATCAGACATTTTTCAATTAAAAGAGAGAAAAGGACTAAGGAGATGGCTGAGTGGTTAACTGCTTGCCTTGAAATCATGAGAACCTGAGTTTGGAGTTCTAGGAATCCATGCAAATGCTGCTTGAGCATGGTAACCTATTGTAATTCCAGTCTCCAGAGCAAGGTGGCCAGCAAGACTAACTGCTCTGATGGTCTTTCTGCATGCTGTGAATATGTGTTGCTACCACTGCTTAATAAAGAGCTATTTTCGCCTATGGCAAGATAGTTTACAGCCAGGCAAGAAATACAAGCAGAGATAGGAGAAGAACAGAGTCAGAGGGACATGATCCAGCCACCCAAGAATCAAGATGTGAAAGTACTGGTAAGCCACCAGCCCCGCAAGCCACGGGACAGAGGAAAATGTCTGGCTACAATTACATATCTATAAGCTTTGGGTTTGATGAAGAGACCATGTGTCAATAAATAAGGTGTAGAAGAAAGAGGATGTGCCTGACATCAATCTCAGACGCACACATGTGATTTCTCTCTCTCCTCCCCAACACACACCAAGGAAAAAAAACTATTTTACCCTGTATATATTATACAGAGTATCTAATGAAGCTACTGAACATTTTTTCATATACCTTCTGTGTGTGGTAAGTCCGGTAAGTATATAGTATATACAGTATATATAACACTATACCTTTTTGTTACTTTTGAAACCTTTGAAGATTTAATAGGCTTGCACTTTATTTCTTCTCTTCTTTTTGCCAACTCCTCTGCAGACAGATGCTAAAACAAAACGGTCAACCAAAGGATTTATCAGCTACTCATGCATAGAAATACAACAGTTAAGGACATGTGAAAACAAGAACAATCAAGTTGGTATGCATTGTTGCTTACTACTAATAAATATTGGTGATAACTTTTAAAATTATGTTAAATTTTATAGCCTTATCAAAATGAAAATGTGTTTCTTCCCTTGACTCGCTCGTTTCAATCAAGGGTATCAGTCATTAGGTTTCAAAAACCTCCAAGGCTTTATTTCTTATTTCTAGTTTCCAGAGCTTGGGGGCTGCATTTCCTTTTACAGTGTAAGACACCACCCTGAAATGGTCACGAATGAAGATTTCAATAGCTGAGGGGGTAGTTCTTTGTCTAGCATGCATGAGGCCCTGGTTTTATCTCTGGCACCATGGGAGTAAGATGTGTCATCATTACTAAATTCTGGAGCAGAAAGAAATGTATTTATTATCAGCTGAGAGACCATTGCCAAGCTCTGAAGCTGCCACACTTCAGTTCCTCATCTTTAGAATAACAAATAACAACAGTAATAACTGCCATGGTGTATTGTGAAGTTAAACATGTTAATTAAGGTTCACAATCTAGTATTTCTATTACCACCCCTATACTCTAGTTGAACAGACTATGCACCTTTCCCAGAATATTAATATTTTCCTATATCTGTACCTTTGCTTGTGCAAATCCCTCAGCCTAGAATGCTTCCATCTACATTTTGAGATGATTCTTCTCCTGATCCTTTGGTTCAAACTCTTTCCTCATCACTCTCTTTGGGAGTACCTCATATCCTTAGACCAACCTTATGGGAAGGAACCATGTATTACTTATTAATATGCCAACAAGAGTACTAGGTGTAAAGTTAAGGACAGGAAAAGGGGGTGGGCATGAGAAAGGTAACATTCATTGACTATCTTCTCCAAGCAGGCTTACTGAATGACTTAATACTCGGACCTGAATATACTTCACCTCATTTCTTTTAAAATCCTTTCAGAGAGGTATCATCCATACTTCACAAATTAAAATTTGAGACTTAGTGCAGCTAAGTAGCTACTTGAGATAACAAAGCTCGTAAATACACACTTGTTTATTCTTTCCCTTCTACACTAATTCCCTACAACAAACTATGCATGTAAACACGTGTGTGCATGTATGTATATACGTACAACATTTGTTGCCTATGTTTCCTTTCAGGATCCCGATCTCAATTAGAAATAACACTTCAATATTTATAATTCAGTATGCCTACTATTTAGGACAGTAATTGGTTTAACAAACATCATTCAAAAAATCATCATTTAACAAAATGAATAGGGCATAACAATTGCTCAGTCTGGCATTTATTCTTGATATAGAAATAATGTCATGGAGCTAGAGAATCAAAATTCTGAGCACAAGTCAGACTCCTAGTTAACTGTACTGGTAACTTCAATAAACTAAGTAGCATGGGAATGAGCACATACACTTCAACAATGAAATTAGTGTAATATACAGGAATTAAAATTAACAAGACAAACATGTTTTCAAGGATAAGCCACAAATAATGTCAAAATTACCTCAAATGTTTGCCCTTCTAAGTCTTTTGCATCACACCAGTTTCCCCATGGGTCTCGGACTCTCCGTCTCCGTGTACGCTACATTAAGAAAAAACTAAATAAATAAAGGCAAAAGGTAATAAAATTAACCTGGCAAAATCCTTCACACATGAACTCACAAAACTTAAGCAAGTATTTTAATGCCTGATCGTCAACACTGCATCCTATTGGTCACAGTATGTAGAACAGTCATTTAGTTCTCTGCTTAAAGATACTCAACCAACTTCTCGTGGGCACTAGCAGTAGCTAACAAAGTAGAAGCTAGGTGGTGACATCAAGGTACCACTTTAAAAACCATGGTACTGATGACGTTTTCTGCACTATACTTAATCTCCTTTTTATTTTCCTTTCCATTACTATTTAGGAGCTAAAATACCAGGATAAAAATACTAACACTAGAAAGAAGCACCAAGAAAATGGATTTGCTCCCAGTTATCTGTGGTAGAAAAGAACATATGACAAAATGATTATCTCAGGTTTAGAAAGGTCAAGGCCAAGTTAATATAAACAGTGAAAACTACAAAACGTGGACTCTATGACTCACAGAGTTTTGCAAACACCTTATTTGAGGTGTTTAAAATGGACCAGCTGCCAAAGAGAGGTGTGTAACTTATACACTCTCCAAAGAGCCACTTGAAAACAGCCTTTCTTAAGACAGAAAATGGAGGTAGAAATCATTCACTGCCAAAATTGTCTTAGACTTATTTTACCGGTCAGCAATTTAATGTGAAACTAATGATTATTACATTTTACCTTATAAGATTCTTGCTGGATAACTGTTGTTTCACTGTAAAGATCAGGCCGGCCTTGACCTAACCGAGATCTACCTGCTTCTACCAAGTGCTGAGGTTATATGCATATGCTACCAAACTCAGCTTGTGTGTGTTGCAGTATTTTTTTAACGCTTTCTTTTTGTTTTAAAAATTTATTTATTAATAAATAAATACATCTGTTTGCATGTATGTCTGTAGGCCAGAATAGAGTACCAGATCTCATTATGGATGGTTGTGAGCTACCACATGGTTGTTGGAATTGAAATTGGAACTTCTAGAAGAGCAGTCTGTGTTCTTAACTGCCGAGCCACCTCTCCAGCCCTTTTTATGTTTTCTAAACGATTATGGATCTGTGTACTACATGCATGCCACATGCCCCAGAGGCCAGTAGATGGTGTCTGGAACTGGAGTTACAAATGTTTGTGATCTGCATAATGTGAATGCTGAGAAGTGAGCTTGGGTCCTCTGCAAGAGCAGCAAGAACTCTTAACTGCTGAGCCATCTCTTTAGTACCCAACGTGTTAGGCTTATGACTCAAAACCAAGTGGTCCAAGGCCACTTTAGTAGATGTTTCTATAGACTTTGAAACTTGAAAGGTTTTCCAGTTTATTTATTTTGTTTGTTTGTTTCATACCAAAACCAAGTGGTCCAAGGCCACTTTAGTAGATGTTTCTATAGACTTTGAACTTGAAAGGTTTTCCAGTTTATTTATTTTGTTTGTTTGTTTCATACACAGTAGAAGTGAGAAAATTAAATGGCTAAGGTGAAACACAAGAGGAAGCGTGTCCTCCCGCTCACTGGTCATTGTCTAGGAAACAGCTGCTTACCATAGACTGAAGGCGCCAGGCAAGCTGGTATGCTGCTTCGGCATCTTTCCTATCGCTCACTCGTGCCTTATCAACCGGTTGTGGCCTGTTATATATGGCCTGCTCTGTTGGAATTCAGGAAAGATAAAACAATCTTATACTGTGAAATCTGCTCAACAGAAAGATATACTATAATGACTACAGCTGAGCTCCCATGATTCTTATCCCACAAACATACATTTGATGTGCCATTTAGTTCTCAAGTGAATAATGCTGTTAATACAATGGCAACTTAACAAAAGCAATTATTAAGAAATAAGTAAATTGCTTAGCTTCTGGTTAAATGAGTGCTGAGCCCACTCTGCTAACTTTGGCAGTTTAATACAAAAAACACATGTCATCCTATGGCTGTGGCTAAAACAGCTTAGTTTCCCAAACTGCCTGTCTCTGCACAGAGTTTGGGGCCCAAATGTGATGTATGTGGAAGAGAACCCTAAGGTAGATTGTCCATTCTCAATACACAAAAATGAAATCATCTGATTAGCTCTCTACCTCACCTCCCAGACCAGAGGTGGGAAGGTTTTGATTCCTTATCACTACCGGCACCCATCACCATTAGCTTTCTTCAGAGCTCTGTCATGTGAATTCAGTGATCGGGAAGAATTAATTCTGAAATATGCATACTCATCAGCTTTGAATCAGAAAAATCAAGAGTGAAAGACTTAACTAATTTAAAAAATGTGTGTGTGCATGTGTGCACATATGCAGGTGTGTGCATGTCAAAGTCATAAGACAACTTGGGGGAGTTGGTTCTCTCCTACCAAGCAGATCCAAGTAATCAAACTCAAATCTCAGGCTGAGTCCCTAATCACCGTGTTAAAATACTCTTGTGCTTTTATTGTAATTAAGTGAATAGATTCATAAGTTATGGCCTTTATTTAATCATTGCACCTCTAGCAGGAATATAGTATAGAGTGAGTAACATTTCAAATTTCTGATTTTGCTGGACCTTAGAATACGTGCAGAAAAACGTTCCCAACATCTAAACCTTTTAGCAGCCATGCTGGTCTCAACCTGTATCTTCTTAGAATAAATAAGCTATGCTTAGATTTCTCATAAATTATTTACTTTTACTTGACAAATAACTCATTATTACTATTATGTAGATAAAATATTTTCCTTTAAAATTGTATTTTCAAAGGGAAACATTTTAATTAGCAGAAATTCATTTAACATCAAATCTTTCATGTTACACTCTTTCTCTGAATTCCATATACTTAAATCTACTTGAATTTGAACCATCATAAAAATTAACAGGGTGCTATAAGGATAAAAAAATGCCAAGTAAAAGATGTTGTTGGGTTTTTATTTTTACCACATCCAAAATTGATTGCTCCTATCAACTCGAGGTATGTATGAATCCGTCCAATACAATTAACATCCCCACAGTTCTTCAGGCCAGGACGTACTGAGGTCTTATTTAAGTATTTCGGTTTGCATATTTCCCTAATTAAGAGATGGAAGTACAATTATTTTGGATGAATAGAAACATTTTAAAAGGGATTTCTGGGGACAACTTTTAATATATGAAATATCTTAAAATTTTACCTTCACTCAATGTCTAATTGTGTAACAAATACCCAAATGTCTTTTTTTTCACAAATAAAGTATCTTTAAATGATACAACAACTTACAAGTACCTGTGTGATTGTGTTACAAATATTCTTCTCTCAATACTAAGCCCCACAGATCCCAGGTATCCCCCAACCTTGAAATTACCAGCTTATTTTGTACAAAACCAAATTCACATCTACATGTGTGAATAAAAAGAGCACTTTGGGAATTAAGGAGATTTAGCACTAAGACATTCCATCTTTTTTTTTTTTTAACAGTACTGGCCTCATGCTGCTAGGCAACTGTTCTAACACTGAGTTATACTCTCTGTCCCAAGGCTTTCCCAGCTTTGCCACTGCTGTAAATTATTAAGTCTCTCAAAAAATTTTAAATATTGTATATTCATTTTGAATTGTAACTACTTAGTCTCAAAGGAAAACAAATATAAGTATTCTAGGGATTTTCAAAGGAATTAAAAAATTCCAAATGAAATTAAAGATCCATATACATATAATAATCACATATTTGCTTAATGTACTATGCTATAAAGCACAATATAAAATTTAACAGGAATAGAGAACTTCACAATAGAACTCAATTACTGACTGTGCCAAATGCTGTACTTTTAGGTGCACATGCTCAACCTTCGTATTTCTAAGAGGAAGGTTTTACCAATACCATCTTAGAAGGGAGCAAACAAGCTGGGCCAGAGTAACAATAGCCCCTACTTCCTTGAAGAAGTGGTAAGATTGAGAGGCAGACACTGAACCAGGAGCTAAGTGACATCACAGGAACTACTTAGTCACATTTTATTCTCTAAGTATTTATGTCCCATGTCACAGACTCTGTTCTGAGAGGTGAATAACACAAAGTTCCTACTTTCAAAATCTTAAATTCCAATAGAGACTATCAATACATAAAGGAATAATATATATTACATTATCAAATAACAGCGCTAAAAAAAAAAATTAAAAAAAAAAAAGAAGCCTAAGTGGATGGATGGATACAGGGCAACAAACAGGAACAGACTACTTTCAACAGGATGCTTAGGGAAGGTCTCCCTAAATAGACAAAATTTAAGTGCATAAATCTATAAAGTTCTGTAGAAATGAAAATAACTGTGATAGAGAACATTGTAACTTCTATAGAAAAGTTCCAGCGTTTCGTGAAAGGAAAGCAAACAAACTACACAAATACGAGAAAGAGGGAAAGAATGCGGCTACTAAAAATGGCTGAATCCACAACCGTCTTCTCCAATCTAAGGCTCTGTAAGAAACTCAACAGGCCTGCTCATAGCATAGCAGTCAGTCATGTTTCTGTTCACCAAGACACACCAGCTGAAATGTCTAGAGTATTCTCAGCACTGTCTGAGCAGTGGGCACTTGAAGAATAAAACAGAGCTGTCTTCCTGCTGCCTGCATTCTTGAGGGATTGGGGTAAAGGAAATTGACAAAACCATAATGGCAGTATAAATAAATACAGGGTGCCTGAAGAGGGAGGAGCAGGTGCAAACCTCGCCTTCCCTGAGCAGACCAAAGGAGTCCAAGAGCCAGCACTGAGAGCTCTGAAGAAGAGGAGGCTACAGCGGGAGCTACAGGTTTTAAACACTCAACACAGAAGCTGAAATGGTTTCACTCCTAGTGACCTCATCTTCTGTGAACCTCATGTTTTCATTTGTAAAGACTGTCAAGAGAACTGAAGACGATTTAAATATAACACACGGCATAAGGCAGAATAATGGTGGTAATAGTTGGTTGACACTTTAATAAAACCAATTGCACCTCCTCTCATGAAAGGAGAGGTTGGGTAGGTCTCTTTACTTTCAAAACTTTCCCTTTTAAAGTATTACCTGTGTTCTGTTTTGTACTTTATATTTTTCTTTTTAAAAACATTTCTTTTGCTTTTATACTTTCCTAGTAGATCATCATATTTAAACAGTAATACCAAATAGGCTTTGTGCACTAAGACAAAGAAAGGGCTTAGAAAACTACTGCCATATAATTTATACTACGTAGGTAATTCATCCTGCTAATTTAAAACCCAAAATTAAACATAACAAATTTTGTTTAAAATAACATTGAAGTATGAACAAGTTGTGACACTTCTGAGGTAGAAACTGTTTTGAAGGCCTTCAATTTCAGCTATCCATCCTCTAATTTCCAGAGCTAAACCCAGCTATGAACACAGATCTAATTCAATCAGCTTTAAAAACTGTCAACAGGCAATGTGAAGTAAGAAAATGAATGAGTTGGACTGATACCTCTCATGGGTCAGTGGCTGGTTCAAAGATCAAAGGCAGGTACCCCAAACCTCTTGTGCTAATCTGTTTCAAAGAGTCAAGATCCCATTTGCCTATTTCACAGGACTGTTGTAAAGACTTAGAGAAGATACAGGGCAGCCTTCTGTAAACCACAAGGAACTACGTAAGTGTCAAATGTTTTTCCTAAGTATTCCTTACACTCCTGACAACCTGAGCCAGAAGATGGTTCATCAGCACTTTCATCAGTGCAAGATCATTTTTTCCTCAGTGCAAAACACTTTTTTTAAGACTCTGGCTGTCTTTAAAAGCCACGTAAGCTTATGTTATCTGAGTGAAATGACAGCTACTCAACAGTGTATGTGTTAATCTTCAGTAACATTTCTGGTCTAGTAGAAAGTCATTGCAACAGGACAGGAAAGCCCTTGATACTAGAGAAAATAAAGAACAGAGAACCCCCACCCAAAGAATTGAAGTGCTTTAAAGCATGAATAGCAATATGGATACCTAATGGAGCTTAACAAGCTACCATTAACAAGTCTAGTTACATTCAGTGTATTTAGGTCAACAAGGACTGAGATCTTTTGGTTTAATAATTGAGTTCATTCCACATTCAAAGTTGCAAGCATTGAAGAGCTGTTTCTGAACAGTCTGCAATAGAGCCATGCTTAATGACACTCCTTTCTGTCTCCAGGTTTGTCCTCTTTTATACTCAAATAATGCGGGAACTGGAAATTCTCTCCTTTCCCAGGACAGTAGTGTTTTATAGTTATAGCTTCCCAATACTGCCCCAAGAAACTGTCTCCCCACCCCCCAAAATGGTCACTCCCTTCTTCCCAGGCTCACACACGACAAAAAGATGAATGTAAAATTTTAAAGAGGTTCACTGTGAAAAACTTTAAATCTTGACTACTGAAAGACATGTGAAAGTTCTTTGAGTCTCTAGCAAATCCTCAACCCTGAAAGTTAGAAGTGCAATGTAATTCTTACCACTGATCCAAAATGTAGTTTCTAATTTTCAAATAGCGTTCTGGTGTTTTAGTTTGGCGCCCCTCAAAAAACTCAGGAATAGCTTGCTTTTCTTCTTCTTGAATGATATTTCTATCTATTTCCACTTCTTGCTCTGGTGGCTTAATCTCTTCTCCCTCGTGGCTTTCCTCCACTGTTTGGAAGGGAGGCAAAAACATTTCATTTCCACTTGGATCCTGCTGACTGTCACAAGTCCCTGGAGAAGGTGAGCGCCTGGCTTCATCTGTTGTTTCTTTTCCATCTTGCACATCGCACTCTTCAGCCAGTTTATTGTCCTTCTCACTTAACTCGACTGAGGTTTTGTCATTATTGCTCTGTTTTACAGCCCACAATGTAATTTCTGAGCTTGAACATGCTGCTGCTTCACTTTGTTTCACGTTCTGAAGATACTCCCCGCAAGATTTAGCTAATGGACCTCCTGAGCATATAGATTCTCCCTGGCTGGCTTTACAAACTGTATTATTAGAAATGTCTAAAGTAAGATGGTTGCCAGAATTCTTTTGTGGTGTTAGAGAAGACACCTCGTCCAGTTCGTCTGTGATATCTACGTCTTCGTCATCAGATAACTTTTCAATTTTTACAGCATTCAAGTTAGGATCAGCACGCCCCCTTAGACATGATGCTGCCCACATCTTTTTCATTTCATCTTTATTCTTAACATGTAGACTGCTGCTGCTCTTCTGAGTTGGTGGTTCTTTCTCCACACCCCACTTTTCCTTATTAGGAATCAAAACAGCATCCACACATTAAGATTTGAAGTTTAGTAACCTTATACCAAAAAATTACATAAAATATTTTTAAACTAAGTCCACATTAACAGCAATCTTCACTTGATTTTTAAAAATCGTACACAACTTCCACATAGTTAGAAGAGCCATTCTGAAGCTGTGTAGCTTCACAGTGGATCTTATACTTTCACTATTGACTATTATTTTTATGCACTTATCACCACCAAAAATTAAAACTCCTTGACAAAGTTAGATATAGACTTTTTGTTTGTTTTTCAAGACAGTGTTTCTCTGTGGAGCTCTAGCTGTCCTGGCCTTAAAGTCAGAACTCAAGAGAACTCAGAGATCTGCCTGCCTCTGCTTCCCCTGTGTTGGAATTAAAGGCAGCAATTAACTTTATATCCTCTTTCATACATCATGTCCATCACCTGCATCCCCTAATACTTAGCCCTTCTTGTCCTCTTTTCAACCTTATACTGCACCCATACAATATATACATGTATTACTGACTAGATACCACACAGAGAGGACACCCATTTTTTGACATTTTGAGATAGTATAACTTTGCTTAATATTATATATACATCCTAAGTCTATCCATCTTCCTATGAATTTTGTAATTTCACTTTCTTTAAAGCTGGATAGTACTCTACTACACTTACGAACACACACACAAACATAATCCAGTCATCTGGTCATAGTGAACTATGATTGTGGGTTTTTGCTATATTGAATAAAGCACACCTAGCAGAGAACATTCTTTATATTGGAGGAAAAAAAACTCATTTAAAGCACTTCCAAATTTCACATAGTTATGGCTCTCAAATAAACACAGCTAGAAATTCTAAGCTTCAAAGCTACACAACTGGGCTAGGAGCTGCCTCGGCAGTTGGCACTGGCTGCTTCTCTAGAGGCCCAGTATCGGTTCCCAGCACCACATGAGGGCTCACAGCATCTGTAACTCCAGGTAGAGGACTCAATTCCCTCCCCTCCCTCTTCTGGCTTCTGAGGGCACTGTACACACTGTGGAGTACAAACATGTAGGCAAAACATTGACACAGATAAAATTAAAATAAAAATAAAATAGCATAATTCTTTTTAAAAGAAAAATGTATAAAGCTAAATACAAAACAAACTATTTGAAAAATTAAGGAACTAGATCATAACTACTTTCTGAAGGTTATTAAGATTTTTCAGACAGTATTTTGTAACAATAAAAACCTGTTTTTAGACATATTTCATAATCATGTTAATTAGCACTTATAGCCCCCTAAACTCTACAAAGTTCCACAAATTTCTTCTACAGCACAAGTATTTTCTAGTGGAAATGTCAGACTGCTAAGTATTTCCTGAGGAGTAATATGTGTTTTGAAGACTGCAGTGAACAATGTCTATCCTGTTTAACTTCTCATCTATTTACAGCAGCACTCAGCAATGCACATGTGCTGGAGCACTGCAGCATGCACCATTAGCGAAAGGGTGCTGAGCTTCATTCTTAGTAGCCCATCATGAGGTACAGATAGGACATGACTGACCCAAACCATTTTTTAAAATTAAAAAACAAGAAAACAGTCCACTGGGCCAGACAGAGACTTAGTGGGTAAGCCAAGCTTAACAGCATGAGTCCAATCACTAGCACCCACGTGGTGGAAGAAAAGAATCTATTCCCACGAGCTGTCCTCTGACCTCCACACTCCTGCCATGGTACACATACACAGTCACAAACACAAAATAAACATAATCAATTTTTTAAAGATCCAAAATACTTCTATGTTATAACTATAAACTAGCTATAGAAAATCTTAACAATTAGACTACTTAGCTTGAGGTGATGATGCATACCTACAATCTCAGCATTCAGGACGATTATCATATTGTTCTACACCAGCTTGAGCAATATAGTTAGATCCTGTCCCAAAAACAACAACAAAATACACACACAAACACATACACACACACACACACACACACACACACACACAAAATCCAAAACCAAAACAATCCAGACTGTACTTATTGTCTGTATTGAGTATTTTGTTATTATCTAGGATATCTGTTCTCTGCTTACCTTATTTTTAAAGTACTGTCTGGCATAACTCTTCACTTGTAAAACTGTGCGACTTTCAACTAGCGCTGCAATTTTTGTCCACCTTCGGCCAAACTTAGCCTGTTATGAAAGTGAAAACAGAATGCCTTACTTAGTAATAATTCAAACAGTTGCCACAAAATGTAACCCAATCTATTAGACGATGCTCTTAAAAATCAAACCATATTTCTTTGACTCTACAAGTCTGAAAATTAAACAAAATGACTTACTACATCCAAAAGGGAGTAGCTGACATTATTTTTATCTTTTTCTTACAAAATCAACTGGACACATTCTACACTAATTTTTTGAAACTTTTAAACTCATACTTTATATTATACAATACCTTTTAAATATCCTATAGCAAACACTCTACCTTGGGTATACAATGAAATGAGGGTACACAGTGGCATGACTTTCAAGATTCAATGACAGATGAAGTAGGCCTACAACCGATGACTTCTACTGGGGTCAAAGGCTGTGGCACACCCTGGGCATGGCAGGGAGATTTCATGTGCAAAAGAAAACAATATGCAATTCTAGATACACAGTGCATCTAGACACCAAGTCTAAATCTTATTTAGTGTAAATCTTTCAGATATTATTTCCCAAAATAGATCAACACTTCCCATTTTTTAGAATTCTTAAAACCATGAAAAACAAGAAATAAAAACAATTAAATACAACCCCCCGCCCCCTAGACTCTTCTACAGATTGAGTAGCCATGCCTTGTAGCACTAAAATCTTTAAAGGTCTGACCCAAATAGTAGAGTTCTATTTATACATTTATCTCTGTTACTTGGATGGGCAATACATTAAAACTCAAAGTACTTCTGGGAAAACTATAATAATTTACTTAAGAGTTAACACCTAGCTAGTACTAACTGAAGAATCATCTCTTTTTACTCTGGAATGAAAGCCAAGACTTGGTGTCAATGAAACACATTCAGAGAAAGCAGGAACCTGGGTAATTTGAGATCTTTCGGGATACAGGGCTTGAAACACCAAGAAAATGAAAGGTGACTCTAGTAAGAGCTCAGGAAATATCCAGCTTCACAGCACAGGAAAGATATAGCACCTTCCTTCACTATCAGCACCATCAATGGCCCTCCCGAGCCTGAGAGAAATCGTACGAATGGACAGCTGACCAATAAATTAAAGCATTTTCTTCTGTAGGAAAATATTCTGTTTAAAATACCTTACTGTGTACAAATTCCTATGCATCTATATAAATAAGTTCTCATCTGCTTATATATGGGCCAAACATCTCTAGGATATACAAAGGAGAGCTAACTGATTACCTCAGAAACAAAAGTGAGCTTATTACCCGAAATCTTCGTGAGTTTAGAACACATAAATGGGTCCCCATTACCATCACTAAAACCAACAAAAAACAAAACAAAACAAAACAAAAAGTAGAATCTTAAGTTCACAAACCACTTGCAAATATGAGCATATACATACTTAGTCTTTGATAAGGGGCAAACATTAATGTTATCCATCCTAAAAAAAATTATTGTTAATTAGACTGTCAAATAACAGAAAAAAGGCCAACATAAGAATCACCAGTATAAAAAAAGGAGGAAAAACCCTCCAGATAGTTTATGTGCTTGTATTAAAACACTGTAATACATAGCTATCGTGCTACTAAAAAAAAACAAATGCATCTTCTCACGCTTTATATTATGTAAATAATTCAATTTTATTCAAACATTCTCTAAGTATTACACCTGCCTATAACATGTAAATACAATCTAAAAGTCAAATTTAGTATAATTCTGAGTTACATGTACCCTAAAAGAAAATATACAACCTACTCATGATAGTTTAAAAATTAATGGTCAGTTTATTAAACATTTCTCCATGTTATGAAATATTTTCAGTATTTGAATCACACACACTTTTTATACTTCATAACTTTTATACTTTTAAAAAGATTTCAGTGAAACATTTATATAATATGTTTTTAGTCTTCAAATACATGTTCTGAAAAAAGTGGATTATGTACAGTGCTAAAAAGTTGAATAAAAAAGAAAAAATTCAGCTTATCTCCTACTGCAAATAAAGGGTTTTTTTTTTTTTGCTTCTAGAATAAATTTACTGTAAGTTAAAATTTTCTCTACTCACCAGTCCTTGTTCAAACAATTCTTTTTCTTCTATTGTCCACTTTACTGAGTAACTGGCTGGTTTTGTGGGAGAATTTACCCTGAAAGAAAAAAGAGAAAGTGCAAAGGAGAAAATTCTGAAATGGAACATTCCACATTTATCAGCTAACGGTTACAGACCAGTGGTTCTCAACTTTCCTAATTGTGACCTTGTAATACAGTTCCTGATGTTGTGACCCCAACCATAAAATTATTTTCATTGCTATGCGTTAACTGTAATCCTGTTACTGTTATGAGTCATAGTAGCATGTTTTCTGATGGTCTTAGGTAACCCCCATGGAAAGGTTGTTGGAATCGCCAATGGGCTGCGACCCACAGGCTGAGAACCATTGCTATAGACAGTCACTTGACTAAAACTAAGACTTCTCTGGTCTTAAAAAGGAGGGAAAGGAGGTAGCTGCTGCAGCTGGTACCTGGACAGTAAGGTTTCCCTGCTCCTTATTTCTACCAGAATGAGAGAAAACACACCCACACACACCCACCCCAACCCACCCACCCCCGGGTCTGAGTGAGGACAACACTAAAGACATCAAATGAAGTCTCCCTGGTAACAAGTAGACTTCCTCAGACTAAAAACAAAGAGCAGCCAGTAATATATTTCCAAAGCCTAAGATTTTAAATCACAAAAGTATGACGTCACATTTGCTGTATTAGATTCTGAATCACTAAGGGAGCTCTCCAATCTCTTTAAACATCTCATCTTCTCATAAAACTTCACTTTATGTAGTAAGATATAAAGCCAGGGTCTTCTCCGTGCTCAAACTTGTTTATGAATGCTAAATGACCATCTTTCCAATTAGAAACAAATAATATTTGTAAAATCTTCAATTTTTCTAGATTCTTTTGAAACAGGGTGTTGCTAAAACTAAAACTGGACTAAAACTCACTATGTAAAAGTAAGCTGGCCTTGAACTTGAGGAAATCCTAATTCTGCCTTCCAACACGCAACCACTATGATCAACTCAATTTTCCTAGGTAATTTTTAGAACTCAAAGGTCCAAATGAAATTGTATGTAACAAATTTAAAACTCATAATATATCTTTATGATATGATAAACTGATGACAGAAAGACATTTTTTAAAAGTTCTGGCAAATAAGTGACAGCCTAAAAGTATGTATTCTAACATCTGTGCCAAAACCATCTTTAAAAAACAATCCTGTCCTTTGAAGCAAGAAGGCTTTTCCACTGGCTATTTCTAATTGTTACACATTTTCTTGTAATTTTCAGTTGATCTAAAATGGTTTTAACGGGGCTGGAGAGATGGCTAAGTGGCTACAGTACTCAACTGCTTGGACCCTGCTATCAGGCTGCACAGCTGCCTGTAGCTCCAGACCTCATTCTTCATGGGCACCTGCACTCACACAGAGACAGATACAAGTGAACACACATAATTACAAGAAATTTGCTTTTTCAAAAATAGGGTTTAAAAATATAAAATAGGTACATACATGATTTTTGCTGTCTTCTGCAGACTGCACATGAAAAAAAGAAAATAGAAAGCTGGTGAAGACATTTCTAAATCTGCAATTCAAAACTTTTAATAGTATTATAACTGATTTTTTACCTGTTCGTGTACTTTTTATCATCTTCGTTTTGATTAACCCAGAATTTTCCTGGAAGTGATTTGTTAGACAAATAATACCTACGTAATTATTAAGGAAACTCAAACAATATTAAAATCATAATTCATATGTAATATGAAGTAGGCAGACTAGTAAAGACATTCAAATGTAATCAAAACCTATTCCTCTTGAAGTTTTCACAAGACTTTAAATCCCTGCTTTACATATTGCCCGTAGGAATGATCACATATCAAAACACACAATGCCTGCGCCACAGAAATGCTAGCTTTCCTTCTCTTCTCTACCACAAGTGGCTAAAAAAAAAAAAATAATAATAAAATAAAGTAGATCAATCTTTTTCTATTCTAAAGTATGAACAGTAAAATAGATAAATTTATTATGCCGGGTACCATGGAATATGGGAACCACTATTTCCATATTTCTAAAGGTCACAGTAAAGAATTCAGTATTCTTCTACATGATAATACAAATAACATCAAATTTGCTAAGAAATTCCCCATAAGCATTGTTGAAATTAGCCTGCTACAAAATTATTCCTAAATCAAAACTATTCTTTAACAAATATCAACTATTTGCATATGTTAGACTACGTACTAGAGACAAATATATACATATGAATATACATATATATAATATAAAGGTTCTCCCCCTCTAAAATATATTTAAATCTAAAATAAACATAAATGCTTATGTTTAACTCTTATACTACCTGTTCCTACATCTGCAAGGGAACAAGTGACTACATGAGTGTTCAACAACCTAGACTTGCACTGTTCAATATGGTGGCCACTGGTCAAATGTGTGGATCAAGCATCTGGAACACAGCTAGCATTAACTGAGATGTAATGCTAAAATAGCTTTTGACTAGCTTGCCCATCAAATCAGTGAACTTTTGGTTCATAAAAATAATTTGGAGAGTGAATAAAGAAAACACCTGAAGTCAACTTGTGAACTCTATTCATACATGCACATATAAGCACATACACACACACACATTATACACAAAGAAACACTTTTTTTTATATATTTTAAACAAGATATGTTATAAAAAGTTATATAATATAAACTTCATTTATTTTAAATAATAACTACTAGAAAATTGGAGATAATATGTTTCTCTTTTAATAAAAATAATGCAGCCAATATTTGGGGAGAGTTACAGTGGGGAGTTACAGAGTAAGGGGCTAACCAATGGCAATTAAAGATATAGAAAACGTTCTTAAATTAACAGAAGCAGTTGGAAATGAAATAAGAGAAATTCTGAATTAAATAGTAGATAGAGAGGGCTGGAGAAGTGGTTCAGCAATTAACGAACACTAACTGCTACTCCAGAAGACCAGAATTTGATTTCAGTACTCATATGGCAGCTCTCAACTGTCTGTGACTCAAGTTCCAGAAAATCTGACCACCTTATGGTCTCCACAAGCACCAGAACACGATTGGTTCATGGACACATATGCAAACAAAAATGCACACATAAATAACAGTGAACAGAGTTCTATAAAATCCATATATGAAAGCTAAAAATAAGCTACTATTCATTAATAAGCTACTAAAAGCCAGAAAATCAGAAATTACTGATTTACTGAAAATTTCTGAAACTACTGATGTCCTCTCATTTGTCATGAGAACACTGAGTCTAAAGAAATTAAGCTTAAGTCAAATAGGAGAAACTGCCAATTCTGAGGCACAGATAAGGACCTATACTCTCTGGGGTGGGATCAATATATTTTGTGTTGTTCATTTAAAATTCCTCTCATATAACATTTGTAAGCTACAGAGTATTATGTGAAAATTTCCACATAATCTAACTGTGCCCTGAGTTTTAGCTTTCATTATTTTGAAAATGGAAGTTTAGAATTAAGGTTCTGTTAAATATTTTACCATTTCTATACAATATCAACACTCTACAAGCAGACATGGCTGACAACAGTCTCAGATGCAGCACTAAAAGCAGCTTCTTTTTTGCATACATATATGACATGAGATTACACAACTGAAGTCTGTGGCCGAACAGTCCTCTAGCAACTACAGTGGCCTGCCTCTTCTGTAATGCTTGCAGTGATTCATTCTTAACCCTGAAACCTTTACTCTTCTCCTAACGATGAAGGATACTCTTCTTCCAACAGCATCTTCTCAATGACAGCTCTGTTTTCATCACTGATGGTGCTATCCAGAGTCCAAGGCTAGGTAGAAAAGAGAATGAAATATAAAACTCTCTATATATTTCATCACTTAAAAAGCTATCTTATTTTGTTGAGTGAAATACATAATATAAGCACCAACAGCTACAACTCAATGAGCATGCAGCCCATTTTGATTTTCACAAATTTTCATCACTCTGAGACAAGCATAAACAGTTTACACATACATCTTCAGCACTGGTGGCATTTTAAATGAAAGAGAGGAAACCTCAAACTAAAGCTGTTGGATTCCACAGCTCATATCCCTTACCCGTAACCAGTAATAATGGCCGCTATGCACAAAAGAACCCCTAGGCTTCAGACATTTTGCTGAACACTTAACCTGTTTTGAAACTTAATTTTCTGTTTTTCCTTAGTCACATCCTGAGTAAACAATCATACTCATTTCCATTTCCAAAGTTACAAAATGTTTAACTTCAAACTTTCTCTTCAAGTTCCAGACTTCTATGGTCACTACCCACACAAGACTTCCCTTTGAATGTGTAAGTGGCTTTCAAATGAAACATATTCAAAACAGAATCCAGTGTCACCTGTCTCCACTTGCCTTTCCAACTCTGCAAAGAGTGCTGTCAACCATTTATACGGCCAACAATCATCAGGCCCTGTCTGTACTCTCCCTTATCCCCACTCTTTCCTTGACCACGGCACCCAGAGAATATTTGACAAAAATAAACCCAGCAGTTTACACTCAAAGTTATAGAAATGTCTCACTCATGTCTTGGTAACAAAATTTAAACCGGTAAGCATACACCAGTGCTCACTACTCCTTCTGCATGGCATGTTAGTCTTTTGTGAATTTCTTTCACAATTTACAAATGGTTTGTCTGCCTATTTACTGCCAGACTCCTGTTTTGTCTATAGATTCCATGGGAGCAAAGTCCTATCTCTCTCGGAGTACTTTAACTTGCCCACTGTATGGCCTAGTGAGTATGCAATTATTACTAGATGAAGTAGTCAACTCTGTGATTATGGCCATCTACAGTTGAAGAAATCAGTTAACAAATGTGAGGAATGATAAAGATCTATTATACCTAAATCAAAGTCGATCTAAATTTACTTCTCAAGGGATCATTTATTTTTCTATTTTTTTTTTATTTTTTTAAAAAGGTTTCTCTGTTTTTAAGGGCAGTGTTTCCATATACTATCTCTGTGTTTGTGGAGAATTAAACTCAGTTTAAAAAGGAAAAGAGGCACTCTGGGCCATTAGCAGCAATGTTAGGTCACCTGACTTAGCATACTTACAAGACAGCCATTCTCCCTTCTCCATGTTGAATCAAGATAGTGATCCTGAAAAACTGATGCTGTATTTCCATCATTTCTGTAATACAAAAATTAATAGAAGAGTGATGTTACATCCATTTATAGCTCAAACAGGACAGGGACTGGCCAGTTGTTGATGCTACACAAACACCTCCTCCCCTTAACCAAGACCGAACACTACAACAGTACCTGCCCTGCCTTGTGAGCCTATGAGGGGAAATCACAATGCAGCAGATGACATGCAGAGGCCAACAGCCACCACACAAATCTAGTTAAATCCTTAAGAGAGACCAAGGTCACAAAACAAAACTAGATATAAGAACTGAAATAAAAATTACTGAAGGAATTTAGCAACAATTTAATTTTAAAAATAATTTGATTTGGAGGATTTCTGTATCCATGAGAGATCAAAGTTTATTAATTCTTGTTATTTTTTTTCATTGAAATAATAAGTACAATATATGTTTCACTTATAAGAAGACTGGCCAGGCTTTGGAGCGTCTCAAGGTCTGATAGAATCAAATTTAAAAACAAACATGGAATTTATGTTTCCTAGTAAAATTACTGACTTTTTCTGACCTAACCTAGTGGTAAGACACTCTATGAATTAAAAGCAGTTTTTCTCAACTATTGATACCAAACAGCTTTAAGCTCATCTCAACTGTGAATCCAAAAAGTCTAGTACAGGCTTCTCTGACTGTATCAGCAGATGGAAACCTTCATACAAACAACCAGGTCTGCAAAGAGTGCAAGAGGTCGGACTCATTTCCAGTTCACTGCAGAAATCTTTTCATACAGCATGCCATAGTGAGGAACAACATTCACATGCTGATGTATGCATCTGAAGACCCACCTGAGTCTCCTTTACATGGGCAAGCTTAAACTAGCCTTTCCTCTCAAATCTGCCAGGCATCTTGTTGCCTCTTTTAGCCTCTGAAACCTCAATCTCCCTAGTGGCCCAAGCCAGAGATCCGAGTTTGCCCCTTTTCTTCAGAATCCAAATCAGTGGGCCCTTTTCCTTTCACTGTTTCAACTCTCCATTCTTCCAGCCCATAGTTCACACTTTAAGAGCCTCACTGGGTCAGTGCACAAATAAATAAATAAATAAATAAATAAATAAATAAATAAATAAATAAATAAATAAATAAATAAATAAAGCTGGCAGCCATTGATGGATCATCTTCCTTCACCGTGTCCATTTACCTCTAAACACATAGAAGGTTTAATGTCTGTTCCACTCACCAAGAATTAATAGTTTTATTACAGAAGGTAGTTTGTTTTCACATTGTTATATAGACCCCGGATTGACAATCAGAATGTAATCAACAGCTGAATGAATGGGTAATGGACCAGAGGTCTGCAATAGTCAAGGAATGAGTACTTTATCACTAAGCTATCCAGGCACAGTGACATTTAATTGTAATCCTAAAACTTAGGCAGTAGAGGCAGGAGGATCAGGAGTCCAGTACACAGCAAGGACAGCTGGGCTATATAAGAACCTGTCTCAAACAAACCAACAACAACAATCTTTGCTTTAAAACCAACTGGAAACAAAAGGTAACAACATAATCAGATTTGGATACAAAAAAGACTTAACTTTAGGTGGGGGAAGGTGGACGAATAAAATAGTGGTAGAGGAAATAATGATAAAAATACTATAGAAATGCACACAACAATGAAAGAACAGCCTGAGCACCCTCTCAATAACTGACCTGGCCAGATCAGGGAGTTGGAGAATGACAGATAGCAAAGGGTGGAAGTTCAGGTCTGTGCCTTGAGACTGGCAGGGTGCTGTTGCCATGCACTGAACAGGGACAACTGAGAGACAGGTCTTAAGGAGTGCAGTTGATAAAGTGATGCTGAGGTACCTGTGAGACACAAGCATTGTCAGGTTCCAATTACAGTCCTGATCTGAAGCTCAGAGGGAGGTGAGTCAGGTTAAGATTCGGGAAAACAAGTATTTGGCAGAATTTAAGGATCAGTATCTTTATACATTGGAATGGTAGGATAGCAAATCAACTTAAGTTAGGAGCGATGCCTGGCTAGGAGGTATCACTAGGTATGGCAGTGAGTGTAAGTCTTGTGGAAAAGACACCTTTCACCAACAGTGTCTTTAAAAGCAAACAGAGAAAGAAGATGAGAAGACATAACAGTTGAAGGCTTGAACCAAAGTACAGTGTTTTCATTTTTATACCTAGCTTTCAGTACATGCTTAAAAGCAGTTATGTTTCTAATTAATCCTCAAGCGCTCCTTAAATACTTTTGTCCTCTGTTAACACCACACTGAGAGGGCACCAGTCACACTCAAAGATAATTCTAACTCCAGCATTACAAGACACCATTCCAAGGTAATAACATCCATGGTGCTCCTTAAGCAGTGGCTGACAACAGGAACCTTCATAATCCTCCTTGCACGATGAATGGAAAAGATAAAATAAAAAAGGACACGAATGCTCCTAGGTATAGGAACAGAAAGCTTATTGTTAGGGGATGGGCAGAAATGGTGACATCTGGGAAAATCCAGAGTGAACACGACCCCAGGTGAAGACAGAGAGAAGGATGAGACGCCCCTTAGTAAGGTAGCAAGGGTAGACCAAAATGGTTGAATTATATAGGGAAGGGAAGCCCAGCCTCACAGATGGAGAAGTTTAGGGTAGGGCCTGGGGTATGCCAGCCCTACCCTGTATCAGGTAAAGACTGAGAGATGCTGGAAGAACCAGGCCCACTTTTTTCCTTTTTGTCAGAAGGTTTCTTTGTCTAATAGTCCTGGCTGTCCTGCCTCCCAAGTGCTGAAATTAAAAGCATGAGCCACCACTGCCAGTCTAATTTTAATGGGCATCTCAGCCATTTGTCCTGGGTTTGAGATCTAATACATAAGATTGACATTACCAACACCACCAAGAGACCCTTGTCAAGAAAATGGTACAATAAGAAAAAGGCAAAAAAATCTAAACACCACCAGAAACGTTAAGATAAACCTATAAAAAAAGGCATAGAGGCAACACTCCCAGGTAATGACTGAACACGAGGTGAATTCATTCCTTTATGAATTCCAAACAACTGCACTTGCCCACTTAGGTCACCGTCATACAAAAGTTAAAAACCTCAAACCACAAGCACTTAAGACTGAATAACTGCACCAATGTAAAGAATTGTTTATAACTGTTTACAATTCTCAGGCTACCCGAAATAGTTTTTGAACTGCTCTGCTGAAGAACTTCAGAAAAAAAAAATAATCACAGGAACTTAATTACCTCACGTTATTATTACGTTTTAAAGAGTTCACTAGACATTTAAAATTGTTCGTTATTTTAGTATTTCATGGGGAGAGGGGGGTGTACTGTATACAGCTAAGCAGCTCTTCTGTCAGATGATTTATATAGACTACAACTATATAGACCCCAAATAATAATAGCATACAGGTCAACAGAGTTTAATAAAGTTGCTGACAAGTGACAGGTAATGTAATTGGCTACATTGATAACTCAGACCTTCTGGTTTCTACCTGAATTCCCATTCTGGCTCTTGTTACTTAAGAGGAATCTTTCTTACTCCTAAAGCAAGGTGTCGAAGCAGATCCAATTTAGAACCACACTGCCCGTCCTGCAAGCACTGGTATTTAACAACATCCCTCACTAGATCTTTACTACATAATCCTTAAGACAGGAAAGAACACTGTCGAACATTCAATAATATGTTAAAGCATCTTGCACAATTATTTCATCTGATGCTCACAACAGTAAGAAAGACGAGTGATTCTTGGTTTCCAAGAAAGCGAACAGAGGCTCTGTCAGTAAACAGGAAGAGCAAATGCAAAAGGAAAACCTGAACTGTCAACCTATAAAATCTGGACTCCTTGAATTAAGCTGCCTTTCCGCAAGTTTTCACAACTTTCTCTGCGAATAAAGCATCAAACGACTTGACCAAGGTGGCTTGCAAACGCAGAACCAGTGTCTCTGAAGTCAGTTCCTGTAGATTAGACGCCTGTTTTCAAGTTGTTGTGAGGGGCATGAGACAAAGCGAATGCAGGAAGGAATCTGAATTGGAACACGTCCACTGCTTTCCGGGAAGCAGCGAAAACAGTCTGGTCCGGGCGTTCAGCCCACGCCCCGACCAGCATACCCAGCCGACTTCCGGCCTGGAGCAGCCCGAGTCCCGACGCCCGCCGTCCACGCAGACGCTGCGACCGCACTCTCCGGCCGTCTCCTAGTACCGCCCGGCCCGCAGGACCCCGCTCGGTGTCTCACCCCGGCTGTACAGCCGCCACCACATCTCCTTCTACATCCACATCTGCCTCTTCCGCCTCCATGACTGCACCTGACACGGCCGTACTCGCGAGATCCCGCGAGATGCAGCACCTCGGGGCCGGGCCGGGGGCGGGGCCTGTAGTGTTGCGCGCGCAGCTGGGGAGCCGGGGCTTCCGGGAAAGGAGCCGGAGGGCGGGACTTTAGGGATTTGCTGTGGAGCACCCGATAAACGATTTCTAGTCTCCTCTTTCCGTTTATTTTCGGGTTCTTGGAAGGTGTTGTTTCTCACTTCTCTCGCGTGTTACCTGGGATTACTCACAGCAGGTATCTTTCTTGCCTCTAGTTCTGTCTATTTACACGCACACTTACCCCAAAAAGCGTTCTTCTTTCACGTCCTGTAGACTGATGCTCACCAGGATGGGAAGCAATGGCCTTTACACACTAAGCCATCTCTTCAGTCTTCTAAAAATGTATTTTATAATCCATAAAAGATGGGTGATTGACACTTTAGGAGGATCACTAGAAGCATTAGATAATAACAGGTACTGAAAAGGATATGGAGACTTTAGAATCCTTGTGAATTGCAGCTGGGACTATTACGAAAACAGTATGACTGGCCTTCAAGAAAATTAGAAACAAATTACTATATGATCCAGAAATTCCATTTCTGAGTATACATATTCAAAAACTTGAAAACAGAAATTTCAGATATTTTTACACTAATTTTCATGGCATAATATTCATAAAATTCAAGAAATAGAAGTAATCCAAATGTCTACTCTTGAGAAAATAGAGAAGAAAAATATGGAATGCAGATACAATACTATATTACTGAATGTTACAGGGGAAGAATCTCATAGTATTGTCCTTTTATAACTGGTCTATCTCATTGTGTTAAGTGGGATAAGTTCATTAAAGTGAGATAAGCTGATTAAGGTACTGTAAGAGTCTACCCCTGTGGATTTCTATCACTCTCACATTTCTAGGGACAGAAAGTAGATAGTGATTTGAGAAGTTAAGGAGCTATTGTTTTGTGAATACAGACCTTCAGAATTGTAAGATGAAGAGAATTCTATATATGGATGACTGCAATGACAGCTTGTCAGAAATGTACTGAATGTCACTTAGCATGTACTTATAACTGGTATAGACATAAACTTTATATGTTATATTTTGGCAGATTTTTAAACAGTGAAAATAGAAAAGGCATCCCAGAGCTGAAAGATAAGTGGACACACACACCCATCCCTAACCCAGAAGCTATTTCCAACTGATAATGACTTGCAAATGAAAATTAATTTCCAAGGAAGTCTCACTGGGGAAACAAACTTTTTCAGGATAGACTGAATGTCCAGCAGTAGGTGGCCAATAGAAAACAAATACAACAGCATCTCTGGAGGTTCTTTGTCTCATAATGCCATGTCAAGGCCCTTCCTTTTAAAAAAAAACATCTTATTTTTTTTTAATTTTATCTCTATGTATTTTTCTCCTCTCATTTTACCCTATGGGTTCTTTGCATATATGCTATAGCTTCTATTCAGTGTTTATTTTGTGGCATTTCTGAGTTTTTAAGTGAGTGCATCTCTGTTTCTTGTCCCTTTTCATGGGCTTTTTGCTTATTTGTTTTGTCCAATTCCAATGTGTTAGTTTTTGTTCTTATTATTTTTACATTATCTTATTGTTATTGCTTAGAAGCCTCTTTTTTTCTAGTGAGCAAGAGAAAAGAGGTGAATTAGAATGTGAGGGGAGGCAAGGAGGACCTGGGCTGGGTGGAAAGAGGGGAACCTACAATCTGGATCTATATATCATGTGAGGAAAAATGTTTTTAATAAAAGAGAAAAAATTAAAAACTAAGGGAGATAAAAAGTAAACATCTATGTTTAGAAAAAATAGTTTATTCTTTATTTGTTAAAGGACTCTTTTAGTAAGTATGAGCTTGTGCTGGCTCCCATTTTTATATTGCACATTCGATAGACTGCCTGTGCACAAAACCTAGCTTAGTGTCTTTCACTTTCTTATCTAAGAAGTGATCTATCTACATGAAGAATCAGCTAATGCTGTTCCCTTTGGTCTTCCCTTCTTTCCCACTATCATAATCTCACATACTATACACCTATGTCAGAGTAATTTCCACTATATCTTGTGGTCATCGGTGCCCATGAGCCTGGAAGTTCTTTCAGGACAAGCATGGTTTTTAGATTCTCCATCCCTGATCCTTAGTAGATGAGCATCCGTGACTAAGAAACCAATTCATTTCCACCTTCTCTACATTATGAAGTGAACTGCTAATATAAGGCTTTTCAATAATCAACATTCTGAAGCCCAAATGGTGCCTAGGGGAGTAGGGCAGATACCCCCAGAAGGACATGATGCAATAACGTGTTCTAACATTGACTTTCCCCCATATTTCATTCTTTCCACCTCACCATCCTAAAGTTTGAGATCATTTCTTAAATATATCGGTGACTTTGAGTTCTACCTTGGCTCTGCTTTCCTGCAGAAGCCCAAGTTAAGCCCCTGGCTAAACCTGAGCTTTGAATGGTGCACATGGAATTTCCAAGAGGGAGATAGTGGCAGGGCATTCTAGGCAAACAAGGCATGAGCAATAACAAGGAATGAGAAATTCAAGATATGTTTAAAGGTTAGCAGGAGTCAGTGGGAGCCTTTGGGATATATAGGGCTTATAAAGGAGAAAATTGTCAGAAACCTTCTCAATTGATAATTTCCTGCCAGATATACTAAGTTGAGAATATTGGGAAACAATTATCTGAAGTTTTTGTTTGTTTTTTTTATTCTTCATCTCTGGAAACAAATGGTCCGAAAATTGTACAAGAAATTTGAGTTGTCAGAGAAGAATTGAATACTTAGGTCAAAGATCAAATTTTGGAGAATGAAATTGTTCATAGTGTGCATATTACCTTCACATGAGTAAAATAATTTTGCACCTAGATTACTGTGCCTGAAATTTTTCAAGAAGAAAAAATATGAGTCAGATAGTATCTATTATTAGCAATAAAACATACAATAGCAGTACATTTTCATTATTTCATTATCATGAACAAAATGTGTGCAAGTTTCTTGTAAAACCATTCCCTACCATACTATCTCATTTGGTTTTTGTGAGCTGATGGCTCAAAGAAAAAGCCCGCTACAAATGTTTCCCAACATGGGGCACACATTCTCATATAAGACCTGAGGAAGCGATAGAAAAGATTCCAAACACACAAAAATGCAGCTAAACACAGATTTCTATTCCTAAAATCTCTCATGCAGACTGTATAAAGCCACATCTCCTGCCCTTTCCTGCAGGCTTGAGCCACCAGCACACCATGAGTTAAACTGCATGACAATTTAAGATTTCACTCATGCAGGCAGAAAAGGTTACAGATACACAGTAAAGCAAGTTCAGACCGAAAAATCCTCAAACAAGTTACAGTGGTTTATAAATGTGTGTTGGCTTAAGAAAAATGGGTATAGGCAGTCATAGAAAATGTAAATAATTTCTAAATAATAAAAAAGAACAAGCTATGTAGAGATGGGAAATACATGGGGAGTCTGGATCCTGTACAGTGTTGTAGTGACTTTAAATTTGTTGATTTCTGATGAGTGAACAATAGCTCCTGAAAGACATTGGATTCTAAAAGTTACTAATCTAAACTTATCTCCAATTAAAAAAAAAATCTTACCTTCAAAATGAAAGTAAAAAAAAAATGTTACATTGGAGAAGAGGTTATGCTTTTGTTTGCATAGAAAATAAAAGGCTGTATATAGATAAATTAAAGGCTAAAGAGAATCAGGTTTGATTGGGGAAGACCTCCTTAAAATCCTGGCTACAGACATAAAATAAAATAAACCAAAAATAACAACAAGACACATAATATACATTTTGCCTACTGAAACATAAAACAAAAAATCTTATTTGGCTGGCTTTTGTACAATGCATAGTCCATACTTGAGTTGATGCAGATATGTATGTCACCTTTGAATGTTTATGTGTTTTCCGTGCAAAGGTACCAGATACCAATGAAAAAAGGTGGTCCAGATGATCAAGTCTCTCAGAGTGCCTCTGTTGCAGTTTCTTCAAAGTTCTACATACAAAACAGCTTCAAGACTGGCTGAGATGGTCCAGCCTCACAAACTAAAAGTTTATTAGTTATAAACTTTATTGTAACAGTAAATTACTTTTATTTTTTGTGCCATGAAGACAGAAAAGAATAAGTCCTGCCACTACGTTTTGACACAGCGTCAGTTATAAGATGGGCCTGAATTCAGAGATCTGAGAAAGAAGGTAGCTTCAAGTTGATACCTTTTATGTCATTCTCTCACCTGCTTGAAATATTAAAAGCAGGTATAGTCAGAGTTTTTCTGTCCTGGTAGCCTTTCCCAAGTAACTACTCAGAGCCCTAGTATTAATTATAAATGCTTGGTCAATAGCTCAGGCTTTTTTGGATTAAAGTAGATTCAATAATCTACACTTTTATCTCATCATTTCCATATCATATCCCCTTTTCGCCTTTAGAAAGAGAACTTTGAATTTAACCCTTCTGCGCAGCTATTTTTCATTACGACCAATAATAGCTTATAACCAACCCTCCTTTAACTGATAATAAACACCTATAATCTATCTTTTAGAGTGTGGCCTTTGTACTCTAGTCCACTTCCTGTTGTTTGTGGGTACTGGTGTCTTTGAGGGATCCTTGAGACAATCAGGATAACTATTAGGTCTTGGCTGGAGTACTTTGTAAGGCTGGATCATCTTAGCCATCAGCCTTGAAGCTGTTTTTGGATTCAGAATAAAGAGACTTTAACAGAGGCACTCTGAGATGCTAGATCACCTGGGCCATTTGTGTTCATGGGTATCTGGTTCCCTTGTTCTGAAAATAAATTTTTAAAGGTAACATACATATCTGTATTAGTACAAGTATAAACTATGTGTTGTACATAAGTTAGCCAAAGATAATCTTTTTGTTTAATATTTGAGCAGGTAAAATATATATTATGTGTTGATTAATTTTTTAGATTTATTTTTTATGTCTGTAGTTAGGATTTTCAGGAAAAGTTCCTTGATCAAACCTGATTTTCTTTAACCTGGAATGAATCCACAGCCTCTCATTTCTTGTGGAAATAAAAGCATAAGTTCTCTCCCAAAGCAACACACCCTTTGACTTCCATTTCAAAGTCAAGATATTTTAAAATATATATATAGCTGGTTTAATCTAGGAGTTTCTATAATCTAATGTTTCTTAACAGTTTTTGCTTGATCATTACCAGTCAAAAATTTAAAGACAACACACTAACATACAGAATTCAGACTCACTGTGTATTTCTCATTTTTTGTGACTTTATTATTTTATGTTTCTTTATACCCTTTAAAAAAATTTTTTATTTTTAAATTATATATTTTTAATGACTGTCTATATCTTTTTTTCTTTCCCAGGCCCTTGTACAGTTTTAAACACACTGTAGTAAGTTTAGAGGGTTTTTTCCCCAATCTGGATCTGTCTTAGCTGAGCATCTGTAACCTTTTTTGTCTTCTACATGAGAAAAACCTCAAGTCTACCATGCAGCACATAGGTGGAGCTCATGTTATTAGCTCAAGATGGCCAGCATCATCTGGGAGATGCTTCTTGTTCCTCTGCCTGTGAGAGACTCTGGAAATCCACCATGCAGCTTAGCTCATAGCCTGCTAGCAGCTGCCATGAGACATGTCTCTGTACTACTGTGGACATAAGAGACACAAGACTAGGAAGCCACATTTAGCTCCATTTGTGTGTTTAGCTTTCTCAGGTCTTATGTGGATGTATGTGCCAAACATTTAGACTTAATTTATAGGCAGCATTTTTCATCTGTTCAGCTATCTGTCTGGAAAATTACCACTCAGAGACTTATTATTAATTATAAATGATTGCCCATAGCTTAGGCTTGTTCTGGGGATTAAAATAGATTCAATAATCTACCCTTTTATCTCGTCATTTTTATATAAGGCAGGGATTTATTTCATGCAGCTATGACTCTTTCTAATACTTTGTAAAATTTTTGGTACACAACAGGTCATGTGTTGTGGTTTGAATGAAAATGGAACATATAGACGTATATATTTGCATGTTTAGTCAGCAGTTAGTGAATTGTTACAAAAGGATTAGAAGAATTAGGAAGTATGGCCCTGGTGGAGGAAGTGTGTCATTGAGTGTAGGCTGTGAGGGTTCATAAGCCCATGTGAGGCCCAATGTCTGCTGCCTGTGAATCAGGATGTTGAATTCTCTTGCCTGCTTCTGTGCTTCTGTGATTCCTGCCATGATGATAATAGACTAGTGCTCTTAAACTATAAGCCAGGTCCAGTTAAATGCCTTCTTTCATAAGTTGCCTTTGTCATGGTGTCTTGTAAAGACTAGTCCCAAGATTTGTCCCAAAGCTCCAAAGAAGCACATATAAGCTTATATTAAATTCATGCTGATTGACCTATGGCTCAGATGTATTGTTAGCTCTTTCATTTTAACTCAGTATATTTCCATTCATCTGTTTAGTGTGGATTTCCCTGTGGCTTGGTACCTTTTCTCAGAGCAGCATGGTTGTCTTCTTTCCTCTGCATCTGCTACCATCCTCCTGAGGTCTCTCTGGTGTCTCAGCTCTGCTCTTCCTATTCCCCACCCACACTTCCTGTCTGCCTTCTGGCCAATCAGCATTTTATTAAACCAGCAGGAGGGACAAGGTACCAGAAGGTAATCCCACAACAGTGTGTCTTTACAACAATAGAATAGTAACTAAGACAGAAGTATTCCAATATTTGTTGAGTTAAATTGAACAAGTCTCCATTTATCTGATACATTTTGACATAGCTCCTTATCTTCCTGTCTTAGACACAAGTTATTTTATAGGATTAAAATTTTATCATCTATCTTAGAACCCCTCATAGAATATTGAAATGTATCACTAGTAATTAACATCAACTAAAACTTCCCATTATCACCAGCTTGAGACATTAGGATACAGAGGTTTTTCTGCAATATATAGGTTTTTTGTCTCTACGTCATAGTTAGGTTTTTTGTTTTTTTCTATCACATTTACATGAAATCACAATAGCCCTCTTTATAAGTTACTGTCTAGGTAAACAGAATGGTAAAAATAATTTTAAAAACTCAAGATATTACGAATTGTTTGTGAAGCTATTTGAAGAGTTAGCTGTCCCTAACTTTTCCATCTCTTTGAAAGGACTTGAAAGGGGGAAAAAAGCTAGATATTGAGAAATTAATACATCTCTGTGGTTTCTATTTAGTATGGGAAAGCATGTTTCAAAGTTTTATATGCCTTTGTTTGATTTAATTTCATGTCCACTGAAGCCCGTTTGCATCACAGTTACTGACACTTTGAACTTGTGATTTTCCTCTTTTAAGTGGACCAGATGACATTTCATAAGACTTTTGACTTCTAAGCTCCATGGCTCAAAAACTGCATTAGACAGATTCCATGGCATTCTTCTTACCAATTCACTAAGCCCCTGAAAATATACTATGACCACTACAATTTTTCAGCTTTAGTCTGGACCCAGCATAAAAGAGGCTAGAGACTTGGAAGGCTCTGATGTCTGGGGTGCAGTATTTATACCTCATTAGCCCAGAGCAGTTGTGTCTTGCCCCCCTTTTTGTGTCCCCCCTTTGCCCCTACCCTCTCCTTCCTGGGGCCTCTTCATATTTCCATCTGGGCCTGGAGCCAAGTCTGCCAGGACCCTGGGAAGGTGGGACAGAGCCATCTAAGATGCCTCCCAGGGGAAGTTGTAGAAAACTCCTACCCTTTCTCTGCTGCAGGAATTTAGTCTCATGCCCCACCATGGAGGGAGGGCAGCCTTTTTTTTTGTAGCTGGGGTAGATATTGTACTCACTATCTTATGTCTCCATTTCCTTCCAGCTAGGATTATAATGCACTCCACCAGCCCATCAGCCCAGCTCCACTTTCTCTTTTGATTTTTCTATTCCTGGCTTGTTCTAACCTCAGAGTTTAGATTCTCAGTACGGGAAAAGTTATATTTGCTGGTGTGATCAGTGAATGGTGGTAGTGTAGAAGTAAGCATCTGGAATTTTGGATTTGAATTTACTGTTGGAATGTCTTGGAAAACATAATAGTTAGTCTTCCTTTTGTAGTGGTGGATATATCCCAAGTCCCCCAGTAGATGTCTAAAACCATGAAACATTTTATATGTACATATATACATATATACACTCTATATGGCTTCTCTCTGACATATCTGAACTGCCTGATTGCTGCATTTGCATTTTGGGATTATTAAATAAAATGAACTATAGCACCACAATTGGCATGTGATGACCACTGGCATGTGATAGAAATACTGGATTACTGAATGGCCCATTGGCAGGTCGTATTCACAGCTTGCAAAAGCTAGATAAAGAAATATTTGGGGCAGAATGGAATAGAATGATATAGGATTTTGTTAGTCTCAGTCACATGCATCTTAAAATTTAGGAATTGACTATTTTTGCATTTCATTTCAACTTAGTTGACTGCTGGCAACTGAAACCACAAATAAGGGAGCTAGTTAGTGGTTTTGTGCCTATGGGGGCTGTTGGAAGGACAAAACTATGGAAGAGAGTGAATGAGTATGAATGAGCTCACCTGGGATTTGGTGCATGCAGGAACCCTTTATACCTGAGCTCACTTGCCTATGTCCATATTCTCCCTGCAAAGTGAGTTGGACAGAAATGCTCTAAAACTGGGGGATAAACAAAAACAAACGCCAAACTGAGTCTAACAATTTGCACATACAGGGAAGTGCCAGCTAGAGAAAGTACTGAGGCCAGGAGCCTGCCAGTTGAACTGGGACTTGCATCAGCTCTAGAGATCAAGGGAGTAATGGCTCAAAGTCTTGCTCTGGTGCCCTCTTACCTCTCAAGCATCTGAGACTCCCACTGTGTTTTCTGTGACCATCTGTCTGCTTCTTCCCAGGAAGGAGAGAAAGACAAAGGAAATCCTGGAAGAATGGAAGGACCACTGCTTAGTATTGTTTTTATTATCTCTATCTTTTCCCTTTAGCACCCTCTCCTTCCCCCATCCTTCCCCCCTCACACACCTTTCCTCATTCTTGTAAGATCTCAAGCAAAGTGTCAACTCAGAAGGCCTAGCTTCTTGATTCCATCACCTATGGACTGTGTGTTACTGTATCATCAAGTCACTTAACTCTTTTGAACCTTTAAAATCTTTGCGTTGTAAATTAATAGTGTGTGTGCCCCACACAAATACCTATGAGAGAAAGAGAGAGCCATAGTGCATATTTGGAGGGCAGAGGCAGAAATTGTATTTTATACATATAAATATAATGTACATGCATAAAATAATGTAGGTGGCTTGCCTCCATGTACGTCAGTTAACCGTACTTATGGCTGGTACAGCAATTTTATCAGATTCTTTTTTTTTTATTCCCACCTTCTTAGAAATCTCTTGCTCAATATAGTATGTTCAGTGTCTTTTAGAATTTATGACAGTTTTATTAAAATATATTTTTAGTAGTTTTTGTAGAAGTGTTTATTGTATTTTGAACACACTTCTCCCCTTCCTCTCCTGCTTTCACTTGTACATCATGGTAACTATGTATGTTAAATATCACACAAACATGAGAAAAACATACAATAAAGTTGCAGTCAAACATTTATTACTTAAATATTTGTTTTTAAAACCTTCTTTTTGTTCGTTCTGTGTGTTTTTCACATCATGCACATCAATCCATTCATTCTCATCTCTTCTTGTCCGCCTCTGCCCTTCTAACACTCCACCTAAATAAAATACAATAAAATCTAAGAGGACAAAAGAGAAAAATCACTCTTATCATGAAAGCTGTATCGTGACACAGTGATCCAGGCAATAAGCCCTTTTATCTATATATCTTTACTTTCAAGTGTTCATTGCAAAGAGTCATTGGTCTGGTTTGAGGACTCTGGTTTCTGTTACACTGTCAATGCTGGGCCCTCAATGAGACTGCTCTTGGATATCCTGTTGTTGCCCTGTGTCATGGAGATCCTGCAGCTTTGGGTCTGCAAGACCAGCCCCTTCACATGCTCCAGAAGATCATAGATGGAGTGAGTATTGGGGTGGACCTATCATAACCCTGGTTCTGTGCCTGGGTAGTTGCAGGGTTGGTCAGCCCACCAGCTCTCCCCTGTCCTTACCACCAGAGTGAGCTCTTCAGCATTGCCCTGGCTACTTCTTGCAGCAATGGGCAGTAGGCAGAGCCAGTTCTCTTGTTTTCAGGCCCTCAGGATGGGCTCTCCTATAGCTATACCTTCAGGGCCAGCTCTACTATGGTCTTATGTGTTTTGTAGTCCTATCACTTGGGAGGCAGAGGCAGGATTATTCAAAGTTTGAAGTCAGCTTCATTTACATAGCCGAATGCTGTCTCAGAAAACAGTATCATCAACAACAAAATAAGTAAACAAACTAAACAAAATATATATTAAAAAAACTGGATAAAGAGATGACTCCACACTGCTCTCTGATATCTGTGTTTTGATTCATTGTGCTTGAGGAAAGATTAATTTTAGACTTTCAAGTTCCACGAGTTTGTGATGTCTGAAACAAAGAAGTTGTAGCTTCCATGGGAAACCGATATCTGTAGGAAGATGTGAAGGAGCTCTCTGTCAAGCGACACTAAAGCTGACCCTTTCAGGAAGAACTTCAGTTGGACAGAAGAAGGTGGTGAGAAGAGGAAGTGCAGGGACCACTCTAGGGGAAAAGTTGGAGCCCTAGGATAGGCAGAGATTGAAAGGTGACCCCTGAGGCAGAAATAAAATGGAAGACCAGTGTGATAGCAGGCCAGGAGGATGTCCAAGACTTAGTTACAGTGGCAGGTAGAATTTCTAATGGGATTCTGCCAGCAGTGGGAAATCATAAGGGTAAGCTAGAAAGTGGCCTACATAACTTTTTCTAGAATATCACTGTGGTTATTGCTGGTTAGTAGAGTGTGTGTGTGTGTGTGTGTTGTGTCTGTGCAGTGTGTGTGTGTGTGTGTGTGTATGTGTGGTGTGTCAGGGTATGTGTATATGTGGTGTGATGTGTCTGTTTATTTGTATATATGGTGTGTGTGTGTCAGGGTGTATGTTGTCGTGTGGTGTTTGTATGTGTTGTATGTATGTGTGTTGTGGTTGTACGGTGTGTGTGTGTGTGTTGTGGTTGTGTGAAGTGTCCATGTATGTGTATGTGTGGTGTGTCAGGGTGTGTGTGTGTGGTGTGATGTGTTTTTTTTTTGTATGTGTGATGTGTGTGTCAGGGTGTGTGTGTGTTGTGTGTGTGTGTGTGTGTGTTGTATGTATGTGTCGTATGTGTGTGTGTTTGCAATTATTGTGAAAGAGGGCAGGTTCCTGATAGGAAGTTGCAGTGTTCAGATATAGGTAGCTGTAATGGAGAGAAACACATGAAAAAGTAATCAACAAATTTTCGTGACTAATTAGCTGTGGGGGTGAGGAAGAGAGAGGCAACAAGAATAACTTGTAGATTTTGGCCCAAGTAATGTGAGGGATGCATGTGTTGTTTGCAAGGATATGGGAGAATGGAGTAAGAATAGACTGAAGAAGCCGTTGGTCAGAGTAGCCTGGCCTGGACCAGTGCAAATTTGGCTCAGCTCGGGAGACATTTCCCACCTCAGTCAGACACCAATATAGCCTGTGTTGGGAAGTTTGTTGCAGCATGTTAAAATCTTTCTCTGTGAAGGAACAACGAGGGCAGTACTGCCTTGTTTACTCTATATTTAATCTCCAGATACTTTGGTTGTAGTAACTTCTCAATCCACTTAAGAGCAGGGCCTTACTGGAATTGTATGCAGAGAACATGCTTACTTTTAAAGGAATATTCGAGGAATAGGCTGTCAGAAAGCTTCCAGAAAGTACTGTCATAAGACTTGGACCACAACTTAGTTTTTTTTTGTTTTTTATCGTTGTAATAAAGAACATGGCCAACAGCAACTTAGGTAGGAAAGTGTTTATTTGGCTTACATATCCCAGGTCTCAGAGGAACACTGCTTTCTGGCCCTCTCAGCCTGCCATCTTATACCCAGAAACATGTTTCCAGAGGTTGCATTGCCTTCAGTGGATTACACCTCCTATATCAGTTATTAATCAAGAAAATTACCCCACAGACTTGTCTAAAAGACAAAGTAATGTTGGAATTTTCTTAATTGAAGTTCGTTCTTGGAAATGACCCCCATTTGTATCAAGTTGACAGAAAACCAGTCAGCATAAACTCCATAGTCTTTGAAGTCTTTTTAAGCTTGGACCCCTATGATTGAAAGAGTTCAGCCAGCTTGAAGGTACTATAGAAAAAGTTAGAAACTGGAGCAGATAGGGGAAGGTCCTCGAATGAAATAAGCTCTGAAGTGGTCTCTGTGATTTCATTCTGTCTACAAGAATCTCCTTTCTCAGGGAGGTTTGGACTTTGAAGGCACCTTCCAACTTATTCAGCTTATTCTCAACCCATTAATATCAAAATATAAATTCCCAAGTGGAGGCTAAGGTTTGTAGTGGCATAATATTTTAAGAATATAAGTTTGAGAAAAACAATCCAGGTATATATTATATAATGTGTGTGTGTTTGTATGTGTGTATGTGTGTGTTATTACTTTGGGCTCTTGAAAACTATAGGTTGAAGCATTAGATTGATAAGTTTTCAGTGTTGGTTTTGTCTTATTCTAGCTGTCTTTTCACTTTTCCTAAATATAAAATGCAAAACTTTAGACTTGCTAGCACACAGGACTGTTTTGAGGACAATTGAACTCCTATATCCTACATGGTGTTTTATTAAGCCACCAATATTCTTGTAATTGCCTACTTATTATCTTCTCCCATTCTTAAGATGGAAAGGCCTAAAAATATTTTATTTATAAGCCACAACCAGGAAACTATCACAGGTCATGGCTCAATGAAGGGCTTCCAACCCAGAGTCACTGGATAAATGTCTTTTGTGAAGTTTGGGGAAATTAAACACGCTATTTTCAATATAAGCAATGACTGCATATTGGGGTGGGATGCCTTTCTATACGCTATGAATTATCATTGGATAATAAAGGAACTCTTTTGGCCTACAACAAGGCATCTTAGAAGCAGATAGGAAGTTGAGCACAGATAAAGGAAAAAAGGGTGGAGTCACAGAGAGATGCTGCAAGCTGCCACCAGCAGAGCAAGGTGTAAAAGTAGGGTAAGCCATGAGTCACATAGCAACACATAGATGAATAAAAATGGATTAAGTTGTAAGAGCTAGCAAGCAATATGTCTGAACCATAGGCCAAACAGCATGCAATTAATATAAATTTCTGTGTATTTCTGTGGGACTGTGAGTCTGCAGGGCTAGGCCAGAATTGACAGGCCAGAAAACTAACTACAAATGGCACCCAACATGGGGTGTGTATACCCATGTAAAACCTGAGGAAGCTTAAAAGCGGTTCTAGAGCACAGAAATGGAGCCAAAAAACAGCTTCCTAGTTGTGTCTCTCAAGTGAGCCATAGTACAGATGCCCTGGTGTGGCATGTGAGCGTAGGATACAAACTGTTGGGCTATTGGAGTGAGGCTTAAGTTGCAACAAGGCCAGTCCTGAAGTCTCACAGAAGACTCAGTATAATATTTACTGTATGTGAGAAGTTGCTTTCAACCAAAGGCTCATCCCCAGAGCTTTCACTATTGTTGAACCAGAGCAGGGCCAGGTACCTACCACACAGCCAGAGGATGGGATTTCATAGGGCTGTGCTATAGTGTTCTCACTGAACCTCATGACACATACACTAAATCTGAGAGCCAAACTCAGTCTTCCTGTTCACAGCATTTTCCCTACCATGTACAAGGCTTTAGCGTCCTGTCTCAGCCCTGAAAAATAAATAAGAACAAATAAAATATGTAACTTAGCAAAAATACTGCATATTTGATGTCTTAGCTCTACAACATCCACTTTCTCAAAAGCATCTTTTAATTAAAAAAAACTTACACTTCCATTAAGAACCCTGAAATGAAAATAATATGACCATTTGAAGCTGAAATATGATCATAAAAGAGAAACAAGAGGAAGGTATTTAAAATAAAACATGTGCTCTAATAAGTATATTGTGGAACACATCTACATGGGATGATAGTATTAATAGCCCTTAAACTGTAATGACAACTCAATTAAGTCTTAAAAGTTCTACTACTAATTAATACTTTTATAAAAATACAATAAAATTGTCGAGCAGATGGCAGCTGTTATAAAAATTCTAAAAAGGTGTCATCCTGCAGGTAACTAATAAAGTAGTTCAGACAACTATGGACCAGCTCTCTGGCCTCAGACCCCAGTTTGAATTGAACGGTTGAATTATTTTGTGTTAGAGCATCCGGAGCTTTTCTGAAAGAAAATCAAGGCTCAGTTTCAGACTCAAGTATTTTAGCACAGGACCTGTGCCAGGCTTCACAGAGAAGCAGAATGAAATATAATACCCATGAAGTATTCAATGTGTTGGAAGAAACAGAAAAATAATAGGTTAATAATTTTTTAAAAAATGTCATGAAGTAAAACTTTAGGAGCTATGAGTTCACCTCACTGAAATTGCCCCCAGCTTCCAAAATTCCCTGTCATCTGATCATAACTTTTTTCTCACTTTTACAAAAACACGAATAACGCAGATTTTCAAGCCTTCCATGGCTCATTCTGTCTCTTAACCAGACTCTAACAGAGGCTTAGAGAGTGAAGGAAATGACACCTTCACTTCCAAGTTCATCTTTCCAAAAGCCTGCGGATGGTTCTCTGCTTCTGGAGGAGTCCAGATGGGACATGATGATATGAGAAGTTAATGAGCGCATCTGTTCTGTCTGCTGGTGAGGAGCTGGTGATCACAAACAACTCACTCAGGGACATCAGTAGTCTCTGGAGAGGTACCACCCCCATAGCATTTGTGGACCACACACTGGTGTGTGAGTCACCTCCTGGGATGAGTGATGCTTGACTCAGCTTCGGAGAGCTTCCTATCTATTGAGGCAGCAGTTGTTCTGAAGTCTTGGAAAGAGAACAAAACAACTTTGGAAGGAAATGATCCCCATCCCTTCATCAGCAGAGGGGCTGTGAAAACTGGAAGGTCTTGCTGCTCACCAACAACAGATTTGAGTTCTAGGGGATTCGAGGCTCAGATGGGTGACTACTGGAGGGATAGCATCCGGGATTTCCTCAACAGTGCTACATAGGGGGCTCTGAGAACTACTTATTTTGGAATGGTATCCTTGAATTACCCATTACATACAAAATAACACACACACGCATATGCTATTTCTCAAAACAAACATGATATAGGTGCTCAGAAGCCTTCTTGATGCCTGTTTTCACAGGCAGCACTAAACCCTGTGAATGCTAAGTTTCTTCCTCTAGAAGTTTACTTTACAAAATAGGCACCAAGAGAAGTTAGTGATACTACTAATAAAATAGAACCACTAATAAAACAAAAAATACTATAAGTACTCTTAAAGCTTATTCATTTGTATACTTTTCCACTTAATATTTTTGGACTGTGGCCTAATATCACCAAATAAAATTAAATCTTTGGGTAAAGGCAACTGCTATAAAAGATATACTACTCTAATTTCAATTGTGTAATTGATTTAATTGAGGTATACCCAGTTTAGGAATCTGTCAAAAATCAGGGGCTCAGTAAAGCAATTAACGGTCTCCAGAACACTGCCTTCAATGTCAGGCATCTGTCCAGTTCTTCGATGAAAGCATTCTTGTTCATTTATTAAACATGTGCATTTGCCTCAGTTCTATGATATGTGCACAGAATGTGATGCAAAGGATGAGGCATCACCATGCTCCAGTCCTTGACCTTCTACCGCATTATTATGGGTATTTGACACATCCTCTCAGATTTGAAAAGGATTCAGAGAAATAAAGTATGAAAAGCACTTTGCCTTATCCATGGTAGATCCCCAGTACATGCTATTCACCTGTCTTTCCTAAACCACACATAGGCAATGGACACAGAATGGACACACACCCAGTAATACTTCCAGCTCTCATGGAAGTAGCTTAGGCTTTAGTATGGCACAAATAAGATTGCAATAACATTTTAGGACTCTTAAAATGCTAGACACCATTATATCTTATGAAATTTCACCCTAAAGTTTCATGAATTTAGTATTATTTTGCAAGCTGAATAGGTAAAGGTATTCTGTGTATGGTGTTGAGGAAGGACATATTCTCTGTGAAAAGTAGGTAGTTTTCTTTAGAGATATAATACCAGAGATACTGTTTACTACTCATTTACTGTATCATAGCTTTACATTCATCTTGTTATATGCTCATACACTCTAAGGAGGCCTTACAGGGTCATACTAGAGAACTAGGAAGGACTTTAAGAAACTTGTCTAAAGACTATGATCTAGTGTTTCAAAGGCGTAATCAACTTCATCACAATTCTTTTAGTTCTTTGAGAATTTTACTATGTATTTGTTATACTCCCTCTCTCTTCCAGCTCTTCCCAGACCCACCATTTCTGGATTTGGGAGAGACACTGTCTTTCTCTGTCTCTGACTCTGGCTGACCTAGTATTTACTGTGAAGACCAGGTTGGTCTTAAACTTATAGTAGTCTGTTGGTCTCTCATTCTGAATAATAGGATTACAAGGATGAGCCACCATGACTAGTTTCCAAAGCCATTTTTTTTTTCAGTCAGGTCTGGTTCGATACGATGAGTTGCACGATAAAAATTAAATGGGCATAAACTGGTTTGTAGTCATCTATATGGTTATTTCCTTTAAGAATATTTTATTTTACGTAGACCTCCAGCTGTGTGATAGCAAGTATGCAGGCGTTTCTTCTAGAAAACCGGCTTGAGAACAAAGGTAGTTGCTGACATGTATGAATGAGAGGGGGAAGGAACTGCCAGTAGGTAAAATACAGTATTAACCCAGTGAGTCTACTGGATAACTGCTGCACAAGGTAAGGATGGGGGCTTGTGGGGGGGCTGAGGGTTTCATCCTTGGAATGTGTTTTCAGCAGTCTTACCACAGATCTTGCTATCCAGTCTTAATGAAGCCAAAGAATGTTCATCTCTAGCACAACAGTGCACACTGGACCCAGTCAACATGTAGAAATCGATGATGAACAAGTTCTAGCATATCTAGTGTGTAGTAGAACAATTGTGTCATCACATACATCTGGTACCTGGTGATGGTCGTGCTTCTACATAAGTAGAACTTTGGGACTTTTAGAAAAATCCAAATAAGAGACTTGGTTGTGGCACCAGATTGGTCTCCCTGTGAAAATACAGTTCACAGCAGTAGAAAATGATGCCTCAACTTAGTAAAACTTATTTTCTTCTTTTGTTTTACTTTTTAATCTAATAAACTCTTGGAGTAACTTCCCGCAGTACATATGAAAGTCTGGGTTTAAACTGAGGAGGAAGTAACTTTAAATGCCTATGTTTATTTTACATAGCAACATTCTTCTCTGACAGTATGGTAGGTAAGCCATGTTGTGGCAGATGAATAGACATTTTCTATGAGTTAAGAAGCAGAGGCCATGCACACAAGGTCTTGAATGAAGGCTAAAGTGCTCAGAAAGGAGAGCATGGATGACAGGAGCGTTTGGATGCATTGGAACACATAATTTAGTATTTGTACACTCACTGGCTGATTCAACCATTATTATTTATTGAGTTGTTCCGCTATGTCAGATAACACGTCATCAAATTAATGCGTGTCTGTCACCCAGAAACTCATTGTTAGAGGTTGAAATGTATCATCTGCAATCCCTAGAACCTCATGATGTGACTGGATTGGGGGATATGGCTTTTAAAGAGGTAATAATACAGTAGTATGAAATAAGTTGGAAGCGCCTTAGCTCCTCAAATGGTATAGGCAGAGACTGGGCCACAGAAGCAGGTAGCTTACACAACTAACCCCTTGACCTAAATCTTCTAGTCTCCATTGACATCCTGCTGTGTAAGCCACCAACCTTGTGGTGTTTTATCATGGTGGCTCGGGAAAATGAATGCATGCTGGGAAATACAGATCATACAAGATACAATTTCTCAGGCTTCAAACCTCCATGCCACAGAGAGACTTCAGGCAAGCACAAATGTTTCTGGGTTGCTACACAATGATGTAGAACATTTACCTTTAGCGGGGGTCAGGTGAGTTTACATATTGACACAATGACTTGTGGTTCCCCTACTCCCTTGGGATCTTCAGCTGCCTGTCTGTGAGGTGGGGGGAACAGAAGCAGGGACCAGGGTTCAGATGGCTGTGGATATGATGGAAATAGCCCTCTGGGAGATGACTTTATTCCAGAGTATAGGAAATATATAGGATTAGGGAGCCTGGGGAAAATCCTAATTTGCACCAAGTGGCACAATCCTATCATAAGGCTTCCTATGTGGCAGTAGAGTCCCTATTGCAAAGCTCCTACTACAAGTCTTAATTACCATAGGTGCAGGAGGGGAAAGAGTCTAACAGGAAACTGTGCAAAGGGTCACATTAGAGACAAGCCAGGCATCCAGGCTTACAGAGAGCTTTCAGATAAAGACAGTCCTCCAGGCCCAGGGACATTCTCCAGATAAGGGTAGGTAGAGAGCAGGAAGTCTTGCTGAGGAGAGAGTCCCTCGTGATCTTGAGCTTGGGAGAGAACTTCCAGGCCATGATAGACTGCAACTTCCGACCATCAAGGGCTCCCAACAACTTACTTTACCTTCATATCACCCACTGGCATCAGGAACCTGGCTCTGACACCTCAGGGAGGTCCCTTAGTATGCCATTTGATTGATACTATCCTCTTTGGTCTGCCCAGGGACAATCTGTTGGCCTTCAAATCTTCCTCCATATTTTTAACTTGCGCTTCGCTCCCACTTCATCTCCTCTGTCTCTACAACATGTACCATTTGTTTTGATTCCCTCCTTATTACCCCAAACCAATGCCCTATATCGCCATATAAACCTATATGTGTTCAGGCTGTCTTCACTTCCGGTTAGTGAGCTTGCCTTCAGTACACAAGTATCTCCTCTCTGGGTTCATACTTCCAGAGCTCAACTTTGTGCCTAACACAATTTTTGCTTCAGTTCTACTAGAAGTGTGGAAATTAGAAGTAGGTCCTTGATCCTGACTTCTTTCCTTTCGACAGTGCTATGTCTTACAAGACCTACGTGCATTAATCCAGAAAAAAAAAAAAAAAAAAACCAGGAAAAGAAATGCCTTTGCAGGCTGCGTGTATATGTATTATATGTGTATGCACACATGTGTATGAATAACCATGTTATTTTCAATAATGATTTCTAGCTCTTGCATTAGACTACTTCTATTATTCAATTCAGTCAGCAGTATGATGACCATCTTTCCAACTGACTAACTGCATGTCTGTATTGCTCCATCAAACATCACAGTGAGAGAGAAGGGTCTTGAGAAAGGGCCGAGAAATCTCGAAAGCTGAGGAGGCCTCACTAAGCAGAGGACATATGAGTTTGCTTCTAATTTTGAGTTCCTCTTTAGAGAAAGATGAGCCAGTGGGTCACTGTGAGTGGAGGCCATGAGTATTACAGAGAGGGAATAGCGTAGACCATGCTATGAGACTTGGGATTGTGCCGTAAAAATCAAGTATGCATGTTGTATGCAAGCCACAGTCAACCAGCATCTTTATCTATTTTTGCTTACATTTTGAGTAGCCATAGAATATTTTAGGCTTGAGCATCATACAATTTGAAATGATCAAGATATGAGAACAGATAAAGTATGATAGATTTACTGGACAAAATATTATATGATAAAAATACTAATAAGCATATGATTTAATATAACTTTAATAAAAATATTGCCATAACTTAGATATTTTTGAATAATAATAAATAAAATGGCAATATTTGGTATGATTATACGTATTTAAAAATAACTAAAATTCTAATTGGGAAAAACAAGTAGAAGGAAATAATGTTAGTAGTCACCTTTGAGTGATGCTCTCCTTCACTATTATTGCTAATTTTGTGCTTGTAAGTTATTTACAATGAAAACAAAAGTGTCTCAAAATGGACTTTAAAAAAATTAGCAGAGCTTGGTAGTGCAGAACTATACTTCCAGCTACTGAATGATCTGAGGCAGCACGTGAATCAGAAGCTCAAGACCTACTTGGGCTTCATGTGAGTTCAAGCTGTCTGGTTTGCAGAGTGAGTTTAAGGTCAGTCTGGATAAGGTGACATGACCCTATCTCAATTATTTTTAGGTAAAGCATATAAATACTTGTTGAGATGTAGTTAAGTGGTAGAACATTTGCCCATCACGTATGAGACTCCGGGGTCAATCCCTAGCACTGCAAATAATAAGAAAAGAAAATGCCCATGTCTTATCCCAAAGATTTTTGATGCCAGTTCTGTACAGTCTATGGCTAAAGAACAATGCTTATAGGAACCTTGTGCAACCAGAAAAAAAGTCACAGTATCATTGAGACATAAAACAAGAATCAAGAAAGGAAATCAAGGATTCAACAGCTGTAATTTTGTTCTTCCTCATCTGAGAGTGACAGATGGCATTGGTTGTTGGCTTTCCTAGTGAACTCTGGGAAGTGTGAGAAATCCACTATATCTAGGCTGAAAGGGTAGAAAAGAGGGTCAAATTTCACCACAACCGAGCACCACCTTCATTCTTCTTCAAAGGTCCCAGTGACCTCTTAGTCTCACAGTGGATACTCCTAGCAATAAATGTCATACACAGGTCAGCCACCCCTTTCGGTAACTTTGAGTTCTGTCCTGCTGCATGAATCTTCTCAGATGAATGTTACTTTTCCATGAGACACTTCTGCTGTTCTCTGACCCTCTTTACAGCAGATGAAATGAGACCAGATGTAATCTCTGCTTCATCATCTCCTCCACATGGGACACAGGGCCACACACAGATAAACACAGTGGACATAAAATGACTAGACAAGGGAAGGATGAACAGACGCATGCTCCCCAGGCTTCTCTCCTCCTCATTATGGACCCACAGTTCTGTTGTGATAATTCCTTTCTGATGTGGTTTCTAAACTTTCATATGTTACCACATACCTCATACTAAAATTATGAGCTCAGAATCTGCATCACAGTCCTCCCCTAATTCACAGGAGCCACAGCTTCCCTGGCTGACCCATTTAAGAGGGAAAGGTTTCCCCACCACACACCCAGGGTCTAGCACACCAATTGTTTGTCTTGTGCCAGACCAGTATCTCTGGAAACACACATGCAAGTGTCATTCTATGAACTGAACAGATCATATTTAGGAATGTATATGTATATACATATGTGCACACAATATCAATTAGTGAAAAAAGCCATGAATTTGAGGGAGAGTAGAGAGCAGCATACAGGAGAGTTTGAAGGGAAAAAGGGAAGGGAGGAATGTTAAGGTTATGTTATGATTGCAAAAATAAAGCAAAAGAATGACCCATTTTTGTGATGTAACTCAAGGTCTTCACAGCCATTGTCAAAGTCACTAGTGTTCATAAAGGTAAGGCATGTGAACAATCCCAGAATCACTATTTCTTGAGACCAATGAGGATCTTCCACATCGTTGTGAAAGAGGCAAACAAAGGCAGCCAAAAGCCTGGGTCTCCGTTGTGAGAGTAGTAGCTGGAGGCTTGTTCTGGGCCAGGAGCCCCACACAGGTTTTCTCAATTAACTTTGTGCATAGGCAGATGTTACTTTTACCCATGTTTCATAAATAGGAAAATTGAAGCTTAGAGGACCTCAAAAAGGAATTAATACTTGTTTTTATCTTTTAATGGCCAAAGCCTCTGATTGTCACTTGGAGTTACTGGCCTTCACTTTCCTTAGTTGTCAATTGGAGATAATTAGTTGTCCTTGCTTTGTAGAATTATTATAGAGACTTATCAAAAGAATTCAATACAAACAATCACCGAAACCTTTAGGAAATTACTATGTCTCTGATTTTCAGGACACTGCCTGGAGCTTTCTCTTCATGCCTGTTGATTCCAGATTGCTGTCCATCAATCTAACCAATGTTTTCATCCTTTTACTGATCCACAACTTTTTAAATATAGATTAAGATTAATTACTCCCAAGTGGATAGGTACGTAAAAGAATAATTTCCACCTAACATAATCAAACCATCCATGCATATACATCTGCATTTTATTTATTATTCTTCATTAAATCATTTCAAGTAGAAACAGTCACTTTTCCCAAGTATTAATTTCAGCGCCCTGGCATCACCCTGCTGCGCTCTTCCAGCAGAGGGCACTGTTTCTCTATGAAGTGGTTAACCTAGCTTTTAAAACCAGACAGGGGAAAGGGGATTGTTTCTCCAGAGAAAAATGCACACGAAAGTATTAGGATTTAGCGATAAGGATGATGCCGTTTCAATTTTACTTTCTGAAGCGATGTTATATTTAACGCAGAAATGCCAGTGTCTGTCCTGCAGTGTGTATTTATCCCCTGAGTTAGAGTAAGGGCCTTTTAGACAGAGGTCTCAAAGATGAAGCCAAGTTCAGTCCAGTTTCATGTTCTTTTGTTGTTGTTTGTTTACATCATACACGCATTTATTACTATTATTATCACTGGACCAATACATTAACCACAAGATAACTGATAAAAACATAGATTTAATAGCATTCCCTTAAAAATAAACCCAAAGTCCTTGCAATGCCAAGTCCTCCAGCATTCATAGCAACAGCTTCTGGAATTCAGTTCATTTGCACTGTTTTTGACACAGTATATGTAGGCCTGCTCATCATCATTTAGACCCTTTATCTACTACCTAGGTCTCAGAACTAGAGTTTGTGACCCAAACCCTTCATGGTGACACTGGTGTGGAGATATGTTTCATATGGAATTGAGAAATATGGAATTTACTCAAGGCCACACCACAAATGAGGTTCTGAAGTCAGACTAGCTTCTAGGCCTCCTGGTACGGAGGGCTGTGGTCATTTCTCATGGCTGTGATTTCTCAGACACAGGGAGTGGTCCTGATTCCCATCTATGCTTCAGTAAGTATCTCCAGTCCTTTCTTTCTCTTTCTCAGCAGGCTGGAGTTCCTAGGAGGATGAGAGAGGCTGGAGAATTCCTAAACAGAGTAAATAAGATGCAAAGGTGAGGCTTTGGGAGGTGGACATAAAGAGAGAGAAGAGGGGAGGAATGGAGAAAGAGGGGAGAAGCAACCTGCCACAGGGCCCTTCTCCAGGCTGCTACTGTTCTCTAAGTTCTAGTCTGGCTTCTCGGCCTCCTAATTTCTTCAGGTGATAGGTCATGAAGAATATGGAGTCAGGGTCTTGATTTGCTCTTCTGTAAAATGGGAGCACTTTGTAGGGGTGTTGTGAAAATGATGTTCTGTGAGTATATCATCTGTGATTCATACCATCATTAACTGTCTGACCAGATGTCAAGTGCTGAGTCACATGTGTGACTGGAACATGGCTGTCCCCAAGAAGAGCAGCAATACTTTGGGAGGAACCAGCAGAGGCCAGCTCCCCGTTTCCCTATCTGTGTTATGCTTTCAGCATTATTTCCTCAAATGTTAGTAGTTGTCTTCCTAAGCCAGTGATTCTGATCTCGGTGGCACTTCGAGACATCCTGGAGAGCTTTAAAACTTCTTGATGTTCAGGGTTTCCTGGTCTGCCAACCAGAACTTTAGGCAGTTAATGCAGTCAGTCTTGTTGAAACTGATTTCAAAGTGGCATACAAGGAAAAGCCTCCGTCCTCACTCACTCCCTGCTCTGATTTGGCCCTCACTCCCCTTGCTTGCAAACCACTTTTACTCCTTACCCTTGGACTCTGCCATATTAAATCCTGAGTCTTGGTTTGTTTACCAGAAAAATGTGGGTCCAGGGGACACAGCTGTTAACCCATGCAATATCCATTATCTCTCTTTCCCTTGTTCAGTCTTTTGAGTTGTTTTTTTTTTTTAACCATTGATTAGTTTAGGGCTAAGACTGCTGCCCAACTCTGTTAAATAGGATGTGAGAGGAGACCTTAAGGAAAATGTTTCAGTCCTAAGAACTAGAAGGCACCATATGGTGCCTTGATCTGATCATGAGAACAGTCCCCCCTCCCCCCCTTTGGAACCAGATGAGGATGAGGGTATCACAGGGCCCAACACTGAAAAGCGACCATTGTCTCACTGGTGTGTTCAGGTTAAAGTTATAAGATTGATAGGTAGAAGGAACCTAGGACCTATTGAGTCCTTGGCATGTACCAGTCCTTATATTGAGTCCAGTAGACTACATGTTAGTCTATCTAAGTAAAAACTGCTCTGACATTAGGAAGCAATCAGCCTCTGGAGTTAGACTCTTGATTTTTATTTTAACTTCAGTCTTAATGCAAATACTCTGGAGCCCATCATCATTCAAATCACCATAGCATCCATCTTAGTTAGGGTTTCTATTGCTGTGAAGAGAACATGACCATGGCAACTCTTACAAAGGAAACTATTTAATTGGGGTGGCTTACAGTTTCAAAGGTTTAGTCCATTATCCTCATGGTGGGAAGCATGGTGGCACACAGGCAGATGTGGTGCTGGAGAGGGAGCAGACATTTCTACATCTTTATCTGTAGCAATATGAAGCAAACTGTTACATCGGGCATAGCTGGAACAGAAGAGACCTCAGAGTTCACCCCCACGGTGACACACTTCCTCAAACAAGGCCACACCTCCTAATGTTACCACTCCCATTGGGGTACATTTTTTTTTCTCAACTCACCACAGCCTCCTTCGGTAGAATCTTTTTGATGTAGGGATTTCTAATTTCCAGAGTGGAGTAGTTCTGACTCCTAGAAAATTCTGTTTATTAATGACATCTGTTTCCCTTGAACTTTTTCTTGCTGTTCCTAACCATAGTCACCAGAGATAAAACAGATCCTTTTCTTCTGATCATGGACACCAGCCTATTGGAAGCATAGTCATGGAAGTCAGCTCACTAAGTCTCTTCACCTCTAAACTATTCCCACCTCAGTTTCTTAGCCAATCTAATTTCCATGATCCTAAACCGCCCCCCCCTTTTATTGACCTATACCAAAAAAAAAATGGAATCAATATTTGGAGGAGTTCAGAAATGGAGCTAGAGACTAATTAAACTACTAGAATATTTCTCAATAGACACATGCTTGTATAAAAATTATGCTTTGAAAATTGTGGATAAAAATTACTCTCTGTAAAAGTTTGAGTGAGTGCTACTATACATTTGAATATGTGGTCCCCAGTGGGTGGAGCTGTTTGGCAAGAGTTAGGAGGTGGATTGTTAGAGGAGGCATGTCTCTGGGGACAGGCTTTGGGGTTTAAACAAACTAGCACCCTTCTCAGAACTCCCTTTCTCTTTCTGCCTCTTATGAATCAAGATGTGAGCTTTTGACCATTTCTGCTGCCATGGCTTTTCTCTGACATCATAGACTCTAACCCTCTAGAACGGGAAGCTCAATTAGATTAGATACTTTCTTTTGTTAGTTGCCTTATCCATGGTGTCTATCTTATAACAGCAATAAAAAAGTACCTAAGATAAAAGTTAGTACCAGGAAGGCCTATTGCCATGACAACGCTGATCACGCAGTGTTTTGGAGAAATGTGCAAGACTTATTTGAACTAGGAAAGCATTTGAATACTGTAAGTAGAACTTCCTGGACCATTCAAGTAGAATCTTGGAATATAGTAATGCTGAAAGCTATGTAGATTGTGCAGGTTTCAGAGGGGAACAATATTAGCAACTGGGCTAGAGGCCATTCCTGTGACATTTTGTCAAAAAAAAAAAAAAGTTACCTCTTTTTTTCTTTGTCTTCAGAGTTTGTCTTGGGCTAGAAAGATGGCTCAGCAGTTAAGAACCCTCTGCCCTTCCAGAGGACCAGACTTCAATTCCCAGCACCACATGGCAGCTCATAACTGTCTGTAACTTCAATTCCAGGGTATCTGATAGTTATGTGGACATGTATGCAAGAAAAACACCAATTAATATAAAATTAAATAAATATTTTTTTTTAAAAAAAACTAATTTTCTAGAAGCTAAATTGAAAAGTAATAAACACATTTCTTTACTGGAGATTAGAGGCATCTTAGCATCAATTCTGTCCTGTTATTGGTAATCTCTCTCACAAAGGTCTACAGTGAAGATGAAGAGGGATAGAAATAAATACAAAATGAGCAGATTAAAGCAAAATATCACTAAGAAATGTAATACTAGAACAGGGTTTGTGCTGAAAAAGATAAGAAAATTAAGCAGAGGCTTGATCTAAAATGGAATAAAGGAGGGGCGATTCAAGGCAAAATCCCACCACCTAAGTGTTCAACTTGGGAAAACAAAAGCATAAAAACTTTCTGCTCCTTAAAAGCTATGATAAATGAAGGCTGCTGCAGATAGGATTCTAGGGCACCAGACTTCACTCCAGTTGGTCCCAAATTTGACGATGTCATTCATGTCATTCTAGCTGTGCATCACAAAGCTTTACATGAATGAAGGGGTTATGGAAATTTTCTTCACTGTTAAGGAGAACTGCCAAGGCTGGGCATGTGGCAGGGGAGTCCCTGTGAAGCCATTTTATAAAACTGTGACAGTGAAGCCTGGATTGTATAGGAGGCTCTAAGATGTTGGGCATGCCAGAGCCATGAGCCATCTACCAAGGTTCCACAAAGGGAATGTTTCAGCCAAAAAAGAATGTTTTAGTGAGCAAAATTGAAATGGAAGAGCTGTTAAGTCCTTTGATTTCAGACATGAAGCTACAGGACTGAGTCGGCCCTGTGGATTTTGCTTTTGCTTTGGTCATCACTACGCCCTATTCCTCTATTTTGAAATGGCAATGTACATTCTGTGTCATTGTATGTTGGGAGTATTCATTTGCTTTATGATTTTATAGAAGGTTACAATTAAGAGATTGCCTTGAATCTCAAAAGAGACTTTGACTTTGGATTTTGATATTGAGACTATAAGAGGCTATGGGGACTTTTGGAGTTGGACTAAATCCATTTTTTATTGTGTTATGGCCATGAGCCAATAGGAGTTATAGAGTAAAATGAGGTGGTATGAATGAGAATAGATCCATAGGCTGATCTGTTTGAATGCTTGGTCCCCATTTGATGGTACTATTTGGGAAGAATTATGAGGCATGGATTGTTGTGTGTGTCACTGGAGAGAAGTTTTGAAGTTTAAACAACTAGTGGCACTACCAATGTGCTCTCTTGTAGTATGAGGTTGCCGGCCCAGACTTTCAGGCCTTGCCTCAAGGTTTAGGCCTGCAGACCCACAGTCCCACAGAGACATGCAGAGGCTTACTATATAGTTTTAGGCTGATCGGCCTAAGACCCACGCATATAACTTGCTAGCTCTCTATCCTTCATCTAACCCATGACTCTTATCCTGTTCAGCCATGGGGCTCTGTACCTTTTCTTACAGCAGCATGGTTGTCCTCTCTTTCTTCCGACTTCTCTCTGGCATTCTGCTCTGTACTTCCTGTTCTCAGAGTATTCTTAGTCTGGTAGCCCTGCCCACACTTCCTGCCTGCCTTTGTCAATCAGCGCTTTTCATTAAACCAGTGGGTGGGATAATTATTTACAATGAAACAACACAATCTCCCACATATCCCCTTTTCTCTTCATAAAACAAAATGAATTCCAGATCTAATATTCTTTCCCCCCCCCTATCTATAACAACTTATAAACAACACTGCAAATAAACACAAACATCCATAATCCACGTTTTGGGAATGTGGGTGTCGTTCTCTAGGCTACTTCCTGCTGAATGGGCACACTAGCTATCTCATGGGAATCCAAAGAAAAATTTAGGATTATGCGTAAGTCTTTAGTGGAATAACCTGTAAGGCTGAGTCATCTCAGCCAGTCCCCTTGAAATTGTTCTGGATACAGAGCTCTGGAAACTTCAACAGAGGTGCTCTGAAATGCTGAATCATCTGGTCCATCCATTTCCAAGGGAGATTTTTCAGGAGGTCTTCCTCTATCAAACTTTATGTTCTTTATCCAGGAATAAATCCACAGTTTCTCATTTTCTGTGGAAATAAAAAAAAAAACCTCTTCTCCAAAGTAGCATATCTTTGCATTTCAGTTTTAAGGTAAACACATTTACAAAATATATAGGTTGAATTAGTCCAACAGCATTTATAAACAACTGTCTTTTAGCAGCTTTTACTATTTCATTTTCAGTCAAGAAGCTTAAAGATAAGACAATAATATACAGTATCCAGAACGACACCCACATTCCCAAAACGTAGATTATGGGTGTTTGTGTTTATTTGCAGTGTTGTTTATAATTGTTATAGATAAGAGGGGAAAAGAATATTAGATCTGGAATTCATTTTGTTTTATGAAGAGAAAAGGGGATATGTGGGAGATTGTGTTGTTTCATTGTAAATAATTATCCCACCCACTGGTTTAATGAAAAGCGCTGGTTGACAAAGGCAGGCAGGAAGTGTGGGTGGGGCTACCAGACTAGGAAAACTCTGAGAACAGGAAGTACAGAGCAGAAGGCCAGAGAGAAGTCGGAAGAAGCAGAGGACACATATGCTGCTCTAAGAAAAGGTACCCAGCTGCATGGCTGAACAAGATAAGAATAATGGGTTAGATAAAGGATAGAGAGCTAGCAAGTTATATGCCTGGGCCTAGGCAAATCAGTCTAAAACAAATTGTAAGCCTCTGTGTGGTCTGTGGGTCTGCGGGCCTAAACCTTGAGGCAAGGCCCAAAAGTCTGTGCCAGAAGCCTTGTACAACATTCTCTCTCTCTCACTTCCTCCTTTCCCCCATCTCTCTGTGTCAGCATGTGTATCATGAGCTCTCATCTATTCCTCCCGCCATGCCTTTGTTTGGCAATCATGGACTCTGACTCTTAACCTCTGAAACCATAAGCACAATTAAATGCTTTATCTATGAATTGCTTTGGTCTTGGTCTTTTGTCACAGCAGTATAAAAATAACTAAGAAGCTCTAAAATGATCAAAACTGTCATTCATGATGTTAAGCATTCATTACATTTCTTTTAAGATTAGCATATGCTTTGGTGGATGACTAAGATCCTTTAAATATATCCTGGCCAGATAGTCAGCAAAGTGCCCTGGTCAAAAACTTGGCCTTTGCTGGGCTGGTCAGATATTTCTATGAAGAGCAGATAGTTCACTAGATACCTAGGGAAGTGCATTCATAGTTCCTATGGCATCCTGAAATGCTATATTGTGATATATTGTGTATGGTCTAAAGAAATAAAATTTGCCTAAAGATCAGAGGGCAGAGATGGCCACAGATGTCAAGGAGAGGTGACATGCACCTTTAATCATATCACTTTAGAGTCAGAGGCAGAGATTGATCTGGATCTCTGTGAGTTTAAGGGCACATTGGGCTACATGAGATTGATTTAATACAGGAGAGAAACAGAGCCAAGTGGTGGTGGCACATATCTTTAGTTTCATCACTTGAGATCCCATGCCTCTGATCCCAGTACTTGGAAAACACACACTTTAATCCCATCACTAGGAAAGTTGAACCAAGAAGTACTATGGCTGGGCAGAGAAAGGTATATAGGGCATGGGGAGACAAAATTTGCCCATTCCATTTTATCTTGCAGTCTATCCTATTCAGTCTGAGGATTCATGGAGACAGGGTCTACCCTTTCCAGTTTGAGAAGTTAGCTAGGTGAGAAGTAGTTGTGGCACGTTCCTCTGTCTCTCTGATCATTTAGCATTTGCTCTAATATCTGGCTCAAGTTTTTATTATAAAACTAATTAGAATTTGTGGAATATCTGGTACCCATTGTGAGACATATATATCTACATAAAGCTGAGAAAGCTTAAAGAGATTCTAGACACAAAAGGAAAGAGTCAAGCACAGCTTCTCATTAGCAGCATTTTCTTGGGAAGATTTTGAGAGAGGCAAATATAGGTGTAGCTCCTTTAAGAGAGGGTTCCTGACTCAACATTAGTGGCAAAAACATGGAGCTATTTTAAAGGTCCTATTGTCAAACATTTAAATTGAGTTCATGAGCCACTGGGAGCAGTACTCTACATGGTGGTGGTGTGGACCCTAAACTTCCCAAGAATTGGAGAGGTAAACATGGCTCCTGCCAAGACCTCTGCCATAAAGCTAAGCTCTCACAGACCAAGCAGATGGACAGCCACCATACCCTAGGCTTTAAACCTAGCCATGCCACTTAGTACATTAAAGGCTCACTTAATCATAAGAAGATATAGATATACAGTAAAGACATTAAAAAGCTAATCCTCTAAATGGGTGTATAGTTTGTTAAAAAATATATGTAGGCTTGGGAGAGAAAGAAAAAAAGGATAAAGTCATTTAAAAAAATAGAGAAAAAGCCATATAAAGATGGAAAATATAGAGAGTCTGAATACTGCATGTTATTGTGTTGTCTTTGAATTATTTGACTGCTGAGGAAGGAGCAATAGTTGCTAAGAGACATTTGATTATGCTAGATTAATTCAAACTATATATTTTGAAAATTCCTTGACTTCAAAATTTACATCAAAAGATATGTTACTTTGTAGAATAGGTTTTGTTTTAATTTTCACAGAAAATGAGAATCTGTGGATTCATTCTGGATTTAAAAAAAATAAGATTTGATAGAGGAAGACCCCCTGAAAATTCTCCAATGGGAATGGGTGGCTCAAATGATCTAACATTTTAGAGCACCACAGCTTCAGTTTCCTCTGAGTTCTGCATCCAGAAGAGCTTCAAGGCTGCTGGCTGAGAAGATGCAGCCTCACTGACTACTTCACTGAGGACTTGGTCATAATCCTGAGTTTTCTTTGGGTCACCATAAATTTACCAGCACCTGACTGACAATTGGAGACTCTGAAGCCCCTGATGAAGAGGTGAATGCCACCCCAACCCCCAAGCCAAGCAAAGACCATGGTCTCTGAAGCATGGCCAGGGACACAGCTCACAGAAACCCCAACAACATCTAGCTCCACTCTAAACCAAAAAGGCTAGGATAGCACCCCATATGCAATACCCAACAAAATACAGCTGGAGGAACATCCCATAGGCCAAACCCCACCCAAACCACAAACTGCACCATCACATAATGACAACTGGAGACCCTGCAGCCTCCTGATCTATAACCAACTAAGAGCCGAATAAGAGCAACCCCTGCACTTACTGGAGACACACAGCCCCCAGGCCCACAACTGACTAAGATCCAACCAAGAGCTGACTAAGAGTGAACCTAGAAAGCAATGGGCAGATGTCAGTGCAAAAATACATATAACAATATAAAGAACAAGACACCACCTGAAGAAGCTTGTGGTTCTACAATATCAAGACCTGAGTGTAGTAGTGAAGAGGAAACAGAAGGAAATGACCTTAAAAACAACTTTATGAAGATAATGGGAACTTTAAAAGAGAATATAAAAAATTCCCTTAAAGAAATATAAAATTCAAACAAAAAATTAGAAAGACAAATCCCTAAAAGAAAATAAAGAAAACCAAGAGAAAGAAAACAAATAGGTGAAAGAAATATTTCAGGAATTAAAAATGTAAATAGAAGCAATAAGGAAGGGACAAACTGAGGCAAAGCTGGAATTAGAAAACTAAAAAAAAAAAATGCACTAGAACTACAGATTGCAAGCATAGCCAACAGAATGCAAGAGATGGAAGAAAGAATCTCTAGAGTGGAAGATTCAATAGTGGAAATAGATACGTCAAGTAAAAGAAAACACTAAAACCAAAAAAGTCATAACATAATGAAAGACCAAATCTGAGAATAATTGAAATTGAAGAAGAAAAATATCAGCTCAAAGACACAGAAAATATATTCAACAAAATCATAGAAGAAAACTTTCCCAACCTAAAGAAGGAAATACCTATAAGATATACCAATAGGCTAGACCTCAGAAAAAGTCTGCTTGCCATGTAATAATCAAGCCACTAAACCTACACAATAAAGAAAAAATACTAAGAGCTACAAAGGAAAAAGACCAAATTACCTATAAAGGGAGACCCATCAGAATAACATCAGACTATTCAATGGAAACAATGAAAGCATGAAGGTCCTGGTCAGAAGTTATACAGACAATAAAAGAGCTTGGCTGCTAACCCAGACTATTATACCCAGAAAAACTATTTATCACTATAGATGGAGTAAACAAGATATTTCACAACAAAACCATATTTAAACAATAGCTATACATAAATGCAACCCTACAGAAAGAACTAAGGGAAAACTCCAACCTAAGGAAATCAGATATACCCATGAAACCACAAGCAATTGATAATCCCACAGAAGAAAAATCCAAATAAGAAAATGACACACATACTACCACCCAAAATAGCAGGAAATAACAATCACTGGTCATTAACATCCCTTAATATCAATGGACTCAATTCACCTATAAAAAGACACACCCTAACATGATGTATATAAAAACAGAAGCCATCTTTCTGCTGTGTGCAAGAAACATACCTCAACTTCAAAGACACAGGCTTAGAGTAAAGGGTCGGGGAAAGACTTTCCAATCAAATAATCCTAAGAAACAAGCTGGTGTAGCCCTCTTGATATCTAACAAAATAGACTTCAAACTAAATTAAATCAAAAGAGAGCAGGATGGACATTCCTTATTCATCTCAGGAAAAATCCATCAAGATGAAGTCTCAATCCTGAATATTTATGCCCCAACATAAGGGCACCTACATATGTAAGAGAAATACGTAAAAAGCTTTAACCTCATATCAAACCTCACAAACTAAAGTGGGAGACTTCAATACCTCACTTTCAGCCTTAGATAGGTCAACCAGACAGAAACTCAACAGAGAAATAAGGAATCTAACAGATCTTATAGTTGTAAGAATTCCTGACAAGTAGCAGCCAAATAGTAAACCCAATATGGTGCCTGTAGAACATGCCTTGGAGGGGGGGTATGCCTCTAGGAGAGGCTATGTAAATCTGTACACATTTGCTGTCTTAAAAGGAGCCGCCATGTGAAAGGTTGTCTCTTTCTCTTCTGCTTCTCTCCCTCTTACCTGCTTGGCAACTCCCCTGAATAAACTCTAGTGTGGCATCTGGTAGTATGTGTCTGATCTCACGTGCAATACAAACAATGACCCAAATGGACTTGTATATAATATATATAGATATATACAGAGTCTTCAACCCAAACACAAAGGAATTTACCTATTTCTCAGCACCCCGTGGAACTTTCTCTAAAACTGACCACATACTTGGTCATAAAGCAAATATCAATACATACAAAAAATGGGAATAACTCCTCGTGTCATATCAGACAACCATGGACTAAAGTTAGAGGTCAACAACAACAAAAAATTCATGGTAACAGAACATCTCTCAACTGAACCACCTCTAGGTCACGGAAGAAGTTAAGAACGAAGTCAAAGACCTCCTAGAATTTAATGAATATGAATCCACAACATACCCAAAATTATGGGAAACAATAAAAGCAGTGTTAAGAGGAAAACCTATAGCACTAGATGCCTCTATGAAAAACCTAGAGACATCTCACACAAGAGTCTAACAGCACAGCTAAAGGTTTTAGAACAATTAGACACAAACTCACCTAGAAGGAGTAGATGGCAGGAAATAATCAAACTTAGGGCTGAAATCAATACAGTGGAAACAAAAAGAACAATACAAAGAATCAATGTATCAAAGAGTTGGTTCTTTGAGAAAGTCAACAAGATAGATAAATGCTTATCCAAACTAATCAAAAGGCAGAAAGTATCCAAATTAACAGAATCAGAACTGAAAAAGGGGGGCATACCAACAAACACCCAGGAAATCCAGAGAATTATCAGGTTATGCTTTGAAAATCTGTACTCCATTAAAATAGAAAACCTAAAGGAAATGGACAGCTTTCTGGATAGGTATCACTTACCAAAATTAAATAAAGATCGGATAAATGGCCCAAACAGATCTATAATCCCAAAGGAAATTGAAGCTGTTATTAAAAGTCTCCCAAGTAAAACAAGTCCAGGGCCAGATGGATTCAGTGCAAAATTCTACCAGATATTCAAAGAAGAACTAACACCACTACTCCTCAAACTGTTCCATACAGTAGAAACTGAAGGAACATTGCCGAACTCCTTTCATGAGGCCATAATCACACTGATATCCAATTGCCAAACTCCTTTCATGAGGCCATAATCACACTGATATCCAAGCCACTCAAATATGCAGCAAAGAAAGAGAATTACAGACTAGTCTCTCTCATGAACATTAATTTAAAAATACTCAATAAAATTCTGGCAAACCAAATCCAACAACATATCAAAAAAATCATGCACCATGATCAAGTAGGCTTCATCAGGTTCAACATATGAAAAACTGAACGTCATCCATCATATGAACAAACTGGGAAGAAAAAACCACGTGATCATCTCATTAGATGCTGAACAAGCCTTTAACAAAATCCAACACTCCTTCATGATAAAAGTCCTGGAGAGATCAGGAATAAAGTGATATAATATAATAAAGGTAATATTCAGCAAACCAATAGCCAACATCAAACTAAATGGAGAAAAACTCAAAGCAATCCCACAAAAATCAGGAACAAGACAAGACTGTCCTCTCTCTCCTTATCTATTCAATATAGTTCTTGAAGTTTTAGCTAAAGCAGTAAGAGAACAAAAAAATTTAAATAGAAATTTAAATAAAAGATTACTAGCATCTCCCATCAGGAGAATGTAGTCCAGAGAACTATATCCCCATTCTCCCCAAATGGAATATGGATGTTGTCTTCATTTAGAGTACAAGTTGTTATGGATAATGATCAGCAAAAAGGCTAAGCAACAGAGATTAGATTGAAAAGAAAAAACCGGTGAAGTGTTGTAGGATAATGCTCTTGTACATTGTAAAGAACTGTCATTTGTATTGGTTTACTAAAACACTGAATAGCCAGGTAGAAAGTATAGGTGGTGCAACCAGACTAGGAGAACACTGGGAAGAGGAAAAGGGAAGATGCAGTTGGCCAGCCAGACACAGAGGAAGTGAGATGAGAATGCTGGACTGGGAAAAGGTACCAAGAAATGTGGCTAAACCTACATAAAAATTATGGGTTAATTTAAGTATAAGAGCTGGTTAGTAATATGATTGAGCTACTGGCCTAGCATGTACTATAATATCAAGCCTCTGAGTCAATTATTTGGGAAGCAACTGCTGGGTATTTGGTAATTGTTGGTGGGACAGAGACTTATGGCTACAGGTTTTTAAAAGATTTATTTGTATTTTATTTATGTGTGTGAGTGTTTTACTTATTTATATGTGTCTGTCTGACCATTGCTGTGGAATAATCCTTCTGTGAAGATGTATTGCTCTCATTGTTAATAAAAAGCTGGTTGCCTGAGAACTAAGCAGGATTTTAGGGACAGAGAGAATGCTGGGGAAGAGAAAGGTGGAGTCTGAAAAGACTTCATGAGAGGCAGAGTGAATGGAATGAGGTAAAAATAACCTTGGGGCAATGTATAGATTAATATAAATAAGTTAATTTAAATTATAAGAACTAGCCAAAAACAAGCTTAAGCTACTGGCAAATCATTTAAAATTAATATTATTAAATCTCTGTTTGGTTATTGGGGAGCAGCTGGTGGGACAGAAAAGAATCTACCTACAGATAATAGAAATTGAATCCCTTAGAACTGTAATTACAAATTGTGAGCCGTCATGTGGATGCTGGGTCTGAAGCAAGATCCTTTGCAAAAAATGCCAAAGTTTTCATCTACTGAGCCATATTTCTAGTCTTTGGCTACTGCTCTTTGCTAAGTTTTGTTCCCTGCTTTTCTTTGAAATTTATGAACTCCCTGTATTTTCCTAGTAAATCTTATCCTATTCTAGCCAGATGGAATTGACTCCTTCTTTATTAAGTAAAAGATAAAGGAAAAAATAACATTATGAAATATTAATAAAAGTCTTAAAATAGTAAAAACTTAGAGCCTACTTTAATATTTATTATTATACTTATCATAAATGATATGCTTTTTATATGATACATGTGTTTAATGTTTTAATATTAGCTTTTAATGATAAAAGAGCATAACTCATAGAAATCATAGAGAAAAATCATATATATGTATACACCCATAGATATATGTATCTGTATATATAAACACACACACACACATATGTTGTTACATGACTGCCAAAAGTGAGATGCTATGTCCAGGACAGGATTTACGACATTCTACCTCAGGCCCAACCACTTGAGTACTTTTTTATCTGTTTTTATTTCACTGGGAATGTGACTGGGAATGTGGGCCAGTGCTTATTTTCATAACCAAATTAATTAATGAGAAAATCCTCAGAATTTTTATTTATCATTTCTAAACGCCCACTTTTGATGAGTCAGTTGCCATTTGAACAGTATCTGATGATTTTTAAATTAATTAAAACAGAGCAACAATACAGCCCAGTTCTTACTCAAGTATCTCCAAAGGATTTGACTTTATCAATCTTTCAACTACTGTTAAAACAGGGAAAGAACATCAGGAAGCACCTTTCCTCAGTGAGAATGGACAGGACACAAAGTCACAAAGTAAGTGTCAGTTACAGAGGAGCACTAAACTGTATACCAAATTTGAAGCCGTATTATTACATTTAGTGAATATATATTACATGCTGTGGACTTGGGGGAGGAGAGTGCAAGCTATGTTCCTCTGTGGGATCTGCTCCTGTCCTTTGACAACCTGTGGCTTAAGGGGAGACAAATCTATAAAGGAGTAAACTGCAGAGACAGCGCTGTAGTGCTTATTTGCCACAAGGTAGCTGCTGTTAGATCTGAACACAATACAAAAATCAATTTTCTCAATGCTTGTATCTTTTTGCTGTAAACCATTGTTGGTATCTGTTTACAAGGCACTTTGACACACTTCTCTTCTTCCAGGGTTCAGACCATTATGGAGGAGGAATTCGTGTCTTCATCTCATGGCAGAGGCCATGAGTCCTCTCTCCTACCTTCCCACACTCCTCCTTTCTCCTGTGGTGAACCAGCCTGGCCTTTTCTTTCCATGTCTTGTGACTCTACTCTACCTTAGCCCAACTCTGCTTTCTACTCCTGAACTTGATAGTCAAATCGAAATAACTACTTGGCTCTTTGCAGGCAAAAAGAACTCAGTATGCCTAAGACCACTCCATCTTGTCTTCTCTCTGGTTGTATTCTTATTTTTTCTCTTATAGTTCTGGCAAATAGGGCTATTCAATGTTATCCTTAATCAGGAACTAAGATCCAGCTTGAATGCTACCCATTTCTCAGATCACTTCTGTAGTTGAACTTTTTCATTGAGACTGCTGGCTCCTCAATAATGACATGGGGACATTATTAATTATTAAAGCTCAGCTTATGGTTTAGGCTTGTTTCCCTTGCTCTTACAACTCATATTTCTTTTAATTTTCTTCCTGTCTTGTAGCTTCATTACCTCATCTCCATAGTGCTCATCTGGCTTGCCTTGAGTCTCTTGGTTTCTCCACCTCCTTCTTTCTAGCATCCTCTCTGCCCAGAAACCCTGTCTAGCTATTGGTATTTCATCTTTTTAGTAAACCAATATTAGTGATACATCTTTGCACAGTAACGCCCTTCCACCTGATGAGCCAATTAGTCCTAAACAATACCTTCTCCTCATCTCCATGACTGTGCTCTGTGTCCAGGCTCCCACTTCTATCCATCTTTTATTGATTGGCATTTCTCTTCTACATTCATTGGTCTCTAATCCATGTTTTATGCCAAAGTAATTTTATATAAATTATATTATAATATTCACTTTATTTAAAATCATTTACTGGGGCACTAGGTGTGGGGAAGACTCAAGTTTTGTTCACTAGCACCCATCTTAAAAACTGAGCACTAAGGAAAGATCAATAGTTAAGAGTACTTGCTGCTTTCCCAGAGGACCAGTGTTCAATTACCAGCACCTAAATGGTGGCTCACAACCGTCTGTAATTCCAGGTCCAGGGAACTAGATGCTCTCTTCTGGCTACCAGACATACATATGGTACACAGATAACAAGCAGATAAAATACCCATATGATGAGATAAAATTTAAGAACATTCCCAAACTGACACCTCAAATCTGAATTCTGGAAAGATAGAGGCAAGAGGATTCCTAAGACTTGCAGGCCACTCAGACCAGCCAATCAGTGAGCTCTAGGTTCAGTGAGAGACATTCTGTCTCAAAAAAAATATAAATAAATAAGATGGAGGGATGCTGAGATAATTTAGTGGGTAAAGGCAGTTTCCACCAAGCCTAATGATCTGAGTTCTATACCTAGAACTCATGTGTTGGAAGGAGAGATTTGTCTCTCAAAAGTTGTTCTCTAGCTTCCATACACCCTGAGTCAGACATGTGCATGCACTCAGAGACATGCATATAATGAATGAATGAATAAATGATAACTAAAATAAAAAATATGGTGGTGCATTTTAGAGGAAGATACTTAACTTCAACCACTAGCCTACATATACATATGCACATGAGCCTGCAAACTTATGCACTCCAGTACATCTATATACAAATGAATTACAGAATCATTCAATGGCTCCCCAAAGACTTGATTACAATATTCAAACTTTTATTCATAACATATGAATCTCTTAGAATCTGTTTTTACTCTATCTCCTATTTGTTTTATTTTCTTCTTGGATCATTTCTCATTCTCCTAATCATCCAACAGAGTCCTACTCATAGTCATATTTAGAACAGAGGCCATCTTCTACATAAAGGAAAGACAAACATTGGTAGACTAGTGAGGGAAGGTAGTTGTGTGGTGGTTTGAATAAGAATGGCCTCTATAGGCTCATAAATTTGAATGTGTGGTAGTAGTGCTGTTTGACAGGAGTAGGCATGCCCTTGTTGCAGTAGGCATGGCCTTACTGGAGTAGGCATAGCCTTGTTGGAGGATGTATATCACTAGGGGTAGGCTTTGATGTTTCAAATGTTCAATCCAGACCCAGTGTCACTCTCTCTTTTTGTTGCCTGTGGATCAAGTTGTAGAACTCTCAGCTATTTTCCAGCAACATGTCTGCCTACATGCCACCATGCTTCTTGCTTTAATGATTAGGTTAAACCTCTGGACTATAAGCAATCCCCAATTAAATGCTTCCCCTTATAATAGTTTCCATGATCATGGTATCTCATAACAGAAACATAACAGTAACTAAAGAAAGTTGCTTCCTTCACACATCCATTGGAAGGTCACCCAGGTGAGGATGACAGGTCAGACTTGCCAGTATTACTTTCAGGGTGACCTTTTCTCACACACTTGCCTACCTCCATACTCCAATTTTCTTAACCAAGCCATTCCTTATTCTTTTGAACCTACAAGTAGTAACAGCCCTAAAAGTGTTAGTCCTGGGTTATCCCATCCTCTTGATGGGTCCCTTCTATCAACATCCTTGTGGCTACCCTCTTTTTTGTAAAGAGTCTTTGAATTACTCAATTTAGGTGTCTCATCTGCTTCCTATTAGGGCTCATGTCCACTAAGATTCTGTAAGTAGAATCACATTTCTCACTGTTAGCATTAGAAAGCTACATTATCTTCAGTGCTGAAAGACCTTTTGCTAGTTTTGAATTGTAACTCTAGCTAAAGGCTGGAGGCAAAAGGTTTTTATCCTATTTACTGAGAATTTGAAAAATTCTACAACTACTTTTTGCACTAGGACTTGGATCTTACTGGAAGATCTACCAAAAGTGATATACATGTCTATGTCCCCATTGAACTATTCACATCTTGGGGCAAGAACTGTTGCTTAAAATTTCATCCTCAGCTTCGAGTCTAGAATGTAGTTGACACACAGTAAGTGATAACTTTGTGAAAAGTCTCTTCTAAGTCTTTAAAAATAGTTGTGAAATAAAATGAATGGGAAAGCTTTGATATGCTGATAGTCTTAAAGGCTGTTGTAGGTATTAATGGAGCCTCCTTTACTGTTGCCAGAAGGGTGCATACTGCAGAAGGCAAAAGCTGAGGAAGATTTGGTAATATCCTGAAAGGAATCAATATCTTTATATCCAAAGCACCTTCAGAGTACATCCTCAGAGGGAGAACACTTCCAGAGGAGGAACAACAGCTCAGTTCTCACTCCCATGTGTCTCCACCCCCTTCTGAGGTCCTTTACATCTGTCAATTCTGTAGAAAACCAATTTTTCTGTTCACTAAAAGGGAGGTTATTTACTCTGTTGAAATATTTGAAAACCAGTCATTTTTATTGTGCCACAGCTGGTTCTTCCATCATGGAAGAAATACAATTATATGTCTTCCTGTGGCTGATTACAAACAGCTACAACCTCATTATTTATTTGGGTAGCAAGTGAATCTTTATATTGACCGGGGGGGGGGGGGGGGATGCGTCTAAATCTCATTTGTAAAGGAACACATCTTAATTTCTGGGATGGTATTTCCCTTGTCACCATAGCGGGGAAAATCTTTTCTTCTTGTGTTGGTACATCATAGCTTTTGAAGCAGTACCAAAAAAAAAAAAAAAAAAAAAAAAAAGTCATGGTACAGTGAAGAGTATGGGCCTTGAAGTCAAGCCAATTTTCATTCAAATCCTAGCTGTCTTCTAAATGCAGTGGATAGGAGCATCTTAGTTCTGATGAGCTTTTAATATTTTGTTTGTTTGTTATTGATTGATTGGCTTTCAGTGAAGTCTCAAGAAGATTTCCTGGTTGATTCCAAATGCCTAGATTTAAGAAATAGTTCCATCTTGGTTCTTGAATAGCTGGAACTACAGGTAGACATTTCTTCTATATGTTTTATAATACACATTTTAATTCACTACGGCCACTCTACAATTCCTCTGATATCTCTTTACCTCTCTACTAACTGGCTTTCTTTCCTTATCTATCTGTATCTCCTATCCTCCCTGTCTCTGGGAACCACTACTTTTCTTTTTTTCAGACTTCCTGTGTTGAGTCACATGACATTTATCTCTCTGTGACTGGTTTATTTCACTTGACATGATGACTATTTCCCCAGTTTTAAATCTGATGTTGAAAATGGCAAGAGTCCATCCTTTCTCAAGCTGTGTAGGAGTCCACTGTATGTTCACTGCCTATGCTTTATCGACTTATCCTGTGGTGGGCATCCATTGAGCCCCTATTGTGTAAAGTGGAGTTAGTAATAGAAGAGCTTCCAGATGGCAGCAGGATTGGAGAGTATGTCCTTATTGTGACATGCCCTAACTACTCTTGGGCCGTCTTCTACCCTTTTAAATCGGTTACCTCTACTGATGCCAGACTGAGCTTTGAGCAGTCCTCCAGACTGGATCTGTTTCTTTGCCCCCTCACTTTATACATATTGGTCAATCTGCCTGAATTGCACGCCATCCTAGGTTCCCTTGTTCATCAAGCAAACTGTTTATTTCCCTTTAAGAATGATGATTCCTCTGTAGAATTTGTCCCCCAGCCCTTCCCTGGACAGTCTCTGGTACTCTTCTCTGTTTCCATCATCCTTTGTACACACCCACTATGTGAAGGAAGTGGCCCCCACATCACAACACTTATCTGAGTATGCGTATTTCCATGTAAGTATCTGGGTATAAGCATCCTCTTTTCTATGCCTTGTGCTGGCCCAGTGCCAAGCAGATTGCCATGGTGATCAGTAACTGATTTACTAAATGGGATGTAAACTTAGGTGAAGCAACTGTGACCCTGAATGGATAATTAGTGATTGGGTAAGTCAAACCATTCTTAACTGGGAGTCTTCTTGCAAGTTCTCACTGTGAGGCAACATAACTCTAAGATGTTAGTTTGGAAAGCCTGTTACACAGTTGGGGCCAGTGAGACATGAAGTCTGTTAAGAGCATACCTGGGCTTCTTTTACTTGCCTCAGACATCCTACCTGGGTCTTAGCACAGAGAAATCAACCCACAAAGCTGATTTGCCTTCATACAGATTCATCCCTTGATACAATGGGAGTTTACATTTAATCTTTGCCACTTTGCTTCCTATAAGAGGGGGCTTATCTCTTGGAGTCACATTTCTAGGATGAAGAGCTGGCTCTGTTTTGAAGTTAGTGGACCTTGAGCAACAATCTAGCCTTACAATCATTTTTGTTTCTTGAACATTACACACTCGGGGTAGAACTAGTACCTGTCTCTTAGGGTTAGGAAAGATAATGGATATAAGCTTTTAGAATACAGTCTAACTCCTGGTTAGCACTGTAGGAGTATCAGCACAATTATTAGACTAGTTGTGTAACCAGAGAAATTTCAAATTAACTCTGCATTTTGTTGATGCATCCATAAAATAGATGGTTTGAGAATTCAAATTCAGAGAAGTAGGGTACCTGGGACAGCTAGCTACAAATATGCAGAGCGTATGTGGAGGCCCGCTAAATAGGTCCATATTTGGATAGATGGTTCTCGCCTTCTTTCCTTTTTTATTCTCTTTCCCCTTGTTGTGACACAATAGAGGTCTCTTCTGGGAGAGGCCATTTTCCTCCCCTGAGTGCTAGACCTGCCTTCCCTTCCCTTGTCAGGGACCTGAGGCTGTTGATTCAGCTCCAACCATTTTGATTTTTTCCTTTTCACAGATATCCCCCTGAAAACATGTAAACGCTCTGGTCTCATCTACCTTAGAATAGATATCATGTCGCTGTTTAAAAAAGAAAGAAACAAATATTGCATTCCATTTCTTACTGGGTTTATTTCCCCCTCTCCATAACCCCATTCTCTCTGTTCACAGTAAGCTTCCCACAGATGTGTCTATGCAACCTGTTTCTACTTCCTCACCTCCTACTCAATTCTCCTGATGTGATGGTACAATCTTTTAGAAGTATGTGGAAAGTTGGAGTCTCAAAGAAAGAATAAAGGGCAAGGTTAATTTATATCCTGGAAATAATTTCTGTCACTGGAAAGTCCTCCCAATGGTGAGACTCCGGTCACTCAAACATGAAACCTCCCCCTGATTCCCTTAAGTGGGTATAATTTAATATGTGAGTCAAGTATGTGCTATGTTGTGCAAACTTCTCAGTTCTTTGGGCTCCTGACACTGAGGCATGCAGTCTTCTCCCAGATCGTGAGCCCTTCACCTAGAAGCATCTGCCTTCTGATCAAGGCCTTACTCCATCTAGGCTCAGTCCCTCTGTATCTTTCCAGTCAATGTCTGTACTTAGACAACAGAGAGGTCTGACCCTTCAGCAGGTCCGAAGTGTACCTGGAATGAAGGGGGGGGGGGGGACCAAGCAAACAAGCAAGCAAACAAACACAGAGATGTAATTTTTTCTCTGTGTTCATTATGTTTCTTCTTTCTCCTGTTTCGAATCTCTGTAATGAATAGAGGTCAGGGGACGAGGAAGCTCTTGACCTCATCCAGACATAGTTCACCTAGAAAAATCACCTGGGAACATCTGAAATACCACACCTGACTGCCTCAGTAAATGAAAAGTAATGTTAGTGCTAAACAGTACAAAGCACTACCACATCCAAAAAGTTGTTTGATTTTCTAAATAGTTATATAAAGCAAAGGCCACTACACAGTCACTGAAACACTCACTGAAGTTCGTGGAGTAGGGGTGGGGTAGGGGATCAGGGTAGGGGTCAGCAGGCAGCAGCTGCTATGTGCCAAGCCTATCATGTGTCAGAGTGAGCACCATAAAGACACCATCTCATAGAAGCAGGTGTTGTTGACTGTCATTTTCTTTCTTTCTCCTTTTGTTCTTTTTCTCTTCTTTAAAGAAAAGAATAAGACGTCGTACTAGCAAGGCTGAGTCTTGCTCTTAATGAGTGAATGGCGACCTTCTGAAGATATCTATGCTTCAGTTTGCCATCTATACTATGAAGGCTAGACTGAAGAAGTCAAAAAGTCTATTGCAATTGACCTTTGTCTCACCTAGCAATTGCCAAACATCTTCTCATAACCCAGCCATTGCAGCCAGCATTCTGTATCAGAGCAAAAGAAAAAGCAATCATTTCAATTTTAGGAGCAGATGTAGAGTAGAGAAAGAACTGGGTGGCCTGTCATTGATATTTTGTTTTCTACTCACTGTGTTGGGCTTATGAGGTCTCCGAGACCTTTTAGATATTGAAAATTACAATGTTGGAATCAAATGGGAAGCCCAGATAGAGTCTTGTTTACAACACTTGCTAATTGTATCACCTTAAGAAGTTCATTAACACTCTGAGCCTCACTTTTCTCATCTGTAAAGTGAATAGATGCCTAGAGGGTTGTGGAGAAGAGGAAGGGTAGGGCTATGCACACCTGCTTGACAGTGACTGATTAATCAATGGTAGCAATTAGTCTTTCTCTCCATTAACAAAAACTGTTTTCTTAACTCATTGCACAATGAAATGACCCATAGAAAATAATAGAAAATGGTTACAACTCTCAGATTTGATGTTTGTGGGGATTACTATCTAGCCCTGCTTTCTGCAAACTTGTATTCCTGTTAAAGTTTCCAACTATGCTGGAGGATGTGCAGTCTCTCATTTGCCTTGCATAATCAATCTGGGTATGTAGGAGGGATTGAGGTGTGTTTTCAGCAACAAGTGAGCAGAACTGAGCGGGTGGATCTGAGCAAGAGGCTTGACGAGTGACAGCAGAGCAGGAGTAATAGTGACATGATAATCTTAGAGTACATAGAATAACGCACAGCTGGCAGGTCACCCAACCAGAACAGCTTTGGAGCACTGGTTGCTAAGAGCTGGATGAGCTAGGGGTTTACTCATCCTGCTAATGAAAGTGAAGAGAAACTTGGGATTTTTGGACATGATTTAATAAACTCCTATGCTTACTTTCAGTCACTTTGAAGCCATTTCATATGTTAAACAAGTATATTGAGTTCTTCCTCCATGTACCTGGCTCTAGGCCCTGGGTAGATGGCAGGGAATCAAACTTTTGCCTTCATGGAGCTTATATTAGGTTTAACTGTCTCATTTAGGAGTCGAAGGCACTCACTGAGGACATAAGAAAGAAGTTAATTGTCTGCTAAAAGTGACTCAAACTGACTTATTAGCAGAGCTGATCTGATTTGAGTCTTGTAAGCACTAGATCGGAAGGTTTTCATAGACCATTGTATTGGTTCTTTACATACTTTCATAGCAGGGTACTAATGATAAAACAGTTTATAATAGGTTAAAACATTAGTTCACTATCATGAAGTCCATGACGGAGGAGGTAGTATCTAGCATGGACTTCTCTTTTACATTGTCTCATGGTGGAAAGCCAACGATAGTTTGATAGAAAACAAGATGAGTTCATACTTGTTATATAATGAACTCAGCCTAAAATAATGAACCAACTTCAAGATAACTGCATTAACCCATTCCAAGGGATAATGACCCTGTGACCCCAACCCTTCCTATTAGGCATCGTCTCTCAACACTGCCATATTAGAGACCAAGTGCTTAACAAGGAATTGTGGAGGACATTTTCAAACCATAGCAACTACATTTTATAAAAGAGCCATGTACAGCATATTTTGAGCATGGTTGAAATATTATTATGTCAACTGGATAAATACAGTTCTCGCTTTGGAAATTTCTGGATTCAAGTTCAACAATAAGATTTCTTTTATTTTTAGTGTCCCAGTGTTCCTGCATACTGATATCCAGCTGAATGAGATCTTAGAGGATGAGTGGATGTCATGCAACAAAATTAGAAGGACAGCTGGGCATGCCAGCTCACACCTTTAATCCCAGTGCTCAGGAGGCAGAAGCAGGTGGATCTCTGTGAGTTCCAGGACAGGGCTGTTCACAGAGAGATCCTGTCTTGAAAAACAAAGGTAGAAGGTAGAATGGGTCAACACATACCTATTGGTATTAACAAGACACCGAGGTGCAGAGATATGGTCAAGAAAACTTTGCTCCCACCTTCATTTCTCTCAGTTTTTCACCATAAAATGAGGGGTTGGAATTAGGATGACCTCTGAGTTCTCGAGATCTCAGTTCTGATAAACGACCCATAATCATGCTACTAAAAGAGCTCAAATGCCCTAGGGTGCAATTCCAGAAAATTCCTATGGCTTCTCAATGAACAGCGTTGAAGTTGCCTTTCCTCAGTTTGCACTGGTTCTGAAGCAGGTCCTGTCCTATAGTGCTTAATGAAAACTCCACGAGTGTCTCCGCTCCAGGAAGACAAGGACTGAGTACCATCCTGCCAGGTGACATTTTTGGAGATTTTCTTTCTTCCCTATCAGATTACAATTACTGAGATGTGGGAGAGTGACTTATTTATTCCTCTGCCTCAATACTTGTCACTGAAGCATCAGTCAGTGCGAATGTTTCAGGGTGATGGAATTAGTGAATGATGACCGAATACTGTACTTTTACAGTCGATAGCGGAAGGTACAGAAGAGCCTCCACTAACAAGTTCATCAATAATGCTAGAACTGAGCATTTAAAGGTAGGGAGTTGATGAAGCTTGTTGATGATTATGTGGCCAGAAAATAACAAATCTAAGACTTCTTTCTTTTCTCCTTTTATTGCCTTCATTCATTGTTCCCTAAGGGGATTGAAGACATGTACATTTTTGACAAAATTTATCAGAACAAAATGGATTTTTAAGAATCTGAAGAGTCTTTGGGCTTTGAAATCCAACATGTGAGTTCAAATCTCTTTAGGTTTCCAACCATTGAGGTGATCTGTTTAACACTTAACCTTTGCTGAAACTCAGCTTCTGGTGTGCAAAGTGGGAGAGTTTCTATCTCTTCTATTTCTCTGCTAGGTTGTCTCTGAAGGACAGAGCCATTTGAGGACCTAGGCTATGGGGTCCTTTTTTGTTAACTCTTTTCAAGAAGATGCTTGCTCAGTTTAGGTAACAAGTAGAAACAATGTGCATTCCCCACCAGACATTCTGTATATATTTCCTGGATTGCTGAAGTTAATCACTCTTGCTCCTTACACAAACGGCTTTCTGTTGCCTTGTAAATTTTGCCCTTTCTAATGCTGTAGCCTAGTCCTAGAGGGTCTCAAACATGTAATTGCTACCTTCTACCTTCCTTATCACAGACACCAATTTCAGCAAATGCAGTTCAGTACAAAGATAGATGCATTCCTACAGGAGGACATTTCCTGGATAGGCTGAGAGTAAGTCATAGCAGCCACAGGTGCAGATCAAAAAGCTAGAAGCCATTAGCAACTCCAGTTGTTTGGTAGCCTAGAGAAGAGTTTGAGTTATGGGGCCCATTATCACCTAGCACCTCTGCTTTTTCCAAAGGACAATTGTAATGCCACAGACCTCGCCATGTATACACTGGCCACAGTCAGACATGAATACCCTTCTTCTTACTCACTGAGTTTAGAACACTCCCCACAGGAAGATGACTCACTACTCCAATGAAACACAGAAAGCCTTTCTACAGAAGTAATTTGAAATGTTTAAATATTCTGTTTCTTAGTCTGTTCCTTCTCTGTCAAATCTCTTGGCTTGAGTAGAGACCTTTATCCAAAAGCTAACCTGGTTGTAACATCCATTGAGCACCTTAGTAGGTTTCATTTGTACCTATGTCAGGTATAGTACCTCATCTATAGTACCCCTTCTATGCTTCTGCTGTGGAAAGGGCCAATTTGTCATAGCAGTGGGAGGAAACATAATGCACATTCTACTTTTACAATGCACACATATAATAAGAAGTGATGCTACACATTTTCCATGGATCAGGCATGGAGACAAGACATTGTGCATCTCTATTATGCCAGAGACAACAGATGGGTGAAAGCAGAAGACAGAGTGGTGAGCCACCTCTTAGCTTCATGCAAATTACTCTAGAAGTAGGGCAGCACAGCAACCAAAGGAATGGCTTAGCCAGATTCTCGTACTAAAACACAAATGGGGATAACTTCAGTCTCTGGAATCAAGGAGGGGTCTCTTATGTTTGGAGAGACTCTCTTCGGCTGCAGAAGGTGTTCTATCAGCAAGGAAAGGCATTGGATCCTCAGCTTCAAAGAAAAGAAATGATAAAAGCTAGTCATGGATCTAGACTACCAACCTAAAAGTCTGGGAGAATAGCAGGCCTTGGGCTCATAGGGAAGGGATAATTAGGCCACGAAAGTAATGAGATATTGGTGGAAGACACCATGGTATCATAGGAAGTTCATGGCTTAAGACCTGATCAAATATGAAATCCCATTTGGATACTGACTAGCTGAGGGACCTTATATAGATCACTTTACTTCTTTGATATAATTTGCAAAATAATTCCTAGAGGGGTGGTACATGATTAATGCCATCATTAAGATGTTCTTGGATTAGACAGGGATCAACTATTCATGAACCTGAAGTTTCTGAATTTCCATACCGTGATGAGAATTATTATTTTATAGATGGGATTAGCTGAAATGGAGAAGGTTAATGGAGAAGGCCCAGAAAACACTGCATAAATGTTTTATGACCTAGGATAGTGAGCCTGGTTTGTTGTTAGTAAAACCATAAGAAACTGGACTCTCTAGGGGTTCAATGAAAGAAGTGATTGGATATATAAGAGCCTATTTTTAGTTGTCCAGTCTTCTTGATGCCATGCCCTCTGGCCTGAGTGGGTTACTGTGTTCCTTTGAACTCTGATGGATTGTTTGGTGAGATGGATGTGGCAACTCTGGGCTAGAGAGGCAGAGCTGAGCCTGACTGCTTTACAGTCATGTGATTGCACCTGCTACCTGCAGCATTATTACCATGTTCTCTCTCAACAAGAAAGAAGTCCAAAGAGTTCCCCTACCTGGAAGTCAGTGCTGGCTCAGTGTTTTGGACTTGGCTAGAACTGCTGAGACATTATTTGCATCTGTTAGAACAGAGAGATGGTGGTTACCTCTAAAGCAATGGTCAGCAAGGACCTGCCCTGTGTTTGATATGGCAAAAGTAGTTAATGGTGCAATATTATTTCTACAATATAACCATAATCCTGTGGCTAGAGTAGATGCTATGTGCTGACCTTCATGCCAGGAATGGTGTTTTATATGAACAATTATGCTTTTCTGTAGGAAAACACATTGATTTTTTAAAATGATGTTTCATTTATAGATAAGAAAGGAAGTTTTAGCAAGGGTGTCTCATACTGTCAGCCAGAGAAAATGCTGTGAGTTAGGTCCCTTAAAAGTACCATCTTCGTTCTGGATAAAACCCCACTTCCCTTTCTGCTGTGGTTTATTATGTAGGTAGCTTAAGCCTAATAAATAGCATAAACCAATTATGAATTATACATAGTAAGATTCTAGTGTGAGTTTTCTATCTTGATTTCTCTCAGCAATGATGATATCTGGGGGCTACATGTGACTAATGAAATTGATCTGGTTGTGTTGAAATTTCCATTTATATCTTGAGGGCTGCCCCAAAATACAAATGACCAGGGCAGACAGATGTAGCTAATACCATCCTCAAGCTCATCTGTGGTTGGAATCCATTTTTTGTTGTTCTTCTGTATTTTCATATTCCTTCTCATTTTTTTTTCTGAGTCATGAGAACTTTGGGCCAGTAAGATGACTCTCAATAAAGGCGATTTTCAACAATCCTGGCAGCTAGAATTCAGTCTCTAGGCTTCACATGGTAGGAGAAGAGAACCAATTCCTGCAAATTATCCTATGGCCCCACATGTGCACCATGGCACATATGTCCATATGTGTCTCTATATATAATATGTAGAGAAATTCAATAAAAAAGAACATTTAAGGAAATTATTCCTATTTATTTATTTTAAAATCTTAAAGGTTAATTTCCTTTTTATGAGAATCTGTGAGTGCCATGCATGCAGGTATCCATGGAGGCCAGAAGAGGTTGTCATACTCACTGGAACTGGGGTTACAGAAGGTTGCGAGCCACTCACTATATGTAGGGTTTAAAAAAAAAAAAAAAAGCTCCAGTCCTTTGCAAGAACAATGAGGTCCTTCAACTTTCAGCCCTCTCCTGTTTATTGTTTATATATGTTAGAAATAATTCTCCTAATTGTAAATTGCTTATTGGTTGTATATAAATTATTAAGGGTCACACAAAAGTTGGTATTAGTTTTAGGAGTTTTCTCACATATATTCATATTTTATGAATCTTTTAATGTACTATTTATTCTCTTCTGCTTAATTGTCAGCAGATATTTTATAGTTCCAAACTCTTGTAATCATTATAGATTTATATAATAATTTGAACTAACATATGTTTGATCAGCTTTTTCCTGTCATTCTTGCATTTAATTTTTATTTCTTAAAAAGCATTATACACACAGTTCCCTTCTTTACCACATCCAGCGTATCTACCCAGGCAACTCTCCCATGTCCTTCTTTAAGATATAGTCTTGGTCCCACATCCCATGGTTGACCTAACCTGGCCACCATGACCTGTTCCAATTACTAGGGTTCTCTCAGGACCTGCCCTACTTGCCACCATCCACAGGTCCCTTCTGAACTGCAAAACCAAACTCTACCCATCCTTATCACACACATACTTTTTCAGGGTCCAGCCAGGCAAGTCTCTCTGGTCTTTTTCATCCACTCACCTTTCTCAGCCTCTCAAATCTATCCCAGGTCTCACATTTAGTGCCTTCAGCCTAGTGTGGCCACACCTGCCTATGCCAGGAACAAATCTCTCAGTTTCTATAGGTCCTTCCCTACCTAACCTCCAAGCCACAGGCCCCTCCCATAACACATCTAACCATTTCCAGCAGCCAGATCTACTTTCACACGCCACTCTTGGACCACAAGACAAATCCTACACACCAGTCCAGGCTTCTCTGTCCACCTGACTTCATTTCTCCCAAGGCATTTCTAATGTCTAGGACCAAACTCCTGGCACATCTTCTCTTTTGTACCAACCTGTCCTGTTCATAACATTTCAAACTGACAAAAGAAGTCTATTTCCCTGGATCTCATCACAAAAAAAGAAAAAGAAACATGAAAAATCATGCCAGTAACCTCTCTCTAAATCTTACCAGCACAGTAGAAAAGTTAATCAATGAGAATCACTCAGAGAAACACTAGAACAAAGAATTTAAAAGAATAATTATAAACTCCATCAAAGAATTCAAGTAGTTTAAAGAAGACACAAAGAAACAGCTCAATGAAAGTAAGGAGACCGAGCATAAGAGGAATAAACATACTAGTGTCGCCCACTAAAACTCATAGGAACACTTTATAAGTAGATTAAATCAAGCAGAAGATATAATATCAAGACTCAAAGAAAAAGTAGAGAACATAGAGCAAATAGCAAGAAATGTGGGAACATTAAAAGCACAGGAAAGAAAAATACAGGAAATGTGGAACATTGTTGAAACATGAATTCTAGCTGGTATTTAATAAAAACTCAGAGCCAGATATTGGGGAAAAGTTGGAGTATCAGAGAGAGGAAACAATTCACAGTCAAATCTCCCCAGCCAACTTCTCAAGGTAAAAGCTCTCTTCAAGAGTCCTCAGCCTGGCTTCTTACTTCTACAGAATACCACAACGTCTTCCTACATCTGCCTTAAACATCTTCTTCACCCAGATGTTTCACTTCTAGATTCAACTCTGCATCATAATTCTAGAGTTAGGATTAAAGGTATGAGCTACTACTACTTGGTTGTTAGGAGTTGAACTCACAGAAACCCAGAAAGATCTCTGTCTCCTGAGTGATGGGAGTAAAGGTGTAGGTCACTAATAGGTCATTCCCATGCTGAGATTAAAGGTGTGAGTAACAACTCTCTTGTGCTGGGATTACAGGCATGAGTTACCACTTTCTGACCCTCAGGGCTTCCCTGTGGGTGATTCTGTTCTCTGATACTCCAGGCTGATTTTATTAAATATAAAATATATCACCACACATTATGAAGAAATCTTTGAATTATAAGCATAGATAAGAAAAATGAATCCCAACTCAGAGACATAGACCAGATCTTCAACATAGATTAAAAACTTCTTGAAACTAAGGATTGACACAGACCAGATCTCGAACATAACTGTAGATAAAATCTTCTTGAAATTAAGGTTTGACATACCCAAACAGATAAAAGCAGCACACAGGACACCAAATAGCCAAAACCAGAAATGAAAATCATCATAAAGAGACCCAGAAGCTACATCTGGGTCCAAAGCTAAAAGGTGAGTGGCACCCTAACCCCCAGGCCAGAGACTGTGGTCCCCAAACCCTGGCCTGGGGACACTGCCCCCAGCACCCCAGCCACACCCAGCTCCGCCCTAAACCAAAGAAAGCTGGAAGGTCCCCTCCCCCAAGCCTAATCCCCAGAAAAACACAGCTGGAGGGCCAAACCTTGCCCAAACCACAATCTGCATCATCACCCACAAACAACAGGAGACCCAGAAGCCTTCCTCTAGGTCCACAGCTGCCTAAGAGGTGAGTAGCACCCCAACCCTCAGGTCAAGCAGAGACCATGGTCTCCAAACCTCACCATGGGAACACTACCCAAGCTCCCCAACCACACCCAGCTCTGCCCTAAACCTGAGAAAGCTGAGAGAGCCTCCCTCCCCAGCCCAATCTCCAGAAAAACACAGCTCTAGGGATTTCCCACTGGCCAAACCATGCCTAAACCACAATCTGCGGCATCATTCATCAACAACTGGAGACCCAGAAGCCTCCCTCTGGGTCCATAGCGAAGAGTGAACTAAGAGCCAACTAAGATCCAACCAAGAACAACCCCTGTGACAACTGGAGACACACAACTCCTTGGCCTACAGCCAGCTAAGAGCGGAATAAGAGCAGGCCCTGCAATTACTGGAAACAATCAGCCCCCAGGATCACAACTGACTAAGAAACAACCAAGAGCTGACAAGAGTGAACGGAGGAAGCAATGGGCAGATGCCACTGCAAGAATACATATAACAATATAAAGAACAACAAATATATAACAATATAAAGAACAACAAGACACCACCAGAAGAAGCTGGTGTCTCTACAACATCAACATCTGAGCATAACAATGGAGAGGAACAGAAAGAAACAACAGTAAAAACAACTTTATGAAGATAACAGAAGCTTTATAAGAGGATATAAAAAACTCCCTTAAAGAAATAGAAGAAAGTACAAACAAAAAAATTAGAAGAGATGAAGAAATCCCTGAAAGAAAATAAAGAAAGTGAAGAAAAAGAAAATAGGTGAAAGAAACATTTCAGGAATTAAAATAGAAATAGAAGCAATAAAGAAGGCACAACCATAGGCAAAGCTGGAAATGGAAAACCTGAAGAAACGAACCTGAACTATAGATGCAAGCATAACCAACAGAATTCAAGAGATGGAAGAGAGAATCTCTGGAGTGGAAGATTCAATAGTGGAAATAGATACATCAGTTAAAGAAAACAATAAACAAAATGCCATACAACAAACGTCCAGGAAATCCAGTACACCATGAAAAGACCAAATCGAAGAAAGAGAACACCAGCTCAAAGGCACAGAAAATATATTTAACAAAACCATAGAATAAAATTTTCCAAACCTAAAGAAGGAAATCCCTATAAAGATACAAGAAGCTTATAGAACACCAAATAGACTAGACCCCCTCCTAAAATATCTATTCAGTTGAAACAATAAAAGCAAGAAGGTCCTGATCAGATGTTACACAGACACTAAAAGAGTATGGCTACCACCCCAGACTACTATACCCAGCAAAACTATCAATCACCATAGACAGAGTAAACAAGGTATTTCATGACAAAACCAGATTTAAACAATAGCTATCTGCAAATCCAGGCCTACGGATAGCACTACAAGGAAAACTCCAACCTAAGGAAATCAGATAACCATTGAAATGACAAACAACTGATAATTCCACAGAAGAAAAACTGAAAGAAGGGAAATACACAGAAGCTACCACCAAAAATAACAGAAAATGACTATCATTGGTAATTAATATCCCCTAGTATCAATGGATTCAATTCACCTATAAAAAGATACACCCTAACATATACAAAAACAGAAGCCATCCTTCTACTACATGCAAGAAACACACCTCAACTTCAAAGACAGACACAGGCTCAGAGTAAAAGGTTGGGAAAAGACTTTCTGGTTTTGGTCCTATGAAACAAGCTGGTATAGCCATCCTAATATCTAACAAAATATACTTCAAACTAAAATCAATCAAAAGAGACCAGGATGGACATTACTCATTCATCTCAGGAAAAATTCATCAAGATGAAGCCTCAATCCTGAATATTTATGCTACAAACACGAGGGCACCTTCATATATAAAAGAAACACTACTAAAGCTTAAATCTCGTATCAAACATGACACACTAATGAGAGACTTCAATATCCCACTTTTACCCTTGGATAGGTCAACAAGACAGAAACTCAACAGGGAAATAAGAGATATAAAAGATGTTATGACCCAAATATATATATATGTTTAACTTTCTACCCAAACACAAAGAAATATACATATTTCTCAGCACCACATGGAACTTTCTCTAGAACTGATCACATGCTTGGTCATAAAACAAATATCAATAGATATAAAATATAGGAAAAACTCCCTGTGTCATATCAGACCACCATGGTCTAAAGCTAGAATTCAACAGCAACAAGAAACAGAGAAAGACTACAAGTTCAAGGGAATTGATCATCTCTCAGCTGAACCACCACTAGGTCAAGGAAGAAGAAAGAAAGTAAAGACTTCCTAGAATTTAATGAAAATGAATCCACAACATACCCAAACTTATGGGACACATAAAAGCAGTGCTAAGAGGGTAACTCATAGCACTAGATGCCTCTATGAAAAACCTAGAGAAATCTCACACATGAGACTTAACAATACAGCTAAAGTCATTAGAAATATTAGAAGGAAATTCACCTAGAAGAAATACACGACAGGGAAAAATCAAATTTAGGGCTGAAATCAATACAATAGAACAATACAAAAAAAAATCAATGAATCAAATAGTTGGTTCTTTGAGAAAATCAACAAGATAGATAAACCCTAATCCAAAATAACCAAGAAGTAGAGAGATGTTGCAGTGGGGTTTCTTGGTCCCGGTTGTCCAGAGGCCCAGACTCTGCCACACCAGACCCCTTAGCCGCCCAGCCGCCTGCCGCTCAGGCCCCCAGAAATGACTCAGATGCTTAAATTAAGTTTATGCTGTTTGGCCTATGGCTCAGGCACATTGCTAGCTAGCTCTTACATCTTAAATCAACCCATTTCTATTAATCTGTCTGCCACGTGGCCCGTGACTCACCTGTGTTCCTTACGTGTTGCTCCTTGGGCTTCAGCTCAGGTCTGCCTGACTCTGCCCTGCTTCTCCTACCTATGCTCTGATTTCTCCTCCTACTTCTTCTATGGTGCCTGTCATGGCCCAAAACAGCTCCTTTATTTAAAGATCAATATTCACAGCATACAGAAAGGCATTTCCACACCAGAGAGAGAGTATCCAAATTAACAGAATCAGAACTGAAAGGGGGGACATAACAACAGACACCCAGGAAATCCAGAGAATTATCAGGTAATATTTTGAACATCTATACTCCACTAAAATGGAAAACATAAAAGAAATAGACAGCTTTTTGAACAGCTACCACTTACCAAAATTAAATCAAGATCAGATTAAAGACCTAAATAGACATATAACTCCAAAGGAAATTGAAGCTGTTATTAAAAGTCTACCAAGTAAAAAATGCCCAGAACCAGATAGTTTCAGTGCAGAATTCTATCAGGCATTCAAAGAAGAACTAATACCAATACTCCTCAAACTGGTCCATAAAGTAAAAACTGAAGGAACATTGCCAAACTCTTTATGAGGCTACAATCACTGTGATACCCAAGCCACTCAAAGATGCAACAATGAAAAGGAATTATAGACCAATCTTCCTCATGAACACCGATGGAAAAATACTCAATAAAATTCTGGCAAATCCAACAACATATGAAAAAAAAAATCATCCACCACGATCAAGTAGCCTTCATCAGGTTCAACATATGAAAAACTGTGAATGTCATCCATCATATAAACAAACTGAAAGAAAAAAACTTATGATTATCTCATTAATGATAAAAGTCCTGGAGAGATAAGGAATACAGTGAAAATACCTAAATATAATAAGGGCGATATACGGCAGGCTGACAGCCAACATCAAACTCAATGGAAAAACACTCAAAGCAATCTCACTAAAATCAGGAACAAGACAAGGCTGTTGTTTCTCTCTGTATCTACTCAATATAGTTCTCAAAGTTTTAGCTAAAGCAATAAGAGAACAAAAGGAGATTAAGTGGATACAAATTGGAAAGGAAGAAGTCAAACCATCTCTATTTGCAGATGATATATATATATATATATATAAGTAAGATCATATATATATATAAGTAAGCCCCCAAATTCTACCAGGTAACTCCTACAGCTGATAAATACCTTCAGAAATGTAGCAGGGTACAAGATTAACTAAAAAAAAAAAATCAATGCCCTCCTATATACTAAGGATAAAAGGGCTGAAAAAGAAATAAAGGAAACATCCCCCTTTATAATAGCTGCAAATAGCATTAAATATCTTGGCATAACTCTAATCAAAGAAGTAGCAAACCTGTTTGACAAAACTTTAAGTCACTGAAGAAAGAAATTGAAGAGGATATCAGAAATGATTTCCCATGCTCCTGGATAGGTAGGATCAACATAGTAAAAATGACAATTTTACCAAAAAGCAATCTGCAGATGCAATGCAATCCCTATCAAAATACCAACACATTTTTTTACAGACCTTGAAAGAACAATACTCAACCTCATATGGAATAACAGGAAACCCAGGATTGCCAAAACAATTCTGCTCAATAAAAGAACTTCAGAAGGAATCACCATCCCTGACTTCAAGCTAAACTATAGAGCTACAGTAATAAAAACAGCCTAATTCTGGCATAAAAACATACTTTTGGATCAATGGAATAAAATAGAAGACCCCAAAATTAACACACACACACCTATGAACACCTGTTTTTTTGTTGTTGTTTTTTTTTGTTTTTGTTTTTTGTTTTTTTGCCAAAGAGGCCAAAAATAGTCAATGGAAAAAAGATAGTATCTTCAACAAATGGTTTCGACATAACTAAATGGTAGTAGAAAAATGCAAATAGATCTGAACCTATCACCCTGCACAAAACTCAAATCCAAGTGGATCAAATATAAACCCAGCTACATAAACCTGATAGAAAATAAAGTGGGAAATACCCTCCAACACAATGGCACAGGTGACCACTTCCTAAATATAACACCAGTAGCACAGACACTAAGAACAACAATCAATAAGTGGGACCTCCTGAAACTGAGAAGCTTCTGTAACGCAAAGGACACAGTCAATCAGACAAAACAACAGCTTACAGAATGGGAAAAGATCTTCACCAACCCTACATCTGACAGAGGACTGATCTATAAAATATATAGCGCACTCAAGAAACTCCCAAACCTAAATAACCCAACTTAAAAGTAGGGTTCAGAGCTAAAAAGGGAATTCTCAACAGCAGTATTACAAATGGTTGAAAGGTACTTAAAAAATTTCTCAACATCTTTAGCCATCAGAGAAATTCAAATCACAGCAACTTTGAGATATCACCTTACACCTGTCAGAATGGCTAAGATCTAAAACACAGATGAGAGCCTAGGCTGGAGAGGATGCAGAACAAGGGTAACACTCCTCCGTTGTTGGTGGGAGTATAAACTTGTACAGCCACTCTGGAATGCAGTATAGCAGTTCCTCAGAAAACTGGGAATCAATCTCCCCAAGGATCCAGCAATAGCATTATTGGGCATATACCCAAAGGATGCACATTTGTACCCCAAATTATCTCAACTATGTTCATAGCAGCATTATTCGTCATGAAAAGAACCTGGAAACAACGTAGTTGCCTCTCAGCTGAAGAATGGATTAACAAGCTGTGGTACATCTACTCAGCAGAAAAAAAAATGACATCCTAAAATTTCCAGGCAAATGGATGGATTTGGAGAATATCCTCCTGAGCGAGGTATCACAAGCCCAGAAAGATAGGCATGGGACGTACTTACTCATAGGTGGACTTTAGACAAAAAGCAAAGAATATCCAAACTGCAAACCACAACCCCTGAATGACTTGGGATCAGAAGGAGCTTAAGAGAGACATCTAGAACTTCTCCTAAGAAGAGAAAATAGAGAAGATCACCTTAGCAAATTGGGGTCATAACAGATTGCAACCAAGAAGAGTTGGGAACAAATCTTAAAGAAGGAGATAGTTGAGTGAGAGGAACAAAGAGGGAGAAAGAAATGGATATCTCAATAGAGGAAGCCAATGTGGGGTTGGAAAGAGACTGGGTGGTAGGGAAACCTCAAGGAACTCACAGGATGTCTCTGGCCAGGTCTCCAACCCATAGTGCTAAGGGGATCCTAAACAGGACTTCCCCTACAAGCTGATGAGTGACCACCCTAAGTGTCATCATAGAACCTACATCCAACAACAAAAAAAAAAAAATAGAAGTAGAGGCAGAGATCCATTCCTGGGCAAAGGGCCGAGCTCCTGGTCCAGCCAAGAGCAAGAACAGAGTCTGTTTGAGCAAGGGGATAGGGATTATGAAGAAAATTCCCACAGTGATGGCTAGCTGGAGCTCTGGGGGACTCACTGAATCAAGAATAGCTTCTAGAGATCCATTGGGGAAAGCAGCTAGGTCCTCCAATGGTAGGCAGCTGTCCATTGGCATGGTATTTGGAGCTTTAGTGGGTGGGATCAGACTGTATTCCTGTGTGTAGGCTGGCACTTTGGAGCCCATTCCCTTCAGAGGAACACCTAACCCAGTCTTGACTTTGGGATGAGGAAATTGAACTTGCCTGGAGTTCATGTGCCAAGCTGAGCTGACCCACCTTGGGACTTCTTCCTCTTTTGGGGGAGGGGAAAAGTAGAAGGGGAGCAGGGTGGCTGAAGGTTGACTGGGAAGGATTGGAAGGGAAGGGAGGGGGAGTAGGGAGATACATGGATAAAACAGACATTTTTTATTAAAAATAAAGTAATAAAATGAAAAAAATGTTTTAAAATACTAAAAAATAAAAAACAAAAATAAAATTAAAAAAGAAGTAGTGACTGAAAAAATAAAAAAGAAAATCACCATGGAATATAATAGTTAAACAGTAAGTATACAGAATAAAGAAAATGAAGAAAATGTGTTGAGAGATGTAAAAGAAAAAACACAAGTCACATATGAAGTAAAACCCATCAGAATAACATCTGATTTCTCAATGGAAGCTTGAAAGCCACAAAAGCCTAGAGCAATGCATTCCATGTCCTAAAAGACTATCATGGCCAGTCTAGACTAATATACCCTGCAAAGCCATTTAGCATAATGGAAGGAGAAAGAAAATCTTCCCACAATGCAAACACATTTAAAAATTTTTAATGTCCAACAAATCAAACCTAAGGAGCACAGGAGTTAGTATTTTAGACAAAGAGAGGAATGGACATAGCAGAAAGACTAGAAAGAAATATGAAGCCATAAATGTTAATACATGAGGTACCACCGAGAACACAACAACACCAAAATTCAACAACAGGGTGATTACAGTTAACACACACACATTTCAGTAACAGCTTTACATATCAATGGCCTCAGTTCTGTAATCAGGAAACAAAATCAATCTACCTGTTGTCTTTAAAGATAGACACTGTCTTAGAGAAAAGTCCAGGACAAAAATACTCCAGTCAAATAAGACAAGGAAGCAATCAGGCATTTTTATTCTAATACTTGAGAAAATAGTCTTAAAACTAAAAACAAATCAGAAGATAAAGAGGAATGCTTCATCCTAATCAAGGGAACAGTTAACTAGAAGACATTATTATCCTAAACATATGCACCAAACTTTGATGCATCCAATTTCAATTTTTTAAAAAGGCATTCTGTACTTAAAGACACAGGTTGACATCAACCTATTAATTCCCCTCTTTCTCTGACACAAAAGTCATGTGGACAAAAAATAAACAAATATCATAATTAATTGCTATCATATACCAAATATACTTAACAGCTATGTACAGAATATACCATCCAAAGACTGAAAAATACACATTCTACTCAGCAGCATGAAAAAGCCTTCAAAATAATAAAACACATCCTGGGACACAAAACAAATCTTTACAAATTCAAAAGGAATGAAATAACTCTCTGTATCCTACTTGGCTACAATGCAATAAACTTAAAATTGACAGTGAAAATAAGTTTCTAGTAAATACTTAGTCATAGAAATTAAACAACTCAATAGTCAATGATGAACGGGTCAAAGAAGAAATAAAGAAAGAAATATAACATTTCCTGGAATTAAACTAAAATGAAGCCACAATACAACTAAACCTCTGGGCCACATTTAAAGTAGTCCTATGAGGGAAATTTATAACTCTTAAGTGTCTAAGCTAAAAACCAGAAAGAGCACCAACAAATGGCTTCTTAATGCAGCCTGAAAGTTTGGGGAAAAGCAAAACAAAGCCAATCCAAACCCAGCTGATGGTAAAAATAAAAAATAAAAAATAAAAAAATCAGAGAAGAAATGAATGAAATAGAAACAAAGGAAAAAAACATTGCAAAGAATTAATGAATGTATGAGCTGTTTTTCAGGTAGACAATGCTGACAGATGTTGGCCCAACTAGACAAAAGAAAGTAAGGAGCAAAATTAACAAAATCAGAAATAAACAGGGAAGCATTACGACATACTCCAAAGAAATCCAGACTAGTATAAGCAAATATTTTAAAAGGCTGTACTCTATTAAGCTAGAAAACCTAAAAGAAATGGATGGATTTCTTTATTCATCCAGACCACCAAAATTAAACCAAGTATTCACCAACCTAAACAGAACTCCCAAATAAGAAAATTGAAATAGTATTAAAAAGCGTTCGTTTCACCTTAAAAAAAAAAAAAAAAAAAAAGTCCAGGATCAGATAAATTCACAGCAACATTCTATTAAACTTTCAAAAATTTTCACCTAATACTGCTTAAATTGTTTGAAGAAACAAAAACAAAAACAGAGGGGTGTACTCTTATCAGCTTCAGAGCTGCAGACTAAGATGATCCAGCCTCAGGACATTCAGAAGATTGCTAATACCCTTTAATCAGCAGGAAGTACTAATGGAAAACTACGCCCAAATTCCCAAAATATTGTTCATAAACATTTGTTTTCATTATAAATGGTTAATGGTCATAGTTAATCTCTTTCTAAAAAGAAAAGGGGGATATGGTGTATGAGTGATTTTAAAAAATTAGATTATTGAATTTACTTTAATCCAAAAATCAGGTGTTAATCTCAAAATATTCTACATTGGTATGAACTTTGATTTATTGATACAAATTTAAGCTCAATTTTGTTATTCCATATGTATTTTTCTACTCTTGCTTAAGGTATGATTTTTATGTAACTCACTTAAAATTGTAATTTATAATTTAAAAATGCAGATTAATAGTCACCTATGATAACCAAATTTATAGTTATGTTAGTTAGTATTTCTTAGGTATACAAGATATATTTCAAATAGATAGGTAATTTTCAAACACTTCTATGACCTACAGAATATGGCATTTAAATATTTTAAGAACTTTGACTTTTATGGACACTGAGACAGGTCTGCTCCTGGAAGCACCAATCAACTCCAAGAGAATAATAGGCATCGAAGAAACCTCATGTGAAGTTTACTTTCTTTGTGGCAATGGTTAGCCACTGGACAAGAACCTGTTCTTGTATTGATGCTTGAAAGTATGCTGTTCAAACTGGGTATGCAGGTTCCATAAGAAAGTGACCTCTGAACTTTGGCAGAACAAGCCGAGATGGTCATTCAGGTTCCTGCTTTGCAGAGAAAACTTCCAGACTCAAGAAGTGACTGATGAACTATACCATAATGAGAAGTGAGTCCTTCAGATTTCCTGCTTCACTGTAAAGTACACCAGAGACTCTCAGCCTGTAGACTGAAGATGGATGCCCCAAATTTATAAAGGAGCTTTGGGTGACTATCCAGGAAAATAGGTATCATCTCTGTCATTTCTAGACTTTGAAAGTTGCTTTCACTTCCTGTTTACTAGGGTAATATTATATCCTTCTATGGTCTTTGATGTAGTTGAAGATTAGATAGTTATAGGTATAGTTTTTACTAGTTATTTTAAAAGATATATTTGGATATGAAACTTTAGATTTATAAGGATAAGGTAGATGATAGAATAATTTCTTTAATTTTGTTAAATACAAATAGAATGGATATTGTAACTGTAATTCTTGCTTGATAGCTGTTTTGTTATATGTAATTTTGCTATGTTAAACTTGAAACCTTTTTTTCGATTATACAGAAACAGGGAAGTTATTTGGGAATGTCTTTCTATATGTTGTGAATATAAATCTTTAAATAAAGGACTGTTTTGGCCCTTGTCAGGCACTGTAGAAAAAGTAAGCAGGGAAATGAAAGCATAGGTAGAAGGAGGGCAGAGTCACAGACAGATTGAGCCAGATGCCCAAAGAAGCAACATGTAAGGAACACAGGTGAGCCACGGGCCACGTGGCAGGACAGATGAATGAAAATGGGTTGAGTTAAGATGAAGAAGATAGCTAACAATGTGTCTATGCTATAGGCCAAACAGCATGAAGTTAATATAAGTTTCTGCATGAGTCAATGGGACTTTGGGATTGCTGGTCCAGATAAGAAGTGGCAGGTATGTCTGAACCTTGGAGCTGGCTGCCAGGAAACCTCATTGTAACAGGGGTGCACCCCCAAACTCCTTTTAGGAAGCCACCATCTAATACCAAAACCAGGTAAAGACACAACAAAAGGAGAAAACTATAGGCCAATATCTCTAATGGACATAGGCTCAAACATGCTAAATAAAATACTTCAGACAAAATATAGACATGCAGCAAGAAGATTATATGCCATGAACATGGTGAGTATATCCTTGAAATAAAGAAATGCTTCAACATACACAAATCAATAAATGCAATAAGCCAGATGAGTGGAGTTACAGAGAAAAGTCATATGATCATCTCAATGGAGGCAGAAAAAGCCTTTGACAAAAGCCAACTTGCCTTCATGATAAAAGTCCTAGAGAATGTAGGGCTAATAGAACACACCTCAACAGAATAAAAGCTATATATAGGAAACCCACATCTAATACTATCCTAAATGGAGAAAAGCTTGAAGCAATCCCACTGAAGTCAGGAACAAGTCAGGGTTGTGATTATCCCCACTCCTTTGCAATAAGTACTCAAAGTAGTAGCTGGAGCAAGAAGGCAAGAGAAGGAAATTAAAGGGACACAAATAGGGAAAGAAGTCAAACTGTTCTTCTTTTCAGATGACGTGATAATATCCACCAGAGAGTCCAACATTCCATCAGAAAACTTCTAGCAATGATAAACAAATCCAGCAATGTGGAAGAACACAAAACAGCAGTTTTCTATATACCTGTAGCATATATAAAGAGAAGACGATCATAAACCGCCCATTCACTGTAATGTCAAAGAAAGTAAAGTATCTAATAATAAACTTAGCCAAAAAAATGAAGGACCTCTATAGTTAAAACTTTAAATCTCTAAAGAGATAATGACACTAGAAAATGTCAAGACAAATGAGACTCACGGATCAAATAAATATTGTGAAAATAGCCATTTCTCTGTTATTTACACATTCAATGCCCTCCTGATCAAAATCCCCATCTCATTCTTTATAGAAATAGGAAAAAAACTATTTTAAAATTTATTTGGAACCATAAAAGACCCCAGAAATCCAAAACAATCCTGAGCAAAAGTAACAAAATTAGAGAGACTGACATTTCAATTCTTAAGATATGTTACATTATCATAGTAATAAAAAACATAATATTTGTACAAAACAAGACGTAGGCCAATGAAACAAAATCAGAAACCAAAACAGGAGTATGTGTGACTTCAGCTATTTAATATTTGACACACAAAAGTATAAACTGGAGCAAAGAAAGCACCTTCAACAAATCATGCTTAGAAAACTGAATGTCTGCATGCAGAATGAAATTAACCTGGTGTCTATCACCTTGTACAAAAACTGACTCCAAATAGACCAAATACTTAAAGTGAACCCTGAAACTTCTAGGAGAAAATTCAGCAATGCAGAATATGTAGTAATGGGGTTTCTTGGTCCCAGGTGGCCAGAAGTCCTCCCACAGACCTGCTGCCCTAGACCCCTTAGCTGCCCACTGCCACTCAGGCCCCCAGAAATGACTCAGAGGCTTATATTAGCTTCATGCTGTTTGGTCTATGGCTCAGGCATGTTGCTAACTTGCTCTTACATCTTAACTCAACCCATTTCCACGTCTGCCACGTGGCCCGTGGCTCACCTGTGTTCCTTACATGTTGCTTCTTTGGGCATCTGGCTCTGTCTGTCTGTGACTCTGCCCTCCTTCTACCTATGCTTTCATTTCCCTGCTTACTTTTTCTACAGTGCCTGACAAGGGCCAAAACAGTCCTTTATTTAAAGATTTATATTCACAACATATAGAAAGACATTCCCAAATAACTTCCCTGTTTCTGTATAATCGAAAAAAAAAAAGGTTTCAAGTTTAACATAGCAAAATTACATATAACAAAATAGCTATCAGGCAAGAATTACAGTTGCAATATCTAGTCTATTTGTATTTAGCAAAATTAAAGAAAATACTCTATCATCTACCTTATCTTTATGAATCTAAAGTTTCATATCCAATATACCTTTCAAATGACTAAGAAAAACTATACCTATAACTATCTAATCTTCAACTACATCAAAGACCACAGAAGCCAAGTAAACCGGAAGTGCAAGAAACTTCCAAAATCTAGAAATGACGGAGATGACACCTATCTGCTGGGACAGTCACCTAAAGTTCTTTTATAAAGTTGGGGCATCCATCTTCAGCCTACAGGCCCAGAGTCTCTTTTCATTTTAGTGAAGCAGGAAATCTGCTCTGCCCATTCATCAGTCGCTTTTCCTCGAGTCCTGAAGAATGTCCGACAGTTTTCTCTGCAAAGAAGGAAACTGAAGGACCATCTCAGCTCATTCTACCAAAGTTCAGAGGTCACCTTCTTATGGAACCTGCATGTCTAGTTTAGACAGCTTATTGTCAAGCAGTCAATATAAGAACAGGTTCATGTCCAGTGGCTTACCGATGCCACAAAGAAACTAATCTCCATATGGAGTTTCTTCGATGCCCAGTTTTCTCTTGAAGTAAATTGGTGCTGCCAGGAGCAGACCTGTCTCAGTGTCCATAAAAGTCTAAGTTCTTAAAACATTTTAAATGCCATATTCTGTAGGTCTTAGAAGTATTTGAAGATTACCTACATATTTGAAATATATCTTTGTATACCTAAAAGTTCTAACTAACCTAACTATAAGTTTGATTATCAAAGGTGACTATTAACCTGCATTTCTTAATTATGTATTACAATTTTAAATCAGTTACATGAGCATAATACCTTAAACAAGAATAGAAAAATACATATAGCATAACAAAATTGATCTTAAATTTGTATCAATAAACCAAAATCTATAACGATGTAAAACATTTTGAGATTAACAGCTGATTTCCTGATCTAAGTAAATTCAATAATCTAAGTTTTAAAAAAATCATTCATATACCATATCCCCTTTTTCTTCTTAGAAAGAGATTAACTATATCCATTAACCATTTATAATGAAAACAAACATTTATAAGCAATATTTTGGGAATTTGGGCATAGTTTTCCATTACTACTTCCTGCTAATTACGGGGTGTTGAAAATATCACGGGTTCTTGAGACTGGGTCATAGTCTGTAGCCCTGAAGCTAATACAGCCATCTCTTCCCATCAGAGATATTTTTCAGGGGGTCTTGGTTGATGAGACCATATTTGCCTGGAAGCAATCCACAGGTTCTCATCTTCTGTGGAAACAGAAGCAGAACTCTTCCAAAGCATTAAATCCTTATACACAAATTTCAAAATCAAAATACATTTAAAATATAATTTTTTGTTTAACTTAGTAGCCTTTCATTTGTAATCCATTGTCTTTCTGTAGTTAGCTTATTAACAGTTAAAAAATTAAAAGAAAACACAATAACAACCAAAATCCAGATTTTATGTCTATTTTCCATCTTTACATGGCTTATTATATTTTTATTACTCTATTTCTCTTTTTAAAGACTTACTCTACCTTCTTTCTTTTCTCTCTGAAGCCTGTGTTTCTTTTACACACATTGTAACCTGTTTATAGGGTTTTTAAAAATCTGAATCTGTTTTATTGTGTATCCTTAATCATTTTTCAACCAGAAGAACTTTTAAAATACTCATACTCTCTTAAAGAGCCACACAGTGTTTGCAGATAAAGCTGAATCAGTAAGTTCTCTTAAAGGGACCACGTCTCTGTTCGTGGCCAGCAAACAGAGCAGACCCAAAAAAATGCTGCTACTAAGAAACTGACTTTGTTTCCTTTTTGTTCAAAATAAACAGAAATCTTAAATCAATCACATGCTACTGAGTCTTCTGTGAGACTTCAGGAACTGGCCTGATTACAGCTTACACTGCCTGCCGCCAGTCCACTGGCACCATTTTGAATGTGACCCGGACACCACACTTTCTTTGTACAATGATCCATTTCGTATACACAATTTGGAAACTGCCTTGGCTCAGTTTCTGTGATCTAGAACCCTATCTAATCTTTCTCAGTCTTTAAGTGGATATTTGCCCCACGTTGGGCGCCATCTCTAGTAGAGGGGTTTCTTGGTCCTGGGCGCCCAGAGGTCTTGACCCACAGACCTGCCACCCTAGACCCCTTAGCCGCCCACCGTTGCTCAGGCCCCCAGAAATGACTCAGAGGCTTATATTAGCTTCATGCTGTTTGGTCTATGGCTCAGGCATATTGCTAGCTTGCATACAGAAAGACATTCTCACATCAATATATATGTAGTAAAGGCTTTTCTGCATTTGCTCAAGAATTGAGGCCAAAAGTTAGCAAATGAAACTTCATAAAACTAAAAGGCTTCTGAACAACCAAAGAAACAATCAACTGATGAGGAGAAAGCCCATGTAATTCAAGAGTATCTTTTCCAGACATATATCTGACCAAGGATTAACTTCAGGAGATATATAGAACAAACAAACAAACAAACAAAAACACAAATTGACTCAAAAAATGGGTCAAGGACCTGAATAGAATTCTCCATAAAGGAAAACAATTGGTAAAAATGAAGTCAGAAGCTTCTGTTCCACAAGAAACTCTCTTATACTTGGCAGCTGCTTCCCAAATAATTTACTCAGGGGCTTAATATTACTTACAAATGCTTAGTCAGTATCTCAAGCTTATTTCTAATTAGCTCTTACTCTTAAACTAACTCATGTGACTTGGTACCTTTTCTCAGTACAGCATTCTCATCTTGGTTTCTCTGCATCTGACTGACAACTAACTGCTTCTCTGCCTTTCTTCTTCCCAGAATTCTCCTAGTATAGTTGCCCTGCCTATACTTCCTGCCTGGCTACTAGACAATCAGAGTTTTATTAAACTAATATGAGTGACAAATCTTTGCAGTGTACAAGAAAAAAATAAAAATTCTACAGCAAAAAAATAAAAAGAAAGGAAAAAATAAAAATTCAAAAATATTTCTCATTTTTACTAATTTAGGGAAATGCAAATCCAAACAACTTTGAGATTTCATTTTACTCTAGTAGCAATGGTAAAGGTCAACAAAAACATCAATAAATTCTGGAGTAAGTACAGGGGAAAGCAAACCCTCATTCACTATTGGTGGGCTTGTAAACTTGTGACACTGCTAAGGAATAAATGTGGAAAACTCTCAAAAAGTTAAAACATAAATACACCCTATGACCCAATTATATTAACTTCCTACTCCATAGATACTATCTCAGCCATATTTCTGCTCTATTCATAATAGCTAGGAAATAGATACAACCTTAATGTCCTTCAAATAACAAATGGATAGTGGAAATGTAGTGTATTGTTCAGCTGTAAAGAAAGATGAAGTGATAAACTTTGCAAACAAGTGGGTGAAACTAGAAAAGATCATATTGATGAGGTGACCCAGACCTAGATCCAAATCTTCAGATCTGCATATATATCTCAGAATAACTTCAAAAACCAGGAGAGTAAAAAGGAGTAGGTGGTGAGGAATCAAGTGACAATAGCAGGGTACCAGCTATCTAATCAGAAGGAATGGGAAAAATGCAGGGAGGAGAGTAAATAAGGAAGGAAAAAAGGGTTAAAGAACAGTAATGATGGTTTTTAAAATCATTAAAAATCATACTGTTAACTACCTTTAAAACATAAATATATGTTTAATTATACATATATTAGTTAAATGAAATTTTCTCATCTAGGTTGACAGTGCTTCCTCAAAGAGCCAAAGACAGCCTAACAAAACCTCAACACCAGGCATGAGAAACTCTCTTTTGAGCTGCTGATCAAGGATGTCCAGTAGACTCACAAAACATGACAAGCTATTCCTATGGCTTGTGATTATCCCCCAGAGGTAGAAGGCAAGTCCCTTTTGCTGAAGATACTATGCACTTAAGACATGGGGCCTAGCAGAGGACCTTGAGCTGCAACTGTCTTTAATGTCTTCTCCCTGAGGACTAGCTGTCATGATAACATAAGACACCATACAAGCTTGGTACCATGGTTATTTTTGGTACCATAGAAGCACCTTAAGGAGGGGACAACCAACAATATTATCTGGCTATGAAGCCTATGAAGCATACCAATGACCAGCATGATATGATAATCTTAAGGGTTCAGTTACACATATAGAAAATAGTTCTCTAATTGGACTTCAGGCCTGCTCAACAGAATGGAAATCATGCTTGGTATTTATTATAAACCTAACCAACTACCCAGAGCTAGTGATGTCATGGATCTTGGAGGAGAACCTACAACCACCCCTCTACTAACCCAGCACAAAATCTAGCTACACTCTAAATACACCCATAGATAAGTGTAGTTCTTATACCTATAGATAAGTGTATTTCTTACACTCATAGATAAATGTAGTTCTTGTACACACTGATAAACGTAGTTCTTAATCTTAATTCAAAAAAACCTCTTTGCAACAGATGGAAATCATTATTAAAAACCACAACGAATTAAAATAAAGAGTTGTGGAGCACAGTAACAAGTGATATATATACAAAACTTTCCTCCACCTAAGTGTCATGGAACTTTGTGGAAGATGAAGTTAAAAAAAAAAATCAAACAGTCAGATGATCAGAAAGTTTGTTGTGAGACTGTGTTTCCTAGTAATCTTAGAAGTTATGTCCCCAAAGTCTCACCACCAAGACTCCTGAACCATGACCAAAGTCAACAATAGACATAAAAAGTAGAAAGGGGAAAGAAAGGCCTTGTAGTCTCGACCCTATGCAAAGGGCTAAAGAATGCTGAGATAGGGAGAAATGGTCTTCTCCAAGGCACACTAATTGCTTCCTCAACCAAATGGCCTGCCCTCAAAACATACATACAAACAATATTAAACAGACTAAGCAGGGTTAAATTTAGGAATGTATATGTATACTAAAATACATGTACACACATCAAAACAATTAATTTTAAAGGGGGGAGCATTAATTTTATGGAGAGTAAAAAAGGGTACATCAAAAGTTTTGCTGGAGGAAAGGGAAGGAGGAAGTGATAGAATTATTTATCATCTTAATGAGTGAAAGGAAACAAAGAGGAACATTATACAAATGATGCTCTTTGATGTAAAATAAAGAGAAATAACAAGTTTAAATGAAAGTTAAAGAAAATAGAATTAGTAATCCTATTAAAATATTACTGATATCATATTTTGAGTGCCTTATTTCAGTGTATTTCCTATATTTAGGCACAGACACACGCATGTGTACAGGTACATCTTTCTAATGGAAATTAGATTGTACCATTCTTGGGAACTACATGAAATTGCCAGATTAAGGTGCACTGATTTTTTACTTCCTTGTCACAAGTTATTTCTAACTTTCCCCATCCAAACTTTTTGTGTTTTCTTTACTCTGGGCATGAATGAATATTTGCATACTCTTCTAGTGTAGTATGAGGTTTCTGACCCAGACTTTCGGGCCTAGCTTCAAGTTTAGGCCCACAGACCCACAGACCCACAGAGACACACAGATGCTTACAATAGTTTTAGGCTGATCAGCCTAAGGCCCAGGCATATAACTTGCGAAGTCTTTACCCTTAATCTAACCCATGATTCTTATCCTGTTCAGCCATGCAGCTCAGTACCTTTTCTCAGAGTAGCATAGTTGTCCTCTGCTTCTTCTGGCTTCTCTCTGGCATTCTGCTCTGTTCTTCCTGTTCCTAGAGTCTTCTTAGTCTGGTAGTCCCACCCACACTTCCTGTCTGCTTAATCCAATCAGTGCTTTTTATTAAGCAAGTGGGTGGAACAATTATTTACAATGGAACAACACAATCCCCTACATTCTAGGAAGGTGATTAACAGCTGGACTAAGACTATTTTAAAAATATATATATATATATTTGAATGAAATATAATTATATTATTTCCTTCCTCCTTTTTCTTCCCTTTAACCCCTCTCATGTACCTCCCCCCAACCCTCTACTTCACTCTCGCTCCCTTTTAATTTCATGACTTCTTTTTCTTTAACTGTTGATTTTATGTGTGTAATTAAATTCATAAATATACAAATACAACCTGCTGAGTCCCTTTAATGTTGTTTGTATGTATATAATTTCTGAGTGACTACTTGGAATTAGATAGCTAGTTAGGGGTCTCGTCCCTGGATGTAACCAGTTCTCCACCTATGGTGGTTTAAATCTGCATGGCTCCAGAGGCTGCACAGGCTCTTATGTTCCAGTGCTGGAACTTTTTTGGAAGGATTAAAAGATATGGCCTTGTTGGAGGAGGTATGTCATTGGGTTAGACTTTGAGGCTCAAACAGACTAGTACCATTTTCAAAATTCCCTTTCGGCCTTCTATTTGTGGATCAAGAAGTGAGTTCTCAGTTGTTCATGTGCCATGAGCATCCCGAACACTAATCCTCATAAACCTTATGTCCGTCCAATTAAATACTTTTTTTTCTTATTTGCCTTGGTTACAGTATTTTATTAGAGCAATAGAAGAGTAACTAACACACTATTTCTCAGCAATTCTTAGTTGCATGTTGTTGCTTGTCTAGTGTGGTGATATATTGTTTGTACTAAACAAATAAATCTTGCCTGAAGATCAGAGGGTAGAGCTAGCCACAGAATTAGCCATAGAGGCCAGGCAGTGGTGGCACACACCTTTAATCCAGCACTAGGAAAGTTGAGACAGGAAGTGATATGGCTGGGCAGAGAAAGGAATATAAAAGATGAGGAGACAGGAGTTCAGCCTTGTGTCTTCCATTCCCTTTTGGCTGAGGACTCAAAATATTCAGACTGGAGACAGGATCTACCCCTTTTGGCCTAAGGATTCAGTTATGGTGAGAAGTTTCTCTAGTCGCTTGTTCCTCTGCTTCTCTGATCTTTAAGAATTTATCCCATTATCTGGCTTCAGGTTTTTATTAAGACCAATAAGGATTTTACAAAAATCTAGAGTTGAGGCCTCATGAGATTTTTCCCTTCTGTGATAGAATGCTTGTCAGTTCCAGAAGGCATATAGTTGAAGTATTATGGTTATTGCTTCCCTACAATTTCCAAGACACAATTTCACAGCAGACTTCCTGGTTCTCTAACTCTGATACTGTTTGCACTTCCTTTTCTGTGATATAGGTGCAGGAGTTATATTGTAGTTGAGGTTGGGCACCCCATGATCAAATATTCTCTCCATTTAGACTAGTGGTAATTTCTGCAATAATCTCTGTTTGCTGTAAAGAGAAGCTTCTATGATGAGGTATGAGAGAGGTAAGTATTTAGGGTGCAGTTAGACATTATTCAGATTTTAAAGTGGCAAGAGAAAGTTCTCTATGCCCTCACTAATCCCATGTAGTTGGCCAAGTTTCTGGTACAAAGCATGTTTTTTCTTCTATTGAATGAGCCTTAACTGACTAACATATTCTTTGTGGGACTAAAACTCAGGTGTCCAGGCCTGTGCAACAAGAACCTTTATTCCATAGGCAATCTCAAGAATAAAGTTTTTGTTAGACCTTACTGTTGAGTTTGCTAAAATCACGTCAGCTTATCAATTTGTGTTCAAAGACTGCTTCCACTAGAATTGCTCTAGGTGGAAAAGAGACTAAGTCATTATAGACCAAGTTGTCATTGTGGTTAGAATATGAAACTTTGGATCAAACAGATCTATGGATTTGGCTGAAACTCTGATTCTATTTGTATGTCTTTAAAATATGGACAGCAACAGCCACTCAGCTGGTTATGGTAGGGAGTGAATATAGCTAAAAGCATAAAGTTCTTGGTATTCTGCCAACACATATGCTCAGTGAATATGTAAATAAACACTATGTTCCTTCCCACTCTTTAACTATGGCTGCCCTCTCTCACGCTCACAGAATACTGCTTGGTAATCTGGGAGTAGGGAAGATAAAAATACTCCGGCTTTATGATATTGTGCCTGCTCCACAAAGTGTGTTCCCTAGGCAGAGGCATTTATCTCTGAAGCTATAGAAGATGCCCCGTCTGCAGCCCTAGGCAGACCTTAAGTACTAGCTTGGGACGCTGTGAGACTGTGTTCAGGAAGCCTTGAAATAATTCAACTTTCTGATCCCAGTTTCTTCATCTTTAAAAGTGAATATTACATTTTTCTTGAACTATTTCTCAAGATAAACAGTGACATGGCAGGGGGAGGGCACAGTAAGTAAGTTGCTCAAATCCCAAGATTGGAGTTTGAATCTTTTACTTCTAAAACAAGGTTGGTCAGTTGCTTCAATTTCTTTAATTAACAATAAAATGGGGATTTTAATCAAATAACTTCTGAGGTTTCTCTCTCCTTTAAAATTTAGCATCTCTAATGATGATTTCATTTTACATGTTTGAATCTGAATGGTCACTCCTGGGTGGAAAACGTTGAGATGATATCTATCTGTCAAACTACCTGGACTTCTTCTCAACACAGAAACATGAAAAAAATGGGTGGGTTTTCTATGTACAAGAAATATTTTCAATCTTGTAAGAACAAGAGATTCAAGGGAGGTGTGGAATGTTATAAAGTTTACATATAATAAGGGCCTATAGTTAGGTGATAGACAGTAGGTACTTGTGTATGGTGAGTACTTATACCTCCAAAGATAGGATCTTGTTGGTTTGCTTGTTTTCATACAGTTCCAAGGATTGAATACAGGGTTTGGAACATGCTAGTCAAGCCCTTTACTGTGGAGTTACATAAAGTTTGAATTTCTGGAGGGTTGAGGACATACTTCTTACATTAGAAGTTCTCTGATTTGCATTATAAAGTCCTAGAGATCATAAGGACCCCGAACGGAAATGGAAACAAAGCTATGGCTTCTCACTGTTAGTGATAGGTAATTGGAAATGTCCAAATTTTCCACCTCTAACCTTTAAGAAAGGAATACAGACCAGGAGATATACAATAGTAATCAGAATCCATGAGATAAAAGATATTAATTAAAACACAATTTCTCATCCATTTGGGCATTTATTTATTTACTCACCAAGTCTTAATAATGTACCTAGTAGGAGTTGCACTATGCTGGGTATTTGGAGACGGAGGGTCAGAGCATGAATAAAGATGAATTAGACAATTACAGTATACTCTAACAAGGTGAGACATATATCTAAACAGGTTAATCAAGGTCAAAGAGGTATATAGGAACATTTGGCTAAAAAGCAAAAAACAGAGCTGAAGAATTGATCTAATTTCTTACTGACAAGTCATGTCTCCCAGTATGAGTCTATCCTATCCACACTGCAGGAGCACCTTCAAATACTGTGTGGAAGGTATTATCTGTGAGGCTACACAGCGGCCAACATTGCGAGCATCAGATACCTTACAGGTAAGGGGAGGTGGGAGACGCATGATGTTAAGGCTGGGATCAGAGCACCTGGATGGCAAAGTCTGAACACTTGACTCAAATTGTTTACCTTGTAGTACTGTCTACAGCCCTTCCTGGACTCCTGACCCCAGGAAGGATCCTGCCAGTGTCTCACCCTTCCTGTTATTTGATTCTTTTGTTGAATGCCTTTGATAAATGTAGAGGTGGAAACCCAAACTGTCAGAGCAGAACTGCCTTCGGAACAATTTCAATCTACCTTCTCATATCTCGGGTAAGAACACAGCGGCCCAGGGCAATGGAATGTGTGTCTTCATTCTCCATCCTGGAGCTACATGCTTGTTTCCCTCATCCTCATCATGATCTTTTCTCTAATAAGAAATTATCTGCTCTTTCATGGGCAGCAGAGCATACCCCAAAGGCTTAGGAAGAAGCTTGTTAACCTGGATTTGGATTTCTTGCCTTTCTTCAGTGTGGAATCTTGGGAAAGTACTTAATATCTCCAATCTTCACTGCCTCAACCCCTATATCTAATCACTGGCCTTGAAGTGGGACTGTGAAAATTCCTATGACGACATTGCTCAGCATCTGGTATTCGGACTCCATTTTCCTTATAAGTTACTCTCTACAGCACTGGATCTCCTCATCCTTTCTCTGTTCCCGAGAGTTTGGAAGGGATCAATAGAAAATTTAGTTTGAAAGTTGTTTGTTTGTTTGTTTTAATTAACACAGCCTAAATTCACCATATCAAATAAACCAAATTTGAGAAACAACTACATTTCCCCTAAGTTTTCTTTGGGCTTCCAATTCCTAAGAATCCTGGCCCCCAAGTCAGCCTTCTACTCTCCAGACTCCTTCTGTAAAGAGGAAATACAACTCTAACTTCTTAAGACTACTACTGCTTGACTCTCCTATTTTTATGAGTGATCTTATACTATCTGACTCAATTCTTCTCCCATGTGCATCCTTCCACATGCCATAGTCTTCCTTGCAGGTAGATTGGACCTGAGTAATGAACTCCAAACAGAAATCACACTTCTGAGTTGAGGCCAGGGGCTTCCTCCTGCCCTTTATTTTCTGCCATATTAACAGTGGAAGTCACATGATGAAATGAGATGTCACACCGAAGAAAGAGTGGGATGCTTAAGACGATGAGTATAGAGAGAACTGGATGCTCGAGACAGTGAATGTAGAGAGATTTCCTTTGACCTGACTTTCTTTGACATGGATAAAGTTTTATTCATTTCTTTGAATGAATAAAAAATTAACTTTTTTAAAGTCCTGAAATCTGGGTCTGCTAACTCAGCACAAGTACATCTGACTAATAGCTCCCCTTTCAAGATGGAGAGAGCAAGGCTATCAGTAATTATGTAAGAAATGACAAATTCTAATTCTACAGCCTGTGTCTTTCTTAGTATTGAATACCGCTTGGCATATCTTGCTTTGGCATCTCTGCTTCCTTCCATGTTGGTCCTGTAAACTTTTCTTCTCTTCTGTTTCTTTGGTGTTAATAGAGAAAATGTGAAAGGCCCAGGACCTTAAACCACGACATTAAAAAAAAAAAAATCATAGAATTCTTCTTAATGCTGTAATCATTTCTTGAAATTTATTCTGAGTCTTAAACAAGGAGCCACTGCTGAAAATGGCTACTTAGCATCTAGCTCCTATTTAGTTTGTGTCTAAAACAACAACAAAACACCCCTACAACTCACTTTCACCAATGGATTTGTAATGTTAATATTTGCTTGTTGAGTACAGCAGGGGAAAGGTGAGGTATGGCCATTGTACTAACTGAATCATTTAGGATTTTTTTGGTTTGGAGCAGTTTATTCACAAAAAGAATTCATGTATTCAATAGTTGATATCAATATCTGGAACAGTGACACACCTAGAGGATGTGAAACGAAATAGGTGGAACAGTCCTTACTTTAAAAGACGTGTATATACACACACAAACACACATACCACACATATTACAAGATAAGCACAAGGAAATCAGTATCCTGTGTGTGTATGTAAATAGCATATGGACACATGGATAAGTATATCACAAATGAGGGAGCTGTTTTGCTCATTTGGTCCTGATTCTCATAATAATGGGTTTCAGCAATATGATTGGAAAAGTTGCAGAATACTGAGTGTTGGAACCGTATCTACGTCAACCCCTCTTTACTCCATTACAACTATTTCATCTGTGCAGTGGATGGCTAACTTATTATTCAGCAAATGGAAGAGACCTACCCAGAGCCTAATATCTAGAATTCAAATTTGTTTCTTCCAACTTTAGAACTTCAAATCTTTCCAAGCACGCAACAAGAGATCACCCTAACAAGGAAAATCTCCTTTATCTCATTGAAGATTAATGTGATGAGCCTAGTCTTTTTCCTGAGCTCTCTGAATTCCTGATTCTCAAGGCCTCTCTACCTGCTGGGTCTCATTCTTTATTCCTGAAATAGGAACTGTCCTATAAATAGAGTCTGGTCAGGCTTCCTGGCCTCTGGATGGTGGAAAGGGGCATTTCTGATGCATATGCTTTACCAGTCTGTTCAAAAATAATGTGTACATACTTGGTCCTCCAAGGCTGACAACATCTACACTTAATGCACCAGTGGAGTCTGTTGGCCAGGACTTCTAATCTTTAATTGGAGGCTAGTGGGTGGGAGGAAGAGAGGATATGAAGTCCGTACTCTAGCACCATCTACAGGCATTGATTCAGATCCAAGGGCCCATGGAGGAGAGCTGTGATCTATTTACCTAATACATTGGTCAACTCCTGCTACTTCACTTGATTTGTATTTTTAATCCACGGACTGACCAAATGGAAAAGAGAACATATAGTAAATCGAATTACTTTGCTTCAGAGACATTCTATACTACTTTTCCCATTTCAGCAAGTGTGACTTTCCTTTTCCAGTTCTCTCATCTAAAAATACATATTCTGTTTTGTTTCTTTATAGACATCAGGGAATGGGGCATACCATAGCACACCTGAGCAAACAGGTGCTTTGATTGTCTTGTGGTGTAAGGAAACACATTAAGTTTTGAGTCTTTTACTGTGATTACATAGTGAGCACCTAACCCCAACTACATCTCAGGACTCAGGACATCTTCAGAGGGCTACTTCTCCTTTGTCTTGGTGTCTTGGGCAGGAAATACTTCTAATAGTCTTTGGTCAGGGAAAAAAAAATCACATTTGGATATCTAGACCTGTCAGGTCAAAAGCAGGCCTTTAATCCAGACCTCAAGACCCTAGAACAAGTTGAAATCACAATCCCTACCCATGTGTCAAAATATGGCCTTTTGTCCTTACAGAATGCAGCCAAGCTGCTCTATGGGGTGCCAATTGCTATGCTTGGTGTATTAGAGAATCTCACTACTTCTAGGTTTCTATCAGATCTGTTTGAAATTCAGTGGCTTAGCAAACAGTGGTTTATTGTTGATGTTTTCATCTGAAATAGAACCGCAAACAACAGGGCATAAAGCCCAGAGAAAGACAGAAAAGAAAAATGTGGTCTCTGGGATTTCTCATCCATCTGTTCCAAGGAAAAGGATTGGTATTCAGTGTAAGGCCACCCTGTCTCTCGTGCTACTCAGGAGTATGCAGTTGCTGAGACACTGAATCTTACACCATTTCTAATGCTTTTGATCTTTACAGTTTCAATACGATGTGTCTTCTACAGTCTCATTGCCGATAAATAGCGCTGTTTTAGGAAGTTATAGGATCTTTGGGTAGGAGGCCTATTAGCAGAAGTAAATTCATGGGCACCCTATTTTTCTTTCTGCTGCTATAATTAACAATACTCTGATAAAAAAAAAAAAGGCAACTACACAGAGGAAAGTTTTATTAGGCTTATCCAACGCTGAGAGAGGCAGAGTTAAGGTAGGACCTCAAGCAGATAGTCACATCACAGTCAAGACAGAGAAAAACAAACACATCCAGGCTTGCTTTCTCTCTCCCAGCTTTATCCTTTCTTAGAAAAACGGTGCATCCCACAGTGGGGTGATCTTCTTGCATCAATTAACTGTCAATGCTGAGAGGCCAACCTGGTCTAGATAATTCCCCAATTAAAATTCTCTTTCCCAGTGAGACTAGGTTGTTTTGTGGACATTTAAACTAATTATCATACTGTGGTTGAGGCTTTAGAAGCTGAGGTTCTTGGCTTCTTGATCTGCTAAGGTGTGAATGTTGCAACCATGATAGACAGAGCAGACTCAGGTGCCATGGTGGACTGTGAACCAAAGAAAATATCTCTCTTAAATTATTGCCATCAGGTATTTGTCACACAAACAATAAAAACATGACAACCTCTTCTGCAGAGGTAGCTGGATGTAGTGACAGAAAGCTTTATCTTCAAGCCAAATCCTGTTACTGTCCCTTAGAGTCCTATAACTTTTCTACACTCATGCTGCCTTGGTTCCTTATCTGGGACAGACTCCATAAGGCTTTTATGAGGAAATGCAAACATCCCCTCACACAAGAGCTACAGAAGAAGCAATGTTTCTCAGAGCCAGAGACCTAAGCTTATACATTAATATGAGAAAGTGTGGCTTTCAGGAAAAGAGTGTTCCATATAACTTCTGGGGTTGTTGAAGACTTGAGGGTTTGAACACTAAATTTGGTCATGAAGTATTAAGCTGAATTCTTGGAGTCACTGCCCTGTGAGTGGATCCTTCCCCTGAGGGAACTCTAAATTCTAACCATACAGGCCTCCTTGCAGCTTTTAATACTTACCTTTGCTGAAGACAGGTCCCCACCCTGACATGACTAATCCCTTCAGGTCTCAGCTGAAAGGTCACTTCCTCAGGAAGCCTTTTGTGGTGACTAGGCTGAATGAGCTCCCTCATTGCACCTCCTGAAAACTCCTGTAGTACCCTCACTGTATCTGTGATGACTCTGCTTGCTCTACCCCTGCAGTTCTCTGCAGATTGCCAAGATGGATAGAACTACCAAGTCACAGTTATTTAATAGCTCTTTTTCTTATCTGTAAAAACTAAATTCAACTTCATCCAATTGGTCTGAAAACAGTTGAGGTTTGACTGATAGACATTCTGAATCATACGGACTTTAGTCCCTTATGTCGCCTCTCACTAAAATACCATCATCCTATTTTAGTGTCTAGCTTGCACTCATTTCTTTAAGATACAAGCCCAAGTAACCTCTACAGCAAGGGAGAAGTTGTTGGACTTTATTACACAGATATTTGTTCCCACTGCATCTACTACATGATAGTGATCAACATGCCTAACGCCTAGTGTTTGATGGTCTACATTGCTTCCCTCCTCCATGGTTTACTTATATATAAAATAGGAGAAGTTCAACAAACATGGGGGGAGAGAGAGCAGACTTAACAGCGTCTTTTGCAAGCATGATGAGAAACCAGTCCCATATTAACGTCTACTTTACTTTTCTCATTGCTAGAGCCAAATACTTCACAAAAAAAAAGAACATAAAGGAATAATGGTTTATTTTGGCTTACATTCTGAGGGGATACAGTTTATTGTGGGGGTGGGTAGGCATGGTGGTAGAAGCGTGAGTTGTTTGGTCACATTGGGTGGCAGTTGGGCAACAAAGGGGTGTTGTCATGTGCTTTCATCCTTTTCCTCATCATCTTGGGATGTCAGCCCATGGCTTGGAACTTGAGCCCATGGGGTGATGCAGCTAACTAACATTCAGAGTGGATTTTCCCTTCCCCCCCACTAAAATCTCTTTGGAAACACCTTCAAATGTAGTCAAGTTGACAATGAAGATGAACTAACACACTATCCTAAATGGAAATATTGTATGGCTATTTTGCCACAAATTACCCCATTTTAACCTAGAATGGTCTCAAGGCATGCTATGGTGTTTTCACAGTTGTAGCATTGAGCCTACCATTCACATAAGCTTAAAGTTAATTCTTATTACTAGGAATTTTCTGGTACTTCTATATCCTAGATTCTGAGTGTCATGAGCTTTTATTCATCCTGAGGAGGAGGAAATTATAGTGCTTTAGTGTCTCTTTATAATTCAGTCATGATAAAAGGTTGTCTCATTCTTTCTGCCTCTCTTACTGCTTTAGTCCTTGGAATGTGGGAATACTTAAGGAGACATTGATACGATGGCATGAAATAAGCAGGTAAATAGAGGAAAACAGAAAGCCAGAGTGTGTTTTCAAAATATTGTCTAAAGAACATTCACCTCTTTACCTTAATTTGTCTAAATTAATCCACTCTTAATAGTAAGCATCATAACAGCAACTCTTGTAATTGTATTCTCCACTGTTGAGAGTAAATACTCTGGTGAAAGCAACTTAATATAAAATTCCAGTTCCATGTATATTGTTGTGGGAGCCAAGGCACAGGAACTTGAAGCAGCTAATCACATTGTATATATAATTGAAAACGGAATGTGAGGAACCAATGAACACAATCGTTCATCTCACTTTCTCAACTCTTATATAATACAGAACCCTCTTTCTAGGGAATAGTGTCACCCACAGTAGGCAAGTCTTCCCACTTCAATTAACATAATCAAGATAATGTTTCATAGACCTGTCCACAGGCCAATCTGGTCTAGACAGTCCCCCATTGCTGCTCCCTTCCCAAGTGATTCTCAATTGTGCTAAGCTGACACTTAAAAGTAACCATCACAACTACCAAAGTCCACCCCTTTTACTGAAAATTTTATATATTTTATATCATTTGCTACCACTCTCCTGAGTATTTGCCATTGGAGAAGAATGAGCCACTAACTAACTAAGAGACACCAAAGAGTAGACTGTGAATTCTTACCCAATATTAGATGCTCCTCTGTCCTGTCTGCAAGTCTTTGCTAATGACACGTACAATGATCACCAAATGGATAAGCTCAAGTATTAGTCATTTTCTGTTTGACCCTCCAGACCAATTCCCAATCTATTCCCTCCTACATATTGATTTTTCTTTGAAGAACTCCTTTAATCTCCCTGGCTATAGAGCTTTCAGGGCCTCTGTATCTTGCTTTCAGAGGCAGGTGATTAACCTTTATTTAAGGCAATTGACGCCTTAAATACCCTTAAATGCCTGAGACCAATGAAACACAGCCAGGTGGGTATGAGACCAATGAAGCACAGCCTTGGGAGCATGTAAGGAAATGTTACACCTATCTCATTTATGTGGACAGAGAGCTGGACTGCTGGGCATTGCTTTCAAGAAAAGAGAACTAAGTTGATTTTCCCTGCAGCAGGTGGAGATATGGAGACATTTGAGCCATGTATATAGCCAGGTATACCTCCGACAGTAGCTTCTCAGTGAAATTCCTCTGCTGAAAAACTTCTAATGGATAGATCTATACTTAGCCATTGTTAGGGTTTGGCCCCTTTCCACATATTAGTTTACTTAATAACTACATCAATCCAAGAGAAATAGGTGTTAGTAACTTCATTTTATAACTGAAGCAACTGAAGCTCAGCAAACAAATATTTTTCCACTCCCAGCTAGTTTTTTTTCTACTAAAATACAGGTTGAACTTCTGCTCTGTGTCCTAGCATGGATTGTAGTTAGAGTGTAAATAGCATCGTGCCCCTTTCTCAGAATTCCCCGTCTTCTTTCTTTTCTTTCTCTTCTCAACACACCTAGTCCATTATCTCCCTTCTCTCTGCTTCTATACTTTGACTTCAGGAATACAAAGAGTAGACATTATTCACTCAAGTTAGTCTTTCTTCTTCTGGAGGCCAGAGACAAGCTACGATAACCACTGTTCACTCCTGGACAACATGCTGGGTGCTGGCAATTCTTTCTTTCTTTTCAAGCTCTCAGTCATTCCTCGGGGCTTCTCTGACAACATCAGAATGGCAGAGGGTAGGGTAGGGGAGACTTAGGCTGATAGGCACCCTGCTTGGGCTTGGCATTTTATTGCTTGGGTATTTGAATGCGGCCAGTTGTGTTTGAAACCCTGCCTCTTTCTGACTTCACTTCCTAAATGTGCTTACATGCCTGTGAGCCAAACCAAACAGGTTCATAATACTATGCCTGGAGAATATTCCCCTTTGAGTACAGCTGGCAAAACAAAACTTTCTCCAACCTGCAGAGAGGACCTGCCAGCCCTTGTATGATCAAGACATGGGCCCTTGGAGACCTCATTGGACTTTAATAGGAAGTGATTTTTAACTCAGCTATCATTGTGTGTGTGTGTGTGTGTGTGTGTGTGTGTGTGTGTGTGTGTGTGTATTTTCATGATTATTTCTTCCTGATTTAACAAACGCACAGGATAAAATGTCTAATGGTCACTAGGCTTCTATAGCCGTATGTTTTCTATAAATGATCCTCCTAAAAGCCTTTTGTGAAAGCTATGGTTGGTTTCCTTTTTACAAAAGGAGAAATTGGGGCTTGGCAAGATTAAAGAACTTACTGCATACTCCCCAGCCACAAGCAGCAGAGGTCAGATCTAATCCAGCAGAACTTAACCCCCAAGCACACTATGGCTAGATCTACCTCCTTTCTTTCTCCCACCAGCTTCAATTGTGTGTACCCAATCGAGTAGTAAGGAGCCTTGGGAGAGGCAGGGCTTCTGACATTTTTCTAGCTCTGTGAAATTCATAAGCTTGTTCTCTTCTCTGAATCTTACATTTTTTGGACATATACAAATGGAATGACAATGTATCTGTGTGGCAGAGAAGTTATGGGATCAACAGAGATGGATATTTACATGGGAAGAGATTTCCAGAGCAAGGATATGGATGGACAAAGCAAACTCTTTGGAGTCAGCTTAGATTCAGCTCTACTTTCTACCTATTACTTATTTTATAAACTTGAGCAAGTTGTGAATCTCCATTTCCTCATACATAAAAAAAAAAACCCAAAACAGTCCAGTATTGTTATGGTAAGTCCTAGCATAGTATCTGCTGCTAAGTAGAAACTTAAAAAATGGTATGTTCTGTGAGCAGTATATGGATATCAATTTCTAACATAAAAAAACTGTGGGAGATAGTTTTAGTTCCTACTGGAAGTTACTGCTCCAGAATGTTGGTTTTAATGGAGTTACAATAGGCTTAGTAATGCTACTGTACACACAGTCCTCTAATCTCAGTATTCAAAACCAACAAGTTCTATTTTCCTGTTTGTACAACTAATAAACACTTGCCATAAGAACATTTGAGAGGATGAGGGGACTCTGATCAATAACAGTATTATTTAGGAATCTAAATTGATGAACAACCCACTTCTGTGCTTTCATGGCTGCTAAAACATAGGAAGAAAGAACATGTGAAATCTCATACTCATTGTTAAAGACTCTACTTGGATAACATGTATACACCATGACTTGAATTGAATTCCTAATGCAATTCAGAAGGCTGTCCACATTGTTCGAAGAGATAGAATAGGGAAGGGGAATGGTGGGCTTATTCTTTTGTCTAGGATGAGTCTATAGACTTATGATTTGCTCCTGGCCAATGGGACCCAAGAAGAAACCCATTGGTGTAGAAAAGGGCTTCAGAGACCAGAAAGACAAAAGTAAAGACTATGAATTGTTGTGTGATTTTTCTTACCTAGCCTCATGGTCTGGACCCAAAGACCCACAGTCCCATAGTCCCACTGAAACACACAGACACTTATATCAATTGTATGCTGATTGACCTGGGGCCCAGGCATATAACTTACTAACTCTTTATCCAAAACGAACCACGTTTTTTATCCAGTTCAGCCATACAGGATACCTTTTCTCAGAGCAGCATAGTTGTCCTCTGCATCTGCCTCCTTGTCTGGCGTCTCCGTGGCATCTCTGCTCTGTTCCCAGAGTTTTCTTAGTCTGGTAGCCCCACCTACACTTCCTGTCTGCCTTTGGCCAATCAGAGTTTTTATTAAACCAGTAGGTGGGACAATTATTTACAATTTCACATAATCCAACTATATTGAATTACTTGTAAAGCTAGGAACTGCCATAGGTAAACTGTTTTCATAGAAGAAATTTCCCCGGCACACCAAGAACAGTAAAGTAAAGCAATCAAGGGTAGTTGGGCCATGATATTACTAAGTTGGTATGTTTACCATTCCCAGGCCTGTTTTTGATTTGGATATCTAATTTACATTTTGTTTTCTGTTCTAGCCCCAGTAAGCAGCCTAACTAGTATAAATATTAACTATGTTACAATTCAGCAGCCTGTCTACCTTCTTGCAAGATTTGAGATAGTCAGTAAAGTTCTTCCCTAAATGATTTATACATTCTGGAGATTAGCCATCAGTAGGAGCTAATAGACAGATGGCTCTGAGATTTGAGGTGGCTCACAAGTACCCACAGCCTCTCAAGGCAGCAACTTAATCAATGATCTGATAACCCAATTTTCTAAAGTAACCATGAGTCAGCTCCCAGGCAAAGACTTACTGTGCATTCACAAAGAAGTTTACATGACAATAAACTGCCAGGGCTTCATAGCACTGAATATTTGGTTCCCTCCAGGAAGGGGACGGGGTTTGCAGCAGGGCACAAACAGTTCATTAGACACTGCTGAGACATGAACAGAATCTCTCAGGAGACTATCTGGTTACATCAAAGAACCTTCTGATGACTTATTCAGCTCCTCAGGTCCTGCATGTAGAAGAAGTGTGTGTAGTCAGTGTAGGATTCAAGGCCACTGTGGTATATATCCCATGCCTGTAACAAAACAGGGAAGAAATATGGTTGTTGATGCCTCACAACAGAATCGTTGCCCCACTTGTGATTGGACACGTGACCTCAACAGCAGAAGTCTGTTCACTGAGCATAGCCCCACAGACTACTGCCGTCTTTCCACAGCTTTCTCTCAGGCTGACCCTCCCTCTCTTTGTACTTCTCTAAGGTTGCCTTCCTGTTCTCCACCTGCGCAGCTCTTAGTCATCTAAGAGCTTGTTCCTTGCCCAGTTCAAACAGTCTTTCTAGTTGTTAGCACCTACTTTCTAGTTAGCACCTACTTCTTCACTGAGTTGGTCTGTGTACAGCCATGTACTTACTTGCCTGTTTCCCTTATTATGATCTTTCTTAATAGATTATAAACTCTGTGAAGGGGGCTTCTTGTCAGTTGCCCCTCTCCACTGTGCTCTCAATGTCTCACATAGAACAGGCATGCAAATTACTTATTAAGGAAAATGGGTGTTGTGTGAATGTAAGGCATTCAATTCCCATGACATTAATAAAATTACTGGCCTATTTGCTAATACTGAAAATAGTTGGTATAGTGTTGGTCAGTTTGGGACAAAGTCAGGCTGTGTCCTGCTATCCTGAGGACCAACTCCGAGTTTTCACCGTAGTGGCCTGAAACTCCCATTTATTTAATGTATATTTGAGCATTTTGAAAGATGGCTTTTCTTCAATAGGTCAAAATGACACTTGGAAGGTAAAAATAAAAGACAATACTATTTCCATGCGGACATTCCTTCCTATTGATTATACAAACCTTCTGTCACAATGGAGAGTTAATAGTCTATTAACTAATTGTACATACAGACATATGCTTATATACATGATCAAGAAAGGATTAATGACTGTATATGCCATTGGCCTCATCCTGAGTTCTACCTAAAGTATAATACACTGAAAGTTCATAATTGAATTTATGTCTAAAAAATTAGCTGATTTTATGCTTTTAAAGTTTGCAAGATACTGTTGTTGAATTTCCTCTATTATTATTATTATTATTATTATTATTATTATTATTATTATTTACCTCTTTGGATTAGAATAGTCAGAATTTCAGGAATTTAATTCAAAATATTAGTTGAAAGGGACAAATGTGGAGATAAGCATGAGGACTTTTTATTGTATGAATTCTAGTTGCTATTTAATGAAAACTCAGAACCTGATATTGGGAGAAAGTTGGAATATCAGAGAGAGGAAACAGACCACAGTCAATTCTTACCCAGCCAACTTCTCAGGCCAAACAGGGTAAATGCGAACTATCTTCAAGAGCCTTCCGCCTGGCTGGTAGCTCCTACAGAATGCCTGAATGTCTGTCTCCCCTGGCCTTAAATATCTTCTCTGCCCAGTTGTTTCACTTATGGGTTCAACTCTGCATCGTAATCCTAGAGTTAGGATGAAAGGTGTGAGCTACTACAGTTTTGTAGTTAGGCCTTGAACTCACAGAAATACAGAAAGAGCTCTGTCTCCTGAGTGATGGGATTAAAGACTTGAATCATCACTCTCTGACCCTCATGGTTTGACTCTGGGTGATTCTGGTCTCTGATAATCCAGGCTGATTTTACTAAATATAAAATCTACCACCACACTTTCCCCCCTTGTAGTCAACTCAAGAGTGGTGTGTCATTTCTCTGCTGTGCTGCTGTCTGGGGGGTCTAGCAAGGCAGGTTATTGCTTCCCTGATAGTGGACTTTTCTACTTTAGCCCCACCCTAAAGTGTCATTATCTCTCTGCTGCTCCTACACATGGCATTAACAAATTCATTGCCTGGCAAAAGTGCCTTGGCTCCCAGTAACTCTTCATTCAAGAATTATTACAGTGGTGCATGTCTGATACCCAGTAAGCCTACCCAGGCCCCTGCACACCCAGATGTACTCCTGAGAAACTATGGATTTGCCACCACAGGCACGCCTACACCTGTTGAGTACTGGAGCACTGCTAATGAGCAGACAGCCAGGCTTCAATTAGTGGTCTGTGAAGTGTTTCTGGATATCAAATTGCTTTTGCAGCTTGATAATCACAGAAGCTCCTGGGGATGAGAAAGAACCAGACAAATACTGTTCCCTTGTTAAATAAAAACTTGTTGACAACCTGTTGCATCTGTAGACACAGTTCAAGTCTGCAGTCTCCCCAGAGCTGATGTTTAGATTACAGATGTATTATATAATCAGTGATTGTCCCATTTCTCTTGTGAATCTGCCCCCATAGTATTTATAACAACAACTTCTTAAGACTGGCTCTGTAATTTAAGCCAGATTGGTTATTTTTTAAAAGTTAAGAAATAAATATGGATTTGCTACACTGGTTACTTCCTTGATATTGGGAAGAGATGGGGGTGGGGGTGGCAAAAGGGAAGGGAAGGGGGCTGGAGTAGTTCAACCAGTCCCCAACTCCTCCTGTGACTCTTCCTAAATTATTTGCTTCTAAATTACTAAGTTTGGAATACAGTAATGTTAACCCCAGAAACTTGGAAAACCTTCATTATATGGTTTAGGAATAAAAAGAGTAGCAAAGGGAAAGGAATTCAAGATTTCTAAAACCATTATTTGAATACATTTATTGCGACAAGAATGCTGTTATAAATATGCACAAGCAAAGGCCATCTTTCTCTAGGAATTGTCAGATTCCAAGTTGGAAGGAGACACTTTTGTAAAAACTTCCATGGGTTCCTGCTTTAAGAAAAAGCATCTATTGCTAAATCTCTACGATTATAAATGATCACAGCACATGCCAGTTGATACAGCTCTAAACTGAAGTGTCTGTTTTTCCAGTGGGTTACCCCTCTCCTCTGTCTTCCAGCCTCAAGAAACACCAGACCATCTTCTGGTCAACAGTCTGGACTTGTGGGTTGCTGGGGAAGAGAGCATAACCCAATGATAGCATGCAGGGCATCTATTCCTACAAACAGAGAACACAGCTTTTACTCTAGCAAATTTGACACTCAGCTGTTATTCGATCCGGCTATCATTATCTACGGATAATGCAGCAAAGAGGTTTGGGGAGGGGCTACTTTTCAATAGTTTATTGTATTTTCTTAAATATCCTTTCTGGAAATTTTCAGAAACAAAACATAAAAAAAATTATATACTTTATTACAAATGGTAAACTCAGAATGCTTCAATTCTCTTATTTACAAACAACACTGGGCAGGACACCCAAACAAACAAACATGGAATAACTTACAAAGGCAGGAAGCTGTTTATTGACAGTAATCAGCTTTCATCAAATTAAAAAAAATATATATGTACATACATAGTTGAGGGAGGCAGGCCAGGGGAGTTCATCTGCAGTCTAGCCTGGCACTCACAAGCCTCCCTTCCCTCCCCTCCCTGGCCCTCCCTGCTTTGTGTTCTTAAGGAGCACTACAGAAGCAATCTACAGTCTCTATTGCAGTTTGTAACCCCCTCCCGCCCCCCTTTAATACTGAATGAGATCGAATGTTAGGTCCATGCAGTTCTTGGTCAATGTTAACGAAAAGTCCATCGCTCTGGTCGCGCGGGCACAGCCGGTTCGCAAAGCCTGGCAGCCAACAGGCCACTGCTCTCTGGCTCCATGCCAAGGCAAGGCGCGCCACGTCCTTCCCACTCCAGCACACTGGGGGCGCCGTCAGGACGCAACCCAGTCCATCTTGTGTACCCTTGGCTTCGATACTCGGGCACTTTATTTCTCTCTCGCAACCAGTCAAATTCTCAAGTCTGTCTCTGATATTTTTTTCTTCCATTACCCCTCAGCCCTGACTGTCCTCAAAACGTTTGCAACTGCTGCGTTAGCATGAGTTGGCACCCACTGTTAACGTGGTTCATGACTTTCTGTTTAAGCTGTGCCACCTGTTCCCTGAGCATGTTGGCCGTGGACGCCAGCTCCGAGTTTTGCGCTTTCAAGGTTTTCACTTTTTCTTCTAATCGGGCGATCCTCTCCAGCTTCCTTTTCCGGCACTTGGAGGCAGCGATGCGGTTCCTCATGCGCTTCCTCTCCGCCTTGATCCGCTCCTGGGACTCCATGTCGATAGGGGATAGGGGCGGGGTCTCTCCGGGCATCTCCGGCACAGTCTGTGGCTCTTCCTTCAGGGCCTGGAGCCGCGGGTGCTGCACCGGGATCTGTTGAGGCAAGTGGTGCGGCGGCTGAGGCGGCGGCTGCTGCTGCTGGGGCTGCGACGGAAAGGCCAGCCCGGCCGCGCCATAGGAGGGCGCCCCGCCGCCGCTGCTCAGCGCACCCGGGTTGAAGTTGCTGAGGTTGGCGTAGACCGGAGGCTCACTGTGCAGGCTGGCGTTGTAACCGCCGCCACCACCAGCGCCTGCTACCGAAGCCACCGCGGGAGCCACCATGCCCGCCCCACTGACCGGTTGTGCCGCGGACGTGACGCTGGGCAGTGTGTTCTGGCTATGTAGTTCGGCCAGGGCGCGCACGAAGCCCTCGGCGAAGCCCTCCTGCTCGTCGGTCACGTTCTTGGGGCACAAGAACTGGGTGGGGGTCGGCGTGGTGGTGATGTGCCCATTGCTGGACTGGATGATCAGGCGCTCCAGCTCGGGCGACGCCAGCTTGAGCAGCCCAACATCGGGCGACGTGAGGAGGTCCGAGTTCTTGGCGCGGAGGTGAGGCTTCAGATTGCCCACTGGGTCGGCCAGGTTCAAGGTCATGTTCTGTTTCAGGATCTTAGGGTTACTGTAGCCGTAGGCGCCGCTCTCGGACTGGAGGAACGAGGCGTTGAGGGCATCGTCGTAGAAGGTCGTTTCCATCTTTGCAGTCATAGAACGGTCGGTCAGTTCACGCGGGGCTAGCTTGGGCTGTGCGCTTAAGTTTCGGGGCTGCAACAGCGCGCTGGGAAGCGGGGGATACCCGCGCGTCCCTGCTTCGGTGACAAGTAAAGTTTGTCTAAGAGCGCGCGCTCTGGTTGGCGATGCTCCCCCGTGCGCCCTCCTCCCCAGCTCGCTCCGGGGAGCGCAGGGTTAAGATACCGCCTGCACTCACGTTGGTCGACTCCCGCGCGCTGCCGGGCTTTGAAAAGTCGCGGTCACTCACCAAGCGCTCTCGGGTAGTAGCGGTTCCTCGGAGACCGCGGATCAGCTCCAGCGACAGCGGCTCTCTGGCGGCGCTGACCGGTCGTCCCGGTGGATGCCCGCGATCGGGCTCCGCCGCCCGGACTCCGACAACTGTCCCCTCCTCCGCTTTGAGGGGGAGGGGGACGCTCGGCGGCGGCAGCGGCTAGCGCTCGCCCAACTTCAGCCGCTGGTGCGAGCGGGGCTGAGTGTTGGTTCCTCTTCTCCCCCTTCTTTACGGTCTGGCCTCGGTGGCAGCCTAAGGCGCAGGAAAAAAGGTTTGCAAAAGTTCGCTCAGGGCCACTTGTTCCCGGTCTTCTAGGTCAGGAAAGTTGCTGGCCGGTGTAGCCGCTGGCCTATTTCTCGCGCGGGCAGGCGCCGGTCTCAATGCTGTCAGCGGCGCCTGGACTTGTGAGCTTCTTCTCCGGGGAAGGCGGGAGAAGGGACTCTCCAAGTGCTCCCCAAAACACCGATGCTGGAGCCGCGAGCACTGTTCTAGGTAGTTGGTGAGAAAATGAAGACAAACAGATGAGCAGCCCGGAGTCCGCGGCCTTCCAGCTTGGCCGAGTCCGTCCTCTCTGTCTGCCTTTCTGCCCGAGCGTGTTCCTGCTAGGACGCCTCTGCCACACTCAGTGCAACTCTGAGTCCCTATCCAGCGTGAGCTCAACACTTATCTGCTACCAGTCAATCCCTAAAAATAGCCCATGATGTCACCCCAAGGCCTTCCCATTGGCTTGCGTCGCTCTCAGGGGGGCGGGCCCGCCTGTCGCCATGGAGACCTCACCCTAGAAGATTCTTCTTTGGGCCCGCGAAGGCTCACGGGATGAGGTAATGCTCCGCTGCGCTCCTACAGTTGGGCCCTTCTTTCTCCTCCCTCCCTCCCCCTCCCGCGTAGCGCTCAGGCTCGTGTTCTCGGGTTCCCTCCCCGGCGCGTCTTTCCCGGCCCGCCCGGTGCATTGTGGGCTGACGTCTTGGTTTGGCTGTCTAGTGACGGAGGCTGTCGGGTCGGCTGGACCCTTGCAGCGTCTGTGGGAGGCGGGCTCAAGTTCAGGGTTGGGGACCCGGACCGAGACGCGGGGATCCAGAAAGCTGGGGAGGCGTGCTAGTGGCCTCGGGCGGAAGTCCTGGGTGGGGTGTGCGCGCACACACACGCGCGCGCGCGCCCGCACACACGAAGGGGCTGAGCGACCTAAGCTCCAGCACCCCCACACTTCCGGAAGGCAATGGTGCGGGTTAAGATGGTTGTGTGCGCCCCGGGTTCAGGAGCAGGAGAGTGGGGTGAAGTTGAAGGGCTTGAGAGTGTTTCTCCCACGTTGGTCACGCGTGGAAGTTTGTCTCCTGGTTAAGTACCGGGGAATCTGCGCCGATGTTTGCTGTACCTGGAAGCAGAGATTTGCGGTATTCGGAACCGACTCATCAGCGTCCTCGGCACAACACTTCACCCTCTGGGGACAAGCGGGGAGGGGTTCGCTTTGCCTCAGAGGGAGGCACTTTCTAGATGTGAAATAAAGGTGCGACCCCAGCGTCTTCGGGTGTCAAAACCAACATTTAGAGGTTCAAAACAAAGGAAACCCCAGCGACCGCCTGTGCTCGCGCGCGCACTCAACTCGCGCCCGCCCTTTCCCCCTCCTGATTTGCTTCTGGGAAAACAAGTCCCGCGAGCCGCCGACACTCCCGAAAGTCACGCTGCTTAAGCTGGAGTCCCAAGTAGAAGCAGGCTAAACTCTTCCCTCCCCGCCCGCGGGTGGATCTATATTCTGTGCGGCCTCTAGGAAGCGCTAGACACATGTAAGTGGTTTCTTTCCTAGGGTTCTGCTAACCGATCTCCATCCTCCACCCTGTAGAGGTGGCCAGCCCGGTTCTCTTATGGCGTAAGTGCAAAACTCAGAAGTTTTCGGAGCTTTATTGACCTCCTCCACAAGGATGAGGCCCATTGTACCGGGTTTCCAGGCATTAGCGTTATCTTCCTTGACTCTAGGACTAGAAGGCGGTCAACTGGCTGTCCTTTTCAGTGCTGGCTTCAGGGGGTCCCCCTGGGCCTTCTTGTACTAGGTTACAGGGGTGTGATTTGGCAGGAGCCAGGGAGCCAGGTAGCAAAGGGCCAGCTCTCCCCTCAGCTTCCTTTCAGTCCAGGACTTGAGGTTTGAAGTTGGAACTTAAGTTCCGAGGTTCTGATTCGGACTTTGCTTTTCTCCACTTAGAACTCAGCCCAGGATTTGTAGCCTGGAGCCTTAAGACATTTTGCCTTTGAGCATTCAGAACCCAATAGGAGCTGGTATCGGTTGGAAACCGTCCAGCTCTTTTTTACTCTGTGTTTTCAGTTCGTTCGCTCAGTTAGAGGGTAACTAACTGGCTGCTGCCAGCCAAGCACTGACCTTTGTGGGGGCAGGGTAGATCGGAGTTTCTCTGAAGTCCAGATCAGTCTATTTCCCTTAAAGAGAGAATGAGTTCCCTGATTGTTTTTGTCAAGGAACTCATATTTCACATGATTTATTATAACAATAATAAAACTAAGTTTTGTCCATTAAACACCCACCATCTGCCAGTTAGTCCAAGCACTTTAAGCATGCTGTTTTCTTCCCACAACCATCATGAGAACGTGAGAGGCATACATTTTAACCTGGACAGGAGGAACTAATCTCAGAAAGTCTTGCTTAGGGTATCCTTTACATTTCTCTGTATTTTTTTCCACTCTGGCAAACTTTCCTCCAAAGCCTAGGCTGTCTGCTTGGGAAGGGGTGCTGATGGCATTGTTCTCTTGTTCTTGTATTTAGAAACTCCCGACTTAGAGACTTAGGAGTTTGTGTGAATTTGTAGCTTTTGCCCAAGGGACCTGTGCATATTCTGCCTCCTGTGGCTTAGGAAGCTAATTCTCTGTGTAGGTTAAGAAATACCAAGTTTCATCCAAGGTGAGAAAGATGTGCTCTTGTTAATGCCTCTGCTTGCAAGCAGTCATCAGCTTCCTTTTGCCCGGAGTTTTTCACAGAACAGCCACTGCTCTCTAGCCTCATCTTGCTAGAAGCCCAGCTGGGAAGGGCTGGGCTATGCTACCCAAAACCCATCATCCCAGAGGCTGAAGTCAGTGATTATTATTTCCTGCACCCTCCCACTACTTGCCATTGTGGTTGTGCAGAGAACTCTGTCCACAGCCCTGCTTCTCACCAGCTGTGACTGAAGTGGAGAACTCAGTAAAGCTCTGACTGGCTCTCAGTGTATCCACCCGGAAGTAGCAACTTTCTTTCTCATATGCCACTGGCCAAAGCCACTCATGAGGCCATGCCTGAGACAGAGGGTCTCAAAGGTACCTTCCCTCCTTCATCAGGGGAATCATCCCCAGTGACCTTTCAGTTACAGCGTGAAGTTCACATCCGGGCTTTGAGACAGTGTATAGAGACATAAGAACCAGGCGCGTGTCTCCCCTGAGGGAGTGCTCGCTACCCTGTACCCTATTCAGTTTATATGATGGAGCAGAGACAAAGGCTCTGCTTCAGAAGGGAATGAAGTGAGGTCACAGCAGAGACTAGCCCCTGAGTGTTTCAGGACCCCTCTCCAGCCATTTCTGCAGTTAGGGTCTGGTTTTGCTTGTATGGCCACTTTTTGTGGCACTGCGGTTGCCCTCAGTGTTCCAAAGACTTAATGAAGGTCCTGGGGTCCAAAAAATATAAGGGATCCATTGTTTAAGTCGTGAAGATGGTCTTTCGTGATTCCGGTTGATTGTAATTCCCACACAAGAGTAGTTTCTTGTAGGTTACCAGGTTTACCATGTGCCAGCAGCCACAGCAGCTGTTCTTTTCTGGTCCCATTCCAGTGGTTTGCCCTGTTCCTTGGTTTTCTGTTCTCCTCTTCTTGGTTTTGAGTATGTTAGGCTTAGAAAAGGAGAAAGCTGTATCTTTCTTCTCCATAGCTGAATAAACATATTAGACACTATCATAATGTATACTGAAGGGTTGGTTTGGTTGGTCTGAGACAAGTTCTTGTTGTAGTCCTGCCAGTCTGGCCTTGAAGGCCACCCTCCTGCTGTAACTCCCAAACACTAAGATTACAGTCTTCACCATCATGTTCTGTGGTGATACATTTTATATTTAATAAAATCAGCCTGTGATGTGGGAATGTCTTTCTGTATGCTGTGAATAGCAGTCTTTAAATAAAGGAGCTGTTTTGGCCCATGACAGGTACCATAGAAAAAGTAGGAGGAGAAATCACAACATAGGTAGGAGAAGCAGGGCGGAGTCAGTGAGACCGAGCCAGCCACCCAAGAAGAAGCATGTATAAGGAACACAGGTGAGCTACGGGCTATGTGGCAGACAGATTAATGGAAATGGATTGAGTTAAGATGTAAGAGCTACCTAGCAATGTGCCTGAGCCATAGGCCAAACATCATGAACTTAATATAAGCGTCTGAGTCATTTCTGGGGTCTACGCAGCTTCGGGTGGCTAAGGGGGTCTGGGCTACAGGTCTGTGAGTCTGGACCTTTGGCGGCACAGGACCAAAAAACCTCACTGCTATAAGCCTGGAATATCAGAGGGCAGAATCACCTACCCTCAAGTCATGAGGGTCAGAGAGTTGTGACCTACGACTTTAATCCATCACTTGGGAGACAGAGAGCTTTCTGTGTTGCTGTGAGTTCAAGGCCTAACAACCAAACAGTAGTAGCTCACATCTTTAATCTTAACTCTAGGATTATGATGCAGAGTTGAAACCAAAATTGAAACAACTGGATAGAGAAGATATTTAAGGCAGGCATAGGCAGACATTGAGGCATTCTGTAGGAGTGACCAGCCAGGCAGAGGACTGTAGAAGATAGCATTGCATTTGCCTAAGAAGTTGGCTGGGTAAGAATTGACTGTGGTTTCCTCTCACTGATATTCCAGCTTTTCCCCATTATCTGGCTCTGAGTTTTCATTAAATACCAACTAGAATTCGTGCAATAGATAGGTGCTACTTAGTCCCTCCTACCCCCACTACCCACCACACACCCAGGAAGAACATTATTGTGACAGGTTCATGATCTGTCTCTTAATTTATGGCAGGTGAGGTTTACCAAAAAGATCACTACACTTTCATCTTGTTCTTAGCTGGTGTCCAGTCTAAATGAATATCTGGATTTTATTTTTATTTGTTTTGTTGTATTGCCCCATGCCATGTTTTAAATGAGTCAGGTCAAGTGCAATTGTACTGCTATAACAAATAACCCTAAAAATCTCAGTAGCTTATAGAGAAATTTACTTTTTGTGCATTGTTTATGACCAAGTTTAGAAGGGCTGTGCTTAATGTGTTTACCTAATCACTAGAGGGTTTCATCTTGAATGTTTCCAGAATCATCATAATCACCTTGGTGAGGAAAGAATGCGTGAATCCATACCGACTTTAAGAGCTTTTTTGAGATGTGATGCACATTACTGAATACAAAGACTAGAAACTGATATGAGTCACATGACTAATGCCTTAAAAGGTGCAGGAACATGCAGTCCCACCGTATGCCTGAAAGTCAGGAGCTTGAGGTGCCTACTTCTGCCTAGGTGAGATTATTGCTGTGGAAGCCATCCACAAATCTTCCTGGATTATCGCCACAGGGTTAATGCTATGTGTCTACAGAAGTCAGCTCAGTCTGTACTTATACACACATGTTGGTTCTGAGACCCTAGCCAACTGCATCTTCATTCTAAACATTATTGAGAGCAAAGAGTACACAAATCTTAAAGCTTCTCCTGAAAGCAGTTCACATGGTCAAGCCTGAAGTCACGGGTAAGGGAAGCAAGTATTTGTAAATAGAGATGCAATCCACCACACCCTACAATCCACATTCCACCCATTCCTCGGAGTCTCAGCCACTCCAAAGACTTTATTTTCCTCCTTTTATATATTTTTATTAATCAAACTGTCAGCTGGCTTAAGACATGGCTCAGTGGCAAAAGGGGCTTGCTAGCAAGCCTGACAACCTGAGTGCAATCATGGAGACCCAAATGGTAGGAGAGAATGAACTCCTCCAAGTTGTCACCTGACGTGCGTGCATGCATGCGTCACACACAACAAACAAATAAGCATAATTAAAACATAATAAACATCATTTTACATGACCAATTCATTTGTCTACTAGTCTCCCAACCACAGTGGGTATGTACCTGTTACTCTTGTATGTCTTCTTCAATCACTGACTCAAAACCCCGGGAACAGTGTGGTTCTTATTTAGTATCTCTCTGTGCTTAATAAGTACCTGCCACATGGATAAAAGATGCTTGGTAAAAGCTTATCGATGGATTTTTCAAAAAAATAGCCTTTGCATGTAGACTTAGTCCATAATATTGGATCATGGCAAGTTCCCTACCTGCCTGGGCCCTTCTTCCTGGGCCATTTTGTCCTTGCCAAGATACCCAGCCCTTCTTTCCTCTGTCTCTCTAGGCTGCTACACCCTCGCATCCCTCCAACCTCTTCTTATACCTTTCTTCTACACCTGTGTTTCTCCAGCCACACTGCCCACTGCTGAATCAGTTACACTATAGTTAAGAATCATCGAGTGGCCTGTAACAAAAGGATGATTTCTTATTCTGGCTTCATGTCTATTAAGGTTGGCAGGGTCTGGAATGAGGGACCCAAGCTGGTGGACTGCCTACTTCTAGAGACCTAAACACTCTATCGATAGAAGGAGAAAGAGGTCTGAAGACTCATGTGCTGTCCTCTTTTTAAACTGTGCCTGTCTTCTTAGTGATGACTGTCCTAATCAACAATGCAATTCCACCGCTACTACCAGTGGTTTGGCTACTAGGGCCACAGCTGAGGGGATTCTATTCCCTCAGGCATGGACTCTTTCAAAGCTATGAAGAAAACTTATCTAAATCTCTGTCCCTCTAAAGAATTCAAGACTCAAAAGTTGAGGTGGAACTCTGCTCCTCACAGTGGCTGAATAGCAAGTCACCTACTTTCTTTCCCTGGAAAACCTTCCTGCTGGTCTTCTCACTGGAGCTTAAAAGTCCTTCTCCACATGAGTCCTCCCTACCACTTCCTGTCAGTTAATTGCTGATTCGGCATCCTGACCTCAGGTGAATTTTATTTAATCAAACAAAGGTAACACATCTTTGAATCATTAAACAAACGTTCCAGAACGTAAACAAAAGTAACACGCCTTAAAATAATATTCTATAACACTTGTGTCTGGACAGTTACATACCTTTGTCTTAAAAATGTTATATGTCTCCATGGTTGCTAATCACTATTTCATCAAGATAGAAAATGCTAATCCAGTGCTCCCAGACTTCTAAGTATTTGGATGTTCATTGGAAACACCATCATGGTTTAGCCATGATCCAGAATGCTGGAGGAATATATGGGTTAAAAGAACCACCAGGAATAGCAGCCTTCCTGAAATTTTACATTATCAGTTCCTTCACCCCTAATTGATCAGTAGGTATGGGAATAATAGTGTCATGGAAAAGATAAGTTCCTGTAGCCCAGTGGACTAAGAACCATACTTTTTTGTTGAAGGGATCTTTTAAGTAGGAAAGTACCATGAGATCTTTGTCCTGATCTCCAAGTTACACACTCCATGCACACAAACACACTGTCTATGATTAGCAAAACCACTTTCATTTTTTAGAAGCCACTGAGAAGGCAAATGCAATGGAGAAGTGTAGTAGGATTCAGGTGTTATATAGGGAAGCCCAGATGCACCTCTCCTGAGTTCAGGATCCCTACAGGGCATGGCCAAAAACCAGTAGAGTCCTGGGGAACCCTGACCTGCACCCTGTTTGTTCCTGCATTCTCAGGAAGTGGATCAGCATCCCCGTGTGAGACATCTCCACTCTCCAAAAATTGTCCTAAGTTTCGATCTGTATCAGTGAGTGTATAACCCCTTAATAAACATTAATTCTTTATATATTACAAATAAATATTTCTGCAATATCTGGCACCCACCGTGGGGCATGAACCCCACGGATTAAGAGAGGTAAAGAGAATGAAAAGGGTCACCCAAAATTTAAAGCTACCTTCACTGTGAGCCAGCTCTGGACCCCAGTTCTCTCAGGGGACTTCTTTAAAGCCACTTCAAAGGATGAATGATAGAATCACAGCTAATCAGATAAAAAAGTTTTTATTTGTAATTGCAAGTGTAGACATGTTTACTGTAGAAAACTCTGAAATAAAGAGGATAACATGATGATGAAAGTAGAAACTACACAAATACCCTAAGTGCCAACATCTTGATGGCTATGACACATCTGCTCCTAGGGAAACAGGCACTGACCACATTACAAAACCTATCTAGACACTTAAGCATTGTACATATATTATCTATACCAAGTCCCTCCTTACAACTCCAAATATGCCTAATCCCTAACATCTAACCCTTCATGAACACAACCCCCCTTTCTCTTTGCTGCCTCTTCTTTTCCTGCCTACTTCCTCTGAGAACTCCTTACTGACCAATTCTCCACTTTCTTCAACTTCTTTCCTTGATAGAGGTCCTTCCACCTCAGAATCCCGTAACTCGTCTTACCTTCCCTTAATCCGTTTTCCTTGCTACATCTCAACCAGTGGGCAGGCCCTAAAACTGTTGCTTAGCAATGGCCACCAGTGGCTAACAGACAATAAACAGTCAAAAATATTGAAATTAATAAAATATTTAACAATATGGGATACTTGTATTCTGAAAGTCTCCAAAGAACATGGAATGCGGCCATGTAAACATGCTTTTATTTTTGGATAAATTAAAAAAGCCATAAGCTACACTTGGTGGTATATTACCTGTAATTCCAGCACTCAGGAGGCTGAGGCAGAAGGATTGCTGAAAGTTTGAGGCCTGCCTGGTCTACACAGTGAATCCAAGGTATCTTGAAAACCTGAAACCAAACCAAACCACCTGGAAAGTGTATAAATATGCTGATATGAGATTATTAATAAAAATGCCTCGTGAGCACTTACTTCTTGTGGACAGCATTATATAAAGTGTTTTGTCTTTTTTGCTTTTAAACATATATTTGCTCACTTAATCCTGGAATTAGAGAAATGAGAAGAAAATAGCTTGCACCAGATGGTTATTAGCCACTTTAAATGAAGGGGAGGGGCATTTGTATCTGCAACTACCCTGTGCCCAATCTTGTCTGATCTCAAAAGCTAAGCAGGGCTGGGCCTGGTTAGTACTTGGATGGGAAATGGGATTGTTCTTTAAAACTGAGATGATTTAATTAAGCTTGTATTGTGCAAAATGGGCCAGCTTACCAGGAATTATCAGGAAACAAAATACCACAAAATCTAAGCTTCACCCAGCCCTGAGCGTTTTATTTTCTGCTCATTGGCCTATAGTTAGTTGAGGTGGCTTAGCCTCCACAGGCTCCATTCAGTCTTTTCTGCTGTCCACCATGCCTTCCAACCACTCCTGGGGTTTGCTAAGGCATGATGAATTTTCCTAGAGCTGCTGCCTTGATCAATATTGCATTCATATGTAATATGAAAACTGGAGAAGTTGGACTTTGGGCCAAACTCAGGGCTTCCTGATGTGTTTCATTATGGATCTTTGCTAAAGAAGCGGCCTCCATGGGGCATATACTTTCAGGGCATAGAACATGCTAAGTGATGGGAACACACTGAATTTTTCAAGATCCAGGCTTAGCTATGGTGTGTTGTCATGGTCTAAAACATGTCATGTGGCCATCTTTTATGTCAATGGAGATAGGAAGTCATGGGGATTGTATATGGAAGGAGGAAGTATTTTCTGAATAGTGATATGTTTCATTGTTTCAGGTGGCCCTATATGGGCTCCCCTTGTGGGAGTGGGTGAGGAGGCTCAGAGTCAACAACACAGACGCTGGGAGTCAGATGGGTAACAGAAGTAGACTCATTTATTGCAGAAATTGGGCCTGCCTATATGCCCCCTTCCTGGTGTCCCATTGGCCCTTGTAGACCTCTGGAGATGAACTGTCCTTTCTCCACCGTCTCCATGGGTCTCCACATCAGCAGTCTTTTAGCACAGTGGCAGACAAATTCCAGGTTGGTTCCAAAGGGGAAGTTATTACAGTATGTGCACATTTGGCCCCTGCAACCATGGCTCAGACAGGGTAACTGACCACCTTCCGATGATAATCTACTACAGTAAACATGAAACAAAACAGTAAAACAAGTAGAAAGAATATGTACCAAGAAGTTTGTGTTCAGCATCATCTGAAGTTGTACTATGCATTTTGAAAAACTACAGATTCGGTTATTACAGTGAACACAATGATGCAAATATGGACATTCAGCCAGAGTGAGTACTCATTGCCTGGCACAGCAGGTAAAAGTTTAAACCAGCTTGGCTTATGCAGCTTCTGGTGTGACAAGCAGAAGCCAGAGGCTATTACATGCCATCTGCTTATATTGTTGCATATTGTTATATATTGTTATATATTGTCATAAAGTCCCACTTTCCAGAAATGGAAGGCTCAGGCACCTATCATAAGTAGGTGTCTTCTAACTTACAAAGAAGTTGCTTTTACCAAAATGGCCTTTCTGGGCAGGGTTTGTCTACACTTTTAGAAAATGATTTGCCACTGAAATTCCCAGCTGTAAACTGAGTGACACAATTTGGTGGCCAAAAATAGAATGGAAAGCCAGGTATCATGGGTGGACCCAGAGTCCTTGATTGTTCCTTTGCATAACCCAGACAACAAATATTTCAGTCAGTTGGAAATATTCACTAGGTTCTGAGAAGCTCTTGAAAAGTTGAAGTGTCATCTTTTACAGCCTCCTCAAGTCAAAGAGAACCAAGTGCCTCTTGGAGTAGCCACACGGGAACCCTGAATCAGCACACCCAGTGATCTAGAACATTCCAGAGCTGGAGAGGTGACTCGGCAGTTGGCAGTTAAGAGCACCTGCTGCTCTTGCAAAGGACCCAGGTTTCATTCCCAGCACCAACATAGCACCTCACACCCATCTGTAACTTCAATTCCAAGGGTTCTGACACCTTCTTTTGGTCTCGAAAGACACCAGGTATGCATGTGATGTGGCAAAATCTGAGGGAGCAGGAAGGAAAGAGAGAAGCTAATTTTATTAAAATGATGGCCAGGAAATCAGTTATGTTCTAATTTTTATTTTCTTCATGTATAGACTATGGGCTAATATAGCTTATGAGAACCAACCATATAGTTCCCATACAAACGTCTGAGACAGTAAATTTGTCAGTATCAGACTTCTCAAATCTCACTCACCCATCAGCCTTTCCATCTTACTTGTTCACTTACATATCTAAAATCTATTTAATTCTTTCTCTTTACATGTCTTACTTTTTTGAAAATGCAAAAGATATTTCATGGGAGATGATTTGTTGCTGGATTGTAATGGGAACATTAATAACAAGTAACTGCTCAAACTTCTAGGCAAGTATAAATATAAATATAAAACCAATAAATAGATTTGTTCGTGTATGATTGAACATTGTTTCTTATTGTGAAAGTGTCAGAGATCCTTTGTTGATAGGGTAGAAAATTATGAACTTGGAATCGGGGGTGACTTAGATTCAGACTAAACCTCTGGTTCCAAGTGGCCAGCCCTAAGCAACACTCAGTGGGCTCAGTGGTGGGGGGTGTGTTGGTGTAAATAATAATTAAAGAGAGATCATGAATTTAAGAAGGATTGGGGTGGGGCTGGTGAGAAAGGAGGGAGAAGTGATGTAAATATGTAAATACAGCACTCCTATATGAAATTCTAATAACAAAATACATTAAAATGCATGATAGATTCCTCTCAGTAATTTATTTAACTTTGATAATTGTCTTCAGTAGCTGAGCACCAATTTTGCATGGAGAAAAGAGCATAAGAAGAGCTATCTCACACCTACACGTGTTCAAAAAATCAGTGCCACTCCTAGCTAGTAGTGGGAACTTAAAACAACTTAATTTTCTTCTTTCCCTCCATGCTTTACTTTTCAGACAGTGTTATGAACTCTGTCTAGAGAGACGGTGTCACTAGATAGATGATAGAGGTAACATTTTTTTTTTCTGAAATAGTTTATCACTCCATTGCTGACCCTAGAACTGCACCAAATGCTGAGGTTAAAATGAACTGAGTAGATGGAATTGAAAACATGGACCAAGGCTGGTTTATCACGATCACACAAGTCACTTAACAACTCTAAGCCTGTTTCCTCATGGGAAAAATGATTATGGTGATTCTTATTTACCTCAGAGAATTTCTATGGGAATATCATAATACTTAATGGGAAAGTCATTGCTGAACTGATAATATTTCTGTTTTTATGTGTGTGTGTGTGTTATGTAGTATATATGTGTTTACATGTGTATTCCTAAAACAGTGTTCTGCAGAGTTAAACATTTTTAAAAGGGGGGGGGAGTGGAGAGACAGGTCTTTTGCAAAGCCCAGTTTGAGACAGACCATACAACCTTTTAGAAAACCATAGCCACAATGCTAAAGCCACAATAAAACAGAAAGAATTAAAAAGACCTGTTAAATTAGAATGAAGAAATACATCCACACTCACATGCTACAGATAATAGAAGACATTACTTTGGAGCTGGCCAAGTTTGCTTGACAGAAGGTTAAGAAAGGATGAGACTGCTGAGTGAAGCCAGAGAATATGCCCAAAGACACGGTGCACCACACAATAAGCTTTTCCTAGATTTATTGTCTTGGGAAAAAATAAAAACAAAAACAAAAATCTCGTATACTTCTGTCATCCCACTGGCTATCAGTTTTGCAGTAACTATCGGTTTCTTGTGTGAGATCAGACACACAGTACCAGATGCCACACTAGAGTTTATTCAGGGGAGTTGCCGAGCAGGTATGAAGGAGAGAAGCAGAATCCAAGAGACAGACTTTCTCGTAGTGTCTCCTTTTAAGAAAATGGGTGGGCACGAATTAATGTAGCCATGCCTAGGGGCGTGCCCTCCATATGCTGCATGTTCTTCTGGCACCATGTTGGGTTTACCTCATGGCTGCTACATGCCAGGGATTCTTATCTTGCGCGGTGCCATGCTGGGTTTACTACGTGGCTGCTACGTGCCAGAAATCCTTACAGTAACCCTGTCTTGCTGTAATTTGAGCTACAGTAAAATGCATTAGAACAAAAAGGGCCACATAGGCAACTGCCTTATTTCAGGTCTCCACAAACTTCTGGACTTAATTATCAGGATAAGCAGTCCCAGAGGTAATATTCAATAAGAGATGTATCTGTACCCCTGCCCCATCTTCCTTTATCAGACTGATCAGATTCTTTCCTCTCCCTGGCTTTAAGGTTCCCCTTCTTTACTATCCTGTGAGCTACTTGAGAAAGGTACCTAGTTTTCTTTTCTTTCTTTGTGTGTGTGTGTGTGTGTGTGTGTGTGTGTGTGTGTGTGTGTGTGTGTGTGTGTGTGTGTGTGCTCTAAAGGTTCAGCATGGGATCCTTGGACAGAACTGCTGCAATGCAGTTGAGCATCTTCTAGGAGCCATCACAAACCTCTGGATTCTTTGAGGTAGCACCAGGGTTCATCTGTAGGCAACTCAAGCTAAGGGTTGGAAGCTTTCTCCGGGGACAGTGTATGACTCCACTCTATCTTTAGGGATGCACCTGTTGCATGATAGATCATTTGGTCTCCATCCTTCTTCACCAAGGAGAGTCAAATGCACTTTGGCCTCCCCCGCCTTCTTCCTTCCTCCTTTCTTTCATCTCTCTGTGCTTTTCTCTTTACCGTCCAACAACTGTCCACTGAGCACTGTTCCATAATAGGCTTTGACAAGGTCCCAAGGATGGAATGGTATACGTAGGCATGTAGCTTCCATATTCTCTATGGTTTATGTGCTCTGCTTTTATCCCCAGGTTTCTGGGGATGAATTTCCAGGTGTATCTTTTCCTGGATGTACAGACTTGACCCAGTGCCTCTCTGTGTCTCAAACAATTATCTGTAGAATGAGGCTCATTGGAGATGATTTCAGATTGTGAATATTCCTTGAGTTTCTATGTGTGTAGCATAGTACCTGACACAGTAAATACCTAATAAATATGAAATGTAATTGCTAGTGTTATAGTTTCTATATAGAAATAAGAAATCAACCAATTAACATAAACCACAATAGTAAATCAGCCTATGGCTAGAAATAACTGGGCAGGAACTGCCTCTGACCTTTGACCTGGAAGTACTTATGATGTAATTACATTCAATATGTAAATGTTGTCTGATTGGAGTTGGGAGTAATTGCCCTTGTATATCTTAAAGATTTTTAAATACCCATCTGGTCCTGAAGATGAACAATGAGGACCATCTTAAGGGGAAGCATCAAGGAAGGATTGCAATATAATGAACAAACAGACAGAAAAGAGGTAGCGTGAGCTAGAGCTGAGATAGTGACAATCTCAGGCAAGAAAAGAGCCTCTATCAGTGACCAGGTGTTAAACACTTCTTCTATGGAATCTGTATTTGGCTGATACTGTTAAAGAAATTGTGTTCCTCAATGCCTGTTCCAGTGTCACTAGAGACTGTTGGATTTTTTTTGGCCATTACTGTATGGGCACTGGCTCCTTCCATATCTGGAGGACTCAGAACTCCACACAAGACATCTTTACAACCCCTTCTGCCATACCTACTATACTCTGTGCCACTAAATCTACTGAGCTATTAGATTTAGATTTCTTGGTGGTGGTGGTAATGGTGTTGGTGGTTTATTTGTTGTATTTATTATATGTGAGTCTATCATAGAAATCTAATGAACAATGATTTGTAGGTACTGTGGTCCCTGTCCTTACATTTAAATTAGCATTTGACATCAGAGACTAACTAAAGTGTGGGTAATTCATCTCATTTGCCATTTAGTTCGTGGACATTCATATCAGTTGAGCCAGGAGTATATGCTAGAGTGGCAGGGAGTATGTCACTTTGGAGCCTTGGCCTGATCACTAGTCATCACCAGCAATGCTAAATGCTGTTTTATTAAACAAATTAAAGCAGGTTCAAGGTTATCTTTTATTATTAATGGTTTCAGCCTCACTCTATGTTAGAAGAGGGAAAAGGTAAAGGGACAACTATCAGCTGGGGATTTTATTACAACTTTCCCTGCTGCAAAGTCACAGGTCCCAGGATCTCACTGTCAGAGTTTTTGTGGGAAGGATCCCAAACTGAAAAATAATGTTCTCTGGTCCCTTCTAGATATGAAGTTCTCAGGATCCCAAGACTGTTTTTCGCTTGTTGTTTATATCAATGACAAGCAGTGCCCATACTTCCTAGAGTTAGACTCAGAGTTAACCTTTTGGTTGCTGGGTAGAATGTTTCTCCTCCTCCCATTCATTGGCTTCCCTTCCTCTTACAGACCTTCTCAGAGCTTTCGTTTCAATAGCTACTAGATGTGCTTACATCACTCCACTCTAAAGGCCTCCTCACTCAGCTACTGGGCTGTGTGGATCTGAAAACAGACACTGTTTATTAGTAATCTCATGTATGTCTACCCTGACTTTGATAATCTGATGCCATTTGTGAGACTTCTCATTCTCACTCTGGTTTTATTAGACTAGGTTCTAAGCAGGTCTCACATTCTTACCAACACCCAACAGCTATGGTGCTTGGGTTTGTGTCAGTAGGAATACCCAGGGCAATTATTTATACCATTAGCTTACTCAGATCAAAAAGTACTTCCAGATATTTTTTTGAATTTAGAACTTCACAAAATTTCTTAAAACCACTTATATTAGCACTCTCTCTTCACTATTCCAAAGAAAAAGAGATTGGGCTACCCCAGCTCTTGGTTCTTAGTAGTTCAACACCAGCCTGGTTTAGGCTGGACAAGGATGAATGGAGGTGGTGGTAAAGCTAGTAATGATAATAAAGATAGCATTACTAGTCCAATGAGAATATTATCTCCCCATTTTACAGATAAGGAAACTTGAAGCTCAGAGCATTCCCAGAGCCCCCTCTGGTTGCCCTGCTCAAAGGCAGGTCTCTCTCGACTCAACTGCACTCTATCACTCCCCAGGTGGATGCTCAGGTCAGGAGCCTTGTGAGAACAACAGGTCTATCAAGTTCTTCTGGGCTGAGTTGTTTATCATTGTGGAGGACACTCATCACTGTGCTAATTACATTAATTGCTGCCCACTCTGAGGCGAGGTGGGTGGCTTTAACAACACCTAGCAACATGGTGATGATGCCTGGGCCTGCCCTTATGCTGAAAACATCTGATTTTTTTTTTCAACTCCTTCCTGTGATGGCCAAAGACAGTAATTATAGGTTGGATTGGTTGGAAGCTGGTTGTTCTCTACCATGTAGGGGAAAGGTTAAGCTTATGAACTTTGCTCTCCATCAGACTCTTTTTTGGAAGCAGGGAGGGAAGATGAAGGTTTCTGAAGCATCTGTCATAATGTCATGATTACATAGAAACAGGTACTTTCTTCCCCTCATCCTGTTTGAGAGAACCTGGTCAGTGGTTGGGTTTGGAGAGCTGGGGGGAGGAGATAGGCTCAGAACTGGGAACTATCAGAGGACACACTTAATGTGAATGCCATAATACCCCTTACAGGGACACTGGTCTCTTTGGCCCTTAAATGGAGCTTAGTTTTGTAGTAGCAGAGTCTCACAAAGCACCAGAAAATGTGTTTTGGGCATTTTCCATCCCTAAAAGATGAGTGCTTGAGATCTCAACTGTTCTACCTTCTTATCTGAGCTTCCAAAGGAAGTTACTTGCAAACATATTAAATGCAAATTAAGTTAGACATAAGTCACAATGTTTTCCAGTAGATATGTTAAGTAATTTGAAGATTTCTGCCTACTTGTTGAGAAGGGACAGGTGGCTTTGGTAATTCATCATAATTGAGTAAATGACTTAACTTCCACAGAAAGCAGAGGATAATTTGGGAAGTCATTGGCTTTGGAATGCCATGCATTTGTATATTTTATGGGTGTGCCCATATCATATTTGTGACTATATATGCCGATGAATTTATTCTGTGTCTTCAAGTAGTGGTGGGTAAGTGACCTGGATCTTGCCTGATTTGGGATTTGAATGTTCCCTAAAACCATGTAGTAAAAGCTTAGCCCTCAGCCTGACACCACTGGAAGGTGCATCTGGAATATCCTTTAATAGGTATAGTGGGACATGCTTTGGATGAGGATCATGGGACACGGGTCCATTTCTCTTTTTGCCATATCCATGAGTATAATGGGCCTCTTTTGATACACACTCCTGACATGATGCTCTGTGTTAACACAGCTAAATAATCCAATCAGTCCCAAACTGGAAGCTCTAAAGCTGTGAGCTGCCTTCACACTGACCCATCACAATCCTTCTTACAACACAAAGCTGACTAACATATCTACCATCTTTCTGTGACTGAGGTTTAGGGTGTGGTCTACTGAATCTTAGACAAAGTACAGTATATAATGATATAGACAGGTAAAAATGTCTAGAGATAGACCAGAGTGTGAATCTTGGCTCCACCTTTTATTAATTGCTATGCCTTGGATGAGACACTAAATCTCTCTGGGCATTGATTTTTCTCATTTCTAAAAATAGGGATAATAACAGTTCTGACCTGATGGCATTCCTACAGGCTAGGAGGTTTCTGAGACACTATGTTTATCTACTGCTCTTTCCTCAGCCAGAATAAAGTTTGAGCTCAGCAGTCTTTGGACTAATGATGATACTTCCATTCTTATTCTAATATTTCCCAATTGGCTGTGCAACCTTGGAGAAATTAATATTTTTGACCCTCAGATTTTGTACCTATAAAATAGAGGTTTGTTAACCTTCCTTGAAATGATTGCTGTGTGGTAAGGCGAGACATACATGGGCTTGTATGACAGCATATAGGAGGTGTCTGGCACATTCAACAATAGCTGACTGAATTTCCACTTGGTCTGTCAAACACATACTTTGCTCTTGCCTGTCCCTTCCCTCCTCACCCATTCCTTTCTTCCCTTGTCCTGTGCTTCCCTGTCTTCCCCTCTTGGTCAACTCTCCAGACCAGCACCTGTCCCTGGGTGCTCAGCAGCTTTCTCACGAGCCTTGTTTTCCCCCAGACCCTCCTTGCACAACCATGGACAAATCTTGTCACTCTGGCTGCTTCCAGCATAGGCTGCCACCTCAATATTGGCCTATATGAGAGTTCTGTGGAAAACTCTCTGACCTTACAATGGCAGAATAGTAGAGACTAGAAAGAAACATCAAACTTGACGTATGAAGGAAGCTGGTTATTAGAAAAGGACTGAACACACCCTTCTCTACCTGGATTTCATGCAAGTGGAGCAGGCCCAAGAAATATATTTCCACGGCCCTACTATACAGACATAGAGAGGTAGGTGCTGCTCACAGCCCAGCTCACTAGCCAACCCCTCACTCCTCTCCTTTTAGTAATAGACGACCCATATTTCTATTTCTAATCATGTGTCCCATGTCTAATTTCTTGCCATAGTACACAAGAGCCTGGCTGCATATTCAAATCTGTGCCTCTGGGCTCACTCTGGATGTCCCAGACCCCAAGGGCTCCAGGCTGAGACAGGAAGTTTCCAGCCCATTCTTGATATGGGACTTTGCACCTGTACTTTGTTCTTCCTTCTGAGAATCTGTTGACCAGCACTTTTACTTCCTCAAGCCTCAGCCCACAGGCTGCCTCCTCAGAAAGCCCTCCTAGGTGGCTTATGTGAAATACCACAGTCCTCCCTGGTTGCTGCAAGTTTTTCCCCCTTCTTCTCACCTTTAAGTAACACTATAAATTTGTTCATTCTTTCTTCCCTTTCTGCCCCACCCCCCAGTGCTAGAAATTGAAGATCGAAGCCAGAGCCTCGTACATCCTGTGATTCATTTATTTTTAATTCTCTCTCTCTCTCTCTCTCTCTCTCTCTCTCTCTCCAATGTGAATTTACAAAAACAGGTGGTGTGTGCCTTCTGTAGCACATAGTAGATGCTCAGCAAATACATGCTGTGGTTTGAATGTGTGTGACCATTTATGAAGTGGTTGTGAGGAGCCTACAGGATGCTATAGGCAATTCCAGGCCTGACATGGTCCATTGAGCAGATGACTACTGGCCATATAGAACCAACTCCTCAGAAAAGCTTCTGTGGAGGTCCTGCTGTATGAAAATAGGGACAGGAGCAGGGTGGGGGCATCAAGACAATGAAAAGCACAGGCTGTGCTGGCCTTTGTGCCCTGTGGCTACTGTAACAAATGACTATAATCCTGGCAGGTTAAACAGTAAAAACTGATTTTCCTCACCATTCTAGATGCCAGAACACCGGAAACTAAGGTATTAGCAGGTCTGTGTTCCTTTTGGGGACTCCCCTCTTTGGGGGATTGTTTGACTTGCTTCAGCATAAACTGTCTTCACTGTGTCCCTCTGCATCCCAAATCTCCCTCTCATCAGAAAGCTCTGATGAGAACACATTAGTAAATAGAAAGTTCACCTTTAACCCCAAATTATCTCATCTTGAAACCTTTACTTACTTCTTTCTGCAAGGACCCTGCTTATATTAATTGTACACTGATTGGCCTAGGGCCCAGGCATATAACTTGTAAACTCTTTACCCTTAAATTAACCCATGATTCTTATCCTGTTCAGTCATGAGGCTCAGTACCTTTTCTCAGAACAGCATAGTTGTCCTCTGCATCTGCTTCTCTGGCAGTCTCTGTGGCATCTCTGCCCTATTCTTCCTGTTCCCAGAGTTTTCTTAGTCTGGTAGCCCCGCCCACACTTCCTGTCTACCCTCAGCCAGTCACATTTTTATCAAACCACTAGGCAGGCAATTATTTACAGTGTAACAACATAATCTCACTACCCAGCATCTATCTACCCACAAATCCTTCTCTTAAGTCTGTAAAAGGAGAGTGTGGTGGTTGGGACAGGAGTGGAGCCCTCAGTGTGGGTTAGGGTGGAGAAACTGAGGACTCTATGTGATCATGGCAGGTTACTCCACTCTGCTGCTCTTGGCCTCTTTCTCTTTAAGCATATGACATAGAGTTACTGCCTTTGTCCTTGCTTGTTCTCAGAGCCCAGGTGGCTGCTATGGGAATACTATGAGGATGTGTTTATGGTTTAGGGTCAGGGCCCAACTCAGGACAGCAGGGAGGCAAAAGTGGTGGGCAGGAGTCAGCTCTGGACTCTCTGGGGGCTGGATCTTCCTCCATACAAGAGGAGGGGAATTGGAGGAAAGAGGACTTTTCTTTCTTTCTTTCCTTCCTTCCTTCCTTCCTTCCTTCCTTCCTTCCTTCCTTTCTTTCTTTCTTTCTTTCTTTTTTTTTCTTTCTGAATTGTCTCTTGAAACCATTATCCTTTTGTCTAATCAGAAGACCTGAAGCAGTGTGTAGAAAATGGTTTCTTTGATATGTAGCTATCCAGCATCAGGCACATGGAATAAACACTGTGACCAAAAGTGACAGGGAGGATTCGGTTTATTTCAGCAGCTGTTCTAAAATCCCTGGGTTGTGACTCCTCAGGAGGTTGACTGATCCATTCAGAGGGGTCAGACTAAAACGATTGGTAAATACAATATTTACATTGTGATTCGTAACAGAAAAAAATAGTTATGAAGCAGTAACAAAAATAATTTATGGTTGTGGTTCATCACAACATGAGGAACTATAGTAAAGGGTCTCAGCGTTAGGAAGGTTGAGAACCAATGACTTAGAGGTTACTGTCCATTATCTTATCAAGGAAAGCCAGGGCTGGAACTCAAGGCAGGAACTGAAGGAAAGACCATGGAGGAACATTTCTTACTGGCTTGTTTCCTCTGGCTTCTCAGTTACATTTTTAAATATAGACCTGGCCCACCTGCCCTGGGATGGTGCTACCCATAATGGGTTGGGTCTGCCCCTATTAATCAGAATTTAAGAAAATGTCCTCGCAAACACTGCCACAGATCAGTCTGATGACGGCTATTCCTCAACTGAGGTTTCCTCTTCCCAACATAACACACATTTGGTGAGGACACCATGTGTCAGCCTACCCCTACACAACAGTTACCATGTGGGACTTCTAAGTTAATATAACATTGTTCCATAGTATCTCTTCATCTCAGGTGGCTGAAGAAGTTCCAAGGCTCCAGAAAGAACATCAGTAGCTCAGAGTACAAAGGCAGGCATGTCATGGGCACTGAAATGCTGATTAGGCAAATAAGTCAATGCAAGCACCTTTAGGTAGCTCTTGTGGGGACCCTAGAGTGGGTAACAGTTCCTTGGAGTCCAGGAAGATTGCAGGAACTTTGGCAAAGGGTATGTAATTGCCAAACTGTTTTGTTTGTTGAAACATCTGTGGATACAGGATCTGTCTCTACATGTCTGGTTCTCAAGAGGGTCACTCAATGGAACAGAGATGGACTCATGTGCCGTGTTCTTTCCCAGGCTGGAGCAGGTGTAGATGCCAGGACTCAAGGGGGAGAAGAGTGGCCAGGGAATAATGCCAGTGTTGGTTGTCATCTGGTCAAGCCCAGAGGACCCTTAGATGTTGTGGAGTGCTCTTCCTTCTGTCACAGGGACTCTGAGTGTATATACTCTGAGTATATAGCCAGGAGCATTGGTCTCAGAGTTGTGGTAAGGCAACACTGTGGCAGAAGTCTGGGCTTCTAAGATGAAGCCTGACTTGGATTTGAGAGACCTGGATAGAATATTGGGCAAAACATTACATTTCTCTGAACCAATTTTCCACCTGCTAACAACATCCCAGTGGTAGATGCTACACCAGATATGATGCGTCTTTGACATCTATGCTGGTGTTAGGCATGGTAAACCTAGTAAGTAGTATTTGTAACTCAAATTGGGGGGGGGGGCTTGTGTGCTGTGTCTGTGTACACTTCCTTTAAAAATGACTTGAAGCCTCTCATGCTCTTTAGGATGGGACTTCTGAGGACAAGGGTGTGTTTGGGTCAAGCTGGTATCCCTGGTGCCTACAATTGTGTCACAAATACTCGGGAATAAATGCATTCAATGCTTGGCTAGTTATGATGTCTAATCATAAGACCTGATTATGATGTCTAATCATAAGACCTAGTCATGATGGTGGTCCAGTAACAGGTTGGCTTGGCAAGCTAATATTGGCTTCTGGCTTGCTTTCTAACCTGGTGGATCTCATCAACTGTTGTGGCACCATCCAGCTCACTCTCTTCGTGGTTCTTGAAGTTGAGCACTGAGCACGGAAATCACGTAAGGATCCTCAAAGATTTTCAGGGTGGTCCTAGGAGCTGTAGCCCTAGTACCTGCCACAGCATCATTAGGGTCCAGCTGGCTAACTGGCTGGTGGGTAGTTCTCTTGGGAACCAGAACAATCTTCCTCGGGCACATTGAGTAACCAGCTTCCTTTTCCCGCTTGGGGCAAGAGTCTGCACAGGGAAAGTGAAGAAACCTGTTTAGGGCAGCTGTGAGGTGGGCGTGGGCAAGGCTCTACCCGGAACTCTGTGGCAGGACCAGTTTCCTATCCTTCCAGACCGGATGCAGGGCTGTGATCCGGGCGGAGACCAGAGAATTGCGCCCGGGGTGTGGGGGGGTGGGGCGGGGGTGCACCTGTAAATCCTTCTGAAAGACAGTCACCACCAGGGGTAGGACAGGACCAGCGTCTCTGGGTCAGCAGTCACTGGGCACGCAACTTCCGGTTGCTAAATTGGCCAAGCGGGTGGGGCCCGTAAGTTGTGGACCAGTGCGGGGGTAGGTGAATGACCCTGCCATGGAGTCGGGGTGGGGGGGATAGTGGTGTCCAGAGACACTGCTATCGCGAATGTCAGCTCTGGCGCCTTTCTGAACATCACCATTAGGTGGGAAAAGGTGGAGACAGCGTTAAATTTGGACCCAAACTACTCCATAAACTTGGTTTTTGTGTTCTTGGGCAAATGACTTAGCCTATCTGGCACTGCGCTTTTCCAGATGAAAAACCGGAATGAATCAAAGAGATGAAAGCATAGCAGTTTGAAGCAGTCCTAGTAGGTGCTCAAGGAAGCGAGGTTCTCTTCTAACAGGCTTGCACTCCCTGGCTACAGACAGTCCTACCCACAGGCTGAGCTAGGACCGAAGGTTACTAGAGGCAGGTGGCCTGGCCTGGAGACAATTCAAGAGCCATTTTAGCCTCGGGTTGCTTGTCTAGCCAGCAGGATGGGGCATGAGGGCGGGGCCCTAAGGTCGAATTTCGGTCGGGTTTCTGTGATCCTGGGAGGGAGTTTCAGTGCATTCTTTCACGTACTTATTCGCAGATTCTTATCAGACTGTTTCTCTTTGCCTCCCCCAGTGGCCCTCCAGCGTTTCATCCATACAAGGCCAGTTTCCACCCTTGGCTCTGTATGTAAACAAAGCCTGGGCTTTCTGCAGCAGGTCCCCACAGGTTTAGCCCTCTGTGCCAGCCACTCAGGAGGTAGAGCCAGAGTCTGGCTCCATGACTCTGCCTCCTGCACTTCCAAGTTCCTACCGGTCCCCCAAATGCCAGAGTGAGAAATTCTAACTGCATGTGTATGATTACAGAGCTCAGGCTACCCTGCATAATATCAATGACATTGCAAAAGTACTAACTAACCCGTGGTAGGGAGTGGGGGTAAAAATTGGCCCGTGATGATTAAGAAGAGATGGACTAAAGCCAGAATGGACCCCTTGAGCTCTGGTGGCTGTGTCAAATGAGGATTGAACCATACTGTAAGCCACAGGCCGATCCTTCTGTGTGACAGTCTAGTCCTCAAGTTATAATAAATAGGCATTCTTATTAAAATAGTAATGAAGACTGTAAAACTCAAAAATTATTTGAGGATAGGAGACACAGAGAAAATCCTGTCGGTTTCTGCACTTTCTTCCACTCAGTAGTTATATTTGATGCCCTGTGCACAGTTAGCCAAACCCAGGGCAGGCCAGCCACATCTGCTCAGAGGAAGAACACGCAGAGTGAGAAAAGCAGATTCTTAAGGAGCTTTGGGGGCCTGGAGAGACCAACTCTGAGCAACCAGAGCAGCCGAGTGCAAGTGCTATGGGTTTATCTGGTGGGCGACAGTCCCTCCCCAGAAAGTTGTCTCTGTGTGAACCTGCTCCCGCCTCTAAACTCTCCTTGGTGTAGGGCGTGTGTGTGTGTGTGTGTGTGTGTGTGTGTGTGTGTGTGTGTGTGTGTGTGTGTGTGTGTGTGTGTGTGAGGGGGCAAGGTCACTGCTCCAGGCTGACTAAATACAGCATAGCCCAGAGTCTTAATGCACAGTCCCAGGGGATGAGGTAGGGTTTGCCTGCTCTTCAGCCCCTGTAGTACAGCCTGCAATTCTATGGTCTTGAGAACAGGACTTGATCTCTCTTAGTTTCGGTATCTTGAAATTGGGTTGTTTTGAAAAATGAATATACACATATTTATAAAGCCTAGGCCACTTAAAAAACAGTTAATGACGTGTCCTGTTTCACGTGTTATTGTTGGGCAGGTCCTAAGTAGGACTCTCAGGCCAATTAAGAACTGGATGACCCTGCCAGGTGTACTTTCTTCAGACACAGGGTGGTGATGGTGAAAAGAGGTGAACTCCAGCATCTGGCAGGTTCGCAAGCTGTATGCACAGGATAGAAACCACTGGCCAGCACGTAACTCTTTCCACCATTGAGTTTATTTAATTCTACAATTAGAGTACGAGAGAGGACTTATTAACATTCTATTTCACTGGGGGACATGGAGGCAAGGAGAGATTAATGATGTGTGTAAAGGCATGTAGCTAGGAAGTATGATATCTTCGTTTATTGTACAGGCAAGAGGTGCTGATTAAGGAGATGGGGTACATCCAGTAGTGGCCTAATTTGGGGTCCCCTCCTCAGCAAACACAGAACTTCTTATACTGTAATATGATGTACATAAGGCACATTTGTATACAGTAGGCACTCAATTGTGCTAATGTCAGCCTGTATGTTTTGCTTTTTTGGAGAATGCCAATGTCTCTGGGTGGTTCACTTGGTCTAATGGAGTTGCTCAAACCTGAGCTCTTTACTCCTGTGCCTAGTAAACTCCTAAGAAATAGGCTGTACAGGCTCATGCTCAGGCATTTCATACTGCCTCTAAGACTACCCTCACTGTGAGTCCCGGAACTTAGGGTGATCCACTGTATTGATCACACAGTGGTTTTCCAAATAGCCTATGTTGATATCAGTGGGCCAGAGTTCTCTTCTTTCTTTCCTCCCCCTTTGGAGTCCTGTTCTAACTCTTGCAGCCATGGCTAAGAAAAGTAGACTGTAGACTGTCTAGCAGTGCAAAGAGAAGCATTCTTCAGTGTTCACTGCTTAAATGTTCTGATCATTTTAAGCTTGACTTTTGCATTACAAAATTCCAGTTAGATGCAGAATGAGTAGGGAAAGCAGAATGGATGGACATCAAAGCACAGAGGATAAGCATTTCAGGATAATTTTTAAAAGCTTTAACATTTTTTTTAAAAAAAATTAACTGTGGGGTGGTTCCCAGCACATATCCTAAGTTCCTGTAATTCAGTGAAGCTGTACTCTGAAGCTCAAATCCGCATTATTTTGCCTCATAAACAAGACCTGATGATGTGTGTAGGTGGATGTGGGGCAGCCCATGGGAAGCATTCAGAACCCTTTTATAACCAAGGAGTGGAATACTGAGGGAAGCCTTGGCCAGCTTTGTTGCACAGCTTTAAACTTGGGTGGGAGCAGTTATGTGCCAGGTGCCTGCTTATTTGAAATAAGCCCACAGGTCTGTGATATCAGTGCACTATGAAGGAAACACCTGATACCTCAGACACTACAGGACATTAACTTGCACAGGAACTAAATGGCAAAATCTGAGCTGGAGTTGGGGACCAACAGCAACTTCCAAGTCTCACAGCATCTCCCTGCTCTTTCCATGTTACAGACCTCTGCGACACTGAAGGTCCAGAAGGATTTCAAGATTTCCTCAGTCAAGCTTTCTAAGTCTCTTGATAACCCAAGTTGCCACTTTTAATGAGTTTCAAATTCCACATAAATAGTGTGCTTCAAACAAGCTGAAGCAAAGATATTGCAGTTTCAATGTATTCTCTTTAAGCACAAGCCTCCTCAGAGCTTCTGGGTGCCATCCTCCATCTTTGCCGAGAGCACCTTAGGGAGAGGGTGCTTCTTTCTGTCTTTCTCCCAGCTCTTTGCCTCTTGGGGGTGAGGCCAGAGAGATGGAATTGGTGACATAGTCAGTTCTTAAACTTGGGATTGTCCACCACCACCTTTAGGTAGCCTTTACCACAACATCTGCATATGTCTCAGCTGGCCACTATTATGCTTTACTAGTACAGGGACCACACAGGAATCTTATGCTGCCATCTCTATGTCCCAGGGTTTGTCATCATTCCATGACTTTCCACAGGTTGCTCCCCTGATTGAAATACCGTTTTTTCTTCCTCCTCAGGTTTCTTGGTCAGCTGGATTCATCAGAAAACTTTCTGAGTCTATATCCAAATGAAGAGGACTGGTCCTCCTGTATAAGGCCCATCTCTCAAGCTTGCTAACATTTTAAATATTGGTTACAAATCTCTTTTAATCGCCTATAGTATCCATAGGTATCTCAACATGCACACATATTACCCCCCTTCAACTCTTCCATCTCTACACCCCATCATACCTTCCCTGACTACACACACACTCCATGCCCTCCACATCCCACACACCCCCAATACAGCACACTCACACATCCCTACATACCACATATCACACATACCATACATACCACATCCCATATATCATTCTCACACAGCCTAGGTCATATATGCCACACACTGTCACACTTCCACACACTGCTCCTGGCATGTTATTTGATTTTACTTTTTCATCTTTTGTTTTGTGGAGATCCCGTCTTACCATGTATCTCTGGCCAGCCTTGAACTTGCTACATAGCTCATGGTACCCTCAAAACTTTACTCCCTTTGGCTTCAGCCTCCAGAGTGGGCCATTGCACATAGCCAGATAATGTGTTTTAATGGCTTAAGTCTTCACCCAGGCTATATCTTAAGGGCAGCTGTCTTTTGTAAAAGCAATAGGGGATTATTGCTGGCTTCTGAGGTTGAGCATTTCTCCATAACTGCCGATCTCCTGACTCCAAACATTTGTCCATGAAATCCCGTCTCCAGAAGCACTTGATTCCATAAATAAGAGGCAGAAGAAGGTCCGTTTTCTACTTTCTTCTTCATTCTTTGGTTTTTTTCTTTACATGTATTCATTTTACATACCAATCACAGATTCCCCTCTCATCCTTCCTCCCACTCTCCCCTCATCCTCAACCCACCCCGTAACCCACTCCTCCAAAAGGGTAAGGCCTTTCATGGGGAGTCAGCAAAGCCTAGTACATCAAGTTGAGGCCCCTCCCCCCAATATCAAGGCTGTACAAGGGGTCTTACCATAGGGAATAGGCTCCAAAAAGCTAGCTCATGCACCAGGGATCCCACTGCTAGGGGCACCTCCAATAGACCAAGCTACACAACTGTCTTCCTTATGCAGAGGGTCTACTTCGGCCTCATGCAGGCTTCACAGCTATCAGTCTAAAGTTCGTGAGTTCCCCTGAGCTTGGTTCAGTTGTCACTGTAGATTTTCCCATTGTGATTCCCCGCCCCCTCCCTGCTCATATAATCCCTTCTCCCTCTTCAACTGGACTCCTGGAGCTTGGCCTGGTGCTTGGCTGTGGATCTCCGTATCTGCTTCCATCAGTTACTGGATGAAGGCTCTATGTGACAGTTAGGGTATTCACCAATCTGATTACCAGGATAGGCCAGTTCAGGCACCCTCTCCACTATGGCTAGTAGTCTAAACTGGGTCATCCTTGTGGTTTCTTGAGAACTTCCCTAGCACCTGGTTTCTCTCCAATTCCATGATGTCTCCCTCTATTGAGATATCTCTTTATTGCTCTTCCCCAGCTCAACGACCCCATTCCCTCATGTTCTCATTCCCCATCCCCTCCCTTCTACTGCCCCACGCCCAGTTTACCCAGGAAATCTCATCTATTTCTCCTTCCCAGGGTAATCCATGTGTCCCTCTTAGGGATAACCAGACTATAAAATGAAGCTCCAAGGAAGCTAGGTAACAAGGAGAACCCTAAGAGGGATACATTCTTTGTTTCTTAACAAAAACAGACACAGTCCCTGCAAACACTTGTACCATGGATTTAGCAGGAAAACAGAACAAGTATCTCCTTTCGTGGACTTTCCTTTCTCCTGGAGGAGAAGCACTATAGATGAGTAGGCACCAAATAAAGCAGCTCACATAGTAATCCCCATCACCAGAAAGACTATGGCAAGCTGGGAAGTGTGAGGGGCCATTTAGATGATGGACTCAGGACAGGCGCTTCGAGGAAGTGACACTTGCAGATCCCTGAATGCAGTTGTGGTAAGGATGGGTGAAAGATTGTGAGGAAGAGCATTTGAAGTAGTGTAAATGCTGTGGCATGGATACAATGGGCATGTAACAGAGCAACAGCAGGATGGCTGACCTGACTGCATAGGCAGGGGCAGAAACAGTCACAAGCATTGTTTCCACTATAATCTGGAAAGTGTCAGTGTAACACAGAGGTCCTGCTAGGGACACTTGTATGTGGTGTCACCTGGAGTAAGTCCCCCGCCAAAGGCTCAGGGAGACAAGGCAACTGCTAGTCTTCCAGCATAGCAGCTGGCCCTGGCTACTGAAGATAACCCCAAAGTATCCTCTACTCTAACAACAAAACAAGTACAGGCCAGGGAGAGGGCTCAGAAGGTAAAGGTACTTGACACCAAGCCTGTTGAGATGAGTTCAATCCCCAGGTTCCACATAGCCGATTCCTAATAGCTGTCCTCCAATCCTACACATGTGCTATGGCATGCATGTCATCCCCACCCCATAAATTACTACAGGTGTGTTATGGCATACATGCCATCCCCCACCCCATAAAATAACTGTAAGTTTGGAAAGAAATACAATTAAAAAAAAAGAATCCCACTAAAACCTGGGTGAGGCATGATCCAAGCTCAGCCCAATCAAGGGGAAACTCTGGAAGTTTGTATGTCTCTGGTCATTGCATGCCTGTAGCTATTATTAGGCTATAACAAGTATGGGGCTCCAGGCAGGAATTAGGCAGTCAGGGGTCTGGATCTAGAAGCTTGCCACCTCTTGCCGTTGAGAGAGGATAGATATGTCCTCAAAGGGCAGGCTAGCTGCGTGGAACCAGAAGGCTTGGGTTCATATTTCTCTCTCTCTCTCTCTCTCTCTCTCTCTCTCTCTCTCTCTCTCTCTCTCTCTCTCTCTCTCTCTCTCTCTCTCTCACTCTCCTCCTCCACCTCTTCCTCACCCTCAACCTCTCTCTGTGAATACCTTTGAAAAGCTAGACAAGCTTCCAGGAGTTACTCTGCTCAGATCCTCACTTCCCTCTTGGAACATGGAAGAAGTTCCAGAAGCAGACTGCTCCCCACTTTGCCTGCCTTTCTGGGATTCTCTGGCACTTCCCCCATCCCTGGAGCAATGACCATGCGAACTCCTGTTTTTCGGGATCCACACCAATCATGACCAGACAATGCACACGTGCTATTCATGGCTTGTAAGTCATTTAGCTTTGTCTGCGTAATCCTTGTGTATACAGGGTCCTGTGTGGAACACTCCAGATCTATTTACAATGCAGCTGCTCTACACTTTCCTTTAGAATTGGTGTGGGAATTTAAGACAGGGGGGGAACTTATAACCTGAGGTTTTTTGTAAGATGGGCTAAGTCAGGTGTTCACACCTAGAATCTGAACATGCTAAGCTGAGCAAAGGGGAAGGGAGTTCAAGGTCAGACTGGGCTACACAAGACCCTGCCAGCAGCCAAAGGAAGCTATGATAGAGGTAGAGCTGTTTACTTTTGATTGACAAAGTAGATTAGAGTCTGCAAGGGTTCTCTCTCCCTGTTTCTTCATCCTTCCCTCTGCCCTTCTCTCTCTTTTTTTTTTTTTTACATCTTAGTTTTTAAACAGTGTCTCAATCTGTAGGCACAGGAATTTACTATGTAGGCCAGGCTGTTATGTGGTTTTGTCTGTCAGAGCCTCTTCTAGGCCAGTCTGGTCTTGAACTCAACTTAATAGCCAAGGACAACCTTGAACTCCTCAATTGATCATCACTTCAGCTGGTTAATAAGTCCTTGGTCCTGTGTCCCTCCCCATTTTGCTTCCTTCTCCCCCCCCCCACCTTCCCTCCTTCTTATATAGCTCATTATGTAGCCCAGGCTGGCCTCAAACTTGAGCTGCTCCTGTCTCTTAAGTGCTGGAATTTATTTCCCATGCAACTCCACAGCAAGTGAGAGTTGTGTTTTAATAGGAAGATTTGGTGGTGGCTCTCATGGGGAATCAGAGCTACTGGGGAAGGAGATGACTTTTATTGGTAGGCCACTTCTAGGTGTTTGGCTGCCCTGCTTTCTTTTGATTCGGAAAGGGTGAGTGATTGCCCATCTCCCTACACCAGAGAGGATGTTGTGTGCTCCTCTTGAGGCCTGAGTGCTATCCCATCTTTCTTGTGTCCCCCTTCTCCTCTCTGAATTTGGATTCTTTATCTAAGAAGCACATAGGCCCACCTCCTTCCTTGCGGTGTGCTCCGGCTACTAGGACACTGGGCATCACACCTCTTTGTTATATGAGCCACATATGTGCAGGTGACAAGGCCATACTGGACCACAGCTAAATGGTGTGTCTTCAGGAAGTGGTGTCACATTACTAAAGCTTCTAGTTTTCATCTGGAAGGGGAGGTTACCTTGCCCTTCCAAACAAGTAGACATTTGAGAGCAGGGATGAGAACCATCTCATAAAGTACTTAGAGAAGTGTATGGCAGGACTGTTTTCTTTCTCCTTGTCAGTAGTCTGTCTCTTCTCCCCTAGAAGACCACTGGGGTTCCTCTGGGTGCCTACCAGGGTGCTGGGTGCCACACATGCTGTTTCCCTTGAACTTTCTTGCTCTTCCCAGCAGCCCATAGGCCCACATGTCTGTGTCCTCATTGGAAATGCCCTAGCACAAAGAAGTCTAGGGCCACTGAAGCTCAGGCCTGTGTGAGCGATCTCACATAGCCTGTCAGCTTCTGCAAGGTTCCCAGAACAGCATGTCCACTCAAAACCTGGGGCTGGCAAGGCCCCACATCCTTTTCAGGAGAGCACAGCCTCAAGGCAGGAGGAACTCAGGGTGACTCAGCTTCACATGTGACAAACAGCCTGTGAAGTAAAACAGACCAGCCGAGCTGCCTTCAGATCCCAGGGAGGAAGGGGTGGCATGAAAAGTTATGGACAGCGTTGAACTCACTCCTCATTTCAATAATACATACAGAATGCTTGCTGAGACCTTACCATAAACACAGTGCTCAGAGAGGGTAAGTGTTTTACCCAGGGTTACACAGGCAATAGTAGCCAGCTGAACAGGAATTTGATCCGAGGCCTCTGCCTTAGAAGCCCTTGTTCTTTCCTAACCACATGTCAGGAAAAAATATCCTTTCCCCAACCCCCACTTCCTGTGACACTGCAGTGTTCCCTGCCTGTGATTAAAACAAAACAAAAGCCGACCCACTGGGTTTTGTTTTACTTTTCAAAGTTTGGAACAGATAATACCCGTGGGTCCTTTGACCATCGGCACCTAGGTGAACTGTTCTCTCCTCCTGCCCTTGGTTTGGGACTGGCTCATGGATAGGAGATGTGCAGGTGGGTGCAGGCAGGGGTGCTGGGGCAGTGGAATGGCTGTCTGCCAAGTCACCATGACCCGTTCCAGCACTGAAGTCAAAGTCACAACTAAACCTGGTTTGGGGGTCAAGGGTTGGGAATACCACTCTTAGGGAACACTCAGAGGAGATGTGGCCTGGCAGGAAGTACAGAGACATGCCAAACAGGAAAGGGGAGGGCAAGCCTATGAGGCACTGAGAAGTCACCAGGATGCACGCCAAAGCTGGGAGGGGCTAAAATACTGGGGCAGAGCTGCGGGGCACATGACTCTGCTGAAAATCTCCCAGGGAATGACTTCTAAACCCTGCCTTATTGAAGGGTTTGAGGAAGGCTCCAGCCTGCCGACTGCTGGTCTGGGATATGGGGAGAATCCTGTGCTGGCACATTGCCACAAGGACATTTCTCAGGGAAAGCCTTTGGCCCAATAAGTCTGTTTTCTCTTTTCTTTGGAAACTAGGATTTGGAATCTGTTCAGGAAAAATGTAACCTACAAACAAATAGCCTTGGCCATCTGTGCCTCCCTTGCAGCCAGCTCAAGGTCCGGGAGAGCTCAGCCTCCCTGGGATCTCTAACTGCAGGCCATTAGTCAGTCTCTGGCTGCCCTAAAACAATGTCTACTCTTCGTATCTGTCCCTCAGTACTGCTCATGCCCCAAGTCTGTGAAGGTGCTCCTGTGGTGCTAGAATACCCCCCCAATTGAGATTACATGTTTTATCATCATCTCTCCCTCTAATTTCACTTCTCAGGAGACCGCTTGCTTCTCCTCAATGTTATTCTATGTTATTTAAATGTAAAGCATTCTTTCCTTTTTCTGTGTATGAGAACCCCTGATTCCATCTTTAAGAATATAGTCAAAATGTCTGCCAAGTGAGCTCTGGCTGTGAGCTGAGTAGGGTGGTGGTGTATCATGCTTCTTGCCACATAGCAAAGTATTTAGGACAGAACCTGGTGCATAGTAAATGCTCAACAAATGGTGCTCAATATCCTTATGGATTACCTCAATTCTGTCATTGCACTCACGGAAGATATGATTTGTCTTGTGCGTTGTAGTTGTTGTGTGGCAAGTCTGTGGGCTTCTTGAGGACAGGGATTGTATGTTTATTGTCTAGTGTCTCCAAGCACGTTTATCCAAAGGGAATTCCATGGGTGGCAATCTGCTCACTCAAGTTGGTGATGATGTGCAGAGACTGATGTCTAGACTTCCTAAATCACTGACTGTAGCCTAAAGAATAGAGGGTGAAGATAGGACACAGAAGATCTTAGCTTGCTTCTACTTCAACTATCTGCTAGTTTTATGATCTTGGAATAATTAACCTTGTTTGAACTCTAACACCTATTGTCCAAATTACAGATAATATTCTCACTTGTCTTCTCACAGGTCTGCTATGGGCATCAGTGATCATGCACAGAAAGGGTCCTGGGTCAGCAACTATCTTACCTGTGTGCTTATTCTTTGAGTCTTCTTGGAGCCCATTGCCATCACCACTGCTCAGATTTAAAGAGAAATGCCTCTTGTTGGCTCCTGCATCAGAGCACTTGGTTTCTGGCTGCTGGTGGTGTTTGGAAAGGTCATGGAGTCTTGAGGAGGAAGAGTCATGTTGGAGTGGTAGTCACAGGGGTGAGCCCCACTTCCTGTCTGCTCCCTGAATCTTGACTGTAAATTAGTGTAGCTGTCTGCCTCATGCTCTTACTGACCTTCCTTCCCAGCTGCGATGGACTAAATCCCTTCTACCGTGAGCCAGAAGAAGCAATTTCTTCCTTAAGTTGCTATAGCCACAGCAATGTGAAAAGTAAATCATGCAACTGCTACACTTGTCAGAACATGAGCTGTGTGTGCTATAGTGGGTAGGCGTGTCAGCCTGACACTTGAAAAAACTAATTCCTGTGGTTCAAATGTATATTTCTTAAATTTGAGGATGTTCAAATCATGCATCTCAGGTATTGAATCTAACCTTCTAAAGTTTATTTTGGTCATATCAAGCTTTTAACTCTCGACCTAATATTTCTGAGAACACGCTCATAGGTATCCTATGTGGCATCAAACACAGCACTTGTTGTTCGTTGTTACATGATTAAAGAAGGGAGAAGCCAGGTGTTATCTGGAGGTGTAGAAAAGTGTGAGACGTGGTCTTTGCTCTGAAGGAGTTTATAGGATGGTTTGTTAGCCAGAGCAGAATTCTAAACTGGTAGGCAAAGCACATGATATGAAAGGGTGGTTTGTGAAGACTTTACAGAAGAACAGGCTTTGTATTAAACCTTACAAAAGACTGATGCTTACGCTGGCATCCTGGGGACATAATTCAAAAGCCAATGTCAGCGCCATTGGGCACTGTGGATAACAAAGGAATAGGTAGGATTGTAGTGTGTAACCATTTTAAAAATATCTGAATTTTAAAAGCAGCCAAAATTCTGGGGTTACTGCTTTCATGATAAGAATAGTGTGTGTGAGTGTGTGTGTATTATCAGCCATGAAACACTTTATTTAAAAGATGCCACAGAGAAAGCTGTTTGCTGAAAATTTAAATTGTTAGAGCTTCTGCATAATGATAACCATGATCAGATAGATCAAAGTACAATGTGAGGTGGTACACTAATAGTATCTCAGAAAAGAGAAATATAAAAATATGCAATTATGTTTGCAGAATACAGCCACTATCATAGTGAAAAGTCAATTCATAGCCTTTGTGTTTATACTAAAAATTAGAATGAATGAGATGTAAGCAACTAAATATCTAACCAAGTAATCAAGAAGCAAAATAAAACCGAGACAAGCTAGAAACAAAAACAAAGAATGTACAAGGTTGAAAAGCCATTAGAAACCCCCTGAAATCATAGAAGTCATAGAGAATGGATAGGAATACAAAACAGAACACTCTAGAGAACTTGCTCAACAATGAGTGGGGACAGAGAGCAAGCAAGCATCCAATAACTGGTATCTGAGAAGTTGGTAAAGCTCTCTGCTCCTCACTACTCTTGGTTATGCAACTGATCCGTATATAAATATGTGTGCTACATACTTGTGTTTCCATTTTTCTAATGATCAAACTGAGGATCCAAGAACCCAGACTACTTTTTGATGCCATACAACCAGTAAGTAGTGAAATATTTTTTTTTTGAATCCTTGTCTCTTAATTTTGTTGAATATTTCCTCAACAATCTCCCAGCATCCTTTGGGATGAGTGTAAAAGAGGAAGAATGAAGATGTGACATTGCTGTGCTGACCTATAAAAGGTTGTAACAATTTGCCACAAGCCAGAAGACTTACATACAGCCCTGGAATTTCTCACACTTCTGGAGACTAAAAGTCTGAAGTCAAGAGGTAAGCAGGCATGCTCTCTCTGAGGGTCACAAGGGAGAAGCTGTCCTTGTTCCCAACAATGCTGTGTAGGTTGCTGGGATTCCTTGTCAGTCCTTGGCATTCTGTGCACTTTAATTCCGGCCTCCATCATTACGTTGTATCTTCCCTGGTACCATCCTAGGGGCTGGCAGAACTAAGTGCAAGAATTCCTTACTTTGCTTTCTTGCTGCAGATGATGTGAATAGGCGCCTCACACTCTTGATGTCATGCCTTCCCTGCTCTGATGAACCATATTTTTCCTTAGACTGACCAAAAGAAATCCTTTCTTCAAGTTTTTTTATTATTATTATTAATTTTAGTTACTTTATGTGCATTGGACCTTTGCCAGGGTTCCAGGTCTGCTCAACAGGAGTTAAAGACAATCAATCGTGAGCTGTTATGTAGGTGCTGGGAATTAAACCCAGGTCCTCTGGAAGAACAGTCAGTGCTCTTAACCACTGAGCCATCTGTCCAGGTCTTAGGTTGCTTTTCTCAGGTATTTTGTCACAACAAGAAGAAAGGTCACTTAAGACACTCCCTGCATCTTCATTTTGCTTCTCCTCTGCATTAGCCTTCTCTATTTTCTCCACTTGCAAGATGAATTAGTGCCCTCACACTAGAGAGCCTTCACTTACATCTGGAATAGCTATTTATGTAATATTATATTCTGAGTTTCCACACACACACACACCCCATACACATCTTTGAGAGATACTATTTAACTAAAAATTAAACAAAATAAATGTCTTTACTTGTAGGGCTTCAACAATCTTCATTATGCATTCACCTAGTGAACTGTGCATGATGCTGAAAGTATCCACACATCCACCCCATGATCACTGATGATACAGTTATGAGTTTACTCAACTGTTCAGATCAGACACGTTGCAAGGGAAGGAAAGTGGGACAGACTTGGAGGACAGTTGCCAAGATCCCCAAATCACATTACCCTGGCCAAGACTGAAGGAGCTCTTAGGAGAGGAGGTCAAGAGGAAAGGTATGTAAACATTCTTCAGTACTTTGAAGGACTGACTACTGGCTCTTTGATTCTTGGCTTGTCGTTCTGGGTCCCTAGTTAGAAAGAACACAACCAGTTAGTGGAAGCTACAAATATTTTATGTATGTATGCATGTATGTATGAATGTTTGGGGGAATGCTGTTTATTTAACCCAGATTTCCGCAAATGTTAGGCAAGCACTCTACCATTGAGCTTCATTTGCATGCCCAGAGATTTCTTTTCCGACTATGTTAATGAAAGATCTTTACTAACTAGGAATGTCTAAGATGTTAATAGAATTGGATTAGATGGCCCTGATACCCACATATGTGCAATTGTTTAAAATGTTACAGCTTCTGGAGGTTAGTAGGTGCTGAAAAGAACAAGGAAGGGTGGGCTGCTAAAGGATTTCATTAGCTGCTGACCACACCAAACCAGTCTCTAGATAGAAATTGGACAAACGTGGACTTTTAAAATCTTTTGCACAGCCTTTTTATAATGCTTCTCATTATAAATTCAGCAGTTCTCATAAAATCAAGTTAATTTCATGGGAAGATATTGTTCTAGGGTGTAGCACGAAAAAGCTGGAAAGCATGGGCCCACAGGATAGTGAAATAATGGCGCCTAGATGCTACTAACTACAGCAGCTGAAGAACTGGGTATGCAGTGAATATCTGAAGAGCAGCAGCTGAGAGAGTTGCTTGTAAAGGTTGTTTTGTTTGTTTGGTTGGGTTGGTTTTTTTTTTTTTTTTTTTTTTTTTGTCCCTGTATTGATACTGTTAGCACCGAGTGGACTAGAAACTGAGTTCTCAATACACAGAACTTCCGTGCTAAGACCAGCCAAACTGATAACTTGGTCACAATGATTTATAGAATTTTATGTTAAATTCTTTAAATTTTATTTTTATTTCTGCATGTATATATATGTGTGTGTGTGTGTATATATATGTCTGTATATATATGTTTATACATATGCGTGTATGTATGTATGGTTTGCCTGTATGTATGGGTACCACATGTGTGTCTGGTGCCCTCGGAGCTAGAAGATAGTATTGAATCCCCTGGAACTAGAATTAAGGATGGTTGTGAGCCACCATCTGTGTACTGGGACTCACACCCAGGTCTTCTGAAAGAGCATCCAGTGCACTTAATCAGTGAGCCCTTTCTCCAGCCCCTGATTCACAGGAGGTTTTGTTTGTTTGTTTTTGTTTTTAAAGAAGAAAGACATAAAAGTAATTGTGGCAGCAGTTGTAACAGTTATGAGAGCAGAGGGAAGAGGCCAGTACCTAGGGATGTGGCTCACTGGTAGAGCACTTGCCATATCTGCAAGGTCTGGGATTCAATTACCAATGTGAACAAACACACAAACAAGCAACCAAGCATAGGACTGGTGGCACACACAAGTATCTTGGTACTTGGGAGGCTAAGGCAGGAGGATTGTCATATGTTCAAGTCCAGCCTGGGCTAAATAATGAGTTCATGTACAGCCTTGGTATCTTAAGAAACCCAAAATAAATACATCAATAATTTAAAAGGGAATAAGGGATCCCTGACAGGCCTCTCTGAAGCTTTTTAAGTGTCTGTCCCACTAGCGTATTCACAGCACCCATTGTTGCACTGGACAAACACATGAACCGATTCATATTAAGTCAAAAGGCTCTTGTGCTGAGCCTTGAAGGCTGTGATGCATTTTAACCTAGGAGAAAGATGTGAGGGCACGATAGTAAAAACAGAGAACCTCGGTACATCGGCTAGTAAATCTAATGTCTGGTGTGCTCCAGTTTTTTCCTGTGGTTATTAATATATTTCTTGGGGAAAGCCCTTGAAATAATAAGTCTCTTACAGTATCTGTATTCTTTTTCTACCCTCAAGACCCGAGCCTCCCTTGTTTGGCTTTCTTCCATCTTCTCTGTTGGAAAAGACAATCCTCTGTATAGAAAGGATATCATTAGGCACTTTTTCAGGCCAAACCTAGGTGCAAATTAATCATTCGAGAAAACGTTCTGTAGACAGAGTTGGGAGGGTGAGATTTGGATGAAGGATGAGAAGTAACTGGACAGCAGACTCGAGGAAGAGCATCAGGGTTTAGAAGGAAATGGGTACCGCTGGGAGATAGAGTGAGCAGAGCTTTGGGCCACACATCTCTTTCCTTCTGGATTTACATAGAGAGAACAAAACATGATTATTACTGTGAGGCAAAAGGAAGGAAAGGGGAAGAAAATTGTACTGGGCAACTGCATATGACAGCACCCTTGGAACTCACACACACACACACACACACACACACAGACACACACACACCACAAACACATATGCACATATATCACAAACACACACACACCACAAACACACATACATACATACACACCATACACACAGGTACATACACATACACACCACAAACACATATGCACATATATCACAAACACACACACACCACAAACACATATGCACATATATCACAAACACACACACACACACACCACAAACACATATGCACATATATCGCAAACACACACACACACACCACAAGTATATACAAATTCACACATACACAAACAAAACACATGCAAACACTTATATGCACATACAAAATGTACACATATACACTATACACACATATACATGTACAGACATACACACACAACACATACACATACATTTTTCAATGATGTTATTAACTTTACTTCACAGATGATTATACGAAGAAATAAAAGATGAAGCAACTTACCAACTAGCAGTCGGTCCAGATTTAAGGCTGGTTTTGTATGGCTTTACAAAAATAATTTACAACTTCCTCTTGTCCAGCTACATCTCTGCCAATGAAAGTAGAACCTTTTTGCAACATCTTGCCATTGCTTCTGCCTTTCCTGGGAGTCTTCCTTCCCATGTATCTTAGTCAGTTTTCTATTGCTGTGAAGAGACAATGACCATGGCAACTCTTATAAAATAAAGCATTTATTTGGTGTGATTTACAGTTTCAGGAGTTTAGTCCATTATCATCATGGTGGGAAGCATGGTGGTATGTAGGCAGATGTGGTACTGGATAAGGAGCTGATAATTCTACGTCTGGATCACAGGCAGCAAGGAGAGAGAGAAAGACACTGGGCCTGGCTTGCACATTTGAAACCCCCAAACCCACCCCTAGTGACACAGTTCTTCCAACAAGGCCATACCTACTCAAATAAGGCCAAACCTCCTAATCTTTCTCAAGTAGTACCACACTACTCCATGATGACTAAGCATCCAAATATATGAGCCTATAGGGACCATTCTTACTCAAACCACCACACCAAGTATCAAGATACCATAGAAGCTTCCATCAAGGTTCCTGGAGGCTGCTGAGGCCAAGCAATGTGTGGTAGGATTAGATTCCCTGCAAGGAGGTCCTGAGAGGCCACTGTGTTAAGCTGTAAAGGCAAAACACACTAGCTTCCTTTGACTCAAGTTGGGATTTGGGGTGGGTGTGAGAGTTGATACTCTAATCTTGAGAGGGTCAAGCAGGAGACAAACTGCTGGTTGTGTTTGTGGTAGAGTTTCGAGGCTGGGTTAGCTGAGGTAGAACCACCACCCTCTGGACTGAACAAAATACAGAGGAGAAAAGCTGAGACCTAGCGTTCTTTCTCTCCATTCTTCCTGGAGACACAGTGCTGGTAAGCTGCCTCATGGCCCTGCCACCATACTTTCCCACTATGATGGACTGTGTCCTTCGATTGTGATCCAAAATGAACCCTCCCTTCCTCTCTAAGTTTGCTCTGGTCTGGCATTTTGTCACAGCAGTGGCAAAAGTGACAGCAGAAAGTGGAGGGAATCTCGGGAGGCCAGGTAGACAAACTGCCTTGTTTTCGGGGCATGTAGCCACGACTCCTTAGCATAAAGAAATACAATGCCATGGAGACGCTTGTGTAGGATCTCCCATTATGTAATAGTTCTGGGATCCAGGTGCTTCTTAATGGCTCAGTAATACTACCTCTAAAATGGGTGGATTTTACTTACTTTGCTTCACTGAGGAAACAATATTGAGAGGTTAGCTTGCTTATAGTAATAAGCAATATATCAGAGAGTAAGACCATAAAGAAGTGCTTGTATTTAATCCTTTGTAGGACCCTGTAGACATGAATAAAATAAGAGTTATTGTTATTTCCTTAAGGCCAGTAAGCTCAAGTTAAAGAAACCCAAACACAATCTCTCTTAAACTCAGATAAATGACGGAAAGGGCATGGATGGAGCCAGCCTCATAGGAGACTTCCTCCAAGTATCCAACACTGGGGTCCCTGTGCCTCTGGCCACCTCTATTTATTGTGTACTCAGATATTTCTCTGATATTCTTTGTCTTAGTTATCATTCTATTGCTGTGAAGAGAAACTATGAAGAAGAAAGCTTACAAAAGAAAGCATCTAATTGGGGGCTTACTTACAGTTTCAGAGGATCTATCCATGAGCATCATGGTGGGAGCATGGCTGCCAGCTTCCTGGTGCTGGAGCAGTAACTGAGAGCTTAGTCCTCATATACAGGCAGTAGGCAGAGAGAGCCGAACTGGGCCGGCTTAGGCTTTAAAAGCATCAAAGCCCAACGTAGTGCACACTTTCTCTAACAAGGTCACATCTCCCAATTTTCCTACTCACTTCCACCAACTGTGGGGTCAAACATTCAAATATCTTAGACTAAAATAGCCATTTTCTTTAAATTGTCATATTTCTCATGAGCTTCTTACCCATTGCAAGCAGTATGATTGTCTTTTATCTTCTAATGCTGTGTGGGTCTTCTTCAAATTTGTAGGAAGGAATTTGTGTAATAGAGGAGTAGATGGCAATATACATATAGTGTAGGTTTTCATTTTCCCTATGATGAGCCAAGGAACGGTTTGTCTCTACGTATCAGATAGGAAAGTCCATAGCCACTCTGCAATTGGTCTGGCTGGGTCACATACATGCCTTGGATAAATCACCCTGGCTTGGGTCTTAGGCTTTCCCAGTGTGCCTAAGAAGAGAAGAAAACACACAGAGACATGCCAGTCCCATTCCTATCTACAGCAAAATTTAAACGATAAAAGATCCAGAAGAATCTGGAACCTCAACCTGTTCTAGTTCTGGGGCTGCAAGTTTACCTGCAGGGATCTGGTAAAAGGTTGCAGAGATTACAAATCTGTCAGTCCTTTATTCAGTGAAAGCCTGGCCAGGTGTAAAGTACGGAATAGGAACTTACTTATTCACTGTCAAAACAAGCTAGAGGATGGAGTGAATGAACTGACCACAATGCCCAGCAACTTCCCAGTGTTGCAGAGGACAGATGTCTGCAGTGCAAAAGGGAAGTCTGGAGTGCCCAGCAGCATGCGAGAGACCCTCAGGGTGCCTAATGGTAAGTGTCACCATGGAAGAAAGCCTTCTGAGTGGAGAGACTGGCATATGCCACAGTCCAAGGCTAGAGAAACACCATCAAAGGGGTGCTTGAGGCCCAGTGTGCCCTGTTGCAGAGGACTGGAGGGAGAGGAGAGAAGAGCAGCTCCCAGGAGAGGGGCAGGATCAGGTTTGGTACGTGCAGAAATGTGTAAATGTCTCATTCATAGTGAGCACTGCCATTGTCCTCCCTCCATCTGGGACCAGAAGTGGCCTATGATCTTTACAGGAGGCCCATGGCTCAACGCCCAGTCCCACTGCATCCTGCCATGGTGCTACCATCTTTAGGAACAAAACCTATACTGGCCTGGACTACAGAAGTTGAGAAATCACAGCAGGGCTACCTTACTTTTCAAAAGAGCTAAGCCCCACTGCTAATAAGAATTATTATTAATGCTAATCATCACACTTGACACTTCTATTGCCACAGAGAAAACCCACCTTCAAAGCTCCAGAAGCAGTAATTACCCCTCCTAGCTCCCATATGCAAGATATAAAATGAGGTCTGAGTACAGGGTGTGGAGCCATAAAGTCCAGGAAGCCAGATTGCCCACCTCACATCCTTAACAGAGAAAACCATGTCTTCCACACAAGGCTCATCTAGTTCTTACTGTCAAACGAAGACATGGGGGAGGGGGGCAGGGAGGTGACCATGGCCTCTAAAGTCATGAAGAAGCATAATTAGAAGGCTTGGGCACACTTTTCATGAGGGAAGGATAGCTGAGAATCTTCCTTCCCCACTTCAAGCCCCTCAGAGTGACAGTGTGGCATGTCTTGTGAGACCTTAATTGTCTGCCTCAGGGATGGTTGACTGATCCAAACTGTTCCCTTTTTTAATGCTTGATACTGGGGAGACCCATTCTGTCGTACCTCTTCCTACTAACGTGCTCCCTGAGACAGGGAACCTCCCAAGGGCTCAGACTGTTTGCTTAGTTATGGTTGTGTTTGGCTCTGGTAGTAATTTGAACTTGATGTTTTGCCTTAGCCCGTGTCTTTTCTTCAAATGTACTCAGTCAGCATTCACTGGGTAACAAGGCAGTTTTGAGTAAGCAGTAGAGGAATTTGGTTTCTACATTTTTAGTTTGTGGGTAAACAGCAGTCCAAATAGGCAAATACCAGTCAGGGTGCTATGATTTGAGAGAGGAAAGCTCAAAGTTTGAGGGACTCTAAGAAATGCTATGCCCTCCATGACCTTGCAAGGGCAGTTCAAACATACCTTCTAGATGGCTAAGGAAGCCTAGCTGAACTTTTCCTGAGTGCCCAGTACTCGAGAAAAGAAGCCTTGTGATACCCACAGACTCCTATCTAAGCCTTCTGCATTCCTGCATGCCTGAGCCACACTTACTGCATGCCACCCAGCCCACTCCTGTGTTTGGGAACACCTCTTTAGGTATAAAGTTTTATGTTCAGAATGACAGAATTAATAAGAAGCATTGCATTCCTGAGGCTTGCAGAGCACTCAATAGTCTGCTGAGCACATTCACAACTCAAGAAGCTGGTACTTTAAGGGCTAGTCTGGGTATAGGTCACTGTTCCTATCTATACTTTCTCTCATATTCCCGTTTCAGGTGGGCAGAGGGGCAGGTGGCAAGTGAGTTACATGCCATCCTGAACACAAAACTTTATACCTGAAGAGGTGTCCCCAACTCAGGAGTAGGCTGCAAGTGCTATAAGCATGGCAGAGACTGTCAGGGGTGTTAGGAAGCTTGGTACAGGTTTTCAGAGAGGCAGTCTGAGAAAAGGCAGAGACCTGGAGTCTCAGGTGTCAGAAGAGGCTTCTCTTCTAGGGAGTACCTTAACTTTCTAAGAGGCATGCTCAAATCCCCATCCCCTATGCCACCTTAACTTTCTAGGAGAAAAAGTAGTTTTGCCCCTGGCATTCTGGCCTGCAGCACCTGACAAACAGTGGGTCTTCACTGGACCTCTCTGTTCTGTATTTCCTACCCAAGCGACTTCAGGAAAGCCCAGCACAATAAGATTTCAGACCACTGGTTGCCCATCGTAATTGGTTTCTTCCTGTCCCTGGTCCCTCCAGGCCTGTCACTGGAGCAGCTGCCAACCAATGTGAAGAGCTCGGTGTCCCAGAATATTGCAGTGCTTGGACCCCTGTTTCCCCAGCCTCCTCACAGATCTCCTTTTCTGGGTTCACTTCATGGCCTGTGTCTTGGAGGAACATGATTTGTTTTCTTATTTACTTGTGGACTCTGGTTATCCTCATTCAACATCCCAGTCACCTACCCATGGGTCTCCGAGTATAGCCCATGACCTTGTGGGTAGAATCAGAGAATGGACAAGAAGCCTAGAGACTGTAAGTATACAGAGGAAGTACACCCATGCGATCAGAGAAGATGTGTGCGTGCGTGCGTGCGTGCGTGCGTGCGTGCGTGTGTGTGTGTGTGTGTGTGTGTGTGTGTGTGTGTGTGTGTGTGTGTGTATGTGTGTGTTTGATGGAGGGGATGGGCTTGGTCTTAAAGGACACTTGGGGTTTTCCATGCAAACAGATGGGAGCTATCCTACTGACAGAAAGAACCACGCAGGTGTGTTGGTGGGTTCCACTAGTGTCTTACCTGCTGACTACTTCATCTTCCTGTGTTTCCCCCGACCTTGTTTCATTTTGCCAGCATCCTTCAGGGCATAGAAGCTAGAGCATTGCTTAGGTCCATGGCCTTCACAATGATGAGAGACCTGGGTTTGAGTCCCAGCTTTCCCTCCTCCTTCCTAGTAGAGAAAGTTTCTCTGAGCCTTAGTTTCCTTACTGGTGAATGGAGAGGCCCATATAGCCCCATGGGGTTTGCCTAGGGCTTCATAACAAAGCATCCATGTAAAGTGGTGACACAGAGGCTACCACATGAGAAATCAATAAATATCTATGGCTATATTCAAACTGTAGGGGCTGAAGTGAACACAGTTGGCCTTGTGGAAGTCTATCCAGAGCCACACTGTTCCCTCAGTCCCCAACATGGGCATTCTACAAAGCTGAGGAGCAAGGATCCTTTTGGCAGACACACCCTCTGTTGACTCACCCTCCACCCCCACCCCCCCACCCCACCCCCACACTAGCTGCCTCCTCCTTGGAAGCTTTTGACTTCCTTCACAAGGGCTATGCTGCTAAGTCACGTCTCAGAGCCATTTCCTGGAGCCGTTGGTGCGGTGGAGTCTTGTCCAGGACCTGACATTTAGGCTTGTGAAATTCCACTGTGGATACATTTAGCCCATCTCTCAAATCCATCTTGAATCTTGCTTTTGTCTCCTAATATTTATCAGCCAGTTTCCAGCAGGGTTTCCTCCCAGCCCAATCCGTGGAATACTCTAGAGTCAGACATGTTTTCTGTAAAGGCCTTTTTCTTTGTTCTTTTTCTGTTCAAAATTTGTCCCTGGCTATTGAACCCCTGAAGTTCAAACTCCATAGCCAACACTCACAGTGTTTCAAAAACCAACAATAAGCCTTCAGGCTGGTTTATTTTCTTTCTTAGGACCAAATGCAGATAGTAAACATGTCCATTATTTCTGAAAGGATCAAATGAGTTCAATCCGAAATGCACTTAGCACATGGTAGACCACTTACTGATGGCTTAGGCCACAACCACTCTGCCATGAGTGCTAGGTCAGAGACTAAAGGTTCTCTGTCTGTCACAACCACCTTTCACTAGAGCAAACTTTAAACATGAATATATTTGAGGGTCATTCAGTACTTGAATTTCAGTTGCATTCCTTAGTCTAGTAATGTTGACAACCAGAAGCTAACTATCACACTGTCAGCCAGACCTTGTCATAGGAACTGGGGCTTAGGAACATTTACTAATATTCCAGTCACTGCTGTGGCCCTGAGTCCTAATGGGAGGTCTTTAGGTTGTTGGGACATGTTCTGAAAAATAACCGTGGAACTCCCCAAGTGTCTCCTTTTGGTTTTGTTTTTCCTAACTATGAGAAGAGATTTTTTTTTTTTAATTTATTTTTTTTGCTACTACGTGAAAGCCCTATCAGAGCTCTAAAAACTGGGTACACCAGACCCCTGTTCAAGAACCAAAACAAATCTTTCATCTTTTATATTTATTACTTCAAGTCCTTTGTTATAACGGCAGAAAACTGACCAACACAGACCTTACAATTGGTTGGATCACATGTCTGGGTGTGTCTTTTAAAATATTTTCAATGACTCACTGAGAAAGATGCACCCTGAATGTGAGTGGTACCATCCAATAGGCAGGTAGCTTGAATAGAAAAAAAAAATAGTAGATGAGAGACTCGCTCTTGCTTCATTATTGAGTGCTTTCTGTAGCTGTGGTCTGTGCATATCAGAATCAGCTTCTGCAGTTTATGGAAGCAGTCCTGCACCAGAGAGGCTCTGTAGGTTACATGGGTTCTCTGATTTAGCCTGGAACTGCAGTGTTTTAGTGTCTGTCTTTCTCAGCTTACAACTCAGCAGCTACTAGGTTCACTGGTTTTTCAGCCTGCCAGCGCATTCATCAAGAACTCTTTTGCCTCGGGCCATATGAGCCAACCCAACAGAACCCCTCCGAAGATTATATAGAAGCTGACTACTGTTTGTCTGAAGTATACTGGCAAATACTGAGAGGAGCCCAGAGCTGAGGAACCTGAATTTTGAAACAGGCTACAGGCAAACCCTACCCTTGCTTTAAGAGGGAGATGTCTACCTCTGCTCCTTGACAAACTCCTTTGGAAAGATAGACTGAGAAGCAGGCAGTTGGTGCTCTGCTCACAAAATGTGCAGAAATGTAGAGTTCTGCCTTTCAGAAAGGCCTGAAGCATCACAGGGCTCTCTTGAGTGTCAGCTGTAGTGGGGAGCAGTATCAGTGCTCTGGATGTGTCACATCTTTTCATATGGGATCTTCTATTCAGCATGGCCCTTGACATTGCCATCTTTTTTGGTGCCTTTGCTCACACAATTCTTCGAATCTTCTCATCCTGTTTCTGAAATCTGCCTCCAGCCCCAGTTCCCCTGGAGCACATTCTTGACAACTCTAAGCCCTTTGCAAAGCCTGCAGGGGAATGCAGACTCTTCCCAGGGGTTCAACCTCAACCTTTACTTATCAGCTAAGACATTTCCTCCAGACAACTGTCCTGATGGCTGCTGAGACTGCTCCCATTGTGTCAGTGTGACCTCTGCCTGGCTTTCCTTGTCTTGCTTCCCTTCAGACTTGGAGATTTTGGAGAAACCTTGTGTGCTCAGGACTTGCTATGGTCTCCAGCAAACAGAGGCATTTAATGAGAGAACACTCACTACACTCATACACACTTAATAAATCTGACCATGTTGGAAGCTCCTAGAAAGCACTGGGCAGACAGACACCTGCAATGGTGTTCAGTGCCTGGGCTGATTGACAAGCCATACCATCAGTCCTCACTCACTCTCCTTTCAATATGTCATTTTCACCTTGCTTTATAGATCTGCAGAGCCTAGTAGACCCCTGCTTAAGAATGTTTTCTGATGTGGGAATGTCTTTCTGTATGCTGTGAATATCAATCTTTAAATAAAGGAGCTGTTCTGGTCCATGACAGGAACCATAGAATAAGTAGGAGGAGAAATCAGAGCATAGTTAGGAGAAGGGCAGAGTCAGAGACAGATCGAGCATCAAGTAAGGAACACAGGTGAGCCATGAGCCACGTGGCAGACAGATTAATGGAAATGGGTTGAGTTAAGATGAAAGAGCTAGCTAGCAAGGTGCCTAAGCCATAGACCAAACAGCATGAAGTTAATATAAGCAGCTGAATCATTTGGGGGGAATAAGCAGCAGCGGGCGGCTAAGGGCTCTGGGGCAGCAGGTCTGTGGGTCTGGACCTCTGGCTGCCTGGGGCCAAGAAACCATATATTCCAACAGTTTACCTTGTCAAAGGTGCTATTCATTTTGGCTTTATATAAGGGGAAAATACTATTAATCATTTTTACTGCGATTTAAAAACCACAAACTTCATGTTCTTTTAAGTTGGTAAATATGAAACTCATTTCACTCTTAATAGCCTACAAAATCAACACTAGTTTAAATTAATCATTTGTTTGTAGCTTACATGGTAAGTTTCAAATCTCAAATGCATTTTTACAGCAGCTTTTGAAGGCTGATGTTGGAAAGAATGACAGAGGAGCCCCCGCCAAGCCTGGAGCCAGGTTTGAGGCTAGCTTCCAGTGTTCCCTAAAATGATAAAATTACAGCAGCAGACAGGAGATCAGAAACTCAGCAGAAGGACTATGAGCCTATGAGATCTGGCCAAGCAGGGAGCATACTGGCTTTAAGAGTAGCCCTCCAAGCTCAGATGACCCTGCACTGGGATTCTTCTTCTCGTTATTACTGGACTTAAGTTTCTTCATCTGTAAAAGTGTGAAAATGTAACACGTAGCATGGGATCACCATAAAGATTTAATGGGGTGATGCGTGTTTAAAAAACAAAAACAAATAAACAAAAACCACAAAGCAGAATGGGTGCCACACTGAGCTCCGTTATTACTGATTTTCAGTAACTAGAAAGACCTAGCTGTGGATGGCAGAGAAGGTGCTAATAGCTGTTTGCTGGACCCCTGAAGCTGTGAGACACTGAGGAGTTTAATTTCTGTAAGCCTGTTTTCTTCTCCATTAAAAGGAGCCAAAAGTGATACCAACCTTATAGGACTGGAAAATGATCTACTCTTTGCTCAATAAATATGCTAAGGAATGGTGGGGTGGGAAGCAGTGACCAATTGACTATCTCCAGTCCCATTTGTCAACCTGGGAAGGCCTGTTTTGCCACATGAGTTTACAAGCTAGAAGTCATGTTTGTGAAGCACTGACTCCAATGTCAAGTGCTTATGAGGGTCTTATGAGATGGATGCTATTGTTTCTAGATTCTTCCTGCTTTGTCTGAGTTTTAGCTCTAAATGAATGGATGAGGCAATTTTGATTTTTTAAGGTTTCTTTGACAGCCCAGAGCGGGGGCAAGGAACAAGAGGGGCCCTATCCACTGGAAACCACAACCTGGAAATGAACTTCCTTAATCAGTGTGTTGTAGAATGCCTACAGCTGGTTCTCCTTTGGAGTCAATTGGAACCTCCTGGGCTCCATGCTCTTTTTCTGAGGGGAGCAAATATCATCCCACAGCCAAGATTTAGAAATTTGCCACACAGGATCAGAAACAGATTCATCTGTGACAAGGTCAAGGTTCTCCCAGGCCATGGCCTCAGCCCTGGAGTCCCCATAGCCTGCAGAGTGGCCTCCAGCCTGGGATCAACACTGCCTGTGGGGCTACCAACAAGTGCTATCCTGTCCCTTGCTGGTAACTGCCCAAATTTCCATTTCATAAGGTGAGTCACGTTCGGATGTGGAGAGTACACTAACAATTTTTAGGATGTGAGTGTTAAGAGTGCACAGCAAGAATGCATTTGCTTTGGAATGGGACCGCTTCCTACTTGCCAGTCTCATAATCTCCTCCATCTGTCCACATTTCTGGTGACTCCCAATAGGCCTCCAGGGCCTCCTGAGTGGCAAGGCCACCCTGGACACTACAGTTACCAGGAGATGTTCTCTCCAGTGCCCAAGACTGGAAGAAAAATCAGGTAGTTGAACAAGCAGGCTGTGAGTAGAGGCCTAACTCAGAATTTACTTGCTGTGCAGCCTCTGACAATTCCTTGTTTTCTCTGTTTTATATTTCACATGGAGAATGGCAAGCAGGCTGCATGCTCCCTAGAGTTCTCTGATACTTGGATCATAAAAGTGTTCACAGATGCTCAGTGAGTGAAAAATAGCAGCTGCCATTAATGAAGCACTTACCTGGCTCAGCTCTGTGGGAGGCACTGGTAACTGCCACTGGATAAACTGAATGCATCAAAGCAAGTATCTCCAATTGCTTTTGGAAAAGAAGGTAAAAAAGGAACCACAGTGGCAATGAAGCCTCTCTCCTAGGCACCATAATATACATTCTCTAGAAGACAAAACAGGCTTATGGAAAGAAAGGAACCTGCCACATTAAGAGTGGAGCCAAGGCCTCCAGCCCAGTTGTGCTGTTAGAGGCTGGAGGCACATGCCTTTAATCGCAGCATCCAGGAGACAGAGGCAGGAAGGCAGATCTCAGCAAATTCCAGGCCAGCCTGGTCTACAAAGTAAGTTCTAGGACAGCCAGGATTGTTACACAGTGAAACCTGGTCTCAAAACAAAACAAAACAAAACAAAAAAACAACCCTTTAAAAAAAAGTGGGGGGGGGGTGGGCATGAGCCTGCTCCCCAGGGGTGCTGAGCCTCCTCAGATGCTGTTGGTCCACAGCAGGACTCAGGCCAGCAATACTCCTGAGCACAGCTGGGCTAAGCAGACAATGGGGTGTGAAGGATCAGTGCTAAGCAACAGGGTTCTTCTGGGAAACAGGTGCAAGGGCAAGCTGGGCCCCACACTAGCCTGTTTCCTACAGTTGCGACCCTGTTGTTTATTAGAGCTGGTGGCTGCTCGGAGAATTTCCTGGGGAAGAGGTCCATGAACATTTTACAAGCTGAGAGATGGTCACCTTTGCCTGCTCTTCCCCACAGGAAGAAGAAACAGCAGACTTTACACAGTGTTGAGACATTAGCCCAAGGACTGTGGTCTGGTAAGAATGAGGAACAGAAAGTCCAGGGGTCCTGCCCTCTACTCTGAGCCTTTTGGTCCTTGGTCATATGAGATCTGAGTAGTGATTCTTTTTAGCTATTCATCAAATATGTATCATGTTTTTGATTTGATTCCGTACCTCTACGTGGTAGCTGGGAAGTATTTTGTGGAATGCATTTGTGGCTTAATTTGGAGGTCAGGGTAAGGTGAGAGGCATATTGGTTTTCTGAGTACTATCATGAATGTACTGGGTAGCTTAAAATGACACATTCTGGTGATGTGTCTGCTGTTGACATTTCTGTGGAGTTGATTTCCTTTTGGAGGCTCTGGGAGAATGGTTGCTTCTTGTTTCTTTCTCCTCTTCTATGGCCTCTGCAACTTTAGCCTTGGCCTCCGAGTACTTACACAGCATCACTCTGCTACTTGGCTCTGTCTTCCTATTGCCTTCTCTACTTCCCACCCTAATAAGGACAATTGTAATTGGCTTTAGGGCCCACCAGGATTCTTGCCTTTCCACCTCCCTCCCCTTACAAGGACAGTTGTTATTGGCTTAGGGTCCCCTGGGATCCAGGACTATACCATTTTGGGATATTTAACTCTGCCTTCAACGATCCCTTTCCAAATACAATTACTATCACACATTTCATATCCACAAGCCTTTTTTGACTCCTCTGTACTCATCACAAGGGTCAAGAATAACAGAAGAAACAAGAAATGACTAGTTACATGGTGTGTGGAGTAAGAAAAAGATGTTTGCAAAGTTGTAGAAGGAGATGAAACACCTAACAAATCCTTCAAATCCATTTACCTGGAAAACAAGAACGGTGTCTAACTGGGACAACAGCTTGAGAGTTCAATATGTCATGATCGGTCGAATAACTGATGAAAGTGTGTGCACCTATCAAATAGAGGTACATCAGAAGTTTTCCTCTCTGGCTTGAAGATTTTCTCTTCCTTCTCTATCTATGCCACCTTGATTATTCATTTATTGAGCTTGCCTTGAGGTCTACTGTGTGCGAGGTTTTTATTCTAGATATGGAGGGTACTGCAGGGGATAGACAAAACTTTGGTTCCCTAATCTGTTTATTTTTTTCATCTTTGTAATGGTTACATTTGTGTGTCCACTTGACTGAACCCCAGGGTGCAGAGATGTATCTTCAGACAGGTTTTGTTTGTTCCTGAGATGGTTCTCTAGATGAAACTCACATGTGACTTAGTAAATGGGGTCAAACAGATCCTCTTCCCTAATGGGGCTAAAACTGAAGAAATGACCTGGCCTGGACAGAAAGGAATTCTATCTTTGAATGAAAATATCAGCTGGGAGGTATTTGGTGTTTATATTCACATTCACAGTGCAGCAAGAGCCTTTCTAGGAGTCTTGAGCCAGCCATCTTTGGACTGGAACCACAATATTCACTCTTTGGTATCTTGGACCACCAGATATGGATCAGAGTAAACCATTGACTCTTTCATGTTTTCAACTGCTGATTCATCTTGTAAATCCTGGGACTTTCCTATTATAAGGCCATGTCACATGACCTGATTCCTTAAGGCCTTTCTCCCTCTGCTGCTATATCTTTGTAAAACCCTGATAAATAAGACATTATGATCATCTTTGTTCCCTTTGAATGTGACATGGCTTCTTCAGCCATCATCTGTTTCTATCTGCAGAACAGGGCTGTGTATTATTAGGCAGAGCAAGCACTCTGAGAATCTTCCCCTTTACAGAGAAGAAAACTGAGGTCTAAGATGGATTCACTTTAGCCATGATGCTATGTTCCAAGCCTCTAGAAGCAGAGCAACTTCATTTACAAAGCTAGGGCCCTGTCAGGTGAGAAATCTGGGCTGATTCAGTATTCTGAGACTCTCATCATGGAGGTAGACCTGTGATTAGAATTTTTTTTTTTTTTTTTTTTTTTGTAGCCAGGCTGGAAGAACAGTTACTCATTTTGATTTTTAATATGGCAATGGACATCAATTAAAAACCTCTTGAGATTCCCCTGGGAAGAAACAAGAGACTTAAAATGTAGGCTAGGCAAATGATGTAAAATAACACACAAGCAAGGTCTAATAGAAAAGCCATGTCTAGACTTAAAAGAATAAACCACTCTCCAATACTCCAGATGAGTCATGGTGACTCAAGTTTGAAATGATTTGAGAGTTTATCATTTCTACAGTAAGAACACTAAGGCATAGAGAGGATCTCTGGCTTGTCACTGTGTATAGCTTGAGAGGAATATATTTACCTTCTGCTCAGACACTTCATCTGTCATCCCAGCACTTGATTGTCCACACTACATGCCAATGTCATAAATGTGACTATCCCCTCTCTCAGCCTCATGGAAATGGAATGTTGTACTGGAAAAAAAAAAAGTCCCTTTCCTCTGCATTTTGTGCTAATGAATTGTCACTTTGAGATATCCCATGTTCATGGACGTCATCTGTGATATATATGGCTACTCAAAGCCCTTCATTTGTAAAGAAGATGCTTTTGCCTCTGATGGTCTTAGTTCCTTCCTTACTAGTAAGGGAAACATGGCCACAGGTCTTACTCTTTAGGCTCTGTTTTCTCATCATCATGGAGGCCTGGACACAATATTTATGACTCATATTTTTTGTGAGGTCTATGAGATAAATATGGTAGCAGAGTGTTAACAACTGTGAATGTTGAGTAAACCATCCCAAATATTGAGGTATAAGCCCATTATCAAAGGGGGCATGTCCAGTGTACATGTCTTCAAGACTAAGTTCCTGCTACTTTTGCTGGTCTATTAAGCTAGCTGTAGCCACCCCTGTATTCTGCAGGAGTGTCAAGTTTTTTTCTATCACTGGCCACACATTGTCTTAACATTCTCTCTGCTGAAGTAGGAAGTATTTTTCTTCTTGGTCCCAAGCTTTGCTATCTATGAAAGGGCACAGTCAGAACTCCTACTGTGCAGGGGCCAATGACAGTGCTTGGCAAGCCAAGCAGAGGAAATGAGTATTCATTGCCTTCTCACGTACTAAAGAAAAACTCACAGGTGTTTTGTAGTGTTCAGTATAACTGTAGGATAAGATGATCGCTTTAAGTATCATTGCCGTCAAATTTTCTAGACTAGATGAAGCTCTTGGATGACAAAGATTTTCACCAAAATGACTGATCAAGCATATCAGAGAAGTCAGGTATCATATCAGAGCACATGCCTGTACTCCCAGCACCTGGAAGGCAGATGTGTGAGGACAGATGTGAGTTTGAGCAGCCTTGGACACATACTGAGGTCTATACTAGCCTGGGCTATGAAATAGCAAGACCTTGTTTCAAAAAAGAAAAGAAAAAAAGCAACAAATAAACAAAATAAAACAAGTAAAAATCTGTGCGACAAAACCTTTACTGTGTCTGGAGTCTGAGTGAAAAACAGCATAAATAAAATTTGTAGAGTGGATTGTCCTATCCCTTCGATAAACGTTTTCAGAAGCTCTAAGGATGAGATTTGTTTCTCATAAGGCAAGGTTGAAACTCTTGACCATCCAGCCTCACCCTTCCGAGTGCTGGGATTACAGGTGTGAGCCATGTGTGCTTAGTTCTGGCTCCTAAGTAGACTCTCAGGGTCTCCTTTTCATGGAGACTCATCACTCTACCTCATCACTTGGCCCTCTACCCATCTCATCCTGTACTCCAGTTATAAGGGATGCTACATGGGCCATCCACATACTGCCAACACCTGTAGAGAAGGTGACTTCACTGAGCACTAAAGGTTTTCAACCTCTGACCAAGAGGCCATCTTAAGTTATTATTTTCTTGATATCCTTATGTGGAATATAAAGAGTCTGTGGACTGACCTTAATGTTGGTCTTCTACTGATTAGTTGTTCACCTTGGGATCTTCAGGGAAGAGCCTTGGTTCTTCTTCTGTAGAACACTTACTTACCTCATATCATGGTCAATGAGGTGGGTGTTGGGAGACATGTTTTCCTCTGCCCTGTAGTTGAAACTAATTCTGAACATACCTCCAGTTTTTACCATGTACCATGTTCCATACAGGAAAGGTATTCACTGCAATTGGCAACAGTGTTAGTGACAATTGAGTTTAGAGTGGGGACTGATGACTTTGGACAGGGTATTGAGTATTTCATGTAGATATTTGTCACATGGCCAGTGTTAAAGAGTAGATCTTAGTCATGGTTTTCAGATGAGGAGATTGGCGTACTGAGAAATGTACGTCTTGAATAAAGCTTTATAATTGGAGAGTGGGAACTCATGAATTTTTTTGCTTCAGAACTCCTTGACACCAAGAAAAGGGATCCACTGTCTACCTCTCAGTAAACTAGAGATGTTGGAGAGCAGTGGAAGCCCACCAGGGCCACACCAAGCTGCTGCATTCACAGCCTACAGCATGGAATCTGGATCTTTAGGAAGACTGTGACAGCTGTCATTAGTGACAAGAACATAACTTCTGCACCTTTGGAAGGTAGATGATCACCACTGTGACCCCAAGTTCACTGTCTAAGGGTGAACCCCAGCATAGTTGGATCTCATGAGAAAAAATTCAGAGACCAAGTGAGATTAGCCTGTATTGAAGAAAATGATTATAATTAAAATGCTTCTAAAGTTCATCAGTTATTTTCTGTATTTTTCCATTAATAATAACATCTATAGCTGAAATATTATATTAGCCTACCTTCCTTCCCTCTTTCCTTTCTTCTTTTTCTCCCCCTCTCCCCACCCCATTCTGAGCCTTATACACGATAGACAAGTGCTCTCAACCACTGAACTACATCCCCAGCCCTTTTTTTTACTTTTTATTTTGAGACAGTCTCACCAATTTATCCAGGTTACCCTTGATCTCACTCACTAGCTCAAGGTGGTGTTGAACACACCACCTGACTGCCTTCTTCTCCAGAGTAGCTGTGAGGACAATCCTGTGTTATCCAGCTCTGCTCACGAAGCAGCTTTTAAATGTTATTTTCTGTTTGCAATGAGAAGATATATATTATTTTCTGGGTTTAAAAATAAGGAGGCAGGTTTTATTATCCTCTCATGAGATCTTTGTCATAAGACTCTGAGACCAGTTTGTTTTATGATCCTCATAGCATGATGAAACCGAAGTTCAAAGAGGCGGGAAATGCACCCGAGTTTGCACAGCAAACCAGAAGCAGAGCTAGGACTCGAGCCAGATTCTCAGTTATTTTTGTAAAAGGGTAATGCGTTGTTTCACAAATTTCTGTATACATATATGTTTAGAGAGATAATAGACTTTGATCGTAATCCACCATTATTTATTGTCTCCCCACTCTCCTCCTTCCCAACAGAGCCCCTCCTTGTATAGTGTCTTCTTTTATGATCCGTAGTGTTGCTGCACAAGCATGGGTGGTTATTTACTGGAGCAAGGGAAGTTACCAGTGGCTATCAACCATTCACCCAGAATTTTGCTGTGGTTCTCAAAAGAGCCATAACTGATGTAGACATCATCCCCATCTTGTAGTGAAGTGGAGATAAGGAGAAATAACTTATTTAATACCATCCCTGATTTACTGTTCTCTTGAGAGATCATAATGCTTAATGTCTCTAGGGAAGGGTTTTAGAGTCAGATCATGCACAGTATGGCGATAGGAGCTGGTAGGCTTTGGTTGAATGATAGCTCTTATCTGTTGAAGTGTGGGAGCTTAGCTGCACCCAGCCTTGGGCACCAATCTGGTGTCTGGTCCTTGTCAGCTGGAGCTCTTTCTTGTGCATCCAGGGGCTTAGACCACCATATGTGTCATCAAACTCATGGCGTACCACCCTTTTATTAATGTGCCTAAGCCCCTGCAAGATCTAAGCCCTCCCTCATGAAGGGGCTCTCCAAAATGAATGCAGTCATCAGAGATGCTTGGAGTGGAGGAAACTGACTCACACTGAGCTGTCCACAGTCCCAGGGAAGCAGCCCAGGAGCCACCCACCTCTCCCACACACAACACCCCCCTTGGCCCAAACTTCTAGCTGCAGCATTTGGATAGATGGTGCATTTACTCACTGCCTGCTTTCTTTGGCATTTGCCAGGACTAGAAAGAGGGCTTTGTAGTCTTTGCCTCTCACTTAACTTTCTCCTGTCTCCTTCAGTGGCTGATGGATGCAGCAAAAGCTAAAAATGTCCTCCATTCTCAGAGAACCTGGATCCAGTGGGAAACTGGGCATTGAGATTGGAGCTGGCTGGCTCTTGCTGCTGGAGGAAGAGTTAGTCACTGGGCTGCTTCTGGCAGCTGGCACTGTCACGGGGAGGAAATGCACTTGGGATGAGTGAGTGCAGTGTGGGCTCCACAAAAATCCTCTTTTTTAATTGAGCAGAGGAAGTGGCCTGCTGATTTCCTCTTTCGTTCACTGACAGTTCCTGTCTACTCCATGCTCAGCAGCCAGGCGAGGCCCTGGGCCAGAAGTGCAGTAGTAGGAGATTGGGGTTTACATATATTGTTTCATTTTCCCCCACAATAACCCATTGTTACTGTCTACATCTTTCCAGACTTGGTGAATGCTTGTCTAAGGTCACACACAGTTTGCCTAGAGCCAAAGTCACAGCAGAAGACTGTCTCTCCAGGTCCCTTTCTCCTATTTCTCTGTTTGTTCATTTTATTGTCACCCCCCACACTATCCTCCAGGATGTCAGAGGTTTCCCCAAGTACGAGCATTGAGCACTTAGTGTGCGGTTGTATATACAGTACAGGTTCTGTAAGTCCGTGTTGAACTGAATGTTCTACCCCAGCTTTTAGGAATGTTCTGGAAAAGAAGAGAGTCCACATCAAGACTGAGCTGTGGTCCCAGAACCATTCTAGGTCCCAAATGTGATGATTATTCCTCCCCCATCTCTATTCCTTGTTTTTTTCTCCTATATTTTTATCCAAGGTAAATTCTGCCACAGTTGGTCCTAAGTATTTTCTAATTCTTTATTGATTTCATTCTCATTTCCCATATGGGACACAGACACTCTTAAAACCAGCATCCTCCCACTTGAAAATAAGTCACTGGGCACAGTGGCTTAGTTGTCTGCTTGGAGAAAATACAGGATGATGTGAGCAGAGCAAGAATTAACAGGTGGATTGCACAACAATCTTGTGATGTTAAGGTACTACACTATACAGGTTTTTCACTGTGTATGCATTTTCACTGTATGTGTGTATATAAATACAGTATACATGTATTTTCTTTTTATTTAATTTTTAAAGTTTGCATACCAACTACAGTTCTCCTTTCATCCCCTCCTTCTGCTCCCTTGCAACCTTCCCCCACCTTCCAGCCACTCCTCAGAGACAGTAAGGTCTCTCCCATGGGGATTCAGCAAAGTCTGGCATATCAAACCCTTCTCCTGTTCATCAAGGCTGAACAAGGTATCCCTCTATAGAGAATGAACTCTGAAATACTATCTTAACCTGTCAGAATGTCTAAGATTAAAAAAACAAAACAAAACACGGATGATAGCTTATGCTGGAGAGGATGTAGAGTAAGGGAAATACTCCTCAACTATTGATAAGAGTGCAAACTTGTACAGCCACTTTAAAAATTAGTATGGCAGTTTCTCAGGAAATTGGGAATCAATCTACCTCAAGACCCAGCAACACCACTCTTAGGCATATACCCAAAGGATGTTCAATTATACCACAAAGACACTTGTTCAACTATGTTCATGTTCATACCAGCATTATTCATAATAACTGGAACCTAGAAACAACCTATATACCCCTCAACTGAAGAATGGATAAAGAAACTGTGGTACATCTACACAATGGAGTATTACTTAGTGGTAAGAAACAATGACTTCATAAAACTTACAGGCAAATAAATGGAACTAGAAAAATTATCCTGAATGAGATAACCCAGACTCATAAAGACAAACACTCACTCATAATCAGATATCAGACATTAACACAAAGGATAATCAGACTACAATCCACAACCCTACAGAAACGGGTAACAAGGAGAACCCCAAGAGGGATGAATGGATTGTTCTGGAAAGGGGAAATAAATAAGATCTCCTGGGTAAACAGAGAGGGACAGAGAGAAAGAGCAAGTAAAGCAGTGTCTTGATAGATGGGCCATTATGGAATTAGGGTGAAGCCAAGTGTTAGGAAAACTCCCAGTAATCTACAGGAATGACCCCAGCTAAGACTCCTAGCAATAGTGGAGAGAGTACCTGAACTGGCCTACCCTTATAATCAGATTGATGACCACCCTAATTGTAATCATAGAGCCTTCACCCAGTAACGAACAGAAGTAGTTACAGAGATCCACAGCTAAGCACCGAGCCCAAGTTCCTGAAGTCCAGTCGAAGAGAGGGAGGAAGGATCATATGAGCAAGAGGGGTCAAGATCATGATGGGGAAACACACAGAGACAGCTGACCTGAGCCAGAGGGAGCTCACAGACTCTGGACTAACAGTTGGGGAACCTACATGGGGTTGAATGTGGGTGACAGTTGTGTGGCTTGGGCAGTTTGTGGGGCCACTGGTAGGGGGACCAGAATTTATCCCTAGTGCATGAATTTGCTTCTTGGAGCTCATTCCCTATGAAGGGAAACAAGTACATGTATTTTCACATGTCCTGATCCATTTGACACTCACACCCTGTGCGACTTGGACCGTTACTCCTATTAGAACAGAGTTAAGGTCCCATACTTAGTGAGTGAGCAGAGCCTGAGAACCAGTTTCGCTTCGTGGATGTCTAATGATTAAAGCCAGTGCTGAGGGACTGGGCTGCTTGAAGTAAGGATGAAGCTCTGAGGATATAGTTTTGTATTTTCATTCTTTGACAGTTGGACACAGGCTGGCTGGCCAGCTCTCTCTCTCTCTCCATCCCTTCATCCTTTCTTTCCCTTCTTCTCCCTTTCTCTCTACCCCTCAGTGTGTGAGTATCTGTGTGTTAGCTATGAAAGTAGTTCTCAGAAACTTGAGGTTTTAATAAAACATGAAAAAGATTTTTACCAGCACTCCCCCCTTCCTCTCGGATCTTAGGTGCTACACAATTTAAGGAAATGTAATCCATATGCTTGATTATTCATACTTCCATCATCAAAAATATTGTTGATTCTCGGAGAAACATTTGATTTTCTGGATGTCATTTTTTTTAGAGTGTTGAGGAAGAGAACTATTTTCCCCCTCAGCTGTTAGTTTATTTTCCTTGAATATCATTTGACTGGGGTGAACAAGTGGTCACTAGACTATCCCACAGTTTCCTGTGGACTTTCAGCCCAATGATAAACCCAGACATGCATTGTTTTTAGTCCCAGAGCCTTCAGGCGTGGGGGGGGGAGTTAATATGTGTAGACTGACCACTTCGCACAGGAATCACCTGTGTCCTCCATGTCGGAATGGAGTTGGGGGTGTCTGAGGAGAGGAAGGATCCAGAGGCCTCAGCCTGGTGCATCTCACATCTAAATGGCGTTCCCCGAAGTCAAAGCCACCACTTGGAGTTTCTGGACATCATAGATGCTGCAAGATTCAAGCTCTTGTTTTCCCACAAACAAGAGCAGGATTTTCCTTTCCCAAAGCTTACCCTTTTCACCACAGAGAAGAACAGAAAGATGTTACACTGCCCCTCTTGGCTTCCCGAGACTGAAAAACTTCCAGGAAAAGAAGGTGCAGTGGTTAGGGGTAGTGTGTACTTCAGCTACATGTTACAATAGTAACATCAGAGGGGAAAGGGAGAGAGAGAGAGAGAGAGAGAGAGAGAGAGAGAGAGAGAGAGAGAGAGAGAGAGAGAGAGAGAGAGAGAAGCAAACTAGGAAGCCAAGGTTTGAAGCCTTGGAAAAAGAGCTGAGAAAGATACTCAGAGTCAAGAGCTGCATAAGCAGTGTGTTTAATCACTGGACACAAGTAGACCCGGGTTACAGATCTCAGAGGCCACCGCCTGCCCCTCCAGCAACCCACTTCCCCTGGCTGTCACTGGCCTATTGTCATTATGTTCTGGACTCTTTAATTCGTGCCTTTGGGGGCCACATCCTGTCATCAATTTGGGGCTGACTTCCATAAGCATTCTGTGCAGGGCCAATGCAGCAGGATGCAGCTTTCTCCTGGTGGGCCCTGATACAATAGGGTTTTCTACTGAGATCAATAGATTAATTGCGAAGGCTCCATTCTGGGCCATAAGGAGAAGCATTGTTTTTCCACAGCCCACAGGGCTTTCCAAACTTCATTTTCGAAAAGCCAGGAAAACCATTTTGTAAAGAGGGGTTGGGGTGGAGGGGCATAGGAGAGTCCTTTTGCTCATCTCAGTAAAGGTCAGAAACTATTAGAGTGAGAATTCAGAGAGCACGTTTGTTCTCTGACTGTGGCCCTGTCTGGAAAATTCCACCCAGAAACAATTGTCTGTCCCTCTTCCAGCCCCCGCGGGCTCTCTCCACCCAGGCCCCAGCCCACCCTCTTTCAGCTTCAGCCATTCTCTCCCCCTAGAAACAGCCTCAGATGTCTGACTATGGAGTGGTCAAAGGGCTCAGCAGCGTTCAAGGGGATTAAGCCTACCGGAAGCTCTGAACTTCTTTTGAGGTAGAGAACTATAAAAAAGCTACCCAGGCTAAGAAAGGACCTGGCATGTGTTTTCCTCAGAGGATGGAGTGAACTGACTGTAGGACTTGGCTTGGTGAACTCCCTGGAGTGGGTACTACCTTTCTGGGGTGCTGTGAAAGCTTGTGTGATTTTACAACACACAATCCCCGGGGCCTTAGCGTGAAAGTTTCAACTAGACAATTCTTCACAGGCACTCAGGGGTCCTGTTTACTTCTCAGCTCATCAATACATATTTGTCCCTATAAATATATGGGTGATATTTGAGAAATTAAAAGCCATGGTGGGGTATTTTCTTTGCATTTTAGGGATGAGATAGACCGCATGACTAAGGAGGGGGTACCGTTAAGTAGTTGATTTCAGACCCATGGTAAGATAAGCCCTGGAAAACCTGGAATCCCCTCAGCTTAGAGACAAAGTGCCAATACCTGTAGCAGCCTCACCTACCTTGGCATCTGCCACATAGATGGCACTCAAAAAATATTTGTTGCATATATATATATTCTAGGCTATGTGGGGCCCCAGTCGCTCTCTGGCTGCCTGGTTGCATTACCACTATTGGCTGGTTCTTTGTTGTTCAATAATCCTTCTAGAAGATTCTTTTGATATGATTACTTTACCAGGCCCTTTAGCTAGATTGACCTGTTCCCCTCCCACATTAGCTTCCTCTTCCCTATCCCTCTTCTCTATATCTTCCTTGGGCTGATTCTTTTCTAAGACTTAACACGGAGTTGAAGATAATTGTATAGCCTAATTTGTAATACCTCAGCATCTGGTCACGATGTAGGCCCAAGGGCTCAGTGTGAGGAGATTAGAGCCAGGTGCTTATGCAGAAGGCTTCCTCCCTTTCTTAGAAGACCAAGGGAGGGTAGAGTACCACAGCTTTCAATGAACTTAAACCCAATGCCCCAAAGAGACCAACCCTGGATGCTAAATAATGGGACAGGGAACATTTTGACTCATCACAACAATTCTGAGAGGCAGGTGTTATTGTCCCCAGTGAATTGTATGAGACGCTGGAATCAGAAGAGGTTGGAGGTTCAGGATGCTATCGCTCTAGACAAGATACGGGAGTCTTTTATAGCCAGAATTCTAAGCAGAACTTCCAACATTGCCTTCATTGGGCCTCATTTTCTCAGCCTGGCCGAGGGTCCCTGGTCACCTAGGATTGGTTTCTGCTTCTGCCCTCCCCCTTCAACCTCTCCCAGAGTTGCCCGGAAGATGAAGCAGTGCCAGAACAGAGCTGGTTTTGTTCTGGCACACTTCTTTCCCCTGAAATCTCAAATGCAGGCAGTCTGTCAAGATGCAGTCCCACCTGAGCTGTTAGTTGGGACTGGAAAGTGGAAAGTGTGCAAAGAATGGAACAACATGAGAAGGTTTATGCTCAACCCACAAAACCTAGATATGTGTGTGTGTGTGTGTGTGTGTGTGTGTGTGTGTGTGTGTGTGTGTGTGTGTGTGTGAAAGTCCTGAGGGTGTGGCTAATCATTAAAATGCCCGTTTTGCAAGAATAAGGACCTAAAGTGAATCTCTAGAACTCATGTTTAGAAAGTAGGGTACGGTGGAATCTAATCCCAGAGCTGGGGGAAGGGAGTGGAGACAGGAGGATGGCTGAGGCTGTCTAGTTAGGCACTCTAGCAAAATCAGTGAGATGGAGGCCAACATATCAAAAAACAAGGTGGGTAACAAGGTGGTGAATAGCTCTTGAGGTTAGACTCTGGCCTCCGCTATGTGCGCACGTACACAGACACAGGCATACACACATCCACGCTCTAAGTGATTGTACACACACACACACACACACACACACACACACACACACACACACACACACGAAACAGAATTCACTCACAAAGTTCAAACTCAGTATCAGGAGCCTCTGAGCTAGGACTGTGTTCCTGGAAGTAGACCGCTGCGACCCAGAGCTGGCTCAGTAACCTTTCCCTGTTTCCTTCCATTGTCCCTCCTTTCTGTTTGCTTTGTCACTGTCATGTTTGTTGCTGGAATCCCATTAATGGAGTTTTCCCAGTCCCCATAGAAACAATGAAAAGATTTGGCAGACCAAGTAGAAACCAGCGGCTTGCTCTTACATGGGCGACTGGCATACATCTTGGGATGGTTGGGTTGCTGCTTTCAACTGAAGTCTGAGCTTTGGAGAGGAAAGCACAAACCCACTAACGATGGGAAAGACGGACAGGAAAGCAGGAGGTGGCTGCAACTCTGCAACAGGGCACTAGGAAAACTGAGTAAGATGTGGGAACAGAAGACCTGAGCACTAACCCTTATGGTTCTCCGTACTAGTTGTGTGACCTTGAACAAGGTACTTCTTTTCTCAGACCTTCACCAAGTTCACCAGTGGACATGGGGATTTTTCCTATTTCTTCCCTTGTATGCTGAAGTGAAAATTAAGCCCCTAAGATCCAGCTTCTTAAATTGCATATGGGCAGGGAGGTGAGTCATGTAACTAGAGATGGGGTCATGAAAAATTGGCAACAGTAAAAAGTTTCTGCATGCAATGATCGAAACCTTTACTTAACGGTAAATCAGATGTGTGGTGGATCAGAAGTGCTGCAAGCCACACTACCTGGATGCATTTTCCAGCTCTGCTGCAGCCTTTGTAATGGAAACACATGCCCACTTGCACTGTGGATGCTGCCCTGCAATGCCAACTATTACTAATCAAAATGCCTGAGACCAGATTTGCGATGACTACATGTTGTGGATTGCAGAGATTTTCTTTACTGCACTGGCTGAGTTTCCTGGTCTTAAAGAAACATAATGGTCTAATTATAAGGAAAATAAAACGGTATTCTCCTATCAGAATTCACCAGAATGTAAGTATGAAATGAACATATCTCTGCATTGTATTCTGTTAGGATGTTTTATTTTAAAAATTGCCACTTGAATGGTGTACTTTAGTTTCATTAAAAAATAAATTGATTTTGGCTTGGGATTAGAACAGAGTTTCCAATAATTTCTTAAATGAAATGCTTCTGCCACTTTGTATCATATATTTGTGGGAAGTCACATTTTCAGCATTGGTAACTACAAGATCAAAATATCAGTGAGCTCTGAAAATATTCAATGAGGTTTAAATCTTTATGTTAAAAACAAATAATCACATTCATTTCAATAGTAAGCAAATTTGTTTTTAATAAACAGCAATATATATGTATATGAAAGAATGGTTTTCAGTTTTCAAATAAAATTCTTTATGATTTAGTATTGGTAACTATTTGATGCACATATCCTTTTTAAATACCTCTGTGCCTGAGGGCACATCCAACAGAGGCAGAGGGATTGTACGTGGAAAAGCTTAAAGAGTCCTTACTCAGGGCAAATGAAAGTGCCCGGAACACAAGGACTGTCAATGATCATTTTCTCTACAGTGTCATTCTTGGCACATCCTGCCCACTTGCACAGATTCTAACTGAGTATCTGAGATGGACAAGCCACAGTTCAAAATAGGTATCTTCAAACATTGGCAGTTAACTTTTACCAAGGATGGTATATCCATGCTTGTATGCTTGTATGCTTTGGAGCAATAACTTATAAGACTGCTTCATTCAGGATGTTTTCAACATTGCTCTGAGTACATGTAGAATAATCCTATTATTGATGAAGTAATGAAGTATGCCCAGTGTATCTCAAGTACGGTGTGTATATGATCTTCTTTAATTCCTAAAATAATTTTAAGAATTAGGAGTATAAATTCCTACAGAAAGAATTCAAGTTTAGCTAACCAGTCAGCAGGAAAGATAGGAATATATTTTGCCTTTATTTTAAACTTTTGATTTATGGATGTTTTATCTGCATGTCTATACTTACGTGCTTTGTACCTGCAGAGGCCAAGAGTGCCTTAGATCTGGACTTCCAGATAGTTACAAGCCACCACAGTGAGTGCTGGAAATCGAATCTGATTCCTCTAGAAGAGCAGCCAGTGCTCTTAACCACTGAGCCATCTGCCTAGCCCCAGAACTAGCGTTTTAAACTTTGTCTTTTCTGATCAGGAAAACAACTCTTACTACCAGAGCATTTCAAAAGCTCTAATTCTCTTTAGCATTTTGTAATAGACTTTTAATATTCACAGCCTTGACTTATTCAAACATTCAGCCAGTGAGCTATCATGTGTTAGGGCTATTTTAGGTGGAGGATTCCAAGTTGTGGATGACGATCTTGACATGTATGACTTCAGATGAATGTTTTGGTTTGTTTTAGAAAACCAAACAACAAGAAAACAAATCTGTAAACAGAATAGTGTCATTTACCTGAAATTTGGGAAGATTACACTAAAACATATGGAAAGCACCTGAGAGTATATTTGGCATATGCCAGATATTTATATGAGAGTCTCAAACACCAGGGTAATTTAAAGAGCATTGTTATTGGGTGAGGGGTAGTGTTATGTTCCAGGGATAATGATAGGAAGGAACGGATACCATTTGAAGTTCTGGAAGGTGAAGAGAGTGTAGACATGGAATCAGGAAGGGCCGAGGGTGAACCCTTCTAAGAGCCATGTGCAGTGATGGGCCTGCCAGAGAAGAAGCCAGGAGCATGGATACCTCACTCCCATTCTCCTCTTAGCCTTTCACTTGCTAGTCGAACTCCACTGATTGAATTCTGTAGAAGCTAAGGGCAAAGTCAGCATCTGAGTGATGAAACTGATAAACACAAGGTAGAAAGTAGTTGAGCAAACACATAATCTGTGGATATCAAAACCAGGTCCCCACTCTGGAGTTGCTTACAGACTATGTGCAGCGAGTGTTCATATTACAGAACATTGTGTGATGGGCACAGGAGATCTGACCTGGCTTTGGTGCTCCTTTAATTTGACAGCCTGCCTGCTGGTTTCCTCCAATTATACAGAGCCTCTTCAAAGAAGACCTTGAAGAATGTCCACGCTGGGGTTCTGCCGAATGTCTGTCTTTCACCTGCAGTCATGCCCTGGTTATCTTGCTCTCGTTGACAGTCCCTTCATGAAGCCATACCTGTGAGCTTTGGTGACCCTGTATCCTTCAGCTTAGGGGCCATGTCCTTCTACCTGCCCTCATCAAAACCAGCACCTGAGTATGCTCTTTTCTCTGCTCACTTCCATCCAGGGCTTCAACAGGGCTTCTGAGGCATGGTGCTTGCTTGTTTGGGTGAGGCACATGCTATTCAACAAACATTTAATTTAACATTTATTGAATGACTACTGAGTTCTTGACACCGTGCAAAGAGAGTACCAATGGGGTTGGGTCTCCTACTTAGGACGCTCTATTCTTACGATTATAAATATTTTCTCACGTGGTCCCCCCCACCCCATCTAGACTGTGAGTATCCTGAAAACAGGGAATCTTCTCAATCATCTTTGTGCTCCCAGTGCTCAGGAGAGAAGGCTTCCAAAAACTATTGCTATAGACTAAACAGAAAGGGAGGAAGAAAGGAATTAACTGATTGTGCAATTATTTGTTAGGTGCCTAAAATGGGCCAGGAACTTACAAACAACAGTACAGGGTGCACACATGCAGGTATGTGTGTGTGTGTGTGTGTGTGTGTGTGTGTGTGTGTGTGTGTGTGTGTGATTGTGTCTGTGTGTATGCATGTGCACATGTGCAAGGGCATTGATTGTGAATGTCTCTAGGGCTCCAATGATAAATCATGGGGTTCCTACCTTCCCCAGAATTTTTTAATAAAACCATTCTAAACCCTAAGGACAGATCCTAAGGGGCCTATTTAAAGTCTCAATGTAGCTTCTTCAAACAGTTCTCAAAAACAGGTGATTTTTGTAGTTGAGGGCTTGTAGGCATATGGTATTTGAATGATATAATTTCTTTAATTGAAAGTGTTATCTTAACCAGAGAGTTTTGCAAACCCCCCAGAGACATCTGTTGCTGTTTTTGTGCTTTTCCCCAGCAAACAATCTGGTCGTGAAAAATAGGAATGACTAAATGGAACACCAGGAAAAATTGTGGGTTTGAAAAAACAAATCTCCATGTCTTAAGGTTGAGGCAATTAATCAAGGTACCAGGCAGGGGGCTTCTGACCAGATGCTTCTGTGAGATCTTGGGTTGTTTACTAATATTTATAAACACAGAACAAGTGGGATGAGCATGAAGAAAATTAAGTGTGTATTTTAGTTGTTTATGGACCTTACTTATAATCTTTGTGCACTAAGGCCTTGGTGAAAGCTTTGGGCCAGATCCTTGGGTCCCCTAGCATTTCCAGATAGCCCCTGAAGTCACACAGACACCTGGAACCCAGCTCATGAGTCTGATATCACCAACCTCTGAGATCCACATCTCCTGCTGAGTTCTCCACGTTGTGGCCTTCACAAAGTGTTTCTATCAAGTCAGAAAGCTCCTAGAGACCTAGAGCAAGCTAAAGTGAGGGCTTGCTCCCCTGGAGAAGGATGTTCTACTCAGCTATTTCTTTTTTACCCCAGTACCCCTGCATAATTGCTCAGATTACTGCTGAGGCTGCTCTATCTAACCTTGACCCACATGGATAGTAGGATTTACCTCAGAGGTCTAAAAGAGGAGACATGATTTAAGGGACTACACAGAAAGCTGGAGAAGGATTAAGGAAAGAAGTAAAGGATGTTGAGGGGGCTAAAGAAAAACACAACCAGAAGCCATGTCACTTCTAGAAATAAAGGGTCAAAGGAAAGATATAGTGACCTTGGACCCCATTGGGACCAGAAGTAGGGAAAAAGGCTGGTGGCAGGGGAAACGTCAGAGAGGTATGTGGAGTCAGGCCAGTGTGTGCAAGAAACCAACAGCACTCCCCACCCACCTCCTCTCTTCCAGCTGAACCCAAAGGTTCGTTCCAGGATTAGAAGATGAAGGCATAAAGCAGGGAGGGTAAATGGCTGAGAATAGGTCCAAAGACATGGAAGAAGAGGACAGAAAATACCCCTCCCCTGACACACGAATCTGCACTCTGATGAAGAAGCCATGTATAGTTTCTCCTCAGTCTGAACATCTTAGGACCTCCCTGTTGCACTCTTCCTCCGTGCCTCAGAAGATGCATGCTCTGGGAAGATGTCTGTGAGCATCTCAGTTCTTGGCCCCACCTCTGAGCAGCATTTACTGCACACATTTCTATATTTCGACTTTGTGTGTGATTTACTGATTTATTTGGTATAAAATCTGTTAAATTTATTTGATGTTTACAGCATAATTTTGGGATACATTTAGATAGTAAAATGGTTACTATAGTGAGGAAGATTACTGCCGAAGTTACTTTTGTGACAAGAACAGTTAAAACGTGTTTACTCAACAAAAGCTTCTAATACAATATAGCTTTCATAGCTTTAATCATGCTGTAAAGTAAATCTCTAGATGGTCTCACTGTGGTGTGGGTGAAAATGGTCCCCATAGCCTCATAGGGAGTGGCACTTTTGTGACGTATGGCCTTGTCGAAGGAAGTGTGTCACTGGGCATGGGCTTTGAGGTTTCAGACACATGAGCCAAATCCAGTGTGTCTCTCTCTCTTCTCACTGGCTGCCAATCCAGATGCATAAATCTCATCCAGTACCATGTCTGCCTGTGAGGTGCCATGCTTCTTGCCAGATGACAATAGACTAACAGTAATGGACTAAACCTCTGAACTGTAAACCAGCCTCAATCAAATGTTTTCCTTTGTAAGAGTTGCTGTGGTCATGATGCCTCTTCAAAGCAATAATAAAACCCTAAGACACTTACCACATGTTTTAGTAAACATGGCAGTGCCTTTATGGGATGCACACAGGAGTGCAGTATATGTGTAAAACTGCACACTGTGGCTTTTGTTTTAGTATTTTTAGAGTGTCATATGGCTTCCCACAGTGACTGCTCTGCACATTGCTCCCACTAATACTTGCCAAGGATTCCATTTTCTTTATACCTTTGCCAACATTTTGCTTGTGATTTTTTTTTTGATAAATGCATGGTATAAAGTGATCTTTCACACTGATTTTAATTTCTTTCTGTCTGTCTGATAAGCACCTTTTTATAAAGCCTCATGACCATTTTATGTCTTATTGGGAGGAGTATTTATACAAGTTCTTCACCCATTCTTACTTCATTCCCTTGTTCCTTGCTACTAAACTATGATTTTCCTGGGCTATGTCTATATCCTCCAGCTGTGTGGGCAGCATATCATTTACCTTGGTCTATCAGCTAACTGTTATAATACTGAGAACATCATTTTTGTGGGAAAAAAAAGAGGTGAATGCCTGAAAGGAAATAGAAAGTGAGGAAGGAAAGGAAGGAGGGAGAGAGGGAGTAGGGAGGGAAGAAGGCGGGAGAAAGGGAGAAAGGAAATGGAAAGAACAGGAGATCATTATAACTGCTCAAACCATTATCAAATTATGGGCCCAACTGAACATAAGGCAGGAGTCTTCTCATACAGAGGAAGGTCCTTGATGGATTTTCAGAACAATGAAGGACACTCTGAAAGGACCAGAGACCACCCATCCCAGTCTTTGATCTCATGCTACAGTCCCTGGCTGCAGGCTGCCTGGCAAGTGGACATGGGCTCTACGCAGCATCTTGGAACAAGCACAGCCTTTTCCTTTTTGAAATCCCTGCAGTTGTATCTCATCAACTGTACTACTTACTGTGTAAGGACAGATGACATGTCACTGTCAAGCTGGCCCTTCTTTCTTTGACAGACTCTGGTGGCCCAAAATCTTCTTTTCCATGGGACCACCCAGAAGAGGCTGATGTTCGCTATATAAGGGTTGTTTTGAAATGAAGGCAGCTCCAATTGTCATTCTGAATTCTTCTTTTTCAAGGCCAAGTGTCCCTTCTGTCTCTCAGCTGGTCTTCATTAGACAGACTTTGAGATTGTTTAGTTCCCTGCTGGTCACATCAGAACTTTTCTCTCTGCTGTTATTTCAAAGGCCACAGAGAGACGGAAGTGCCTCATTTGATTACCTTGATACTATAGCAAACCATCATAAATCTAAAGGAAAGACCATTAATTATAGTGGTCCTTGTGTGCCTAGAGAATGGGAATTTGGGCTTTGTTCAGGAGCAGTAGGACACCATCCCAATTCATATGGATGGTGTAGTAGTACACCCAGGGTAGCCTAACTTTTAGAGCTCCTGCATTTTCTAGTGACAAAATGCCTTTTTCTTTAGTCATGGCCCATAGCGTCACATGTGAGCTGTGTGAGCTGTAAGCAATCCAAGAGTAAGGCCAAGTGCAAAAAAACCGAGGATATACCTTGTGGTACTGTGTTCAGTACCACAGCAGTCTCTTCAGTGAAAAGAAATAAACTTTGCCTTCATCTTCTGCAGCGCCTTCTGCATAGAAAGCATTGGAAGATGGATGCTTGCATGGCCCCTGTCTGAAATGCTTTCTAAAACTTGTTGATGGATTCTTTCCCCATCTACTCTGAGACTATTAGAAAGCAATGGTTTAGAATTATGGAGACTGGAGATATTTCAAATGTGGTCTGTGTCTTAGTATTAATCTGTAGCCTTCATGATTTTTCTATCGAGGTAAGTCCAGAAGATACAGTGAGTGTTGGGAAATCTCATAGCAATTTGATATGCCCACAGCATTAAAAGATATGATCTTGATATAAAAATATCAGGCTAAGAAATAGAGCCTGACAAACCAATGCATTCATTTATATGAGAGCTTGGACTTCATCTAGAGAATGGAGTCAGTTTGACTTGGTTTGGAAGCAGCAGTCCTTACCTGTGAGTGATGGGCCTCTCCAGGCATGAAGGGATACTGGAGGGATGAACAAGGCCTGGATCTTCCTGTAGCTCTCAGCATTATGGTGTACCTGGACCACAGGCTGTGAAACAGTAGGTGCTGAAGCAACCTTTGAACAAGTACAACCTTTTTTTTTTTTTTTTTAAATCCCTGCAGTCATATTTCATCAACTGTATTGCTTACTGTGTAAGGATAGATGTCATGTCTTACATCACTTGTCCTTAAATTCAAAGGGATGCATTCTTCAAATTTCATTTAAGAAATGATGGTATCTCTGACCAGGGATACGTGTACGTGATGTAATCTTCCTCCTTCAAACTCATGGTTATCAAATAAGAGGTGCATCTTATTTAATGGCATCTTAAAGTCTAAGAAATACTGTGATTCAAGCTGGGTATGGTGGCATTTCTGTAAGAGGAACATCAGTTCACAGGGATCTTGAGCAGAGAGTGAGATCCTGTCTAAAAACAATGAGACATAAAAAAAAATCTGTGACGCCAAATTTCTCTCATCTCTCTGTTGGACACAGATAAGGAGTCCATAACTCCTCTGCCCTGGTTAAAGTATTATCCTTAGATTATAGGACATTAGGGGGAAGAGGGCTATGTGAAAGCCAAGACCCTTACAAACCCACCCAGCTGAAGCAAATACTTTTCAGTTGGTAACTGTCCTGCTTTCTGAAAGAAGAACCTAGTAAAGATAAGAGCTGCCCTTTGACCAAGATAGATACCATGACACCTACTGAGAGCTCCTGCTTTTCTTCTTTGTCACCTAGATGCAATGCAAAGCCTTAGTCAGTTACTTTTTCAGAAAGATAGCCTGGGTTCTCTTCTCCAGATAAAAGTACCTGTTTTCTTCTCCACATCCTCCTAACAATCTACCTGTGCCAAGCTAATAGCCTGGATGCTTTGTATCTCAAATTACTACGCTTTTGGGATGTCTTAATCCTCACTATTTGACACATACCACTTTCTTGGGAGATCAGTCTGTACCCAGAGGTTCTGCAAACTCCCCTGCAGCTCTTGTGATATTTCTTCTGTGAAATATAATTTAAATGTTGGCTTTGTGTGTGTGTGTGATTTGATTGGTGATTAAAAGTGAAGGTTTGGTCCCAAATGAGGCCTCATCAGTCTGTGTATCCTGAGGTGACTTGCTTCTAAATTCAACCTGCCTTAATTTTTTTTTTTTTTTTTTTTTTTTTTTTTTTTTTTTTTTTTTTTTTGAGGATACAATCGATTTTATTCAAGCAAGGGGAAATTTGGGATTTTAGTTAGGACACAGAAAATGTCCCTGAGTACAATAGATATGACTAAAAGTAATACAAGCCAACATTCCCGTAGCATGTTTTAAAAAAAAATGCTTTCACATGTATTGCATTGTGCCATGTATGTAAGTAACAGTTCTATAAGGTGTGTTGCCTCATGCCCCTAAAGCCATTATGGGAAACTGAGGCTGATTCAACCAAGTTACCACATAGAACTTTTATTAATTTCAGAATCCTGTTTTCTCTAATGGAAATCATCGCTGGTGGTCAAGTATCTGATAGACATCTGTTGTGGAGTTAGAATTGCACGGTGACATCTTAGGTTGGTTGTTATGATTATAATTGACAGACAGGCAGTAGATACTGTCAGCCATGCTTGCCATAGACATAAACTGAAATATGAAGATGTCGTTACCAGGAATAGAGAAGCTTGCCTCTTCAGCTGATGGACATGGATCTTATCTTCCTCATGGGGGCAAATGACAGAGCCCTGGATAGTGGTAAAACACACGTGTCTTGCTCTTGGTCTTCATTCCTGTTCATGACACATTCTACTCTAGACCTTAAGCATGTTAAGAGGGTTTTTGCCCCCAAGCTTGGGTCTGAATGAGATGATGTGTACATTCCAGTGCTTGGAAAGCTCTTCAATGATTTAGTTTAGTCCTGGGCTTCTGGCTGTTTTCATCTCTGGTTTCTTCTTAATGTTATAAAACGTGACTACTGGTGGAGCCAAGTCAGTTGGGTGCAGAACTTTTATCCAGTGAATTCCATTTAGAGCTCAGAAAAGCATTTGCTTTTCTTTGTGCCTGTCTAGTGCAGCTGGGACAATGGAAATCCTCAGCTTTAGTCTTCACAGCAGGGGAGGTCTCTTTTGGATCCTTCAGCTAGAACTCAGCATTTTTTTTTCCTGTAGCAAATTATATTGTTTTACTTATCTTCTGGTATAATAGAAGTGTATCTTTTGAAATCTTTCTCACTAAGGTGTGCGCACCTACAATCAGGAGCTATGGAGTTACTACTACAGTCTTGTGCTGAGTAGACAGAAGGATAGAAGGATGCCAGCTTAATTAGTGGCATAACTGAACCAGCATGGCTGGCTCTCTAGCTGTGTGCTTTGGCCTATCTTTCTTTCAGATGATATGGGCAAAATAACATAGTTCTAGGATGCTCAAAAGAGGTACTATAGCCAGAGATGGTGAGACAGATTTGTAATCCCAGCAACTCAGGAGCTTTAAACAGGAGGATCAGAAGTTTAAGACCAGTCTAGACTACAGAATGAGTTCAAGGTCAGTCTCAGAAACTTAATGAGATGCATCTCAAAATAAAAAATCTAAAAAGTTTCACTAGCACCCAGTCTCTTTCTAACCCCACAATGGCTTCCTCTATCGAGATATCCATCTCTTTCTATCTTCCCTTTTGGAGCCCATTCCCTTCAGAGAAAACCTAACCCAGTCTTGACTTTGGGGTGAGTGAATCCAAATTACCGTGAGTGGATGTGCCACACTGAGCTGGCCCACCTTGGGACTTATTGCCTTTTGGGGGAGGAGATGGGGGATGGGGTGGCTGAAGGTTGACTGGGAGGGATTGGGAGGAGGGAAGGGAGAGAAAGCAGGGGGATACATGAATTAAAAAAAGACTTTTTTAAGAAAAAAAAAAGAATAAAATGAAGAAAAAAATCTAAAAGGGTTGGTATGATGCATAGTTTTATATCAACTTGACACAAGGTACACTCATTTAGGAAGAGGGCTTTCAGTTGGAAAAAATATCTCCATAAGATTTGCCTATAAGCAAGTCTGTGGTACATTTTCCTAATTAGTGATTGCCGAGGTAGGGCCTAGCCCATTTTGGTCGTTATGACTCCTGGGCAGGTGGTCCACAGTGCTATAAGAACTCAGGCTGTCAGAGATAATAAAGAGGACCATAAGAGGGATGCCCAGATTTCCCAGGGAAGAAAATATTGATGAGATCTCTTGAGTAAACTGGGGAAAGGGTAGAGAATGGACAGGGGGATGGGAACATGAGGGATCAGGTTGGTCCATTTGGGGGCAGGATAAGGAGGAAGAATAACAAAGGATAACTTGATAGAGGAACCATTTGGGGAATGGTGCCAAGGAAACTCCCAACAATCCACAAGAATGTCCCCAACTAAGACTACCAGTAGTGGAAAGGATACCTGAACTGGCCTTCTCCTGTAGTCAGATTGATCATCACCCTAATTTTCATCAGAGAGCTTCCATCCAGTAACTGCTGGAAGCAAATGCAGAGATCCACAGCCAAGCACTGGGCCGAGAAGAATCCAGTTGAAGAGAGGAGGGATTATATAAACAAGGGGGCTCAAGATAATGATGGGCAATGGGGGAGTTGAGGAAACCCACAGAGACAGCTGATCTGAGCTAATGGGAACTCGCAGACACTGGACCCATAGCTAGAGAGACTGCATGGGACTGACCTAAGCCCTCTGCATGTGGGTGATAGTTGTTTAGTTTGGTCTGTTTGTGGGACCCCTAGCAGTGGGAACAGAACCCGTCCCTGGCACATGAGCTGGCTTTTTGGAATTGATTCCTCATGCTGGGATGCCTTTGCCCAGCCTTGATGCAGGAGATAGAGCTTGGTTCTGACTCAATTTGATATGCCATGCTTTGTTGGCTCCCATGGGAGGCCTTACCCTTGAGGGTGGGGGGTGGGGGGAAGAAATGGAAACTGTGGTTGGTATGTAAAATAAATGAAAAAATTAATTTGAAAAAACAGGAAAAAAAAAGAGAAGAACTCAGGTTGAGCAAACCATGGGGAGCAAACCAGTAAGCTGCACTCCCTGGCGACTCCTGCCTCAGTTCTTGCCTCCAGATTCCTGCTTTGCTTTGGTTCAGGCCCTAACTTCTTTCAATAATGGACTGTGATATGATACTGTGAACTGAAATAAACCATTTCTTCCCCGTGTTGCTGTTGGTCATGATGTTTTATTACATTAACTCCTTAGAACCCCTAAGACAGGCCAGGGAATGTTGCTCAGTGATATAGCACTTATGAACTGTTAATGCCGCCCGAGGTCTGATCCTCAGTATTGAAAACAAAATAAAATAATAATAATCTTTAAAAGTAACCAGGAGGTAAAGCACGTGAAAACACTGTTATGTTGGATAACATAAAGCAAAGTTTTGTGCCTTGGTGGTATATAACAGACAGAGTTCTGGCCATTCTAAGGGGAAGCTACATCGTCCTCAAATGGCAGCCTGTGGGTGTGTCTGTAGAAAGTCTCTTAATTTTGATGAGACGTGAGAACAAGAAAAGAGGTCGTGGTTGGTGTTCTTGGAGTGAGACATTTACTATGTGTCTCATCCTTTCTTGAAGCATCCTGATGGTGTGTCTTGCAGTAGATTCTTCCCCAGTGGGGAAAACTTGTTCTCAACCATGCTTATCTCTCAATTTGTGATTAGTTGCTATTAATTGCTCTGTTGGAATGTCAAATGTTGTGAATACGTTGGCTGTGTTGCATTCTGCTCATCTGCTTATGTTTTTCTACACTGATCTTACACTATTTTAATAATCATAGTTATGTGGTGTGTTCTAAAATTTCGAAGAATGTATTTTCATAATTATTCTTTGGCCAAGTCATCCTTGTATCTTTTCCTCTTTATTTATGAAAATGACATTTGGAAGCCTTACTTTCTAATAATAAGTCCAGCTGTCAGGATATATTATCCTTTTTTAGTATCTTGGAAATGTCAACTCACTACTGTTGTGTTTAAAGCTTTCACAAACTTCCCAATATATGGAATTGAATTATCTATTTTGGAATATTAGATTTAATTTTATTTTTTTTACATTTATTTATTGTATGTGCACATGTGTTCTTCTCAAGGTATCCATCCGTGTAGAGGTCAGAGGGCAACTACAGGAATTCTGTCTTTCTACCACAGAGGTTCTGGGGGTTGAACTTAGGCCCAGTCAGATTCTAATATAATCACTTGAAAACTTTATATGAGATTTTTCTCTTTCTTAGGATATTTTAGTCTGCAGAGAGCATTTTTTTTAGTCTGAAAGAATCACTATTTGATGCTTGAAGTGTGTGGCATTCAGGAAGAGTGTTCCACTGAAGCAGTTTTCTTGAATGATGCTCTGATTTTATGTTGTAGTTAATTGTTTCTATTTTTCATTGAGTTACCCTTATCATTTGTGGCTTCCTATAAATGATCCCCCAAAATAAAAATTTTCAAATGTGCCCATATGTAATTGTATAAATTATTTCTTTAGACAGTTACATTTCATCACATTCTATCTGCATTTTCTTTTCCTCCCTCCTTTTTCTAAAAAAACAAAAAAAAACCCCAAAACAACAACAAAAACCAGGTTTATTTGTGTAATTCTAGCTGTCATGAAACTCTCTCACTGTAGACGAGGTCGGCCTCAAACTCAGAGAGTCTCCTTCCTGCCTCTGCCTCCCAAGTATTGGGATTAAAGGCATGCACCACCACTGATGGCTTTATCTGCATTTTTAATTTTATTTTTCTTCACTGAATAAAGTTGTCCAGGGCTTGAAATGATATTTTACTCTTTCCTCAGAAATAGTCCTTGGATTTATATAGGAAGTTGCTATATATTCAATTTCTGAATTTAAATGAACTAGTTTTGGTCTTTATATTTCTTTTCTATCTTTCATTCTTTCTTGGCACACAGAGTTTGTTAACAACTTATTTTTAGACAAAAATGTTATTTGTTCTGTTTTCTCATAAGTACAGAAAGGTGACTATTGAAATGAGCATTTTCTCACCATTTTCAAAGGTTTTGCATGTTTTAACTTTAATGAACTTCTCGCAATTATATCTTCATTTATGATTACACATTTTCTCATTATGAAATTATTATTCTTACCCTTCCTCCACTTTAAGTCTGCTTTGTGCAATACTTAACTTGCGCTTTCTGTTTGCATTCATTCTGACTTCTAAATTTTATCTTTATTATCTTAAACTTTCTGTGACATCTCACACGTCTGTCTTTTATAAGGAGAAACCACTGGGTTCTGTTTTAAAATCTAACCTAGTTTGCTCTCCACAAGGCCACTTCTGTCTATCCACTCGCATTTACAGCCCCCTTGCCACCTTGATTAATGGTGGGTTTATAAGGGCTCCATGTCTTTTTAAATTTAAACTTTCGTGGAACACTATTTTAGTGACTACAACAACCATCCACCCACCATCTACATCCAAATCGATCGTTCTCCAAGGAAAGCTGTGAGAGAGGAACTGTTCAGAGATGCCTAGCTAACAGTGCTTCTCAGACCTATTGGGCTATGAAACACAAGGAAAGCAGCACGTCAAAGGAACACTCTTATAGGCGTGATGTTAATTTAGGTTAAAAATAGAAATAGGTTTTCTGATGATTTCATTGTAAGAAATGACTGCATTTGATTCATATTTTAGTGACATGAGTGGTATTCTTCAAAAAAAATATATATGTAAAAGAGATCATACCCATGCAAAATCATCAGTTTTTCATGAAATTAGGTATCTCTCATGAGGCCATCAGGCATTTTAATATGGGGCATGCCATTTCTCCCCCTCTTTTGGCCAGAGCCTCATAAATTACATGCTGTAGTAATAAGGAACATGTTTGTATGTACATGTGCGCACACACACACACACACACACACACACACACACACACACACACATACATACACACCTTATGCATATCTCTGAGATTATATCCTGGAAAAGGCATTTTCATTTTTAAAAAAGTTTCCTTTTCACTTATTCATTATTCAGAATAACCATCTGTGGGTTAGTAGCCTTTTACAAAATATGATTTTGGGGGAATCTCTGTTAGTCAGTTTAATTGAAAAGTAGATGTTTGCTCTGGAGATATGGAAATAATAATGTAAGTACAGAGGCCAAAATTAAGACCTGCCTCCAGCCCTAAAACGTTGGTGGTTTCTTATTTGAAGTACTCAATTTCTTCATATAGATTGAATAGGTCAACAAACATTTATGGAGCTCTTTTTACACCTAGATCTTCACATGAAGCCATGAAATAATAAGGTTAGATCAAGTGCCGTTATAGGTATAGGGTATAGTAGTCAACTAACTATGGAATAGAGAACAATATGTGTTTGGGACTTTAACCCTGAAGGTAGGTACATATAACCACCAGGGTATATGGTCTATTGAGGCACCATCCCAGGAAGTACGATCTTTTGTCCACTGTTAGGGAACATGCACCACTCTTAAGAATGTGTCCGCATCATCATTTCAAGTGTTGCAATGTACAAAAAGTGTTATTTCAGTGCCTGCTGCTTCAGGGACAGTGAGTTCCCAGTATAACCAAGTATACACTGAGGAACCAGAAAAATATTATGGATAGGGAAAGATGGGTAAGAACTTACTGGAGTGATGGTGTTAAGGTTAATCTTGATTCTCAGCTTAGTCAGAACTGGGCAAGGTGGTTTACTGAAGACGGACAATTTCCAGGAATTTGAGGACAACCTGTTTGACTGAGTGACATCAGTGCCATCCTGTCTCAGAAAGCCAAGTAACAGAAACAATGACAGAAAAACAAACAAAGGGACGTGATTGGTTGGAGAAACACTTTGGAGTGAAACATAGCACCGAGTCTATCTGTAAGGATGATTTCAAAGATAGCTGCATCATGAGGGCTCTGACTCCATCAGTGGCTTTCCACATTGATGGATTCAAAATCAAAATAGACTATTGGAGGTGGTAGGTTTGTGGAAGGTAGGGTCTAGTTAGAGGAGGTGGGTTTCTCGGGGACATGCTTTTGAAGGTTATATTTTGAGTCTGGCCTATTCTTATTACTTTCTCTGATTTCTGGCCACTGTTCAGTAAGCAGCATTTTTTATACATTCAATGAATCCAGCCAATCTTAAAATGAAATCTATAAAATCACTCACCCAAATAAACCCCATCTCTTTGAAGTTGCAGATGCTAGGGCTTTTTGCATACTTATTTGTTTTTGTCAAATAAGGTAATGATAAAGTGACTAACATACACGACAGTCCTGATTCTTGTATATTGCAAAGCTGAGACTTCTTTCTTGATTAAAACAACAATTATTATAAAGATGCATAGAAACCAATGAAGAATAGCAAGCATGGTTAATTTTTAATGTTGAATGATCAAAAGTTGAGCTCATTCTTTCAAAATTGTGTTAGATTGGTCCCTGAGCATATGCAGTGAAGTACCTGACATTGAGAGAGGCCTGGATTTAGTAGACTTTTGGCTGAACCACAAAGAGCACAAGGCACAAAGCTCCCAAAGTGCTTGACAGAGTCAGCAGACCTTCAGGGAGCATTTTCTATGATTTCCACTGTGCTATAGATTGGAGAATTTAAAAGAAGCAGATTCTTTGGTTTGCAAAGAACTTACCATTTGACAAGGGTGAGAGTGCTTATTGACGTCCTATTCTGTGTCTGTTCTGTGGGGTATAGTTTCCCATTTATTTGTTCTCTTCATTCTCATAACCACCCATTTAAAAGGAGGGTGGAGAGGGGAGTCTGGCATGCTGCTGGCCTTCGCTTTCCCCTTATGGTAGGAAAGAGGTTTCTGATTATACACACAGCTGGAGTTGGGAGTAAGGTTGATCCCAAGAAATTGACCCCAAGAAAGAAATTGCAGCAGACTGTTGAGATTTAGAAACACTATCCCACTTACACCTCATGAAATTCCCATTTAGAGGTAGAGAAACTGAGCCTCAGTGAGATCCAGAGACTCCCCCACACCGCCTCACTGCTTCAGAATCTGTACCACGCCGCTTAAAATGGGGTGCTTTTCTCCTTCCATGTTCCAACATGGTAGTGATGTGGCTCCTTGCCGGTTGTGGGGAGAGCCGTGCCCCCATCTTCACTGTCTCCTCTTAAGGATGCTGAAACCTGATCCTCTCTAGGACTCCTTCCTACTCTCTAGCACTGCAGTGTCCCCCATTTCCAGAGCCTAAGGTCTTTTCATACTCTAGTAGCATGGCTTGGAGAAAGCCACTCAGCATTCTAGTCCCCACAGCCACACAGAAGTACAGGCCTTTGATCAGTGCTCGATCACCTGATGTCTCTGTTTCCTTGGACTCTTTTGTCTGTGAAATGAAGTAAAACAACACTGGGGGATGGTTGAGAAAGGTATATAAAACAAAACAAAACAAAAACCCACCAGCCCCTGCTTTGAGTTACTAGCCGTGCTGAATTTCTCCCGTTGTAGGCAGCCAGGCTTTCAGAGAACACTGGGAAAGTTCCAGAAACACTGGGGCTGAGTTACTCTTTGTTTAGTCTATCCCACCCTATTCTGCACGATTCTTGATGTCCTTGTCTCTTATCTCCATCATAGACCTAATATTGATCAGGCAAAACAGAGAGTAAAACTATAAAAAGAACTCTGAGAGGCAGTTGGGCCTCGGTAGGGAGGGGTGGCTAGGCCCATTCTGTTTGTACAGGTGCATTGTAACGCTGCCTGCGGTGTGAACATTTTCCACTTCATTACTCCTGGCCCTGGCCCAGGCCCTGTCTGCTCCCCTGGCCCCTGCCTTGGTTTAGTTTCAGCCGTTTCTGGCCTTTGGAAGAAGCTGTAATAGAAACAAATGAGGTCGCCATAAACATTTTTTTTTTGCACATTTGACGAGGCAAGCTGATGGCATGCTTGTGAAGCAGAAGAGAGGCCAGTTGGCTAGGGCTCTTGGTGCCCCCATCAAAGGAACTTGTTCCCTAAGGGCTTCTGTCTGCTGAACCTGATCCCTCTAGGTGGGTTTGACTTTGCTTTAAGGTGTAAGAATGAGTCCAAGCAGATACCCATGGGTCCCAGGGTGACATAGTCTACAATAGCTAGTCAGTTTAAATAAGTAACAGCTAACATTTACTATGCATACACTGTGTGCCAGATGCTATTTTAAATATTTTAAACAATTTTAGACTGACTGATAGTATCCTACTGTTATTCCTAGCGATGGGGAGGCTGAGTCACACAGACTAATTTTTTGGTAAAAGAGTCACATTTTGTCCGTAGTGCATCCTTGGTATCTGCATGTCGAGTACGGCACTGTCCTCTTTTCTGGTGTACTATGTAGTATGTGCTTACATGTTGATGATGAAAAAAAATCTCAGTGTATCCACCATACATCCCTGGGATGGCATGACCTGAATTAATCTCTGGATTAGATAGAATCATTAAGTGACAGAGTCTTATGATCCTGAGATGTTACATTTCTCCCTGATACCCAGATTTTGCTGTAATAGCCCCAGCAATGGCAGTTCACTCCTGTTTTGCTTCCTTTCCCATTGTGTGACACTGTAATTTAAAGGTGGTTGTGGTTTCTCAGTGTGAGGAATGGAGTCCCCATCACGCTAGTTAACTGTCTTGGCAAGGTGCCTAGTGCCCAGTAAGGCCTAAATCCACCCTCGTCTCTTTCCTGAATTTTCCCTTGTGTTCCACATACTGAAAAGAAAAGAAAGAATTTGTTTATTGTTCAACTTGATGAAAGGTGTTTTTACAAAAACAGTCAAGTTCATTCCTCATTTAAAAAGGAGATTCCATACAGTGAGAGGCTCCATTGCTGCCTTCTTTCCTAATAATTCTTCCTTTCCTAAGTGGTTGGGATGACACATTTGCTAAGCACACACTTCAGAAAGGAATGAGACACGTCCCCTGTCTATAGGGAGTGCCCGCGAACTGTGGGAACTCACCACACGCAAAGAAACTGCAATTAGAGGAGTGTGTGATGAAGAGGGGAATCCGTATTAGGAGGAGTGACAAGTGACATTCATGGAAATGTCTCTCGGGTCCCTTGGGTAGTATTTTTGCTACTTCCTTGTGACCTTATTCTATGCAAATAACAGAAATGATTGCACTTAAAGCAGTATAAAATTGCCCCAGATATATAGTTTTATTAATTGGGAAAGGAATACCATTGAAGCAGAAGCTATAATAAAGATCTGCAATCAATTCCTTCCCCTCCCTCTCAGACATAGTTTCTACACCAAGCTTTTTCGCCCTGGCCTGTCAATCTATCCCTCTACAGCAGTATGCACAGACAGACTCCAGGCAGCCATCTTTAGGTCCCATCTTCTCTGTCTACCTATGTTCTCCACTTCCTTTCTTGCTGTTCTCTTTTGAAATGATTCCCCTCAGCGTTTGCTCTCACCAGGTCACCGAGACAGGTTATCAAGGGCAGCGAGAGGGACAAAGAGTGAGCATGCTCACTTGCCAGCTTTGAAGTTTAGTTTAAGTTCTCAGTTCCCACTGTGGTCACTGCCTGAACCGCCTGACTCCCTCCTTTTTAAAATGCCCCCTTTTGCTTGGCTGCAGGACAGGACTTTCTAGGGTTTCTCCCCAGCTTAGCAAGCTCCTTCTCGGCCTTCTGGCCAGGTTCCCTCCTCATATGCCCTCATCCACTGCAGTCGACAATGGACTGCTTTCTTTTTTTGCCTCCACTTTCGTTCCTAGGAATTTTAAACTAGGTGCAGCTTTGAGCAGCATGACCAATATCTTAAATCAGTCACTTTCTATCTTTCCTGTTTTCTCCGTGGACTCTTCAACACATATCTCCAGTGTAACATTTTTGCCTCCTAATTCCTCTGGAAATGGCTGTTTAACATTCTGGTCTCAGTCATTGGCTCCTCTTGCCCTCACCCCTACCCTCCACCCATCGGCAGATTCCCACTTCCAGAGAAAGGTCTGAGTCATGCTCTTCATCACCCCAAACTCCTTCCCCTTCAGAGCTGCCTCTATTCACAAGAATGAAGCCTCCCACTCCCTCTCTGCTGCCCTTCAGCATGCTCCCACGAGGGCCTTGTAAAATCCAGGGTCCATTTCTGCAAGGTTCTCATGGGCTAGGCTGCTCTTGGTTTTGTTTTGTTCTCTGCCCCCATTGCTCTCTGCTTTAACTATGCTGGGCTTCTGGCTGTTCCTCTATAAGTCACTACCCCCACCCCAGCTTGGCATCCATGTCACTAGCTCCTCATTTCTGTCAGATCCTGGGCAAAGATTTTCCAGATGACTGGAAACAAAGCAATATTTTGCATCACTGTTTCTCCACTCCAACTTGCCTCTAGAGATTATTGTGTTTATAATACAGTAATGTATTTATGTGCTTATCATCTGCTTCTTACCCTTATAGCTTAAGCTTTATAACATACATTTTATTTACCCAAATGTCTACAACAATATTGGTACATAGCAGATGCCCAAAGAAATATTTGCCTGAAAGAGTAAGTTGGAAAATGCATTTGAGCCTCAACTCTGCCTGCCATTCCCCTGTGAGTGAAGCCAGCCTCCTCACCATGAGCCTCAGCATCCTCAGGTCTTCATTGAAAAGAGCCGGGTTTGTTGTTCCAAACCCAGCAGACAGTGAAGGAAGCCAAGTGAGGTACGGACTGTGAAAGTGTGTTGTAATGAAACCATAATGGACAAACCCATGGAGGCCAATCCTTCTGGATTATGTCCAAACAGGCAAACTAATCTGTTACCAGAAAAAAAAAAACAAAAACAAAACAAAAACTTTAAAGTGCATGGGCTCTTTGCACATTTTACCACTTTTTGGGGGGGGGGGGCATAGCCTGATTTGGAAAAGTAGGGAAATAAACTTTTATAGTATAGCAAGTCCCACCTGGTGCTAGGCATGCCACATAGTGCAACCCAATCTCATATTTGCTATAACTCTGCCTTGGAGATTACATGGCATCCTGGTGACAATACCCAGGTTATTTCTGCTTTATAAACTCAGCATATAGCTCTGAGTAGGTATTCAGTTTACTGACTTGGCTTTTATTGAATTTTGTCTTGCTCAGTGACAGCAAGTGGCTTTTCCAACGCTATGGAGAGAGAGCTGTGGTTACTTGTACTGTCCTATGCCTGAACCAAGGCCAGCACACTTGGCTGAATGAAGCTCAATAGGCAACAAACAGGTCTCTAAATCAGTTAGAGGCGGTGGGTGCAGCCTTATACTTCTCTTGTCTGAACAACAGTAGGCTTCCTGCAGCCAAATAAGTTCTCTTTAGTACATTGAAAGGAGCCTGGAGAAGCCTTCAGTCTGTGCAGAGTGAAAAGACCAGGAGAACTTTTCCTTGTCAATCTTTACTTAGCACTTCCCATTCTGATGTGCAGTTTTGGGGCTTTGCCATGGTCACTGTGGTTGCTATAGAAACAAAGGAACAAATATTTGGAGGCCAGCAACACCTTTCCCCCAGAAGCCCAGTCAAGAATGTTTGGGAGCAGGCCCCTGCTCATCAGGCTGCTGTTGTTGCAGCTGAATGCAGCCTTTGTGATTAGCCTTCTGGCCTGCCACCAGGCTCCAAAGGGATGACTAGGCTCAGATCTCTCTAAATAGTGTTTGTGTTTCAGTCATCCATAAGGAGGGGTGGGTGGGAAGCTCTACACAACTCTAAAACTCATTGGGCCTATGGCTAGTTGTCTAGACGAAAATGAGGCTCAGTCAGTCTCACTGTGTGAATATCGTTCAGGAGAACAGAGCCAGGGTGTTGTGAGCAGTGCACACTGCCCCTCACCATGAACAGCATGCAGGAGGCTCCATTCGTGGCATCTTGACACATCCTGGTTAGAGAAGAACATGGTAGTACTGTCAGCCTATAAGGAGAAGATGGGTATTGGGGCAGAGACACAGACACTTCAGGTTAGCAACTAGTGAGGAGGGAGGTGCTGAGGCTGGGATGCCTTGATGCTAGGGTCATTACTGGCACTTTTCAGAATTCCTTTGAATTTAATGTGATGGGGACTGAGTCTGTTTATGGTCTCTCTTCATTTCCTGCATTGAGGCAGACTTGTGGGAAAAGGAATACAATGGAATGGCAAAACTAGGCTTTAGCTGGGAGCTCATGGGACATTGATATGCTTACTTATCATGGTAGCCAGGCATTGTGTGATTTTACTGCAATGTGAATGCCCATGGCTTCCCATCTGGCACCGGTTCTGCCAGAGAGTAAGAAGGCAGGAGGGAAGGAAATTTGATTTAATGGCAGGTGTTACTTGGACGGTTAGAAAGGTACCATTGTCTCCTCTGCCATAAACTGCCCACCTTTCACCTGCTGTCAAGTTGCAAATTCACTTGCCATTAAAGCACCAGGTCATTACTTCATTCGTTAGCGAGAGTTTATTAAATGTGTCTACTGAGGGTCAGGCACTGGACTATGCACCGGGGATAGAAAAATAAATAACATTTGTTTGACAAGTGTGTATTGAATGTCTGCTCTATGCAAGGTGCTATGTTAAGCTCTGGGGGTGTCACATATTCTACATATTCTCAAGAAACTGTTTGGACAAGCTAAGTAAACAGACACTTGCCACAGCAAAGATTAACTCTTCCTTTGAAAATCTGAGTAGCTGGGGGAGGTGCCCAGTACAGACACTTAAGTTAGTTGCTTTGGTTGAGGATGTTGGTGCTGGCTCTGAGAAACAGAAGCAGTAGGATCTAATGTTTGTGGCCAGCCTGGGCTATTATAGACCTAGGCTAATAGTGGGATCTATCTCAAGCAAAATAAAACAGAAAAAAATTTAGCCCTCACCCACACCACCTAAATTGGTACCCACCTGTGGCTACAGAACTTATAAAACTTAACTGGTCTGAATTGAGACATAAATTCACATTGAATTTCAGATGTAGTATACAAAATAGAATGTCAATATCTCATTAGTAAGTTTAGTTATACACATTGATACATTTTGGTGTGTGTTGGGTAAATCAAATAGCATTTTTTTGCATTTCTTAATATGACATGCAAACCACCCTGCAACATAATGAAGTAAATATTTTTTTAAGCACCAGCTAGCTATGATGGAATGGGATTACAGTGGTACAAATACTTGCCTAACACCACAGATCCAAGACCATACAACTGGACCTTCTGCCATGTGAGGCCTTGATGATCTGTTTTGGAAGTTGGATCTTTAATGAACAGTTTCTTACTCCAACATTTACTGATATTCTCTACAGTAGGCCCAAGAGTATGTTAGAAGCATAAGACTTGACCAATCATAAATCCATTTTGGAGAGTAGGATTAGATACAATCTGAAAGTGTTTATGTCTATGGTCTTCTTCACAATAACTCCCTTGATTTGTGAGGTGTTGATGCTGGGGATGAAGATGGAAGACTTCTGATTTAGAGCCTACCATGTACAATGCCTGGTGGAGACTCTTTGGTCTTGGACAGTCTTTTAAGAGAGGAAAGGGAATTCATTGTGATATGTTTGTACTTGCCCTGGTACACCTCCCCATCCCCAAGGGATCTCCTTGGCAGCATTTGCTGACATGAAGGATCTCTAGACACACCCATGCAGCAGGACAGTTCTGCTCTCTCCCTAGGTCTGAAGTTCACCTCAGCTGTGACTCAGTGTGGGAAATTAATACGGGATTGGTTCAACAGGAACTGGTGAAGTAATTACAGTAGTGTACCATCACCCACCTGAGCCACAATAGCCTATGTTATAGAGTCTAGAAGAAAGGTCATTTCAACAAGTCTGAAAACCTCTGACTTGGTCACACATTGTGACCAAGTGAACCATACTGAACTCTGTACATCAATTTTTCTTTTCCCTCTGGGATCTAGAGGGATGGATGTAGATAGCAAAGTCTCCTATCAGTTCATCCAGCTATTCTGTGCCACTATGTTAGAGACAGAGAGATGAATGGAGCATGGGCCTTTCTCCATTGAGGGGAACTTAGGAGAGTCAAAGTCCTTCTACTTATCAGGATAAACTTCTGGCTTGACTATAACAATCTGAAAAAGCAAAACCTTATTCCTGAGCCAAGATATTGGACATTAGAATATCATCAGTAGGTAACAGTGTAGCAGTAGCTGCCCATGGAGCTAACATGAACTTCAGTTGTGGTGCTGGGCACACAGAATGTTAAATAACTAACTGACAGTATACTTTCTCTGTGCAGGACCTGGATTTCCTTTTCCTGAAGTGGGTCAGAACTCACAAAGTTGGCAGGGTGGGTTTTGGGGGTCACTGATGTCTTCATATGACCACAGCAGCATATTTCTCTAATCCCAAGGGGGAAACAGCTAAGAAAAAAAATAGGGAAAAGATTTAGGCATCAGCCCAGCCATTTCTGCATAAGTGAAAAAAATAGCCATGGAGACAGAATCTCAAGGAGTCCACATTACCTCCAATTCATTAAGTAGCCAAGGTTGACTTTAAACTTTCGATCCCTCTGACTCTATGTCTGCTGAGTGCTGGGACCATGAGCATGTACCATTGTGCCTTGGTTTATATGATGCTGGGAATGAAATCAATGCTTTATGCACATTGGGCAAACATTCCACCAAATGGAGCTGCATCCCCAGCTCCAAGACATATTTTTGAAGGAAAAGGAAGCATTCAATGGAACCCCATTCTCTCTTCATGACCCTAAGGAGAGAGCCCAATCCTCCAGAGCCTGGTTTCCTTGCTAGAGCAGTGTGGATATGCCCTATGAGACTCCAGCACCATCTGTGCTGAGGAAGCAGATATGACTCCAGCACTGATTGCTCAGATTTGGACCTAGTTTAAGTTCAGGTGGTCTTGGTGACTTGTTTATCTCCACAGTGTTTTGTTTCCTCATTTTTAAAATAGAGTGAATAAATACCAAGTGCCAAGATGGTGCACATAGCACAGAGTGCTTGACAGACTGGGTTGCTGTCCTCACCCTGTCCCCTCTCACACACAAGCGTGATAGTTGCTCTATCTAGAGGATGGTAGTTCTTAAGAGAATGTTCCCCTTCCATGCTCTTCTAGGAACTCTTCGGAGTTGTCTCTGAGATATCCCAGTTTTTCTCATCTCCAGACTTCTGGGGGTATTCTCCAAAAATACAGCATCTTTTTTACATAGATTCAAAAAAGAGATACCTGTTTGCAAGGGAAGATCTGACTTTCTACTTACAGGAGTTTTTCATTCATCCAGGAGGCAAAGTTGTTCTGTGTCACCCTGCTTCTTTCTCCCTGTAGTATGTGACCTGAAGGCAGAGCACAGAGAAATGAAACCTAAGACTCAACAGTTCAATGAGTCATGAGTGGCTGAGTGGGTGTGTGGTGATTTGAACCCAAAGCTTTCAATCTGTGAATGCCAGCACTAACATAAGGTATCATCTTGCCTGTTGCCTCTCATCCCACACATGTGCTTCCCTGGGATTCTGTTAGGAAAACCTTGAACTCCAGGCCTTAAGGCCAAATCCTTCACTTAAGAAGAGGGAAGCTGGATATAGTGGATGCCTCTGAACAAACCTGGAGCAGGCCTCTGCTTCTTTCTAGTGACCAGAAATGGGTGAGATCCAGAACAACAGTACCTTAATACCCTGACCCCACTTCCCAGTACAACTTTTGATGATGGCCCCACAACTGCATGGCGGCTACTGAGCTCCTGAAATGTTCCTCCTGTAGTTGATTTATCATTGTCACTGTTCTGTAGATGAGGAAAGTGAGGCGTTGTCCAGGAGCCTGTCAAGGTAGATCAGTATAGTCACTCATCTTGTCTGGCCCCAAAGTCAAGGCACGGTAGCCTCTGTTCTCTGAGTCTTGGCACCCTTTAGATTGCAGACAGGTGACTGAGTCACGTCTGTCTTTGCAAAGGGTCTTGCTTCCTTCAACTCTGCCTGGCTCCAGTTCTTTGCGCCACCTGTGATGTTTTTTACTGATAACAATGTTTGCCCTTCCCAAGCCAGGGCTATAAAAGGCAGCTTTCACAGTTACTGCCACAGAAGTGTCAACATGTGGTGCGGGGTGGGGGAGATAGTCATAGTTTTTGAGGTGAAATGTCACCTTTGAGTTACCTCGAAGGCTGCTGAAGAGTTCTTCATAACCCAGGGGCCTCTGGGGTCTAAAGCTGGCTTCTGTCCTATCAAAACATATTGTGTTGGGCTGGTCATGCTTTGTAATTTCTCTATTTCTTATTTTTATCATCAGTGTGAGGAGATGGTTGGATGCTAAGACCTTAAAGCCCTCTGAAGTGTTTAGTTTGTTTGGCTTGGAATATGTTTAATGACTGTGAGATACTTTTTGTAGCAACCTTCAGAATAAAACCACCCCCAAACCCCAAATTTTCTCCCCAATCCTCTAACAACGTTACCATTGATACAGCAAAGGTACTCATTAGTATCGTGAAAAGAAGTAATTTTTTTTCTTAATGTAAGAAAATTCCCCTACATGTGACCCTTGGCCAAGAGCCTTGGAGCACAAAGCCACAGTCAGACCCCAAGCATCTTGCAGAGCTCAGGTGTTCAGCAAATTGCCATCACTTAAGAAGGCAACAAAATTTTCCCAACTTTTACAATGTTTTCTCCTTCCTCCCCTGATTTCTGGGGGTTTTCCCTTGCTTGTAACTCACACCACAAATAATACTGTAAGCCTCTGGCTGTGAGGTGCAGAGTGGAGACTGCCAAGAACATCATAGTTCATGAGGCCCCTAGCTGCCATTGGGGAAGCTGGAATTTCAGAGGACAGCATACAGACAACCTCAAAGAACCCCTTCTGTTAGGATGCCTCTCTCACAAGACTAATCAAATTAATGATGGCGCTTTTTTAATTCAGAATTTGGTAATTGGGTGTCAAACAGCTGTTTGTGGTCCCATGTCTGCTCTCTATACATATCATTTCTTTATCATTAGCATGGGGAGGGTGATCACTCTTGTTTATACTCTATAGGAAAAGGACAAAGGTTATGCGAGCTAACCAATTCATTCAAGGTTAAGATCATGCATCAGTTACATGATGATATGGGCGGAAAGAAAAGATGATCTCTTCAGACTCCTAAAGCTATGTTCTTACCTGCCCACTGTAGTAAGAGGTTTCTGGCCTGGACTTTCCGGCCTAGTCTCAAGGTTTAGACCCACAGACCCACAGAGACACACAGATGCTTACATTAATTCTAGGTTGATCGGCCTAAGGCCTAGGCATACAACTTGCTAACTCTTTACCTAACTATTCTCAGAGCAATATAGTTGTTCTCTGCATTTTCTAGCAACTCTGGAGCCTCTGTGGCATTTCTGCTCTGTTCTTCCTGTTCCCAGAGTTTTCTTAGTCTGGTAGCCCCAACCACACTTTCTGTCTGCCTTTGGCCAATCAGTGCTTTTTACTAAACCAGTGGGTGGGACAATTATTTACAATGGAAGAATGTAATCCCCCTACAGCCCACCCCCCATAAACACAAGCCAAAAAAATCCCCATGTTTTCAAGGCTATCAATAAAGCCAATGTATGAAAGACAAGAATTATAGAAGGAAACTTCTTCAAGTACTCTCTCCCAAAATAATGTCAATGAGCTGACTCTGCCAGCTTAACCCTCCTTCCAGCTGCCTGATAGACTCCACTGCCTGCTCAGTGCTGTATGTCATCCCTGCCCTGAGTTGGCACCCACTTCTAAACTTATCAGTCTCAAATGCCTAGACACCATCAACATCTACATTTCCTGATCTACTGCTGAGCCTCCAATACTTAGACAGGACCCAATGAGTAATTGTTCAATAGATACTTGAATAGTGAGGAATACATTTTCTCTTCTGCTACCCCAAAGAGTTGTAAATTGTCAGCTCTGCCCAAAACACCATCATCCCTTTCAGTGTCTGAAGCCTGGGACTTCTGCTAAGATGCATCCCTCACAGGACTCCTCCAACTGATGATGGTACTCTTTCAATTCAGCCTTGGGTCTATCCTTAATGCCTTTGCCCTTCTTTCCTAACCTGAGCACAGTAACATCTTTATTTTATTGTTAGATTGTCTACAAGTTTAACTTGCTAGACACCAAAAGAGAATTTAAATCAGAAGCATATAAGACTGTCTCAACATTGAAAGAAAAACTCAACTTTCAAATCCCCAAGGAAAAAAATAGTTGGTTGAAAGAGGAGTTATAGTTCTGGGCACTCCTCCACCTCCTCTCTCTGTTCATCAATGCACCAATTTCCTCCAGAAGACATGGATATAGACACCTACAGAGTCCCATTGATAAAATTTTTAAATACAAGACAGGGAACATTATCTTCTGATGTACTTCAGTAGTATAACTCATACTTAACATGGCATCTGAGACTCTGCTATGTAGTGGGATCATGTTTCATTGTAAATATATGTCCTGCCTGCTGGTTTATTGAAAAATGCTGATTGGCCGAAGGCAGACAGGAAGTATGGGTGGGGTTACCAGACGAAGAAAGCTCTGGGAACAGGAAGAGACTCTAGAGAGAAGCCAGAGAGATACCATGGAGACACAGCAATGAGACGCCAGCAGAATCAGACAAAAGAAGCCGAAATGCTGCTCTGAGAAAAGGTACTGAGCTGCATGGCTAGACAAGATAAGAAAAATGGATGAGATTAAGAATTAAGAGATAGCAAGTTATATGATTGAGCCCTAGGCCGATCAGCATAAAATTAATATAAGCCTGTGCAAGATTGAGGCTAAGTAGGGCTGAGAGTGGGGCTGAACCTTTGGGCTAGGCTGGAAAGTCCGACCCAGAAACTTCATACTACACCGCTAGACCACTCACTGGGACTGGCAGAGCAGAAACACCTCTGTGGGATTTGAAGAAGGTACCATACTCTAAGTATTTACAGTTCTATAGAAATATATGGCGCTCTGGCAGATACACTGTTACAGAAGCATGACCTGCATAGCTGTACGAGATGGACTTGGCTGGAAAACTGCATAGTAATGAACACTCTCATTGGCTCACACTGGATTAGCTTTCTATAATAGGCCACCAACATGGCTAGGAAGGCAGGATCATATTAGACATCACACTGTCCACTCAGTCCATGTGGTCTGAATGGAGAGAGGAGAAATTCATTTTCTCCAAGTGAGGAAGGCAGCATATTCCTGAAGCCCAGGAAAAGTTTTGAACTGGAATGTGTTAATAGCTCCAACCTGTTCCCCTATCAGTCCCCTTCACTGGTCCAATGAAACATCTGCCTTGTAACTCTGGCCAAAAACCCATGAGGTTTCCAAATTTCTTTCTTCTTCCTCATGGCAATCCTTTAATGTGTCCCAAATATATCCTGCTCAATTTTCTATTTATTATGCTGCCTCTTAATTTAAGCAACAGTTTTTGCTGAGCTCATTATAAAACTACCTTCTAAATACAAGAACCAAATTTTTCCCATCCCTGTGTATCCTCTTTATTCTATGACTTTGTTATTATTGCCATTGGGAGGTAGGTCTGTTGCTCTGCACTAGGAGCTTGGGTTTGGCCAAAGAGATACTAGGAAACATGAAGCAGAAAGTTGAAAGGCGCGTCTGTATCAGGGCTTGCTCTCTCTTGCTGCTGGTCTTAGTAGGCCTGAGAAGAAGTCCAATAATAAAAGACATATGACCCACTCACTCCTACTGTCTCAGTGGAGAGGTTGTGCCCATGACTGAGCAAACCACTATTTGGCTGTAGAGACACTTACAGACTCATAGATTATGGGCAGCAACAAACTGGTCTTTGTTTTAGGCCTGAGTTATGAGGTGATTGATTTATACAACAAATGCCAAGTGATCCACCTGTCTTCCTTTTCTTCTCTAGCATGCCCATACTGGTATTGCATTACCACTCTAAAATTGGGATCAAAGTACGTCGTCTTCTTCTTTACCAACCTATGATTGGTAAGCATCTAATACATGATAAGTAAAGAAGCTTGATATAGTGGTCCAAATTCTCCAGGGTTTGGGCCCCAATTTTCTTTTGATTTTCTGTGTCTTTCCCCTGAACCTTTATTCTTCCTCCTTATTCTGTCTTGTTTCCATGCTTGGATAAGAAGGAAAACTCTGTGGCCTTTTCCTGAAATAACATTCTCCTTTTCGTATTCGCAAAGCCAGATCGGATGTCCTTGCCTAAGCAAACATCTACTGAAACTCATATTTTAATTCTCATCTACCTTCCCTTCTGGGCTGGTAACTCTTTAAGCAGAAGGACTTTGATTCTCCCATAGCCCCCAAGAATGTCTAGCATGAATTTAAAATCTTTTGAAAACACATGATGTATTCCAGGCAAAGTTCATGCTTGAAAACTGCAGAACTTAGTTACAAAAACATTGCAGAAAAAACACAAAGTCCATAATATTTTAAGTAAGTTTACAGCTGTGTTAGGCTGCATTCATATCTATCTTTGGCTATATATGTGGTCCATGGGCCATAGATAGACACTTCTAGTAAAATTAGAAGAATGATCAACTATGGAGTTAGTATCATGTCCCAGAGTTGGATCAGGTGTGGATATGGTCTGTTGAGTCATAAGACCAGGCAGTTAAGACTGTGAAATCATGCAATGTGGATCTAAACCCTGGCATATCCATTTCTGCCAGTGTAGCCTAAGAAAGTTATGTAAAAGTCTTTAGTGTCTTTGCACATAAATTATGAACAGTAATGGAATCCAAATCATAGGTTGGCTCTGAAGAATGCATCAATTCAACATGTAGAGCTCTTAGAAAGATACCAACCTACCATAAGCACTTGTAAAATTTTCATTGCTATAAGAATGCTACTGTGATGCATAGCCTGAACTGCCATCTCTTGTGATCAGATTGGTGCCTAGCCTAATTGTCATCAAAGAGGCTTCATCGAGCAACTGATGGAAACAGATGCAGACAGACACACAACCAAACATTAAGTGGCATTCATGGGATCCTGCAGAATAGGGGGAGAAAGAATTGTGGGAGCCAGAGGGGTAAGGACATCACAAGAAAACTCACAGAATCCACTAAATATGTGGGGATTTAATAAAGTTTCAGAAGTTTTGGAGATATCAGAGGGAATCTACCCACAGTCTATGTGGGGGGTTAGTAAAAGCTCCAGAAGTCCCAGAGCTCTAACCACAGTCAGTCAAGGAAAATCAGAGTGGTGATTCAAACCTTTAATCCCAGCACAGGGAGTATCCTGGGAGTGGTGACCTACACCCTTAATCCCAACTGAGTCAACATCACTTCAGATTATAGAAGGAATTCTAGGCTCCCAAGCAGGTGTGGTGGGGCCACGCCTTAATTACTGAAAGAGTACTTAAGACAGGATTGAAACCCAGAGAAAACCATTACAAGGGAATCGAGGCTGAGGAAGCTGGAAGACAGCTGGGTAAGATTTGACTGTGGTGTTTATTTCCTCTAGTATCTCCAACTTCTTCAGATATCTATCCCTGAGTCTCATTCTTTCGTGCGACAATTGGCATCCAACTTTGGGGCACGAATTTCTCTCCTCCCTACCCAAAAAAAACCGCACTTGCTGGCCAGAACAACATGTGGCCAGAGGAGTAATTACTAGCGGCTAGGCTTTCCGTTCCGGGTTAGCCTCCAGCCTTAGGCAGACCGGCCACACATGTTTCTGTTTCATCCTCATCTAGGTAAGTCTTTCAGACAGAGGTATGTAGGGGAATGTGTTGTTTCATGGTAAATAATTGTCCCACCCACTGGTTTAATAAAAAGTGCTGATTGGCCAAAGGCAGGCAGGAAATGTGGGCGGGGCTACCAGACTAAAAACTCTGAGAACAGGAAGCACAGAGAGAATGCCAGAGAGAAGCAGGAAGAAGCAGAGGATAACTATGCTGCTCTAAAGAAAAGGTACCGAGCCTCATGGCTGAACAAGAAACATGGGTCAGATGAAGGGTAGAGAGCTAGCAAGCTATATGCCTGGGCCTTAGGCTGATCAGCCTAAAACAATTGTAAGCACCTGTGTGTCTCTGTGGGACTGTGGGACTGCGGGTCTGCGGGTCTGTGGGTCTGTGGGCCTAGACTTTGAGGCAAGGCCCTTAAGTGTGGGCCAGAAACCTCTTACTACAAACTAAGGCTCATAGGGACTCACAGAGACTGAACTGACAACCAGGAAGCCTGAGTGGGACTGATCTAGGTATTCTGCATCTATGTTACAATTGTATCCCTTGGTCCTCTTGTGGGATTCCTAATGGTTGTCTCTGACTCTTTTACTGGCTTTTGGGATCCTTCTTCTCATACTGGGTCACCTTGCCCAGCCTTAATACATGGAGAGGAGCTTAGTCTTACTCTAAGTTGATATGCCACGTTTTGTTGATACTTATGGGACACCTGCCCTTTCCTAAACAGAAACAGAGGAGGAGTGGATTTAGGGGGTGAGAACAGAAAAGGGATGGGGGAAATGATGGGAGGAAGTTTCTGCCAGGATGTAGAATTGATAAATAAATCTTTCTTTTTCTTTAGTTCCTTCTTTTTTTAAAGTAATGCTGCTGCTAATGGTGGTTGTAATGATGTGACTTGCCTTGTCATTCAGTCTCTCTAAAATGGCTTTCCAGCCCCTTGGAAACTGGAGGTCCAATAGATCATTTTTCTCACATGAAGTCCCTTAGTAAATTGGCAAGAAGCAGAACAGTGTGTGGAGATGGCACAGACTTTCCCCTTAGAAGATGTGACCTCAAGCCTTCAGTTTGCCAACCCAGTGAGCTTTATAAAAATCCAAACCTTCACTGAGATTTGTTTCCTCATTCATAAAACTGGGTATGGCCTCACTGGATTGGAAGGAAATCCTAAAAGAAAAATGTTGAAGGAGGTATAGGTTTTGCACCAATATGTTCCTGGCCCATATCTCTTCCTTCTCAAGAAGGTGCCTTTGCCTCTCCGTCCCTGGCCTGGATATCCACGTTATTATGTGCTTTCTTAGGATATGTGTTTATTGACAAGTATTCATTGACTTGACACTGGATTGCCTACTATGTATTGCTAGTATTCCAAGTGACAAAGCAAAGCCATGTTGTCATTGCCCATTTGTATTTCAATGCTCTTCTTTGCCATGAGGTTCTGGAGGTTGAGACCCATTATTTGACTATAACTCAGTTGTCAAACATGTATCTTGTCAGTCAAGTTCATTAGTATGACCCACTTTTATAATTGCCTCTAATGGTCACTATAGTAAGTGATCACTGGACAACATGGTGTGTTAAGGACTGAGGGGCCACAGAAGGTCCCTTTCCCAAGTCTCACAGCACTTACCATATTGCATCAGCGATCTTCTAACCACAATTTCCCTTTAGCGTGTGCCAGGTCGGTATGCCAGGTCCTCATTTTATATTTCTAAAGAGGGCAATGCCCCAAAGATAAAACATGTTTCCATTGATATTTAATCCTGCTGCCCAGTACAATCTCAGCTCCAGCTATCTTGCTCAGGGTTCTCCAAATAAGCTTGTGTCTTCAGATCAATCTCCTAGCTCCAAAGCTCCAAATCTTTCCATCTACATCCAGTGAAGACAACCTGGGTTTCTTCCCACTCCTCACTCACAATCATATAGAGTTGCTCTGGCAGACTTTCAATTCTCACAGATCTTTGCAGAGTGAGACCTGATGTTAACTGCCCGGATTTTGCCACTTGCTGCTGTGGATCACTCATCTTGGAACTGGTGATGGAAATCAATAAAAAAAAGATCCCACCTCCATGGAACTTACTTTTACGTGAGAGAAGTGTTACAATGTGTTTTCTTGGTCCTGGGCAGCCAGAGGCCCAGACTCACAGACCCTGCAGCCCCAGACCTCTTAGCTGCCATGATCCAGTCTCAAGAACTCATGAGATTTTCAACGCCCCTTAATCAGCAGGAAGTAGTAATGGAAAACTATGCCCAAATTCCCAAAATATTGCTTATAAATGTTTGTTTTCATTATAAATGGTTAATAGTCATAGTTAATCTCTTTCTAAGAAGAAAAAGGGGATTTGGTATATGAATGATTTTTTTTTTTTAAATTAGATTATTGAATTTACTTAGATCAGGAAGTCAGTTGTTAATCTCAAAATGCTTTACATTGGTATTAGATTTTGGTTTATTGATACAAATTTAAGGTCAATTCTCTTATGCTATATATATTTTTCTACACTTGTTTAAGATATGATGTTTATGTAACTGATTTAAAATTATAATGTATAATTAAGAAATGCATGTTAGTTAGATTTTTAGGTATACAAAGATATAATTCAATTAGATAGGTGATCTTCAAACACTTCTAAGACCTACAGAATATGGAATTTAAAATGGTTTAAGAGCTTAGACTTTTCTGGACAGTGAGACAGATCTGCTCCTGGCAGCACTAATTTACTTCAAGAGAAAAATGGTCATCAAAGAAACTCCATATGGAGATTAATTTCTTTGTGGCATCGGTTAGCCACTGGACATGAACCTGTTCTTATATTGACTGCTTGACAGTATGCTGTTAAAATTGGACATGCAGGTTCCATAGAAAGGTGACCTCTGAACTTTGGCAGAACAAGCCAAGATGGTCATTCAGATTCCTACTTTACAGAGAAAACTGTCAAACATTCTTCAGGACTCGAGGAGAAGCAACTGATGAACTGTGCCAGAATGGGCAGAGCAGATTTCCTGCTTCACTGAAATGAAAAGAGACTCTGAGCCTATAGGCTGAAGACAGATGCCCCAACTTTATAAAGGAACTTTGGGTGACTGTCCAGGCAAATATGTGTCATCTCTGTCCTTTCTAGATTTTGGAAGCCACTTGCATTTCCGGTTTACTTGGGTAAATATATCCTTCTGTGGTCTTTGATGTAGTTAAAGATTTGATAGTTATAGGTATAGTTTTTCTTAGTAATGTGAAAGATATATTGGATATGACACTTTAGATTCATAAGATAAGGTAGATGATAAGAGAATTTTCTTTAAGTTTGCTAATTACAAATAGAGTATATGTTATAACTGTAATTCTTGCTTGATAGCTGTTTTGTTATATGAAATTTGGTTTGTTAAAATTGAAGCCTTCCTTTTTTATTAGACAGAAAGGGGGAGGTGATGTGGGAATGCCTTTCTGTATGCTGTGAATAGCAATCTTTAAATAAAGGAGCTGTTTTGCCCCATGACAGGTACCATAGAAAAAGTAGGAGGAGAAATCAGAATAGGTAGGAAGAGAGGGCGGAGTCAGGAGACTGAGCCAGAAGCCCAAAAGAGCAACACGTAAGGAACACAGGTGAGCCACGGGTCACGTGCCAGACAGATTAATGAGAATGGGTTGAGTTAAGATGTAAGAGGAAGTTAGCAATGTGCCTGAGCCATAGGCCAAACAGCATGAAGTTAATATAAGTGTCTGAATCATTTTGGGGGGACTGAGCAGCAGTGACAGGCGGCTAAGGGGTCTGGGGCTGCAGGTCTGTGGGTCTGGGCCTCTGGCCACCCAGGATAAAGAAAACACAATGTAACAGAGAAGAGTTATGTTTTTATTGTTGCTGTTTCATTTTGTTTTTGTTTTTTGTTTTTTAAAGAATCTAAGAAACTGGTGCTTTGAATGAAAATGGCCCCTATAGGCTCATGGAGAATGGCAGTTAGGAGGTGTGGCCTTGTAGGAGTAGGTGTGGCCTTATTGGAGGAAGTGGGGAGGGAGTGGCCTTTTCAGTTTTAAATACTCAAGCTAGGCCCAGTGTCTCCCTCTCTTTCTGCTGCCTGCTGATCTGGATGAAGAACTCTCCAGTAGCATGTCTGCTTGCATGCCTCCATGCTTCCTTCCCTGATGGCAATGGACTAAACTTCTGAACCTGTAATAAACCCCAATTAAATGCTTTCTTTGATAATAGTTGCTGTACTCATGGTGTCTTTTCACAGCAATGGAATATTGACTAAGACACAAAAGTTTTGAAGACAAAGTGGGAACAGAACAGAATAGCCTGCCAGTAGGCCAATGTTCCATGCAGTGCTATGGAGAGCCTCCTTCAGGAGATGATGTTGGAGCACAGATCAAGAAGGTGAAGGAGTGTCAAGGGACATATGGAAGAATGCCCACAGCAGGGGAGTATCAGGTGTTTCTGATTGGCAGTCAATGTCCCCCTCCCAGGACTGACTGTCTCCCTTCTTGCCATTATTTAGTCTTTGATGAGTTAAGGCAGAAAGAGTTGAGTTTGAATTCATTTTGGACAACATTCTGAGTTCCTTTCTCAAAAACAAACAAAAATATATATTGGATTATGCCAAATGTTTGTGTAGCTAACACAAACACCCCTTATTTTCAAGATATCACAACATCTATTGAGAGAGCTGTCTAAAATGAACCCACAGCTACAGTGGTGGGTCCTGGTCACCATTCATGCAAGAAACATTTGGCCAATCTGGACTTTTACCCAGAATTAAATTTTAAAATGCACAGAACACACATAGTTACAAAGGAAGCCAATTAATTTCCAGAAGCTGTAAAATAGGTAAAATAACTGAGTAATAATTTATGAACTTTTTGTTTACACATAAATAGAATTATGAGGCTGTTAACTATTATCAACTACAGATGAACATACAAGTTTTTAAGGTAATCTGCACCAACTATAAATGAATATCATTTCCAAATGCTGTATCTTAGGCACTAGCTAGCTGAACTACTGTGGGCTGAGCTTAAGTGCAAACAGGATGCAAATGCTAAATTTTCAGTGGAGACTAGTGATCATAAAGATGATGTTCTCTATGCTTAAAGCTCCTAGCTGCCTCACTCTAGGTTAAGAATGCTCTACTAGAGACAGCCTCACGCTGTGCTTGAGTGCAGAGGATAGAGTGGAAAATCCTCTTGAGAGGAATTGGCACCTTTGCTGGCCTCTGAAGGAAGGATGTGCATTAAATTAGTTGAAAGAGTTACAATCAAGGATGCCAGTGAGAGAGAGAGGGGGCACCAGGCAGCACAGCCCAGTATGTCTCCCTTTGCAGAACAGGTGAGGACCTGCAGTTTGTGTAGGATGTAAGAGGAACAGTGCACAGTGCAGGTGAGGGAATTTGGTGCTGTGGGTCCTGAGCTGTTGAACTGATCTGGAGTTGGTGGGGAAAGCAGAAGGACATGTCACACACAATTAGAACTGTCTATGGAAGTGTCATACTGATGGTTGTGAAGAGGTGATTTAGAAGGATGAAGCTGAAGGCAAAGGATAGTTGGCATTAATGTAGGCCCTAGTGGCTGTGAGTTCCCCAAAGTGGCCATGGAAGTATAGGAGAGGAGATGCATAAGATACATACTTGTCTACCCAAAAGTTTGGTCTTGTTTCTTGGTTCTTGGACTTTAGCCTCAGAGCCTTCCCAGGAAACCTGGAAGACCAAAGTGGGACATGAGCCCAACATCTGACAAGTCATACAAAATGGCTTCTTTCTGTGAGCCAATAACAGTCACATTGGAAAGTCTACAAGGGAAATGGAAAGGGAGAGACCCAGTATCCATGGTGCTCACGCCCTGGGCCCTGGGCCAATGGTGAACAAGGTTTTCCGGGTGAGGACTTCCCCTCACAGAATGGGAACAGCAGCTGCAGACAGAAGGATTGAGGACTATCCCATCCTTCCAAAGAGCTTTTCTTCTACATTGTCTTACTCATTAAGGCTTCAGCCCACAACATGTATGTGAGTGTGTATCCATTACTTATACACATATGACTTAGAGCTGAAGAAAATTTAAATCGGGGCAAGAATAATGGCTGGTGTTTCTCATGAGATCTGGCTGTTGCTCTTCCATCCTGCTGCAGCCCATCCTCCACATCTTCACTTGAGTCATCTCTGGGTGCAGAACAGGACAGAGCAATGGCTTCCAGGCACTGCTGACATGATTTGTGACACACAGTGTCTCCAGTCTCCTCTCAACACTCTTCCTTTTCTGTGCTCTACCCTTGAACCGCATGTGTTAGTGACTGGCCCTCTTGCTCTCTCACACTTTCTACTGGCAAGCATACTGCTGCTCCTTCCTGGTAGGCAAGGGCAGGGCAATAAGGGATGGGACATCTTTCACATAATCTCATAGGCTAAAAGCAGCTCATCTACTTAAGGCCAAGAGGCTATGTTGCTGAGAAAGCTCTTGTGAAATAAAATGACACTTGACAGTATGAATGCAACTCTTTGAGATCATAAAGGTAGATGAGGGTAGGACCTTTTTCATACGTGACTTCCCAGGGCTAAGAAGTGGCCGGGCCTCTGAGTTGCTGACCCAGTGCCTGACATCCAATATATTTCAGAGAACTAGGAGGGAAGCTGAGGTGGCACCTCACAGAAAGAAGTCTGCCCCTCTCTTCTGTATTGGGACTCATCCTTAGAATAAAAGTAGGCTGAGTTAGAAACACAGCTGTGGGGAAGAGGAGGTGAAGGAGGAAGTGGAGGAGAGGAAGTGGAAAACAAGAGGTGGAAGAGTAGGTGGTCAGGAGGAGGAAGAGGAGTAAATGCCTGGGAGAAAGGAACTCCCTCAGCCAAACACCTAGAAGCTCTCAGATGCTGGTGAAGTCCACGCTGCATTTGACATGAGGAAGGGACATTCGCGGATCTTGCCATCCGCATACCCGTGTCTGAAGTGGCATGGGGCTGCCTAGGGCACCTTTGTCTGGCTTCCTGCCCAGCACTGCCACCTTAGGGTGAGACTGTGGGAAGTTTGGCTCACTTGGGCCAGGTCTATGAACACTGGTTCGGCTGATGCACTCAGAAGCCAGAAAGGTAAAGTGTGTGCTGGGCTTGACCTAAAAGCTAGGGACTACAACTCAGGAAAGCACATTGCTCATCTTCTGAAAGACTTTGGAATAGTGAGGGTATGGATGCAGGGCCGAAGGACAAGGAATATTGCTGAGCCTGTCTATTTTTTCAATATATATGGCCAAGAGACAGTTTATTTTTTTCTCAAGGTGGTATGTATGTGTGAGTGTGTGTGTGTGTGTGTGTGTGTGTGTGTGTGTGTGTGTGTGTGTGTGTGTGTGTGTGTAAAACAGAGAAGTGCATCAGATGTCTTTCTTTATCACATCCTTCCTTATTTTTAGAGGCCAGGTTTCTCACTGAACCCAAAGCTCAACATTTCAGCTAGTCTGGTTGGCCAACCAGCTATTGGGATTTGTCTCTGAGGTTTCAGCCACACATGGCCTGGGGGTTCAGGTTTGAGGAGTTTCTTTTTGTTTTTTTTGTTTGTTTGTTTTTTTTTGTTTTTGTTTTTTTTTTGTTTTTTTTTTTGTTTGTTTTTTTTTGTTTTGTTTTTTTTACACAAACTTAGAAGTGTAAGAACTCTGAAGTACAAGAATAAAGAAAAGCATCTTTTGTTAAAAATCTCCTAAATTAGACACTAGGAGAACAGTCAGATTTAGAAAAATGACTACCACAGTCCTAGGTGTTTTATGTCTGGCTCATGCTAGGAACTTTACTGTTCCATCATGCTTTCTCTCAGCGCAGGAGGTAGGCCTAAATGATCTCCTGCAATTGAGAAACTGAGACATCAGTCATTCAGTGGGGGCACTTGCTATCCATGCCACACTTGCTTTTTTCTCAAGATCAGAGAGCAACACTGAACCCTAAGACTTGTAGCCATAGCTACTGAGCCTGCTGATCCAAGGCTTCAGCCTTCATCCCCTCACATAAAAACGTTCTGAGGTTCTCCCTGACAGAAAGTCTGGGAGGCAGAGCTCAGTAGACCCTTGGTAGTAGGGGGGGGGGGTCCTCCAAGCAGGGGTCCAGGCCATCTTAGCTGTTGGAAGCTCATTTCCCAGTGCCCCAATACAGTTGGTCCCTCTCAGCAAACTTTCAGGCTTCTAAGTCTGGAGCAGTCAAACAGGATACCCATAAGCAGATAGACCCCAGGAGCTAATGGAGAACTAGGAAAGGCAGAGAGGGAAGAAGGGAGGGCACAGCACAGAGCTGGGTGGGTGGGGCTGGCAGCCTGTGTTCCCTGGAGGGAGCAGGCACGCACAAGGGACCAGCTTCCTTGTAAACAGTGTACAGCCAGCTCTAAAAATACTCTGCCCTAGACAGGGCGAACTCTGCTCTGTGGTCCTCTTCCAGAGCCTTCCTGGGGCCTCCCCCCTTTCCTGAAAGGTCAAGGGGATGGGAAGAAAGTCCATTTGCAAAGGGTAGGATTTCCTCAGCAAGGAAGGCCTGGCAGTACTTCCTTCCTCTGAAAAACAGAAGGAAGGCCATCTCCGGTTTTAAAAACAAGGATATAGAGGGAAAACCTAGCTTTCCTGAACTGTGACATGTGACCTGTGCCTAGTTTGAGCTCAGAGGACTGAACACAGCTGGAACAGGGAGCCTGGAAAGGACCTCTGGCAGGCGCTGGCAGCTCTTCCAATTACTAGGCCTCTGACCTATGAATCAACACCCGATGCCTCAGTTTCTACAATTATACAAAAGAATAATAACAGTGTTTATTTCACTGGGATAAGCAGAAGATCAAATGAAATGCCATATTTACATCATGCCTGGCATGTGTTAAACACTGAAAATGTTCTTATTAGGCATCAGGTAGAGATAACTTCTTACTAACCAAAGATTTTGTTTAATGGGGAGAATGAGCAGGGAGGCAGAAAGTGGCAGTGTTTGTGAGAGCAGGTAAAGGGCTGAGTCTTAGACAAGCCAAACCTGTCAGTTGACAGATGGGGAAACTGATCCCATGCAGCAGAAAGGAGGTGCCTTACAAACACTGCTAGCAGAAGCTGCCGCTTCAGTGTAGCTACAAGGGTGTTAAGATCGCCAGCTGTCCTGCCCCACTACCAGAGAGACTCCTGGTCTACAGGGCATAATTACATTTGGAAAGTACAAGGGAGCCAGGCTTGGCAGAGCACTGCCCCAGGGCTGAGCTCTGTAATGGGGGCTACTTGGTAGCAAGCTGGCCCCTGCTGAATAGGAGGACTCATCTTCATGCTGGTGACATCTGTAGACCATGCCTTTGTACCTAAGGATCAATGGGAGGGAGACACAGGCAGGAAGTGTTCAGCTTTACCTACAGAACAATCTTTTGGTCCTGTGCAGTCTAGTACTGTAAACACAAGTCAGACGAAGCTGCTGAGCACTAGATATCAAACACTGTTTTTGAAAAGCCCATGAGATGCCTTACTAATATTTGTGACAGGTTACAAGGTTGAAATGATGTTTTCAGATCCATCAGGCTAATTAGCATTCACGTTTTTCATGTGTCCTAGAAAACAGCAAAGCATGCATGTGGCTCAAAGTGTGTCTTTGCTGGGTGATGCACTTCCAAGCACTACACACTAGTTCAGTGACAGGGAGGACTCTGTCAGGCGGCAATACGCTTCTCAACACTAGACAGATAAGAATGGGTCCCATGAATGAAATTCCTCTGAGTAAATTCTGTAATGATTTTAGTTCATGAGTCCAATGCTTTGAAGATCAACTGTTTCCTGGGATACTTTTTACAAAAAGTGTTATCAAGGGAAAAAGTTTGGTGATTTGTTTATTTTTGTTGTTGCTATTTAGAAATAAAGTTATATTCCTTAAAGGTAAGATTTCCCAGAGGTTTCTAGACATCGAAGCGAATTATGGGTCTTTGTATGTGTAACACTTTAGATTGTGTGTCTTTGCCAATGTTGCACACCATATTCTTTCACAGTAAGTGGGTCACAGAGTCTCCTTTTCACACATTATGACAAAGAAATAATTTAAGTTTACTCCTTGAGAATGCTGTCTCCTAGTTCTCAAAAGAACACGCTTTCTTCTTTCTTTGAGACTTAGTTCTTATCCTGGCTGTTTTGTAGATGACATTGTAATTCCCTGGACAGGAGATACTCCAAAGAGAGCAGAATCCTTCCCATCTCAGACTTTTGACCATTGAGACCCCTAAACTTCAGGGAATCTCATTCTGAAGGCTGGTGCCAGTGGAGTAGGATCCTGTCACCTCAGGAGAAACTCCACACTGTTCTGATTTTTCAGACTACATTCAAAGACAGAAGGGTAGAAACAATGATGGGTCAGTGATGGATGAACTGCTTAGTTCTGTGTGCCTCTTGTCCTTTCCCTAGGCTTCAAGTAAGGACTGTGGAGATAAATTTGGAGGGTGGGGCTGAAGTATCTTCACTGGACCTCTTTCCAACGTGGCCACAATGAATCAATCCGTGTTCTCTGCTTTTCAGTGTTATATATCCTTAGTTGGCCTGCAGATGATGAGTGACCAAGACGAGCTTGTTAGGGCTTCCAGGGCTAAAGCTTTGACCCTAACAGCGTCTTGAATAGAAGAATTTACCTTCCTTTACTTAGGACCTCATTAAAGATGATAGTTTATGAAGCATAGAGAAAATACAACATGGCTGCTAATACAAAGTACTTGTTCAAAGTACGTTAGTTCTCCTGAACTAAAGTCGAGAGAGGGGTAGTGGCTTTGCTAAGGTCATGTAAGAAACTAATAGCTGAATGAGTCCTTGACTCTAGGTCTGCAGGTCCTCCGGTTGACACAATTCTCTTTACTAAGCAAGAATATAGAAGTCTCCTTCCAGGGTAGAAAAGATAGTTCTCAAATTGAGTTGATTTCATAAGTCAAATTTTATTTTAAAGAGAAGATCAAATATTTACTATTCTGCTCCTCACTGTCCCTAGTCCTGGCCAATGGAAGCTACAGCTGGGCCTGACAGGCTCTTGAGTGCCCTCCACAGGCTGTGTTCCTCTTCCTGCTGATTCCTGGAGACCCTGACAGATTGACTGACCTTATCAGTCTTATCAAAGGATTCCAGGCCAGAAGAATTGTCTGGTCACTTGGAGCTCCTGAGGAAGGGAGACCTTGTAAACAAATACAGTCTACACAGAACAGGGGGGAGGGGGGAAGGGTCTAGGGAAAAGAATCTTTGACATTTTAGAGATGGGGCCAAGATTAAAGGACACCAGACACGGCCCTGATTGGCTGTTCCTGAGAGGGTTGACAAATGCATGCTGCTTCCCTGGATGACAAGGCCTTCTTTAAATAGCCCTGGGAGCTGGGGCATTCCCAGTGTGGTGTTGGCTTGATCCAGGCCTAATCCCTGTCCAGGACTGACCTTTCACAGTTTACAGAGCACTTTATCTGCTGGCTCAGTAGACTTTCACAAACTCTCTCAGAGAAAAGAGCTTTATCATCACCCCAATTCCCAGTCTAGGAAATTGAGGTTCCAAAAGCAATCCACTGTCTGCTGGCTTCACAGCCACAAGAAGTGGGGTCTGGGACGGCAGCATATATATTCTGCACCAAATCTCAACCTCTTCCTATACCACCAGAGTCTCCCCACAGACTTTCTTGCTTCAGCATCGGGCCCTATTTTAGATGGGCCTCAGCTCTTTCCCCCAAAGAAGGTCGATGAATCAAAGCAGGGCAAGTTGACACTGGAGTGTCAATGTAACTATGCTCTGTCAAAGAAGCTTGTCAAAATGTCTATATGCAGTAATTCCACTTACAGAAAATGAAAGATCATCTACAGAAAATGATAGGGAATAGACCAGTGGTTATATTTGTTGAGGGAAGGCTAGAGAAAAACTTAGCAAAGCCTGGAAAAAAGGGAGGTTATGAAAATGGTAGTAGTCTAGAAGACTACTAACTGGTAGAGAAGCTTTCACAGGTTGGTATCTAGTAAACGAAACTCCCCCCAAGGACTTGTGGTTTAGTCCGGGTCAATTACTTCTCCATGAAGATGCAGAAAAAAAGGATGTTGAGGGAGATGAGGAAGCTGTAAAGCAAATCATAAAACAACAATGGAAACACTACATACTATTAAGCATATGGGAGAAGGGAGAGAAATGGGTTCTCAGATAGAGGCTTCTCAGGCAAAGGTGGCAGTTCTGGAAACAGCATTTGACAGGGTCAAGGTATGAGCTGGGGGCTTAAGAAAGAGAAAGGTGGAAGATGCAGGTAACCACATAATTTTTGTAGGTCTGACATTAAAGTGGGGTGTATCCTATTTTCTTTGGGTATTCAGGCACATGTCCTCCTTGGCAGGGAGCTAGGCTTTATACTCTTAGATCCTGCGGAGAGGAGGCACGGGGGGGGGGGGGGGGGGGGAGGGGTGTCTCTGCATTCTCAAGTTTCCCCTTTGAGTTTTACTGCCAAGTGTTTCCTGGCTGAGACTTGGACAAGCTCAGCTCCCAAGGCCCTGGGTGCCCCCCATTTCAGTCTTTTTAAAATCTCACACTAAGACTTAGAAAACAAAGGGTAGGGGTTGGAGGATTCATGTGGGGTGTGGTGAAATTCTAGGTTCAAGATAGAAATGTCTTCTAGTCCTTTCTCTGTCATAGCTGATGGCTTAAAGTCATTGACTGGAGAATTTTGAATAGTTATTAGACTGTATTACAATAAAGCAGAAGGACATTTCAGGTTTATTACAACTTTGTACCCCAATTCACTGACTAATTTATTCCAAAGCTAGTTCTGACCATTGCTCTTAGGGCTTGAGAAAAACTCAGTTGGTTTTGGGTGGTTTATTATTCATATCTTTATATAAGGGCTCTCTCAGTTACATGTGAAACCCACACATGAAATCATGGATTCGCTCTTGCTTTTCAATTTCCTTGGAATGTTTGTTGATTTTAAAAGTACTCTCTTTTAAGTGTGTCCTTATTAATTAAATCAACCAGTCAGCCACATTCCCTGCTTCTAACTCAGTACTCAAGTTTAAACTTGGTCCTGGAGTCAGCTTTCCAGCCTCGGCTTAAGTGGCATTAGTCACTTGGAGCAAAATATGGCATTTGAACAGCTGTCTTGGGTACTGAGAGTCCAAGCCTATGGGTCTGTGGAACAGACAAGGTGGCAGGTGGGGAGGGGAGGTAATTTTTATTTCTGAATATCTATCCTGTACCGTGGTCTTTTACAAAGAGTATTTCTGAATTTAGGAATACTCCATTAATGTGTTTTGCTTTTCGCATTACAGGAAGGTTAAGAACTGATCAAAGATCATTCGGCTAATAGGGGGTAGAGTTAGGACCAGAGCCTAAGCACAAGCAGTGGGGAGTATTTGCCTGTGTGCTGTCCCATACATCTCCCTTAAACTTCTGACCCTCCAAATAGGTGCTAATATTACAAGATCCAGATTTGCTTTCCAGATGGCAAACCAGAGACTGAAAAATGTGATATTCCCAGCATAAACTAAACACAGACTCTGGACTCGAATTTCACAATCCTGAGAGGATTACTTCACCCATCACTCATCCGTCATCATCCATCCACCTACCCATTCACCCATCCCTCCACCTATTAACTCAAGATAGTGTCAAGTGTTCTCTCTGCTTTTGTGAGTGCCTTGCTTCTAGAGATGAAGTAAGTTGTATGAAATCTCATCCCCGCTCTTTAAGAACATCTAGACAAATACAGAGGCAAACATTAAACAGCATTTAAAACCTTTGTTGCAGCACAGAGTCCTATAAGGTTCTATAAAGAAGATGGGGTCAGAAGGCAAAGCATCAAATTACTTTGCCAATAAAGCAAGGGTGGTTCCAGAAAGGAGGTGACATTGGACTATAAATACATGCTCCCAGGCCCAGAAAGGAAGAGGAGGGTTTCTCTAGACAGATAGCATCACAACATAGCTGCTCACACACCAAATGCCTGCCACCCTCTTTAAATGCCATCTTTAATGCCCGGAATTCTGTGAACCAGGTTTTAGACAGAACATTTTATAGAGAGGAGCATAGGCAACAAGGATCAAGTACTTTGCCCATGATCAGAGATCTTCGAAGAAAGGCCTAATATACTTGTTTCAAATTCCATAATCTTAGCCACACTCACAGAGAACTGAGTGGGGACATCTGTTAGGAGTTTCTCATGAGAAAGGCCACCCAAGGTCTTCCTGCACCTTTAGATGTTATTGATGTCAGGATTTTGGACTTCCCAGGTCCATAAAAGTATTAGTACTGTGTACTAGTATTAGGAGTGTGTGTGTGTATGTGTGTGTGTGTGTGTGTGTGTGTGTGTGTGTGTGTGTGTGTGTGTGAGAGTGAGTAGAGGGAAGTTATCACCTCCTTTAAGAGGCCATGGAGGAGAAAGATATATCACTTTTACTTGCTTTTGATGTGTTTTTTTATTTTGTTTTGTTTTCCAGTATCTGAGTTGTTCATTTTCTGTACTTTCTGTGTCCATTGGTCTGGACACTCTACGAGGTCACAGCCTTTGCCTATCTCCTTTGCCACAGTCAGAGTGAGCAGCACAGCACTTAGTCACAAAAGGTACTTAAACATTCCCAAAAGAATATTTACTGAAAATGTGTTGGGTGACTTCTGGGTTTTTGATTAGTAATTTAGGAAGCAAATTGTGGGTTGATTTACTTTGGTAAATAACTCTGAAGGTGAAAAAGGGGGAGATTGTTGGTTTAAACCAGTGGTTTACAAAGTGTTTTTCTAAGATGCCTTGCCTTCTGGATTCCAATTCCATACTGTCCTGCTCAGGCTTTCTGACATCATTAGATCAGGATTTGGAGGAAGCAAGTTTGAGTGCCTTGCCATTCCATCATTTACACCCTCTCCCATCTCATTCAGTCTGTACCTAAATACTCTGAGGAATGAAAGTCCATAATCTCACAGGGCGCACTGTCCACCCCCCATCGGAAGGGCCAGGACAGCCTTGTGATCATGTCCTGGGTTCTTGTCAGGCCCAGTCAATGTGACCAAATGTAAAGACACTAATTATCTTTCTTTCTACTCGCTCACTAAGAAGGCTGAGTTAAGACTCACGACCTGCACGCTTGCCCCCCCCCCCCGCCCCGCCCCGCCCCTCTTAGACACCCTGACATCCCGCACCAGACTGGCGCAACCTGCGCTCCCACGCCCTCGCACTGCACTTTCCCACCCCCGGCGCGGAGGAGGCGGACGCCCGGGGCGAGGGCGGGGCGGGGCATCCACGTCAGCGGCGCCGGCTCGCTCCGCCCACCGCGGACCTCCCCATAGAAGGTAAAGGCCAGCGCCAGGCAGCGGGCCTCCTCCCGCCAGCAGCCCAGGCTTCTGGTTTCAGTTTCTGAAGAGCCTGGCCTTGAGCAAACACCAGCGGGCGGGAGGAGGATGCTGGAAGCTTTCCCAACAGATAATGTGATTCCCCGCCTCCCGGAGCCACCCACCATGGGATGGGGCAGTGCCCAGACCTCGCTTCTCCGCAGGACGTGCAGGGAGCCAATAGCAGCCATCCTTGGGCTCGACCTCCCCCTTCCTTTTCTGCAAGGCTGCCCCTCCCTCGCCGGACACTCGTGTCCCTGCGTGTTAGCAAACCTCTTAGAATGTTTGTTTTCTTTCCAAGAAAGAAACCGAGGGGCGTCGCCAAGACCAACATGGAACTCCAAAGGCAGGGCATTCCCCAGTCTGGCCTTTTTGTGGAAGGACAAACGTTTTCTGAAAAGGCCTGGCTTGCCCTACCCAGAGTGTGACCTGTGTGCATTTCCTAACTTCTCTGTCTTATGATGTTCACCCATAAAAGAGGAGTAATGATACCTGTCTTTAAGATACACACTGGGGGTTAGATTAGATATGGATTATACATATTAAGCACTTAGTGCCCCCAATCAGAGGTAATTAACATTATAATTAATTATATTGTTATTGCATATGACTAATCATGAGATGGATTATTAGTGCTTCTGGGAGCATAAGTAAAAACATGCTTATTTAAAACGTTTATTGAGGGAAGTAGTTTTATGAGGTAAATAAAGAGGGATAGAACTGAATCAGAACTTCTGTGTGCTTCTCATTTAGTATTTAAAGTATGTAAAGCAGGCATTATGACCCCTGTACAGGGGAGGATGTTAAGACTTCAGAAATAAATGGCTCACCTCATACACGGGGTTAGTATCTGACTACTTTCTCTCTTCTTTTGAGAAGTCTTGTGTAGACCACGCTAGTCTCCAACTCACCAAGTTGCTGAGGATAGCCTTGAACTCCAAAACAAAAGCCAAAACCAAACAAACTGAAAAAAACTCTCCCAAACCATTTATTTTTAGTTATTTTGTTTGTGTCTGACTGTGTGTGTGCATACAAAATGAGCAAGCATGTTCCAAGTGTGTGTGGTGCCCATGTCAAAAGACTGAATAGGGATTGGAGTTAAAAGCTGTTTGTTGTGTGCTACACTGTGTTGTTGGGAGGAGAACACAGGTCCTCTGGAAGGTCAGCAATAGCTCTTAACTGCTGAGTCATCTTTCCAGCTCCCAGACTGAACTCTTGACCTTCTTGCCTCCATTTCCCAAGTGCCACACACCTAGCTATAGATCCTTGACTGTGACCCCCACGCCCCAGAAGGGTGACACCTGCCTGCCTCAGCAAAAGTGCCTCCCTTCATTAGCATAGTCTACCTTCCTCCCTTCCCACCTCTCCCATCAACCTGGAGAAAACTGAGTGAAAGGTCACCTGTCTGCTCCAGGAGGCTTTCTGGTCCACTCAATTACCTCCACCTCTCTTTTCCTGCTTGTAGCCCAGACTGTACACATTGGTTAGTGCATGTCTGTGTATGACGGTGTGTTAGAGTCTCAGCCGGCTCTATGAGTTGCACAGCCTTAGAACCATGACCTCCCAGGTCCAGATCTTAGCTTTACTGGTTGGAAAGCTGGGATCATTGACTTTACCTCATGCATGCACTTCATCTTTCTAATACAGGAAGTGGATTTTAGGAACACTTGTCAGTCAGCTTATAAATTGAACGTGCAGTACGTGCTCTGAACTTAGAATTGTCAGAGGGTCAGTGAATGAAGACAGGCTACCAAAGGTCTTGGATGTTACTTAGGGACAATGTCAGTAGGAGAATGCATGGCTAGGCCTCAGAGAGGGTGACTCCAACCTGGGTCTGCCTGAAACTTCATGAGTGGGCTTGACCCTTCACCTCTTGGGATTCATCTTTCTAACTGCTATATGACCCCCAGAGAGTTAGATTAAATGCCACTAGTGGTCAGTCATTTGTGAGACTGGTACTGTCCTAATGTCCCCAGTTCAGGGTCACACACAGAAGGTACAGGAAGCACAAAGATCAGCCATTGGTTATGATGAGCTTACAATAACTAGTTTACAACGTTTACCCAGCAGGTCCTGTCACCTGGCACCAGACCAAGAGTCATCATTGCCCTGTCCCCTGCAGCAAAAGGACTTCTGTGACACCCATTCTACAGCTGAGGAGCCAACAAACTATGAGGTCAAAGAGCCTGCAACTAGTTTGTCGGATACAGTTCCCAACCACCTGCAAGAGTCCTTTACATCACAAGCATGTTCAGATCTGTTTGGAGGTGCTGAGCCTCTGCCTTCCAAGCCTGCTTCGTTTTAATATTCTGGGAAGCCCAAAAGACCAAGATGCCTTCTTTGTGGTATTTCCGTGGCTTTGATTTCAGCTTCTGGCAACTGTGATCAGGATGAGGGCCCAGGGAAGGAAGATAATATACTTCAACAGGGAGAGTAAGTCTTCAGGGACTTTTCATGACAGGATGCTCAGAACACAAGGGTGTGGTGGTTTGAAATGCCCCCCAAAAGGTGTGGTACTTTTAGGAGGTGTGGCCACGTTGAGGAAGTGTATCATTATGGGGATGGGCTTTGAGGTCTCCTATGCTCAATCTACACCCAATGTCTCAGATCATTTCCTGTTGCCTGTGGGTCAAGATATAAGAACTTTCAGCTCCTTCTCTAGCACCATGTCTGCCTGTATGCTGCCTTGATTCCCACTGTAACAGTAATGGGCTGAACCTCTGAACTGTAAACAAGCCACCTCAATTAAATGTTTTCCTTGAAAGGTTGCCATGGTATCTCTTCACAGCAATAGAAATCCTAACTGAGACAAGGGGCTTGGATCTTGACTCCATTGAGCTTGAACCAAGTGTAGTTGGTTAAAGCCTTCTAGTGCAATCTTGTCTGGAACTGGGTTGGATTTCAAGAATCAAAAATGTGTCCATTGTGATACAATTATTTGAGAGTGATCTTTGGGGTATAGTAGGGAAGAGGCAATATTAAGGAAGAAAAGCCAATGGAGCATGCAAAACGAAATGAAGAAATCAGTTTCATGGTGGCTGTCTTTTTCTGGTTTTGTTCCCCTTCCCGTAAAGAATAAAACATCATTTTGAATAGCACAATAGACTCACTACTGCCAACTGGGAAAGTCCAGACTCCTTGGAGATGACACTTAATGCCATTCACCATCCAGTCCCAGCTTACTCTTGTAGCTGTATCTCCTCAATGTTCCCAACACTGTTTCCAGCATCTGTAACTCTTACATGTTGCTCCTGCCTTATGGCATGCTGCTACCATATTTTGAGGATTGAAAACACCAATCGCCTTAAAACCTATCGTATTTGCTCTTCTACTCTCAAAGTTTATGCAAATATTCCCCTCCAAGAGAGAATCTTTGCTGCCTGGGCCAACCAAAAGCATCTACTAAAATGAGGAAGAAATGGTCAGAATGAAGGCACTCGGTGTGTCCTTAAGCACGTGGACTTGAATGTCAGAGTAGTTCAGGAATTCATATATTACTGCCAAGCCAGCTGATGGGTAGTTATGGGACTCACACTTTCCTTTAAACACTGTTTCTACTGTACTGAGCCAAAGTCCAAGTGGGCTGGGAAACCCTGTTAGAGGAAACGGACAAGTGGGTCAGGCAATTTCTTTTCCCAGGATGCTGAAGCCATTTTGGGACACTTTTACTGATCACTTCATCAATGATTTCGTTTTATGTGGAACGGGTCTGGGGCTCATTCTTCATAATTCTAGGAGCTTAGCATGGGATAATGTGGCTATGCAGTATGGTTCCTCCAGATGTAGTTCATACCACTGTTACACTGGTTCCCTTTCATTGTCAAGTGCCCAAGCTTTGCTGGTGAGTAATATAGCATCTCTAATAGTGCATGTTAAAGCAAAAGCTTGCCCGGCTCCTGGCGTATCTGCACTGTGCCATCTGTAAGATCCCAGTTCATGCTTCACGATGCAATCGTGTCACCTCCTCTGGGACACAGGTAACTTTCCTCTTGGGTCCCCTCGCACACTCTCCTGACCTTGTTTGTGAGCTGGGCCTAGGTGTTCTTTACAGAGGCCCATGAAAGCTCAGCACAGACAGGAAGTGCTGAGACAGTCCCTTGCCCCAGAAAACATCAATGGCTGTATGAAGTCTCTTCCATTTTTTTTTTAAAATTCAGATTATTTTTACTGTAATGCTTTCATACCAGAGAGAATCAGGGCTTTTTCTTCTGTTTCTTTATCAAGTCATCTCACTTTTTCTTTAGCAAGTTTCATTTTCTTTAATTAGTAAACATCACTTTGTAAAGAAACCAATCTCTGCATGCATCAAGAGGCCGATAGAAAAAGCCTTTCTTGCCTTTCTTCCTCCAACAGTGTGTTGTAGGAGCAGATCATGAAGAACAGTAAACAATGGGACCCTTAGGAATTGAGTGATTCACTGGAGGCCTCATGCCAGCAAGTGGCAGAGTGACGTTTGGTCTAGTTCCCCTGAGCCCAGCCTCCTGGTCCCTGATCAGCTACCTTCTCATTCTTTTAGACTGAGAAAAGGCATCTGAACAGGGGTACTCATCTCTGGCAATAAAGCATAACCTTAGACTTTCACAAGGAGTTTCAAGTGAACTTAAATTCTTCCCAGCCCCAAATTCAAAGCTGCTAAGGAGGAGATGCATGGATAAGATTTTACACATAGTCTTAGGAGTCAGAGGAGCTGGGATTGAGATCTAGCTAATCACTTACTTGACCATGGCCAGCTTAGCTCCTCTGAAACTCACTTTGTTTCAAGCATTTGGCAATATATAGCACCCACTGGATGTTTGGAGTAGTAAGTATTTAATTTATTATTGGTATTCTTATTATAGTTACTTCTTTGGTGCTAAGATTTTACACATAGTCTTAGGAGTCAGAGGAGCTGGGATTGAGATCTAGCTAATCACTTACTTGACCATGGCCAGCTTAGCTCCTCTGAAACTCACATTGTTTCAAGCATTTGGCAATATATAGCACCCACAGGATGTTTGGAGTAGTAAGTATTTAATTTATTATTGGTATTCTTATTATAGTTACTTCTTTGGTGCTAGTGTGATTTGAATGTGAAATGTTCCCCTTAGGTCATGTGTCTGAATATTCATTCTTCAGCTAGTTCTGTTTTGAAGGTCATTTAACCTTTTGGAGATTGAATCTTGCTAGAGGAAGTGGATCCCTGGAGGCAGGCCTTATGTTTTATAGTCTAGTCTCACTTCCTGTCCTCTCTCTGCTTCCTGACTACTGATAGACTGACCAGTTTCCCCAGTTCTTTGCATCATGCCTTCCCCTGCCCCATGATGGACTAGATCTGTTGTCATGGTTTCTCAACATGACAGACCATGTCCCTTCTTAACATAGGAACAATAACAAACCCTACCGTCCCTAAATTGATTCTGTCACAACAGTGATAAAACTCACTAGTACAGGCACCCAGACTTGAATCTAAGGAGAGCTTATCAATTTCAAATAAGAGCTATTCAGAGACATCTGTCCTTTACAGAACTGTGTGTGTCACCTAATGAGAGGCTGTGTGGTAGAAATGTCATTAGGCGGTTTGGTGTGAGAGTCGTAGAAGTATACAAGCTAGGCCAGCTACAATATCTTTCCTAAACACCTAAGCAGTCTCACAGAACTATCTTATACATGATTCATCATCAACCAATCCTACACCTGTTTTTACTGAAGAATGCATTTTCTGAGAACCCAGTGTTTGAGATAAGACTAAACATGGAGGACTTTGCTGACTACCAGGCATTTTCTTATTTCTTAGATTTCTTGACACGCTCCTGCCCCCCACCCGTGTGGTGTGTGTGTCTGTCTCCCTGTCCGTCTGTATGTATGTGTCTGTAGACTCTGCTAAACTTCCTGAGGAGTAGTTTTAATCCTCTTATATACAAATTGGAGGTGTGATAAAGAGGCTAGGAATCATGGAGATACCCTGATACATCAGGAAAGGGGAAACAACGGAGACTCTATATTAGTTCACTTGAAATACTGGCTACTAATTCTTTCTTATTTAATCTTTAATGATGATTTTACTTCTTCTCACCTTTCACCCTCCTAGTTGTCATTGATCAAGGCAGTTGTGACACCCTGTCATCTACAAGAAAGACATTTCTCCAGTCCTTTATATCCTACTTGACAGATGTTACATTTGGCAGATATTCTCTGGTTAACATGTATGGCATAGACACAGACCTGTAGTTTATACGAACTGTGGATGAAGCTTAAACTCCAGAAGATATGATGAACGTTTCTGCTGCTTTGGTTGCTTATAGGTTTTCCCAGGTTGGATATTTGTATCCTTACCTCTTATTGCTCAACCATAGTGTCACCTGTCTCATTTTAGGAAGCCCTGATCCATTTTATCCCTCTACTTTACCCTTTGCCTAATGGTTAATCAGTGATCAAGGGACATGTGGTTTAATTTCTACATCTATAAATGTACCTGCATCACCACTTTATACTCATTCAGCAAATATTTACTGAGAGCTTGTTCCATCCTAGGCCTTCTGCTGTCATAATATCTTCTTAAAAAACAGCCTGATTAGTCAGTAGAGTCACAAAATATATAACTCCTCAGTTGCAAATGGGTGTATGCATAATACAAGCCTACTTTTATTGCTTGCTTAATTAGAACCAGACATTGTGTGAAGTGCTTTGTGTGCATTCTATCAATAAGTAAAGGACATAGGTTTTATTACTATCTTTATTTTCTAGATAAGGAAACTAAGGCACAGAGTGACTAGGCATCTTGTCCAAATTAGTGAACAGTGAAGGCAGAAATCCTACATGCCAGCTTAGAAGCTGTTCATTATAGAACTCAGTCTCTTCTTCCAGGGTTTGAGAGAGGGGTTCCTAGGTACTAGAGTGTTGCAGGATATTAGATCAAACTGTGTAAAGATGTGCCACTGTTTTACCTTGCTTGCCTAAGCCACCTGATTGGTTTAATAAAGAACTGAATGACTTAACTAGGCAGGAGAGAATAAGCAGGACTTGTGGGCAGAGAGAAGAATTTGGAGAGTGAGAATCCAGAAAGACTCGGAGGGAGGAGAGGTAAAAAGCCACACGACAGAATATAGATTAATAAGAGCAGGTTAACTTAAGTTATAAGTGCGAGTTGGGAACAAGCCTAAGCTAAAGGCCAAGATTTTCATAATTAATAATTTCTCTATATCATTATTTAAGGACTGGTGGTTCCAGAAAAAGTCTGACTAGAAAGTCCAACAACAGTTGGCACCCAATGTCCAGCGAAAATATCCATATAGGGACTGAGAAAGCTGGAAAAAATTTCCAAACAAAGAGTCAGACAAAGCTTCCTGGTAACTCAATCTCTCCAGTAGGCTCAATGCTTGAGTTGCACAGAGGTATGGCTCCTTTAAAAGTTCTGCTGTACAGCTGAGTTCTGTACAACTGTTTCACTACTACATAAAATGGGAGACTAAATAAGTGCCTGCTACAGTGTAGACACAACAGCTTCTCAGAGCTGGGACAGTAAATGTGGCTACCAGCTGGTACCCACAGGTCTGAAGCTGGCCTCTCACAGAACCAAGGCACAGTAGAACCAGCTGCCAGTGCCATGCCATGTGCTAAGCCAAGCCCTACAGCAGATAGCCTAGATGCTTCTGCCTAGCAGATTAAGGTTTAGCTCATGTGCTCAGAGAAATGCTGCAGATGTGTCACACACACACACACACACACACACACACACACACACACACACACACACACACACACACACATACACACCAGGTCCAGGAAAAAAAAATTCTCTGAACAGGTACTATATGCTTGAAAATGTTTTTAGGTGCTAAAGGAGGAAAAATAAATGGATATAAGCTATAGAAAAATTAAAAGTTTAAAAATAATTAATTATTTAAAGAAAGAATAAAGTACTATAAAAAGATTAAGCCATGCAAGGATGGGAAATACACAGGGCATCTAGATCCAGTATGGTGCTTTATTGACTTTAAATCTTTTAAATGTTAATGAACAAAAAAGGGCAGATGCTGAGGGATATTGGGTTGTGGAAAAAACTACTGAATTAAACCATCTTATATATTTTAAGAATGTTTTATTTTAGAATGGAAGTCAAAAAATGTGTTGTGTTGGGGAGAAGTTATGTTTTTGTTTTCCTGTGGAAACAAAAAGCTATAAATTCCCTTCAAAATTAATAAAGATTAGATTTAACTCAGGGAGACTTCCTGACAAATCTTGGCTGAAGACATGAAGGAAAAAAACCAAAAAGAATCCCCCAAACAAAACAACAACAACAGCAACACACACACATACACATACACACACATACACACATAACAATACATACACACAGACATACACACATGTACATGCACATGAACACAGACATACACACACATACACACATAACACACATATGCACACATAACACACATACACACATATGCACACACACAACACACATACACACACATAACAATACATACACACAGTTATACACATATGCACATGAACACACACACACATACACATACACACACATACACACATATACACACAACAACAATAAAAGAAAACAACAACAGAAAGAACCCTACAAGAAAGATGAAATATAAGCTGATCCCTCAACTTGGGAACACAATGGCAGAATGTAGATTAGTAAAAGTAGATTAATTTAAGTAAAAAGAGCTAGTTGGGAACAAACATAAACTAAAGGCAAAAGCTTTCATAATTAATAATTTTTCCATTTTTTTTTTTGGAATTGGTAGTCCCAAAGATAGTTTGATAAGAGAGTCCAACAACACCAGAGGATATATGTGTCATCCCATTCAGGACCTGGATTTGAGTGTTTATGTTAAGCTTCTGGGTAAGGCAAACCAACCAACCCCAATCTGTATGGACTCCCATCTTGAGCAGCCTCTTGGTGGTCCTCTCCTGTAAGTACTTTATTTCCATCTTATAAAAATGTGGATCATGACCCACATTAAGGTCCATGAAGAAGTCACATTACTCACACACACACACACACAGAGAGAGAGAGAGAGAGAGAGAGAGAGAGAGAGGAAAAATCCTGCAACATTAAAAGTCTTTTTTTTTTTAAAATGTGTAACGACCAAAAGTTAAATAAAAACCAAATGCATGATGAATCTGAGGTTTTCTGGCTGTTCTGACCCGTGTTACATCACATGACTTCATTGTGGCCTTGGTTATGAGCACATATAGCCCAATACCATTAAAAGCAATCTGAAATATTTTAGCTCAGACTTGAAGATACTGCATTGTTTTACTTAGCGTTTCTATTGCTGTGAAGAGACACCATGACTATGAAACTCTTATAAAGGAAAAACATTTAATTGGGGTGGCTTATTTTTTAGAGATTTAGTCCATTATCATCATGGTGCAATGTGGTGGCATGCAGGAAGACACGGTGCTGGAGAAGTCTTCAGGTGTCCTACATCTTGGCTTGCAGGCAATAGAAAGTAGTCTGAGACATTGAGAGGTTTCTTTAGTATATATATATGAGATCCCAAAGTCTATCTCCACAGTGACACACTTCCTCCATTGAGACCACATCTATTCCAACAAGGCCACATCTCATAATGGTCCCTTTTGGGGACCATTTTTTTAAACCACCACATGTATGTTATGAATTTAACTTTTTTTAAAGTGTACAATTTTTTCTACTCTTGTAGAAACATAGTGGCTTAATTGTGAAAAATAAAGACTTAATATTTCCCTGTTATCATTCTTCAGCCTAGAAATATCAAATTATACCTTTGAGCTATCTTGAATTTCAATATTTGATTTTAAAACTTCTGACTTGAGTAAGAAAAATATTCATTTATTGTATTTTTGGTTGAGATTAGGAATAACTTTCCAACAGTTTCTGAAGTGGCCCTAAACCCACTTTTATAATTTTGTACTATGTATTTATGTCAAGCACTATTCTTTACATCCATTAGTATAAATCAAAATGTAGATCAACCCTGAATCACAGTCAAGAAGCTCCATATCCTGTAGTGTCAGATATTCCATCAAGATTTCATTCTTCATGTAAAAATAAGCAAGAACATTCATACTTTTAGTATGAAAATTTAATGATAAAATTATATATGTACCAAAAATTTCATGTCTATCTACACCTTCACCCACATCAGATCCTGTACTGCTGGCATCAGCATACCTTTCCCTCCTAAGCAGTGATACTTACACACTCAACC